>CABFNO020001451.1:0-600000 GCA_902006505.2 Clonostachys byssicola | reverse complement strand
CAAGCAAACCGCTCGTCCTATCTTTTCCTCAGCAACAAGAATTGCCGGATGGCTGAGCCTCTTCCCTCTATCCTTCCCTGGCTGGCAATTGACGATGCTGGTGTAAATCAATGACGGGGCGCTGTGGCGAGTTACTGTGAGATGCAATGGCAATGGGAGTGACAGAATGCAGATAGAGGGAGGGGTTTGGAGTTTGATGGGGGGGACGGGGTCTAGTACTTGAACCATGAACAACATCGACCACTTAAACTGCTGAAATGAGAAGACTCTGGCCGAGCAGATTGGAATAGCATTGGCATGGCTTCGCAAACGGTAGAGGTGCTGGGGGACTCGCAGGGCTGGTCTTGCTGCCACTCCACACCCCGTCGACAAGGGTGCACGACAGAGACATTTGCCCATTGGTCGTCACCTCGTTGTGGCTTTGCTGGGGAGGGGTGGACGTTACGTACCGTGGTACGTCCGCGCTGGGATCCGCAGAAGGGCCCGTCGAGGACCCACGGAAGTACCTCCCTGCGAGGTAGAGCCAAACCCTGCAAGCAGCACACCCAAGCGCGGGAAGGAGAGGGGGGGCGTGGAGCCCGAGCCTGGGAGTCGCCGCTCGTCGTCAACGCCCAGGGAGTAGCCTGGCAGATAATGGACGCGCGCGGGCCCTTGACATCCAAGCCCTACCTGACCTTATACTGGCACCTACCAGCACACCCCTTGGTGGGACCCTGCCTGCCTCCTAGAGACGCGGCATGCTGCCCGCTCGCTGGCACCAGGGCAATAGTCGCTCCAGTGAAGAAGACGCCTGGATGCGTGCTGTGCAAACACAATCCAGGGCCGGTGTGTCATGCTCCGTCGTGCAATAATCCAACCATCCGATCAGTGAGCTGCCAATGGACAACCCTATTAGCTACATTCATACATACCCTGCTGTGCAACTTGGGTACTGGAAAAGGCGGGTTGGCTGTTGTGGACTTTGGTCTCTCAGCGCCTACCGATTGAGCCGCTGGATGCTCCAATGCGTGACTGGACCCGATCCATTCTTACATTGTTGTGCGCATGCCGCTTCGAGCCGTACTTTGGCCGCCGCGCTCCCGATCATGCCATCAAATCGAGCGCGCGTGCGTACCAGGAGTCGGCGACCCTATGGATGGTATGGTCCTGATCGACCTCATCGCATGCTCCACCTAATGAATGAGCCTAGCCCAGAGCATGCCTGGGCGTGTAGGGCCATGGAAGGGCATATGTTCTGAGCCACCCCCCACACTCTCCCGACGGGAAGGCAAGCAAGCGGGAGGGGAGAATGGAAGGTACCTGCACGCAAAGTCTCCAGGGTGTACGAGAGCGCCCTCACTACCGTGCCTATGTAGGCCTAGCTCGCCGCTGCTGCCACCTGGTATTGGGATTGGATGGCAGGTAATACATTGGCACGAGCGGTGCCTACCTAGCAAGAGTAGGTGGATAGCGCATACCTACATACCTACGTAAGGCCCTCTGACCTCGAGAGCGACCCTTGTCCCTCGCACCAGCGACCAGAGACCTAATTTCCATCCAGAGGGAGCCTGTTTCACGGCTTTCAAGGGTCATACGTGCGCATTGAGAAGAAGAGGATCTCGGGGCTTCTCTGACATCGATCGCCACCCACGGCCGCTTTGGCGATGATTGACAGCCTTTCGAGGACCCGTGTCTTACATTTCTTCAATCACAAAGGCCGCCGGCTGCCTCCTGCCCATTGGCACGCCAGGGCTGACCCGTAACAGCAGCGCGCGCCTTGTCATCGCAACATCGACTCTTGGGCGGAGTTACGGAGTTCAAATACGGGTCTTGGCCAATATCGCATGCATCCTAAGTACGTGGTACTACTGTATGTATTGTCCCTTCATATCTTCTTCTGCATATTCGAAGAGAGTGCCCCATTCCATCCCGCATCCGAGGCGTCGCGTCCGGGGTCTCCCAACAGAAACTCGCCTGGCATCCTGCAGCTAACAGCGCGCGATTGAGCCATCCGCATCTATTCTAAGCAGCGCCCTATGAATGCAGGTCGAGATCTCATCCATGCGGGCGCGCTGACAACGCAGCGAGGATCAAAAGACAAACCTATCCGAGCCTCCGGGGAGCTATGGATGCATCAACACTTGCGAGACGGCTTATTATTCTACCTAGGCTAGGCCTAGCCTTACCAGCAACGAGGCATTACGGCGCACATTTTTCCTCTTTTGCGATGGCGTCGCTCACGCGGGAGCCCTGCGGTCTGGCATGGGCTTCTTGTCATATTCTTTGGGCTGTTTGCATCCATGCTGGCCTCAATTGGCAGCGTTGATCAGCGACAAGGCCACCTGTAAGGATAATTTTGGCCTAGAGACACCTGGTTCTGAAACACCGGCAAGGCTATTGGCATGTGGATCTTTCAGTTGAATCCTCCTCAAACCCCGCCCTATCAAGCCCAAATCTATTCTTAAACTGCCGACTTTGGGGGCCCCAAGGCCTAAGATACTACCCAAAGTCCCGTTATCGAGATGCCTGTACTAGAACAAGGCGCTGTGAACGTCAATCACCCATGTTGAAGATGAGAATTTCGGGGTCCTCGGCCAGGCAGCACTCGGCTCGGGGACCACTCGCTCACGATTCTGTCAGCAACGGCAGATGGCATCGCCCCAGGGTCTCATCTCGGCATATCCAAGGCGGTTCAACCCCGAGACTGTGCTGTGCTGACATGGCTCCAATTTACTAGGTAATATAACAACATTGGGTTGATCTCAACCCAGGAATGGTTCCATCTGGACGAGGCCGAAGACCAGGAATTCCCCGACGATACTCCTCTCCTAGGACTCTTCAATTTCAGACAGCAAACATTGGATTGCAGAGACGAAGGCCTTGCCTAAGCTTTCTCCACTCCTTCTTAATCGCCTGTGCCGTAGACTTTGGCTAAAGCTAATTGGAAAGCCCACGCGAACAACTGTCAGCCCTGCAGCAGGTCAGCAAGATGAGTCGGAAATTCCCAGATCCGGTAATTACAATTCCATCACGCATATTCTAGCCCCAAACCACGTTCCATCACCCTTAAACCCCGCCCAGGCATCGCCAAGCGTACATGGCAGGGATCGCACCAACTAGAGGAAAATGAGCACCATCATCGCCATTCGCCATCATACTCAGCGGCGGGCGTATATTCCAAGTCGCCACGGAATGATGCCCGAGGGTCTGGCGCCGCCCCCAACTGCTGAGCTTTGGTAAGCCTCATTACCTGTGGATGATGCTCTCGCGCGCTCCGTCTCTGCCTCTACACTCCCTATAGTCCGCGACGTGCAGCTGATAGCGCGCCGCGCATGCCAACCATCGAAGCGCCATACACGCCCTACCGGTGGGGCCAGGGGAAGGCCACGGCTCCCTCTACTGGGGGAGCGAGCACTAAATCCTCACAAACGCTCCGGCACTCCAGACGTTCAGGGATGTGCGTTGGAGTCTCGTGGTCGGGCTCATCGGAGGCCGTGTGTCCGATCAGTGACCAACACGAGCAGTGACAGGCCCTCGCTTCATCATGATTACCTACCTACAGTAAGATGTTGGTAAGACCTAGCACATTGTAATCGGCCTGTTGGTCACTGACAATAGAGACGGGACCGATAGAATGAAACTCCTCTGCTCTCTCCCAGTCACAGCGGTCTTTACAACTGCCACAATCCCTGCTCAACTAATTTTAGCCTGCCAACTTTTTCCCCTGAGGCTCTAAAACTTTATTGAACCTTCGTCTAGTTGGCCAGAATACTACTACGTGCGTGTTTCGCTCCTCGGATTTGGCATAGTCTCTGAGCCGCCGGGGAAATCTACCAACCAGAGCACAAGTTTGTGAGCGTTTCATATACCGAAGTTCCGTCGCTCAAAACTTGTCCATTCCTTCCCTTGCCATTCCATCTCCTACCCCAATTGGCCGAGGCACGACGGGTAGGGCGAGGAGGATTCTGGTGGGAGGGTGATACCCGATTAGCAAACCAGTGTTTTGGTTCCCCCCGTACTCGCTTATTGATGCCATGGTGGCTGGGGACGGCAGCTACGTACGCAGCGTGCGCGTTGGATCACCCCGCCGACAAGGGAAGGTAGAGGGACGAGGGCGGTTTGGGTGTAACTCGCGCAGAATATCCACTCCGGCCGTATTACGTATGTGTCATTTGGCGCCCACGCGGGAAAGAAGGGGGGGAGGGGAGGAGAAACTGAAGGAGAAAAATGGACGGTGCGACTTTGACGCCGCGGCCCCCGTAGGGCTTGGGCGCTTCGCTGATCTCCCTTACCCTCGCGCAGGGATTGGGCCAGCCCGGCTCGGAGCTTCAGCTACCAACGACCTGTGTGCCAAGCAAGCTTGGCTGCCATGGAAAAAAAGGCGGCCAACAAGAGGCGAAGTAATTTATAGGGCATGACATGCATTTTCCCAATCGCTGAGATTCGCCCCAACATGCATGCAGCCTTGATTCTATGGTCCCCTCCCTCCCCTCTCCATCCACCCCTCCTTACTCCTCTCGTGTGATGCGATTCAAGGCATTTTCTCGCCTTCGGGGTTATTGAACGCGCGTAAAGGGGGTTCTATAAACCATCGATCACTGCTCCATAAGGCTGGTGAAGCGCAATCTATAGGGAGGCGGTGCTGGTGCGGCTGGTGGGCCTGAATCATACGCAATGATGCTACAGTGAGGCTAGCAAGATACGAACGAGGGGCGCGGCGTCTAGAAGATTCACTTTGGCAAACGTCGCAGTAGGGCTGTCAAGTGTTTAACCCACACCTATTTGCCCGTCAACCTGGACATTACCATCGCAGGTGGGGTTCCTGGGAGTGGCTGCATAGGGACGCTGTAGAGCATGTTCCAACGTAACTTGGGCGATCAGTCATAACAGGCCTGGACTATGACCCGAAAACAACATACAGGGCCGAAGCAGAAAAAAAAATCCAAAGATCTTTCTTGGCCGAGAATACGAGGACGTCTTCATGGACTGCAACGATTCGGCACACCCTTCCCTCTTCTGGTCCCCCGGAGCCCCCCTGGATCGCGGAGCCCTTTTCTCGGCGCGGTCGGTTGCATGAGAAAGTTGCTCTTGTCATGAAACCGCAAGGGGGCCCCCCAATATCCCGTCCTGTCGGGAAAACAAGCTTTGAGCGACGGCGCTGGGCCGGTTCGAGGCATGCCACCGAGGCTAGCGACCACGATTGCAGAAAGATTAAAAACCCACATGCTGTATAGTACCTACATGTAAGGTAGTCGGCGATCTAATAAGGCTCTGTTTGGGAGACGGCACCTCTGGGCTGGGTGTGCCCTTTGCGTGGGGCCGGAGGGGGATCCTCAATCTGGCTTGACCTCATACGTAGAAGTCCCATATCCCATGTTCTGTCGGACCAAGGCAACACAACGAGAAGAGCCCGACATTTTGGAGCTAGCTAGTTAGTTAAGTTAGTATGCCCCGAGGCCACGGGGGCGGAGATGAAAGAGGGTAAGATGGCAGAGTTATTGGAGGGGGCGTGGTTTGTCTGAATCATGAAGAATCTGAGTTTTACAATGCACCTCCAAACCAACATTAATGATGTCAAAGGGGACTTGCACCAAGAAGAACAAAAAACGGTCGCCGTCCATTCACTACGAGGAGTTTAGTGTCGCTACTTCGGGGTCGGGCGTTGTCCGCAACCGAAACCGAGTAAGTATCTTTCGTTGTCGCAAAAAAATCATTAAAAAACTAGTTGAGACCGGGCAACCGAGTCAGAGGAGGCTAGCTATCAAGGTAATGCATCGTGCATACCTCATCTGGAAGCAACGGCGCTCGCTTGACGCCGGCTCGATTATGGCTTTCGTTAGTTCCATGCTTATCTTGCCTAGCGGGCCGCCTTCTGGACAACGCCAACGTAAGGGAATGGTAAGATGGCACATGATGATGATGATGATGGATGATACACTTTGTATGGCTTCAGCTTTGCAGCCAATGTAAGCTTCGATACAGGGTAGTGGTCGGCTGGCATGCGGCGGGATTCATCTCCGCAAGGAGTGTCATGGATGCGTCAAAGCAGCATCGAAGGGGCTGAACTGGGGGTGGATCTTCAGGCCCGATCAGCATTCAGGGAAATGCAAGGCGGAAAGCTACCGCTCTCCATCAAGGAAGGCTAAAGGCGTGTAGTAAGAGGGACGTCGATGATGACGAAGAGGGAAAATGAGAAGGGCGGATTGGGGGAGTCGAAGTCACTGCGTGTGCATGATTGGCATGGATCTCCAATTTTGAGGCATGGTGGTGGAGCAATCGATACCCATAGCCAATCTCATTGAACTCGAAAGGCTACAGGCCAGTTTCTGGTCCTGCTGAGCTGAGCAGGGCAAGGCAAGAAGGAGAATGCCGGACGGGGGACCGAATAGGGTCGCGTCTGGGCTCAGCCATGAAGATTGCGAGGCCACTTCATGCCCTTGCCCTCCGCCAGAGCTCATTGGCCTGGGCGTCCAATTTCACGGCTTGCTGTGATGAGCCTTGTGAGGGGTAGGAAGGGCATTCGTAAACAACTTAACTAGCATCGATCTCCGGTCAGCCTTGATACCTCACCTATCGTGTAGCGGCGACGTAACCGCCCCCCCGAGCTGCGGGTTCAACCTCGCTCTAGCAGCCGGCTGGGTGTGCGCACAGCCAAATCTCGGACTTAGGAGGCCTGCTGCTAGTGGGCCTGCCCCCCCGAGCGAATCTGATGGTGATGCTCCAACCGACCGCCTTTTTGCTTAGAAGAGCTGAAAGCTGCTGCCTGCTCTGGAGTATCGAGTGACTGCCGAGCCGCCAGCTGGTCATGTCCAATATTCCGGTGCCTCACTGCCGGGGGAGCTGCCCTATCAGAGGGTGCTGATGGCCGCTGTAGTCAGCGCCGTGGCCAGCTAGCGGTGCTGGTGTTGGCGGGCGGGTGGGGATTCCATAGCATGCCTGCCCCCCCCAGAGGCAGCAGGTAGGGTTGGTTGGCTGGCTCGCTGTGGCGCACCCATTGTTTTTCTTCCTGGTCCATGCTTCTTGGCCTTGGCAGCAAAGGCTGGTCCCCTGGCCATTGGCATTGGGCGACCCGGATTCCTGGGAGCGTGCCCTTCCTGAGCTTTCCCAGCCCAACCTAGTTCCCAGCTGCCTTTCTTGGGAAGTCTAGTGTTGGGGGCGCTCTATTCAATCGCGGGTGGGGTCATGCTAATTTACGGCTCGTCCTCGCTCCTTGTTTTGGAGTACGTAGATCCCTACGGGGCTCTCGTGGATACCAGACTGCTGCCTCGTTCGAGAATGGAAGGCAATTGCTGAGATGACCAATTTGTTTGACCATTCCCTGCTTTGGTCTTGATAATGGGTTGCAAGAAATCACAGTTTCTTACCAAAAAATTTGTACAATACCCATGATTGGTGGCTTACAGATTGGAGCGTGCTTCAGCTGGTAGTGTATGGAGTAGGCCCCGGTCATTATCCAGATTGGGTGGTTTGTGCCCGGTTTGGGCCCTGCCTCGAGTTGCATAGCTGAATGCAAGGTGAGCAAAGAGGCTGAAGGGGGGAAAACAACCTCCCGTCTAATATCAAGGGAACCTCCATCATGGACGTAGCGACGCCCAATACGCACTAGGGCCACGCAACAGCCTCGGCTGGTGGGCAAGACAAGATTTGAACCCCTCGCTTTACGAAACTACCCCATTAGCTAGTGCACGTCGTACGTCGTACACGCCAGCAATGGCCTCCCTCCCATCAGCTGCGAGTTGGCCTGGCCTCTCTCCACACGCTGCTCGCACCATGGCACAAGGGCGAGAGAAGCCTCCGTAGCTCGGTACTAGCTAGCTGAATCGACCGTCTCAGTTGGTCTCGGTGGGAGACATGGATCACCGCTAGGTCCATAGGGCTGCGCCATACTGCGCGTTCGTATCCAGTTATCGTTAGGCGGCTCTAGGATGGTACAGCATGCTCATGCGAGACTACCTACGACACGTGTGACCTGTTCCAACCTGGAGGTTTTGGGTTCTTCCGCGTTGGTGATGACGCCCGTTTATTGCAACGCGGTTTTGGATTTTCAAGGTGTCACTTACGCCCCTAGTAATGCCGCGTTAGGCTGCGTCTGGTTGGCATGAGGGTTAGACAGATCCCGGGTGGAACGCAGGTGGAGGACGGGCCTGGCATGTACACCGACCGGAAATACACCCCATAAACAATTAGCTTAGTTTGGATCAACCTCCTGCGTACGTATATCGTTCATTTTGATAGGGAGGGGCATATACTCACTATTCAATGACACGCAGGTTAAAGAGACTCCGGTTGGCAGTAGTGGCTCCCGATCGGCTTCGGGATGGGTCTTTGGCTCCCGACCCCCGCGAGGGACCAGATGCTGTAGCCAAGCCGATAGTTGTGTACGTAGTAGACCAACCGACGGGGCCGGTCGATATTACCTTGCGATGCTACCTCGATCTTATGCGAGGGTCGATTGTTTTTTCGGCGCTTGGTATTGTGCTATTGGCACGGTATTTTTCCTCTTTTTTTTTGCTGCACCTCTTTTGCGTGGGCCTCATCTGCCCTATACGATCCATCTCTCAGGGTAGAACATGCATGGGTGAAGAAGTTCCTGTCGACGGCACAAACGTGAGATGGATCCCTGTTGCTCCCTGCGACGTCCATGTCTCGCTGCAGCTCATAAGAACGGCAATGCTCCGCGCCAAATTCCTAATCCGTCGCTATCTCGCGCTGGGCGGCGCATCAGTCTTTCGTCATTCGCCGACCTACACGAGGAAACAGGCAAGTTGCTGCGAGGACCATTACTTGCAATGGATATGTCAGATTGAATTAGCACGCACTAGGCCTGCAAAGACCCCCGCCTGGTGCTTACAGGAGGTTGCGAATACAATTGAATGAAATGGTACATTGGGAGCCTTGCGGGGGCGAGTTGGTACATAGAGAACAACGGATCCGATATTCACACAACAGCCTTGTCGCCCATAATGGTGGTGCATTATTGCGCCGACGACGCCGCGACCCCAGCTAGACTATGCAATGGCGCATCGTTGCATGCCAATCATGGCACAAGTGCGACGCCCCTGGACGGAAGCACAAACGTGCAGTAACGGTGACAGGGCAAAACATGTACAAGGCTAGCCCTCCGGTAATACAACATCCAGGTGTATTCTCTGTTGGCCCTCGTGTCTCGTTATCAACTGAGAGGAGGAGAAGAGACATGGCAAAGGCCAAGAGGTAGGGCACACTTGACCTCCCCCCTCTTTATGCGGCCACCTTCGCCGAGCTTTCCAAGAGTTCTGGAACATGATGTGCACAACAAGTGCCTAGGGGGGGATTTTAGCAGCATGCGATGCACCTGCAGCGCCCCTCCCTCCCTGATTGACGGTGGCAGTGGTGATCCAATGCGAGCCTGTAGGTTTGGTTGGTTGGTCGGCGAGTAACCGCCATGGCTGGCTTTCGTTGCGCTGCATGGCATGGCGCCCAACCAACGGGACCTTCCATGGAACCCCACTCCTGGCTGCTGGCTTGCAGGTACATTGCCTGCGCAGCCCATGAAACCCGTTGCGACCGGCGATACGCATCGGCCGAAGAATGTGGTCTCGGTCGCCTGGGACACATGTGGGCGAGACACCTGCGCTGTGGCGAGCAGGCTCCCGTCGGAGGCAAACAAGCCAGAAGACCACCAGCAGAGGCCATCGCCGTCATGATGGGGGCGGTTGGCCATGCATCTGGCCGCCAGCTTCCCTCCTGCAGCTCCCTGGTCGCCTCGCCCCTGACGGCGTCCCGGAGCAGTGGCACATGGCAGGATGGAATAGTTCTAGAATAGTTCTGGAAGCTTGCCGGAACAGGCAGGACGGCTTGAGGGGGTCTGGTGGGTGTGGATCCGACTTGGGAGGTGGGGTTTGATGGTGGGCGGCGAGCTTCACCTCTTCCGGCATCGCATTGCCTTGAACGGGATAGAGAGAGTAAGCTTGATACCCTGCTGAAGGGAGGGGAGGGAATGCCGGCCTCAGCTGGCAGTTCCTGAGGACCTGGAGCCAAGCACGCGGTGGTTGAAACAGGACACACCTCTCGCGAAGGAACCAATGGCCGTGTCCCTTTTTCATAGCGTATTAGTGGCGAGTTACCGGCAGGAATCAATGGCTTGGCCAGCAGGCCGGGCGACCACGTAGGGCGGCCCACTCCAGGGTACATGCCCAGATTCGTACGAAAATAGCTGCATTCGTATATCTAGCAACCACATCAAGGGTGATGATATCGCGAGCCCAGTCATTGCGCTGCTGGCGTTCCGAAACTGCCATGTCCTGGCGGTTTGGCTTGGCAAACCCCTCACCACACTTGAACTGTGCCGCACACCGGACAGACTATTACTAGCACCAGCCAGGGAAATCGCCCAGATTGTGGAGCCGTCAGCCCTACCAAGTATCTGGGCAGGCTCACTTTGAAGTTGGATGAAACTCGAATGTCTGTTTTTGGCGGCGCCTGGTGATCGAGGCCGCGCGCGATGGCTAATACCTACATAGGCAACAGCAACAACGCCCATCTCACACAGGAGCTACATCCTTCAAAAGGTCAATTCCGCGCCTGCGAGTGGTTGAGACACGGCGGGAAACGAAACCCGCCGAAACCTGGTCGCCTCGAGGGGTGTGGAAGGATTAGAATCATAGCAAACAATAGTACTACAACCATCACCAACGAAGTTGCAGCTATTTGCTCACATCACTTGCCTATCTCTCCCCGACAACGCAGCCCCGGGATCTACATGGCAGCACACACATGCAGAGCAATTGTATGAGTTCGGGGGGTTTGACGGCATGTTGATGTGCATTAATAATCGGGGATGCCAATATACCTGTTCCGGGCAGTAGTAGGGCTGGCTGGGTGCAGAGGGACGGAGTCGCGGAGGCATGTTTGCCCAGGACCCGGATGGCACGGGAGGAACACCTGGGGGCAGGGCAGCCTGCCCTCGGTCGGTAGGTATGTATGTACTCCTTGCTGAGAGGATCCAGCAGATGTTGTGAACCCGCAACTCAGGTGGATAGGCTGGAAACGAACTTTTGAGGCCTCCACTTCCCGCGGAGCTGCGCCACGATGGTGGATCAACGCGCCGACTATCATGTGCGAGGCGCCCAAAGAGAAATGGCAGTCCGAGGGCATGTACGTGGAGGAAGCAAGGTCCTCGTCGTGCTGAAAAGGCGGCATCCTGAGCAGCGGCAGGATTTTCTCGCTGCCCTTCCAATTCCCTCTCGTTCCGCGCGAGACAGAGTGTGTGTGCCAGATCCATCTGGAGTTCGTCTCGTTCTGACCATTGCGTCAACCCTGCAGCTCTAGTGCCCTTTTGAGTGGCCATTGCTAGGGCTGAAGGGGGCTGTGTAAGGGGGTTGACGAAGCCCGCGGGGGAGTAGCGCGTCTGGCAGGGAAAAAGGGGTGTCCTGTCTCTCCTTGGCGGCGCCGAGTGGAATGGCTGTCTGTGTGTCTCGCTGTTTTGTGTGTGTGAGTGTTTCGGACCCTCGGGACCGTCACCAGATTGTCTGTCCATGGCAAGGCACGCAAAGGAAGGGAAGGGCACATCTCAGGCGGTTTTGCACGGGGTGTGCCTATACGTGGTGGACACACGGGCTGTATGTAATTCCATGGCACGGCATGGACATCCCATGCGATACTATGCCTTGCCCTACCTAGCCTCCATTTTGCAAGCAGGAGGGCTCGTCTATCTGAAATTGCATCTCGTCCAATCGCGGGCGGCCAGAGCGGCGGTGGCCTTGTTTCTGTGCGTGTGTCCGTGTGTGTGTACTATGTACGTGCATGTGCACGATGTTACCCTGCTGCTCGCCTGCATTGTGGATGGCGCCCTGCCATTTGAAAACCACCCGCGGATAGGTACTTGATGATAGTTGGCGATTCATTTCACTGCCGGGCTACGGAGATGCCCCAGTCCATCCATCGCCGAGCTGCGTGTCTTCGTACTGCGTACTCCGTGGCCTTGGAGGAGAGATGGAGACAGGGAGGATCCGTTGTCTGCTGGTTCGTTCTCATACAGCCATGGTCAAACTCTCACCCAGTGGGTCTGCATTCCTATTCTTATGTCTTTTGTTATTATGGCGACCTGTTTGTGGCTCAGGACTTTCTTGCACGTTCTAATGCCCGGTAATAGGCTTTGGGTGAGTAGTAGTATAATTGCGCTACTGCGACCTGCATGCATAAGTACATACACATACATATATGTAAATCTATATACGACATCACAACTGTGTAGCAGTGGGAGACGTTGACAGGGACACATGTGTTTGAGCTGTTTTTGGGTTCCCCGTTCCCCAGAACCAGAGCAAGGATATTCCCAACTGAATGATGAGAAAGAACTGAACCCCTCCTCCCTCCCATCCCCTGTCCCGGATGATGATTGAAGGCGAGTCTGCTCTTATGTGCCGCCTCCCTATCAGTGAGCCTACGACTTACAGGGCAGGATGTGGCTTCAGTACGCGTAAGACGCCGCTCCTGGCCGTCGCACATGCGGATTGAACCCCCTCTTTCAGGGCATATCCTCTACATACTTACAAGGTTGGGCAAGGCAGCCAGCGAAGATCGAGACATGGAAGGCGAGATAGTCAAGGACCAGGGATCGCGAGAGAGACCGAGCCTGAACGCTCAACTGAAACCGCCCACACGGGCTGGAGCCCGGCTCCTAGCAAACTCCACGGCGTACGTACATACATAGTATTATGGGCGTGTCTTGCTCGCGGCAGTTGGATATGCCAGGGAGTGCTTGGGGGATCTGGCCAGGGCAGGCCGTGTGGCCAACTGAGCCAAGCACCGGCTCTATCTGGGGGAGGGTCTCTGTTGCTCCGTGGTTCAAGGGAGGGTTGTGGGCAGGATTAATTACCTTCTTACCACCTGCTGCATGTTGTAATAACAACACGTCATATAGATGCATATGCATACTGTCTGGCTTATATTACATATGTAATACTTCATGTCTGAGTCTGTAGGTTGGCGTGTAATGCCGCCGAATTGAGACCCATCCGGCGACTGTGTGGTGTCCCCCATGCCTGCTTGCTGCATACGGTATCGACCTACACATCACGGACAGTCTCGTTCCCAAAGTACCTATGTATCATGTTGCGAGACATATGCGTCTGAGACCGTTGCTCTTCCGGCCGCAGGTGCATATAGAACCACCTAACAACACATACATGCACACGGGCAACAAGTCCACAATACCAACAGCATGCCCACGGGCCCTGAAAACACAGACACGCGCAAATGTGAACCGTCGTCCAGTCGCAGTTTATGCGTCTATCTGCATGTTAGGCCCGGCCCAGGGTTGAGATTCGAATAGATACATACATATGCGCGCGCCTGGAGCTTTGGCCACCACATGACAGCCATCGCGATGTCACCCCATCATTCCAGGAGCCGAAGTGCTCATTCTTCGACCGTTGCACCCTGGGTATACGTGTGAGAAACGTACGTTGCATCGCCCATCCCCTCGTCGCAAGACAGTCTCATGTAGTGTGGCCCAGCCTGGTAGGGCTAGACTTCTGCCACCCCTCATGAGGCTTAAAAGGGTTCCGTTGCCTGCCAACTCCATGAGACCAGTGACAGTTCGTGATGCAGTCGAAGCCCAGGTAGGAAATCTGTCTGTCAACTAGCACTGCTACCTTCTCTGCCGGCCTGTCGCTATTCGATCGCCAGGTGCCCTGCCTTGCGGAACCGGGACCAGGACGAAAAACCAAGACCACGGCCAAGGACCCAGCATCCAATACTACTGTAACCATGCGGATCTCCCCTTTCGGCTCTTCCGACTCATGCTGTGAAGTCATTCGCAAAAAGTTTTAAACCGCGCCCCCTGTCTCATCATCCCGCCCATCTTTCTCTTTCGTCCTACTCTTGTAGGTGGATGAGGTGAGAGGCAGCTAGGCACCGAGATAAAAAGAGCAGGGAGGCAAGGGCCATGAACCGAAAAGCGTTCGTCTCTGTTTACCGACATGGACACACAGACCGCTTACGTCTGTGTCTCCCGACTGACGCAGGGCGAGTATCCTTGCCCGCTCCTCTCCAGCTTACTTCCCTCCTTCTATAAGCTTTCTGGAAGGAAAAAAGGGCTCATTTCGGCGTAATGTCTGCTTGCCCAATGCCGCTAGAAGTCAATTGCTCTGCCGTGAGCGCGGCATCAGAACCGTATCCCTGATCCATGCCGTCAGTGCTTAGCTTACCGCACGTTTTGGCTAGGGACGGGGACGGGAACGGGGGGGGGGAGTTGGTCTGAAGCCGATGATGATCGTGGGAGTCTTATTCCCAAGATGGCTGCTGGATAAGGATTATTTCTCCTGTCCCGCTCTTGATGATGTTGGTCGTTGTTCTGTCCAGACAGAGCGGCCTGTCGTGAGGGCCCGTCCATTTTCATGGATTCACCGCCTGGCCCTGGTCGGGCGCTCCGACTCAACCAGACCCGATTTGTAGTGTAGGAAGGATTTTCACCACTCCCGTCTCGTCTGCAACTGCCTCCAAGATGCCCACAGGAGCTCTCGTTTAGCCTTCCAGTGACGTGGTGCGCCCTACGGGTGCTAATTTTGATAACTTCTCTTAGCTCCGCAGTAGATCCTGATCCTCCTCCATCACCACAAGGCGTAACAGGAAAACTCTCCGTAGAACGGGGCCTCGCTTCATGTCTTCTCAGAAACAGGATACGGCTCGCTCATCATTCGTGTCTTCACGGGAAATCCCGTCCTATATTGCGTTAGTATACGCTTCGTACATCATCACCGACCTCGGTAATCCCGTGAAGATCTTGCAGTGATGTTGCTGGCCACATATCGCAAAGATATTCGCTCACGGGAACAATACGCTAACTCCTCCTTACCGTGTTTGACCAGAGTATTATTCCCCGGCAACGTGTCAGCTCACAGAAACAATGGCCAGTCCTGAATGTAGAATCGTGTGTGTAGTAGTCGCCATTGTGGTCATGACTCGGGACCGAGTTGCGTTGGCTTCAGAGATTTTATCTCAAGGATCCCCCAATGAATGTCCAAGCACTGCTTCAAGCTCCACGCCTGACTCGTAAACTAGCATCTCCATCAATGCCACCAGTTCCATCGCGTGACGGTGGCAAATGAAAGGCCCTCTCTTAGGTCGGAATTCCGCAATAGCTCTCAACCATTGGAGCTCAAGTAAAACTATTTGCTCGGCTTTGACAGTAGCCGATACGAGTGCGAGCAGCACCTCGGGAGGCAAGGCGAACATGGCTTCGGCACTATGAAGGCGGGAGCAAAGTTCAAGGACGTTTGAATGTTGTAGAAAAGCCGGAAAGACTATCAAGCCTTGAGGCTTCAGTTGAAGAGACCACCGTTGGAAGGACTCCTCGCATCAGCAACAATGCCCCCTCACTGTGTAGTCTTTCTCTCTAGAGTAACGACGTGGCCTCTTCCATTATTTTAAGTCCGTAAACAATCAGGTTAGTTACCAAATCAACTTTCTTGGAGCCAGTTTCTGTCACTAGATCACTCGCGGTCTTCATGTACTTCTCTCGTGAATAAAGGGTCGAATTCGTGCAAAGGCTTCAAGCCACGCCATAAAGATAACGTGGTCTTGGTTGAAAAGCCAAGGGCAGATTAGGAAAAATTGACCGGATATCTGTACATCTAATTGCCAGTCTCAATCTATCTTGTCGTTCAGAAAATCTATTAACATAGCTAATTGACATATCCAAACAAGAAGAATACACCACTAAACGCCCGTCGAAGGATACCAAGCGATGAGACATACATTAGATACATTATGAGGTTTAGCTGACTTGATAGAATATAGTGCCAGATGCAAAGTATCTCATAGTTGCGTTCCTGATCACCACCTTTCTTCAAGAGTCCTTTTGCTACTGATCTCTGACAGTCCTTCATAATAGACTTGAAGGCCAATGCTATTTGATCGTCAATATCCAAACCCATTAACATGCACATGATAATGCTCCGACATGTAATTTCGGGCAGGTTCAGACTCAATTCATCCTGTAGAACCAGACGGCATGGGAAGTAAGGTAGTACACCAGGGCCTCTTTGTATTCTGACATCACATCATACCTACACAAACACAAAACAATACCTGGACAAAAGATGAAAAAAGGCTATTTATTTGCTCAATATTGTCACTAGACGAATACTTGCCACACTATTTACATATTTAATACAACGCAGCGTGTTAGTATACAGTCGTCCGATGTGACCTACCCGAGAGGCCATCAAGTTGTAGCCATCGTGTTCACTTGGGAACTCAACAATGTCTCAATCAACAGTTCTGTAACTAAATTTCTATTCAGCACCAAGATTTTATAGTCTCGATACATACCACCAATCGAAGTTTGATTGGGGAATTTGAGATACGGAAGCAAGTTGTCGCATTTGAATAAGTGTCTCTGATCAGCTAGAAGATGGATTCGTAGTATCAAGATAATCGACGATTTTTACACACTCGATCTCAAAATATTATTCACAATTACACATGCTTAATTTGAAATTGAGCGGGACCCTCTGATGTTCTCGACATTCTCGACAATCAGTGCCCAGATTCATCGACAACCACCCAGGGGCAATACATCTCGCCCCCTGGCTGAGTTGAGTTTCTGAGCACAATGTAGGCAGGTATGGGCATGATGTAGATAGGCTTAGCATCTCAAAATCTTACATGTTATTTTGGGTTGGACACCTGCAGGCCTGTGGATGTCCGGAACTTGTCTGTACTTTGTTAATACGAAGGGGACAACCGCGGTCCAGTTAATCATCTACAAAAGCGACAATATACTTTGACTCCAAGACGCTTCTAGTTCATATCCCTGCCTAGTAGATGCCTCTCCTCCCCCCTTTTATCAATAATATAAGCGTCACTCGAACGCGCTCAGCCCAGCCTCTAGACGACCGAATGTCCAGTACTGGGAGCGGAAGACCGGGAATAGGCAAGACACGTACTTGAAATTGAAGAAGTTTATTCAGGGTTTAGTAGAGCTTACAAGGGGTTACTTTTGGCGTTTAGGACAAGCGAGCTTAAGAAATTTATAGAGGGTACAGGAACACGTTGTTCGCTATGTATGCTCAGAATGTTCTGATCGTTCTTGTACTCTATCTGCACAACTATGGGATGGAGGAAACGAGACATAAGACTGAAGGGTGTTTATGAGCAGACTATTCTTAATGATCACTAGACTAATACAGCAGTATAAAACGATATAAGTTAATAAACTTTAGTCAAGTATCCCGTAGGTTGTTATTATTGTCCTTTAATAATCGTCGCAAACCCGAAAATAAGCAGTATAATATTTGAGTGCCTTAAATTCAATGTTACCCGGCTGTCACTGCACTTAAATGGCGAAATTTGAGAGTATTTCCAAGGGGCTAAGAGCTTCAATCGACTTCGCAAGCTCTACATCGACTTCAAGAGACTCCTAGACCAGCCTCCTGGTTAGCTGCTGCAGTAGCCCATCTACTTTGATGCAGTGCGAGTCACTGTTAGGGTTAGCCCTCTCTTTCAACCTCTACTTGTCCCCTCTGCATGTGAAATCCTTTATGATAAGCGGTCTGACCCCGTATACATATATGGAGTGTCATTCTGGTACACAGTTCATGCATCCTACCTCACTATTGACGGGTATGTGCCGACTCCCGTGCCAACTAACCAAACTCTCTCCTGTTGCTAAGAGCGAAGTCCCCGGAGGCCCACAGTAAGACCCTTGACACACGGCGTATGGCAGGAGCCCAGTAACAGCAAACTCCGCGCATGAGAATGTGACACGTCTGGACTCCTGTGTGGGACAGAGAACCAACATACACCCGTATAAGTCACCCCTACATCCGAGAGACCTGGACACCAACTTATCCCCGAGCGTACACCATGCAGGAGACTGAAGACGGAGAGGTGTGAGTGGTTCTAGTAACGTTCCAGTGACCTCTGATAACTCAATGGTAACGGCGGACGGTTGAGGCCATGACTGTTCACCAGACTAATGATACTGGACTAATGGGAACACTCGGCTACAAAGACGCAGTCCCACTGACTTGAGGATTCATTTGACCCTGTTTAGACTGGCATGCTCGGCCGTAAACGGGGCTGAACTCAAAAGGAACGGCAGAGAACTTGCCGTTGCAGCCGAGTGCGGTTATTCCAGGCGGCGGTTGAGGAGGTGGAGTGTCACAACGTGGTTCCCGAGTTACGACTATCTGGCTATGGCACTGATCGGTAAGGCCACAATCGGAGGGGTTACGAAGGTTTTTGAATTGTAACTGGAGGTGCTGGTTGAAGGAAGTTTACGCGGCTACTGGAATGGGACCAG
Organism: Clonostachys byssicola; assembly: GCA_902006505.2. Lineage (NCBI taxonomy): Eukaryota > Fungi > Ascomycota > Sordariomycetes > Hypocreales > Bionectriaceae > Clonostachys > Clonostachys byssicola. Next base: position 581,729 of record CABFNO020001451.1, on the reverse strand, counting down.
AGCCACTGCGTAGGAGGATGGAATACACATCTGTGATTACCTAGACAAGAAGCAAAGAAAAACCCCATAAGCCACTCAGTCCTAACACGCATATATCATGAAAGACTGTCGCCAGCTCTGGTGATGATGGTGAAATCGTCAACGAATTGAAACCAAGAGATGGTCCCAGGAACAGCCATCAATCAACCACACGAAAACTGTAGGTAGTTCTGGAGGCAGTGGAGACCAATTGGGCAGTACGGTCCCAGCCTTGGGCAGGTAACTAATTGGAAACTTAAATGCGCCCATTTTAATAACTTGCCCGGTGGCACGAGGAGAGAGTCTAGAAGCGCCAAGCAGGAACTGCCAAGCAGCTACCGGAGGGCCTGAAGTGCATTTGTTTGGCTCCGTGGGATGAACCAAGTTTCCAGGTGGAGAGATGAGACGCTGGTGGCTCTTGCATCATTCTGCTCCACCGGCGGAACGTGGCTACACTATTGGCCAGTAGTGCCGGATCATCCTTGATCCGAACGCTGCGCCACCACACACTTGAGGGCAACTGGATCCAATCTGCGCAAGGTGGAAGGTGGGAGCCGGCAACTGGGAGCTGGGGTTGAGCCGAGCAGGGAGCCAGTGGTTGATGTGGGCAGTCCAGCCGTGAAGCGAAGGCGACAACTGCCACATGCGTTGCATCCCGTGGCTAGGGGCACACGTGTGTCCAGCCAAGCCCTCAGCCAGAACGCTGGCGAACACACCTAGGTACATAGGCAGGTATGTGTTAAAGAGACAGCCAGGTAACATTATCACACACGACACATGTCTCCTAGTAAACTCTTGTAAACTCTTGTCTCGATTCGCGTACTTGTGGGTGACGCATGGTTGTCGCAGTCAAGTGCCAGCTACCGCTTTCTTTTCTTCTCTCTCGTGAGCATAGTGATGGCGATCATGCATGTTGTTTGAGGAGCAGTGCTTCCTGTCATGCATCTACACAGTACTTCTTCCCCCCTTCCAGCTGTCCATATGTACGTATCAGTCAGCTCGGAACAGATTTGCCGGGCAACTACAGATGGCGTAACACCTGTCCACCGAATATCGTGAGAACGCGCGCTACGTGCGTATGTCTACTCGCATGTGCGTAGTTACCCAGCTACCTGCCACCGGTGCAAAGGCTCGCACTTATTGATGGAATGTGCAACGGATTTAATGCGAGCGGGCTGCTTACTGTAGTAAGCTTTGTTGAGTCCCTGGTGCCTGATGAACCGAGACTCAAACTTCAAGGGGTTGCAGACCGTGGAGCCGCGGCCGCGGCCCCATTGGACATGCGTCAGGCATCTGAGTGTCAAGATACCGCGAGCACTGGACCTCGCAGATTTGGTGCAGAGGCTCTGTAGATGGCTGTAACCATCTGGCTGCCTACCTACGTAATAACAGGCATATCGTGCTGCAGTTCTTCGTCAATGGGCGGAAGATTAGCGCTGCGACAACCGGTTTGAGGTCCAATTGCAGTTTCCCAGCACTGGCATGAGTGTGCCGTACAGCCGGGCCTTGAACTCTCTGGCAGCCCTTCTGCCCACCCTCATGGCCACTCTGATAGCCTTTGACGTGCCGTTCGTTCCGTGGGCCAAGGCCCCTGCTAAACCACCCGTCCGCTGCACCAGTCGGAGGGTATGTGCAGTCAGATTGGGCATAGAGCTCCATCGCATTTGTTGGTGGTGCCGGAGGCCGAGCGATGGACTGACGACCGATATCCACTGCCCGAGACAAGGCCCTTTGCTGCTTTGCGCAGAGCTGCATCTGCGGCCGACTATCCGTTCCTCAGGGCGCGTATAGGCGATATGTATGTTTGTGTATTGCAGCCCACAGCCCGCTGGCCGACTTTGCCGTGCCCAGCACTTGTTTCGGGGAGCGTGAGGGGAAGCTAATGGAGGCAGGAACCTGGGGTCTGGGAGGGGAGAGAGGCCTCAATGACAGCGGGACAGTCCAGGTGTCGTTTTCGGACTGTGCAGGAACCTGAATCTTGACAGTGCAGCTAGTGCGTGGGTACAGACCTGCCGGTACGTGGCCAAGCGTCACTGAAGTTGCCCGAGTGCGACTCGAGCCGATGCAGTATGAGATTGATAGGCTTGCTGTGTCTTACCTGCCCAATAGAGTGGCAACGGCCGTACTTCTCGGACAATTCCTTCCATTGGTCGTCTCGACTACATTGACCGGGCAGAACGAGTGAAAAAGGCTGGATCATCATGCAATTCAGCTCATCGTCGACAGCTCTGAGAGACGTAGGCCTGTGCCGACTTCCACTAGTCGAAGCCTTGGCCGGTACTTGCACAGTGCGCGGAGTTTCATTTTCCTTGGTCCGCTTGGCCCCGATCGTGGGTGAGTGCTGGCGTGCAGGCATCGCAGCTTAGGGGCATTCCGCCAGCGATACAGCGACCTTCCACTGTAAATTTTGCAATCCAGGCGCTAAATGGCCGGCTGCCCCCCTCTTACCTGTTCTGGCCCACGCCCCCAAAGCCTTGATGATCTGACCCTTCCCCATCGTCTGGACGGTCTCCCTTTGGCACTCTTCCTCCCCATCGCCGACCTCCCCCCAGCGACGCCGTCACTCCTCGCCGCCTCCCCATTGTCTACGACTGCATCAAGCGCAGCACATCTCTCTCGTTGGCACATCCAGCGGGGGGCTTCGACGCTGGCTGCGATTGCGGAGCGCCCGTGCCCTCAGCGACGGCGACGGCGACGCAATTAAACCTCCAGTAGGAGGCCGATCCGAACTTCGAAATAGTCGACGCTGGGCACCCCAGCACCCTAGAGCCCCTTCGATGGCGCACGACGAAAAGAGATCCACGGCCGCTGAGCCAACCGAAGCCGCGACGGCCAAGGCAGCCTCTCCAACTCAAGCGCCGCAACAAACGACGACTTCAGTGTCAAGCGACGACCACGACGATCAATCTGTGAGGATAACCCGCGCCACCGTATCTCGCCAAGTTCAATCTCTTGGACCCGTGGCATTTCTCATGCAATTGCAATGTAGCTAATTTGGGGTTGTCGCAATTATTGTAGATGCACTCTTACGATGATGACGACTTTTATTCAGAACACGATGGCGACTATCCCCCGAGGGCCCGCCAAGACCTCCATGTCACCGAAGACGATATCCTCGAAGCCCAGGCGCTCTCAGAAAAGCTCTCGCTCGAGGAAGTGCGCGACATCATGACGCGTATCTATAAAACCCACGAACGAGACCCCAACTTCCCGATTGTGGTGTTGACCAAGATCAAGACATTCCTAGATAACGAGCAATTGTTCAAGGAGAATGAAAACAATGAGAAACAGAACCCGGAGAATGAACTGCTTATCCGTCAGATGAAACTCGAGGCAGCTCTTCTCACGACGAATAGCCCGTACGCCGAAGTCCGCGCCGTGGTTGATAACAAGGATGATGTCAACGCGCCCTGCTCTACTATCCGTAGTTGGGCCATTGGTCTTATCTTCTCCCTGATGCTGGCGTTCGTCAACCAACTGTTCGATATTCGCCAGCCTACGATTCGAGTGATGGCGAATGTTGCGCAACTTCTTGCCTATCCGTTGGGTAAAGCCTGTGAGAATTGGCTTCCAGACAAGGGCTTCACCCTCTTCGGCGTTCGACACACTCTGAACCCGGGACCATTCCACAAGAAGGAGCACATGCTGATTACGATCATGGCAAATGTTGCCTACAACACCCCGTATACGAACTACATCATTTGGGTGCAATATTTGCCCCAGTATTTCAACCAACCGTATGCGTCTCATCCTGGTTATCAGATCCTGATTGCGCTCAGCACCAACTTTATCGGATACGGCATGGCTGGTATCTGCCGACGTTTCATCGTCTACCCTTCGTATTGTGTGTGGCCAGCATCCCTCGTCACAATTGCCTTGAACTCGGCCTTCCACAATTCAGACAACACCCCTGTACAAGGCCCCCTGGGAAGCATTTGGCGCATCTCGCGTATCAAGTTCTTCTACCTCATGTTCGCCGCCATGTTTGTCTGGTTCTGGTTCCCAGGCTACATCTGGACTGGTCTGTCCAAGTTCAGCTGGATGAGCTGGATTGACCCAGATAATGTCAATCTGAACGCAATCGTTGGTTTCAACAATGGTTTGGGTATCAACCCTTTCCCCACATTGGATTGGAACACATTGCTTTGGGATTCTTCCGACCCTCTCATGGTCCCCTTCTTTAGCACCATCAATCGTTTCCTCGGCGCCTTCATCTCGATGTGGGTTGTTGTGGGTATTTGGTATGGCAACGTATTCGACACGGGCTACCTACCTATCAACTCAAACCGTGTATACGACCACTTTGGCAATCTCTACAACGTTACAAAGGCTACCAACGCAAAGGGTCTTTTTGACGGCCAAAAGTACGATGCTTACTCGCCCCCATTCCTCAGTGCCGGCAATGTCACTGTCTACCTTTTCTTCTTCAGTGTATACACTTCTACCCTGACTTACGCTGTCTTGTACCACCGGCATGAACTAGTCACTGGTTTCAAGGGCCTTTTCAGTGGTTTCCGGCGCAATAAGAAAACAAGCCATGACGACCAGATCCTCGACGTTCACCATCGGCTAATGAAATCATACAAGGAGGTTCCTGAGTGGTGGTACATGGCCTGTCTAGTTATCGCCATTGCATTTGGTGTTGCCGGCATTGCGACCTGGGAGACCAACACCACTCCCGGTGTTGTCTTTTACGGTCTGGCACTGTGTCTTGTCTTTGTCATTCCCGTTGGCATTATCAAGGCTATGACTGGTATCGAAGTCACACTCAACGTTCTCGCTGAGTTTATTGGAGGTTCTTTCGTTGAGGGAAATGCCCTGGCCATGAACTTCTTCAAGTCTTTTGGCTATGTAACGTGTGCTCACGCAGTTTGGTTCTCCAATGACATGAAGCTTGCGCACTACGTCAAGATCCCCCCTCGCCAGACTTTCTTCGCCCAGATGGTGGCTACCTTTGTTGGAACCCTTGTTTGCGTTGGTGTTCTTAACTTCCAGATGAGGCACATTGATGGTGTTTGCACACCAGACGCTCAATTCCGACTCACTTGCCCTGGAGTGAACACTTTCTTCACCGCATCCGTCCTCTGGGGTACTGTTGGGCCAACCAAGATTTGGGGCCGTAACGGACAGTATACCGAGACTCTGATTGGGTTCCCCCTCGGTGTTGTCGTTGTCGTCTTCTTCTGGTTACTTTCCAAGAGATTTCCCAAGTCAACTTGGTTGAGGCAGATTCACCCCGTGGCTATGATGTATGGTGGAATTGTTTGGGCACCTTACAACATGTCATACATCTGGCCCTCGGTTCCTATTGCCTTTTTCTCGTGGATCTACCTCAAGTCACGCTTTCTTGGTTTGTGGTCCAAGGTACGTTTTGTGTTTCTATGTCTCGCATCTTGTGGTATATGTAACTCACCTGTTCTGCTCTAGTACAACTTCGTGCTCTCGGCTGCATGGTCTTGCGGCATCGCCATCTCTGGTATTCTCATCTTCTTCACCTTACAATGGACTAGCACAGAGTTCGAATGGTGGGGCAACAACGTGCCGTATGACGGCTGTGAAGGCACAGCTTGCCCACTCAAGACATTGGGACCTGATGAATACTTTGGCCCCCGGATAGGACAGTTCCACGGCTGAATATGACCTTCCACCCTTTGACGTTCTACAAACTTTCACCTTTTCATCATCCTCCATCATGCGTGCGATATTTTTCCGGAGTTAAGCTATACTGGTCATACTGGGGTCATATGTTACTGTGTTTTATCTAAATCGGCGAAGGGATGGAACGGGGTGTTTTCTCATATTGCTCCGCAATTTGCACTGGGTATATCGGGTCTCTTTGGTTGAGAATCAATGGTATTTGTTTGCTTGTTTCATCACATGATCTGTCTATTCGACCGTCCTCCGCCCCACCCCCATTCTACTTTTATTGTTTATTCATGCTCGGCTCTTGAGCCAGTCTCTTGGGACAAGGGTATACCCGGAATTACGTGTCTCACCAAGTTCCACTTTTTTGACCTTGAATCTTCCCAAAGTGTGGGCCTTACATAGATGGATAAGAATTGGATCATCATTGGTCAAACTACGTGTCTCAAAACTACGTGTGTTGCCTTTGCCTTGATGTCGAATAAGATGTGTTGTTGGTTTATAGATTCTGGTTTGATTTGGTGGTGGATTTTTTAAAAAAGCGTTTCACGAGAGAGCAAGAGTTGGCGAAGTGAGTTCAAACAAAAAAATCAATCATTCATCCCTGAACGCCTGCTGCGTTTGTATCTATCTAGCCGATGATGTTTTAAAAATCAGAAAAAGTACATGGTATCCTTGGCCAGACAAAGTACAACCAGACAGAAAAAAAAGTAACCCAAAAGAAAATCATAAGTTTATCAAGATCCCCAAGCAAATCGTCCAAAAGTTAAGAAGATAAAACACCCCCTGAAGAAAATGAAGAATAAAAGAAAAAAGAAAAAAGAGAAAATGAAATTGTGATGCTGTATATGACAATGAAAAGAGACTGATGTCTCAGGGTATATAATTGCCCATTCAGTTTCATCATGCTTGAATCATATCTTTGCATAATATCGTGATGCGATTTTTAGTTGGCCAGCCAGGCCGGCCCGAGAGGTGAGACGGGACTTGTAGGGTCGGTGTTGTCCGAGTCCATGCTTCTCCTCTTGGGCGGCATGGCACTCATCGGGCTCACCGCCATCTCCTGGGGGAATTCGCGACCAAATGCAGGTGACGGAGCTGCCGGGGAGAACGGCACGTGGTGGCCGGCTGGCGGTGGTTGAAGATCATGAGGTGGGGGAGCGAACGAAGGTGTTGAGATGGCACCACTTCCGCCCCTGGCGATCTCAGCTGCGCGGGGAGGCAGCTCGATCGCGACAGGCTCGCTGATGACTAGTGAGCTCTTATGAGACTCGATGCTTCCCCCAGAGGTCTTGTGCTTGTGTTGGCGAAGGCCGCGAAGCTTGCCACCCAGAGTCTTGCGGATCGACTTTGTGTTTTCCGCATCTCTAATCGTTGGTTTTCCTGGACCGTATGGAGCAGGAGATGCGGGCACAGAGCCAAGGCCAGGCCCAGGAACAGGCCCAGGTGTAGGCGGGGGAGCAGCAGAGACAGAAGTATGGCTCGAAGGACCGGAGCTCATCGAACCGGCGCTCTTATGGCGACTAGATAGCGCTGATGCCGAGATACTGCCCCAGCTCAGATGACCCTTCTTCTTGATGATTCCAGAGACAATGCCTTCGTCGGCAAGTTTCTTTACAATGAAGTCATACTGCATAGACATGGTTGGGTTTTCAGTGATGTCACATGCGTACAGGTATACTCTGTGCAAGCCCTTGATGGGTTGTTTCGAGAACTCGTCGTTGAGACGCTCAGCCATAGCCTGGGCAGGGAGTACTGACCCCCAGAGGTCAAAGAAGTTTGCTCGGTGTACATGATCGCTAGGAACGCCGAGAGCCTGGGGGTTCAATACCTCAGTCCACACGGAGAAGATGAGAGACTGCAGGATCTTGCGGTCATCATTTGGCAATGACTGATATGACTTATCAGGTCTGGGGAGGGGCCATGGTGTGCTCATTGGAATCTTCGCTTGAGAGTGCAGCAGGTCAAATGAGGACTGGATCATCGGCGTCTCAATGGTATCATAGTTTGTGACTGACTCAACAGCATACAAGAGAACCCGTAGGACATCTTCTGCAACGTCGGTAGGAATTCGGCTCTCGGAGTACTTGATTTCCAGGGTGACAGTTTGAGGCCCGTCCATAGTCGAGACTACAAGAATATCAGGGATATCTTGCATGCCCGCTTTGGCGATGGTGTGAGTGAACGTCGTATCGCCCATGTTTAGGGTAGTTGAACCATCCACTGGTGCCTGGGGGCGATGATGCACGACCGTACTAAAATTGGTCCAGTAAGGCCAATCGGTACAGCGCTGGACAAGCTCCAAGATTCCGAGGCCTTCGTGGGGTCGGCTCGTGACTCTTTGCTCCTGGATGGGGCGGAGGAATTCAAGGGGCGTCAATTGATCCACGGAGAACTGGATGCGGACTGGAATAATGTTTGTAGTCGGCGCGATCAAAGTAGCCATATCGAAGCGATCTGGTAGTGGAATGTTGGCACCCTGGGTGACCTCACCGAAGACGACATCGCTAGTCGCAGAGAACTGAGCCAGCGTGATGGCCCATGCAGCCTTCAGGATGGTATTGAAATTGAGACCAAACTCAGAAACAGGGTCGACTTGGATTGTCTGGGAGACGGACATGATGTCGCCGGCGGGCGGGTAAGGCTTTTCGTGAGCAACAAAGTGCGTCATCTGGGCGCTCTCCAACTTGTTCTTCCAAAACTCAACGCTGGCCTCGCTGTTGACAGCCTGGGCAGCTCTCATGTAGTCGAAGAAGTTGGACTTGTCTGAGAGAGTGGCCGAGCCCTCGTACAGAGCAGCTAGATCTTGTACCAAGATCGACATTGCCTGTTCGTCGATCTGCGAGCTACTTAGGCGAATGATAAGGGTGCTCTGTGCTCCAGCATCGAGGAAAGTAAACTTGGTGACAGGCTCTTCAGGTCTGAACGTTGAATCTTGGTCTTCGGCAACAACGTTGGCTGTGACACTCTCAAGACACCATGCTGGGCAAGGATAACGCTGGAATTCGGGCCTAAAGTTACCAAGGTGAACCTGGTAGACAACACGATTGTGGACGGCAAACGCAGTGCGGAAAGCTGGGTGAAGTTGGGTCAGCGTCTCACATGCGGTCTGGAGCTTCTGGACACGGATTGGGCCATTGAAGTTGAAGATCAAGCACTGCATGCCACCCTTCTTGCTGTACATCCGGGTTTCCAGTGCCCGCACTTGATGTGCCGACGCCTCGGTAATGTCCAAGATGTCGTGACGGCGAACCCTCATTTTCGGGGCGATGTTTTCTTTGATGAACTTCTCCTCAAATCCTGGAATATTGAAGCCGCCCTCAGTCATCGTGGCTGGTCGGATTTCGGAATGAACACGCTCGTTAAAGGTGATCTCCGACGTCGCGATCGCCTGGCAAATCTCAGTCAAAGTATTACCTCTAAGCACATCGAGAAGGTAAATTGTGAGGTGTGACTTTCTGCACTGGATAACCAGCTTTCCAGCCAGGAATCTATCGCCGCCAAGTCCAATGAAGCTGTCATTGCTCTTGATCTTGGAAGGCTGGATATCTAGCACGTTGGCCCAAACATGACGCATCCTCTCCTCAACGTGTGTAAGAGGTAGAGGCTTGTCCTCCTCTTCTGAATCAGGGTTCGTTGAAACTCCAATCAACTCAGTGTAGGTCATGCCCAAGACTTTCTTAGCCAACTTGCGTCGATTCACCTTCATCGAGGTTGACATGGGGAACTGCTTCAGGGGAATGAATGTTGACGGGATTTGGTCAGCAGTGATAGCTCTCATCTTGCCACTGCCCTTTGCCGAACCTTCATGAAGGGCTCTGAGCAGTTGTGTCCTCTCGCGTGTCTTCGTGCGCAGCTTCTCCAGTTCTTTGGTATTGTGCTCGAGGTCATATCCGACTTCCAGGAATGCAGCCAGGATTTGGACTGCGTCACGAGTGACCACAGACTCAACTACAACGTCGACTTTTCCACCGAGGTAGCGGCGAAGGTGATACTCAATCTCGCCGACAGGGAGCTGAGAGCCATCCAGTGTTTGCTCCTCATACATTGAAGATATGAATTGAATGCTACCATCATCAAGATAACGAACAAGGTGGCCAGTCTTGAGATAGCGATTGCGGCTCGGCTTCTCCGTGGTGAGCGAAACTGGAGCAACAACAGTCTTGTCAGGAATATATGTATGTGGTGTCAGGAGGGGACAGTCGATGGCTAGTTCGCCAACAGCACCTATCGGCATCATCTTCTTGGAGTCTTCAGGGTTTAGAATCCAAAACTTTCCAATGAGAGGCGGGGGGATAACAGAGCTGTCAGTGGAACCAGTAACTTCAGCAATAGAAATGCCGAGAGGGCAGATTTCGGTTGCACCATATGCCAACATAATGTTTCGGCTTGATCCCCAGAAGTTGTACATGTCATCGTCCAGTTTCCTAGTTCGGAAGCAGAGAGTCTTCAGGCGAGGAAGATAAGCAGGATCGAGGCGGCGAGCGAGAGTAGCCGTCATGTACGACCAGGTGATGTTCATTCGGGCCATCACACCACCAAGGTCCTCAAGGCGATCCTTGCCAGATGGGATACAAACACAGCCTCCATGAACCATAGTGCCCAGGATTTCTACAAGCGCAATGTCCTGGCTAAAAGAAGAGAGCTGCAAGACACGACTGTCCTTGCTCATTCTAAGTGCCGGGCCCTGTGCCATGAAAGTCGAGGCGAGAGAAGCGTGTGTGAAGAACAGGCTTCTCACAGCTGAGACTCTCGCCTTTCCGGGGGTAAATATTATGACAGCGCCATGATCAGGGGTAGGCTCCGAGAGGGCAGGAATTGAGACCTGAGGAGGGAGAATGGAGAAGAATCGTTCATTAACAATGACAAGATTTGGCACAATGCACACCAAATCATTCAAGGCGGAGTCGGTAGCAAGAACAATCTGTGGCTGAAGATGCTTGATTGTAAACTCTGCTGCTGCCTTGTCCTGAGCGTCGAGAGCGATAATGCTGCCACCAGCCTTAAGGACTGCGAGCATGATGACTGGTGCCCACTGGCTCTTTTCCAGTACAATAGGCACGGCAAGACCAGGGACCACACCAATGTTTCGAAGATGAGTGGCCAGGGTTGATACGCAGTACGTCATTTGAAGGTAGGTCATATGGCCATCCCATGCAGCAATTGCTGGCGCATTGGGCCTTGTTTGCGCATGGCGGTAGATGAGGGTATGGAGGCAGCTGTTCGTCTTCTCCTCCCGCGGCTTGAATTCGATTTCATTCACCAGAAGTTGTGAGTGGTCCCTCTCTGTGAAAAGATCAACGTTGTCCACAGTTTGGTTTGAATCCTCAAGAATGAGTTTGACAGCCTTCTCAAAAGTGTTCACAACTGTCTCGGCCTGTGCGACAGTCATGCTCCTGAATGTAAAGTCGATATGGAGATTATCACCAATAAACATGGTAGACATGGAGACATCACAGCCCGAGCTGCGGGATGAAGTCATCAGGCTGGCCATGAAGCTAGTGCTGTCAAGCTCGGGCTTGTGGTGACGAGCATTATCAAAGTCTCGGAGCGACAGGCACGTGTTGAAGAGATCTTGAGAGGTGAGCCCGGTGGCATGGTGAATCTCAGACATGTTGGGGTTATCATTCCGTCTTGCGATTGCTGCGATTTCTGCAAAAGACTTGAGGCACTCGATGATCTTGCGCTGAGGTAGCAGCTCAACAGTGCAGGGCAAGAGAGAAGCAAAACTGCCGATCGCTTTCTTCATCCCATGCAAGTTGTTCTCGTCCCGGCCCGCGACTTCGAATCCAAAAGAAACATGATCCATTCCGACGTATGCGCGCAGGACAAGTGCCCATGCAAGTTGAAGAACATAAGCTGGTTGGATCTCCCGTGCTATGCAGAAGGTGTGAATGTCATGGCGTTCCACTTTCAAGGGCAGGAAAATGGACTGGCGTTCAGCCTTGGAAGGAGGTTTTCGCATGAGAACTGGGAAAGTGCAAGGTCGAACATGTGCCAGGGTAGAGCGCCACTCGTGGAGACTGTGTGATAGATCCATGGTGGTTGCGTTAAAAAGATAGGTATGGAGAAGAAGGCCGTCTTCAGAGACTTCCTCGCCAGATAATAACTCTCTCACTCTGGTGATGATGTTGTCAATGGAGGTTGCGTCAATGACCGCCTGGCTAGCATCAATCCTGACATAGGTCCTCTGGTTCGACTTGCACACCGACAAACGATGACGGGGCTGGCCAGGAGTTACCTTCATAGAAGGTAGAGCAGCGAGAGTCTCTACTGGCCTGTCGCTGTCTAGGAAAAGCATCTCTGGCGAAACCCGCTTGAGCACCACTTGGTCAAAGAGGCCATCCTCTGAGATGCTGTCAATAAAGACACTGCGCATGGATGAGTGGGCTGCGACCACAGTTGTCCAGGCCGCACAGAGCCTCTCCTGGCTCACAGGCTTTCTGTCGCGTGTGTTGAGCTCATACAGGGAATGACAATAGAAGCTGTCAGGGTCCTGACCTTGGCTAATGAGGATTTCCTGCTGGTTGGGGCTCACAGGGCAGATTGTCTCGATCTCTCCCACATCATTGAGTCCCATCTGTTCCAGCCGCTCGCTAGCCAATTTTGACAAGCCTTCATAAGTGACATTGAGCAGCGGCGCATCCGCTCGAGTCAATGTTGGCCCCATGTTACTCAACATCCCAATGGCTTCATGCACGCAAGATTCAAACGATTGTAGCCATTGGATGATGCGGTCCTGGCGCTTTGGTGACACATATCGCACACCGACGATTGTACCACTGTCTTCAATTGAGACTTGAAATTCGTAAAGGGCAAGGCGGCCAACATCCTGACCAACATCAGAGTTGACAGATCCCAAAGGTCGTCCGGGGGCGCTGGCTGGCCGAAGGAGACTGCCCTCATAGCTGATCCTGTTCCATGTATCGACGCAGTTGAACAGGATTTCCACGGGAGTCGTCGTGAACGGCTGGGATGGGGTTAAGAACTCAGTGTTGAAGAAACCAATGCCCAGGTTGGGGATCAGTCTCCGGGTATCCTTCATCAGCTTCAGTAGCTCCATCACATCGGCGCCAGTGTCTACATTGAGATGGACCGGGCAAAGCGATGTGAACCAACCGACAGTTTGATCGATGTTGAAGTCGGGATTTCTCGAGTCACGTCCGTGCTCCTGAGTCCACATTGTAGGAACATCTCGGTCTGGGAAGGTTCGACGGAACGAAAGAAGCAAGGCAGTTAAGAAGACATCGGCAGGCTCAGTACGGAAGATGCTGTCGCAGGTTTCCTGCAGTATCCGAGTGGTCTCGGCGTCGAGACTGAAGCTGAATTGCTTGGATCTGCCGTACGTGTTGTCGGAAAGGTCTAGGTCCCAGTATCCCAAACTAGGCGGCAGCACTTCGAAAGGAAGCGTGGGCTGGGTGAGCCTGTGGCTGGACTCATAGCCCTGGTATTCGATCCAGTTGGAGAAGGGGATGGAGGGGTTAGACATGACGATTCCTTCACGGAGAAGTTCGTCCAGATCAGATACCAAAGTGCGCCAGGATGCACGATCGACAGCCAAGTGATGCGCAACCAAGAAGAGGTACTGCTTGTGGTCAGAGGTGGTGATGTAGTCGGCAGAGAAAATGGGACCTATAATGGGGTTGATTGACTGGACTGCCCTCTCGATGATGGCATCCAAATCATTCTCGTTGCGAATCTTACGGCTCTTGTACCGGAACATATCCACGTTGGACTCTGACAAGATGACCTGCGCCCAGCCTTCAGCAGTGAGGCGGAATCGGGAGCGGAGCATAGAGTGCCTGTCAACCAGAGCTGTGATGGCATTTTGGGGGGTGATTGACTTGGAGCTCGACTTCATCTCCAGAAGAATGCTCTGGCTGTATTTATAGCCCGAGGTGGTAATGGAGTTGGGGTCGGGATTCAGGTTCATGGATGTGCGGAAGAATAGCTGCTGCATGGCCGACAGAGGAAAGAACTCGACATTGTCCAAGCTCTCACCGGCCATGAGCTCCTGGCCCTCAACCATGCCAGACTCATCCTCAATCCACATGGAGAATGTCTTGAGCGGGCGGGTGGTGGAGAGTCTGTTCTGGAGCAGAACAGAGCTCTTCCTATCGAGCTTCTTCTTGGACTGGTAGACGGAGTGCCGCGCGTGCTGCTGAGGCGGCTCGCGATACTGCTGGACGTGTGCCTCGGCTGGGGGGCTGGCGGGGAGCTCCAGCGGCTCCAGTGGTTGCTCCAGCCCTAGGCCAAAGTTAGGCGCCAGTCCCGGCACCGGCTCATCGGGCAGCGGGTACGCCTTGGGCGGCTTCAGAATCGACTTGGGCTTCTTGGGCGTCGGGGTCGGCTCTGGCACCTCGATGATGGCGGAGTGGCGGAGGACGAGCTCGGGCGGGTAGCTGGACTTGTTGCGAGTATGCGATGCTGACGGTCCGGGCAGCGGGTGCTTGGGCGGTGGCAGGCGCTGCTGCTGTGGTGGGGGTCCCGTTGGTGGAGCGTAAGTCTGGCGGTTTTTGTATGATGGCTCTGCACTGTTTTCGGCATGTGGCACGCTCCTCTGGCCATCCGACTTCTGCCCAGGCGCCGCCGCAATGCTCTGCGGAGGACTTGCCCGTCTCGAGCTACTCTGCGAACCTGGAGCCGAGCTCGGCCCAGCCTGGCCCAGGATCGTCTGGAAGTTGCGGATGCGGTCCTGCTCAGCGTCCGCCAGGTTCCGCAGCCACCACTGCAGCGCGCGCAGGGCCGGGTTTCCGTTCTTCTTGAGGACCATTGCGTGCACGGGAATCCATAGATCTGGCGCTGGAGACTCGGCTCCCCACTCGCGAAGGGCCATGCTGATCCGCCTGATGCGCTCCTCGATCACCTTGAGCTGATCTGCCACCGGAAGGTAGAAGCCCTTTGCTTCGCTGACGGGCTCCGTTTTGTTGCTCACAAAGGCCACCAGGTTGTTCTTAAAGGGGCCGGCTGCGACCCTCAAAAGGCAGTAGTGGTCTCCTCTTGCCGCCATGCTGAGAAATCCCTCCAGATCTTGCATGAGTCGGTCCTCTGCCGTCGCCTCACCGTCATTGGTGGCTGCTGCTGGGTTCGGTTCTTCGATAACCTCCTCGACCACCTTGGCAGGTTCCCTAGCTGGAGCCGATTCGCCGGGCCCCTGGAGGGCCTTCTGCTCCGGTAGTGCTCCATATACGGACGGCAGGCTGTAGATTGACGCTGACGGGCCGTGGAATCCCTTCGGGGCATAGACTGACGGAACACCGCCGTAGATTGACTGCGAACCGTAAATGGACGAAGATGCCGACTGTCCCTGCGCCGGGGACCCATTACTCCTCGTGTCCATGGGCATGGCCATCGGCATGACGGGAGGCCCATTATATCCTGCCGTCGGGCTGAGGACCTGTTCCACGGATCGGGCGTGCGTCTGCAGCTCGGCGATGGTTCTGCATCGGAAGACGTCGTCGGCGGATACGGCGATACCAAGCTGCTTCAGGCGCCCCTCGAGCTGGAAAGCAGATGAGATGTTTCCTCCTAGCTCCACAAACGAGTCGAAGAGGGGGATCTTGTCTCGGTCGATGTTGAGTGTTTGCGCAATCTCCGTCAGAACGATTTCGGGGATCTGCTGCTTGGCGGCAGAGGCCGAGTACTTGCCGACGGCCTTCTCCTGCGCCATTGTAGCTTGTATTCTGTCGCGCTTCTAAATTAACAATGTTTTACAAATCACGGGTCCAGGCAGACTCCAGAGGCTGCGTCTTGGTTACAGAGCCGCCAGCATGCTCCGGTGTCAAGAAACCCAATCAAACTGCTCCCTATCTCGTCGATAATGCGGTGTGTCTCGTCAGCGGTGTGTTGGCCGTTGGTAGCTGGGTATCGGTAAGGGAATGCGGATGCGACAGAGAGACAGATGCAAGAAAGTAAGGAAAGAACAGATTAGAATCAATTAAACGCGCAAAAAGTGTAGAAAGAGGACAGAAACCAAATGGAAGGCGGCCGAGTCGGATCTTGGACATGAATATACTGCCCGCCCGTAGTAATACTGGTGGTCCCGTCGTGACAAGGGTCTACGCTGCCGTAAGGATGTGTATGACATAAGGCCAGAAATAGCAATTACTAGGTCTGTTCGGGCATGAGACACGATCCACCTCTGGAGAACAGTCAATGCACCGCACCTGGTTGGAGGGGCAGAGATAGAGCACCAGAACCGATCCCTGGCTGCTGGCAGTTGGTATGTCGTAAGACGGCCAACAATGCCCTGGCTGTAGCGCCCATCTCTTTTCCCTGCAGGCAATTAGAGCGCTGGGCTTTGGTGGAGGGCAGCCAGACCGACACTACAGGTACCTAACACTGCCCGAGGGACAGAGATGACCCAAATATAGCAACGCTGACAGCGGTCAAAGGCGCTAACCAACGCTTCACATCAGGCATTCTCCAGCTGGAGGCTTCGACAGACGCTCGCCTCCATCGCGACTGACTGCCGGGCGTGATGGCAGACATCTACACCTACACTACCTAGAGATGACACCTTGTTCATCAGGATGCGACGTATGCACAGCAGCCGCATGGCATGATGCGACGCACGGTTCGGATATGGAGTGCATGCTGTGTGTTCTGGTAGGGGCTGGCTAAAACCGGCGCCCAGCACCCGAATAATTAGGTGCAATTGAGGGAAGCACATGCATGAAGGATTCAGGCCCATTCTGCCAGTCCATTTTTGTGCTTCCCTCCTGCGCCAGGCAGCGGGCCCCTTCACCCACCACATCCAGTTTGCACCACGACAGCGTGTTTCATGATATTAGAGAGGGGCATCACAAATTAAACCGTTGCTCGTCATCTTCCTACGTACCCTCGAGCCTCGATCACGGCTGGTGGATTTCTGGAGGCCCCCCAGAAGCGTGCTAACTGCTTACGCCCAAGCCCAAAAGTAATTGCCGTCCACCCATGCCAGGACCAGGTGGAAATGTCTCGCCCTGCACGCTCTCAGCTGGATCTGCAACGGGTGTCAAATTTGGAACAGAGAGCTGACGCCTCGCTGGAGTTTTGACTGCTAGCCTCTGCCGGCTTCACTGCCTAACCTGTTAGCCACTAATTACGTGCATGAAGACCAAGCCAGCAACATAACACTTGCCAAAGACATTATGCTCTATTCTAGCCTGTTAAATGCACACATATCTTTAATGCGATGCCATCGCTGGCTGGTTGGTAAGACACTCTACACCATATTCTCTAACTCTCTTACCGGGCTGTGTAGACACCTCTCTTACTCTCCATGCCTATAGAGGCTAAAGAGCTGAAATGCATGCTACCATTACACATCACGATGTAAGGCAATAGTCCTATGGCGCTCATTCCAAGTCAGCTGTTAGTGCCACGGCAGCCAGGCCATGGGTTCGGTATTAACAACTATGATGCTATCCCCAAAGAGGCACCTATCCCAGGTTTACCTGCCTTTTAGAACTACAACCCGGGAAGGACAATTTCAACGAGCAAGGTGATAACGAGAGATCAGACGGGGATCTTCCCAGCCGCGGAATGATCGGTAGTACTCACTGTAAGGCAGAGGAAGCCTGGCCGCGCGCGATCACCCGTCTGACCAACGCTATTTTTGCTCTTACGGTATTATACCCTTGCCGGTTATGATGCGCAAAGGAGCTGAGCTGCAAACTCGCCGGGTTGCATACATAAGCGACTTCCCCCACCACCCCGATGCCTTCGATGACGCTGCGTTTCCATCCCTCGACGGAACTACTTGTGAACTTCAGTCTGCATCAATCATGGTGACCACGATGCGGCTTCTGTTCTCACAAATTACCCCAGAGTTTCAGAATTTAGGTTTTCCCTCCTCGTGGCTATTCCATTCCTTAGTGGGAGGCAAAGCAGTTCTGTCGATCGATATAGAACTACCTGCCGTCCTTAATATGTATCCCTCTATCTATGTAAATTATATATAGGTACCTCTACCATAGTCTTCCAACATGAACACCGTATTCCCTCGTGTTTCTACTCTCCAAGTCCCATTGCAAGGGCTCGCTCGACAATAATAGCACCAATAGGGCAGAGCCCCAAATGTGAAACAAATGCAGCCTTACCCAAAAATCCTCCACCACATGCCGCGCCGCCCCCAGCCATGATGCAGATTTTCCGGTCCAAGCCAAGCCCAGGCCAGGCGGATGGGTGGGATGCCACCTTGTCCTACGTCAGGCCACACACACACACCAACCCGCTCCCCTCACAAAGGGGGCAGGATGAGATGGCCCAGGCTGCGACCATGCCGTCCCTCCGGGCAAAGCTGAGGGATGCCTTCCCGTCTGGCAGTGTTCTCGGGGCCCCCCAAGCCATGTGGTGTAGACGTGCTGCTGTCGAAAACCCGCCCAGACGGAGCTTATCTGTTCCCTAGTGCGTGCCTGACAGTGTCACGAGGCTTTCGCCATGCCACGATCTGTTTATAGTTCATCGTGTCAGCAAAAAAATGCATCAGGCTCGGGAGGGCCAGTAACATCGTCGTACCCGTAGATATACACCGACATAGAGCGCCAACACGATGGCAAAGAAAATTCGGACGAGCATTTCCCCACCCCTTGGCTCAAGCACGTCTATTGAAAAACCCACGATGTTCGCTAAAAAAAGGACGGATGAGCTGAAATACAGCTCAATCACCAGGCACAACCCGCTCCAAGGATAGGCGCCAAGGGAATAGACGACAACTACGATGTGAACAGAGCGCGGATTTAGTTTGTGCTATGTTCTATCTCCGACTGTCCTGATGGTGGGAGGGCGGTCACGCGAGGGCGGTCATATGCGGTATAGGGTAGTTCATCATTCAGGGAAGGGTCTACATCCGCTTATCTGATAATAGCAGCCTTAGGAAACCCTGCCTTGCACCATTACTATGTTGGACGACTTCGATGTACATATATTACACTGCATTTTCTAAGCCAGTATTACTAGAAATTGCATTCTCGCTCTTCCGTCCAAGGGCGGGTTGAAAGCCCTCATTCGCCTACATCTTGACATATCGTAAGGGTAGGCTGTATATCCTGTGCTCGCTGCGACTCGCCTGGATCTTAAACAACTACCTCGTCCTCATCTGGGTCCTCAATGCTAGTCCTCCTCTTTGCCTCTATTACCTGGGGTGGGTGAGACGCGCTGCTGTCACCTTCAACCCCGATAGCAAGGCCCTGTGCCTTGGTATCATCTTCCTCTGCATGCTTCTCCTTCTCGCTCTTGGCACCAAATGGCCAGAGCCCACTCAACCCTCGGCTTCCTTCCTTAGCTGGGTTGACAGCTAGTGGTTTGAGGACCAGATTCTCTGGGCTGTCGTTATTAGCTTTCTCATCCCCGGCCATTGCAAAATCTCCAAATTCTTCGTCGTCATCATGGTCGTTTTCATCATCAGAGTCCTTGAAGTCATCGTTGCCCTGCCGCCGTACCACCCCTCTCCACCATGCACCTCGACCACTATCTCCTAAGGTATCCTGGTCGTCATCGTCGTCAAAATCATCATCGCCGTCAGCAAATGGGTTGGCGATATTGCTGTCATCATCGTCATATTCGTGTAGCGTTGCCGACGACGCCTCTGCGGCTTGGTTGTTTTTCTGATGCATTGCTAACCTTGCAGCCAACTGTAACCTAGCCCGTGAAGGGGGAATGTTCAGTGGCGGTGGTGGTGGAGGCGGCGGAGGGATGGATGGGGGTGCCATGGAACCATCGGCGTTGTTTAAGGAATCTGTGTAGGCACGAAACTGCGAAGGGACATTAGTGTCCCGTCCAAATCTTCCACAGGATAGTATTCCTGACGTGGATGCCTTTCGGCACGTCCAGAGGGCTATCCAAAATCAAGATTAGCTACTACTCACCTCGGAATTCACGTCTTCTTCGTCCCCTTCACCGTCCTCATCCTCATCATCGTCCTCATCGCTGCTGCTTCCGAACCCTGACATCAGCGGGCTGGTACCGCCAATGGCGAACGGCCCTATCCCGTTTCCATTATTCTCACTCAGCTCAATACCTCCATTTAGACCAGCTTCGGCCAAAGCATTAGATCCGGTAGCAGATCCGGAGCCGCTAATGCCGGATAAGCCAATGCTGCCCAACCCGCCAACAGCTCCCAGGCTACCTCTGTGACCTAAGGCTACCTCAGGCCGAACTCCCCCGAGGATAGCATTATCTCGCTCTCGAGTTTCGGCCAGGGCACCCTCAACGTAGTTGATCCAATCCTGGCTCATGACCCTGTCAAGAACCATTTCGGACAACAGCTCAGGTGGGTGTCGCTCAGTGAATTTAACAACCTCCTCGGCAATGAGAGTGAGGTGTCCCATGTATCCCATACGGGTCTTTGTCTTGGCATGCGACTCGTCGCTAACTCTTTGACCATTGATAATGGCTGATGTGATATTAGCTGCTTCGAAGAGAGACACAGCCAGTGTAGGGTTGTGGCTACGATCCATAGGACCGTTAAATACTTGCTGGACAATATCGTAGACGACATTGTGAAGGAAGTTGTTCCATGGATAGGCGAAAAAGAAAGACTTGATGCAGAGGTTAGTTCTCGAGCAATGGAATAAACAAGGATGCCATCCTTACCAGAATGGTGGGCACAACTCGATGCTCCACAAACTGCCTTTTGAGGTAGTCTCCCACAACGGGTTCGGTGGCCTTCTTCGGCTGCTCATTCGATTGAGTAGTAGATTCTAGGCCGGGCGAATTGATTTCGGTAACATGCACTTCGGGGGTGTTGAAAGACTCGGATGGCTGATGAGCTGCAGTGCTGTCTGACTGTTCCTTTTTGCTTGACTCGACTACCGTCGAGGACGAGGAGGAAAACAGAGGCGCAGGTGTATCTTCAGGATGAGGGAAGAAAGTGCGGTCCAGCGTCTCTGCTTGAGTCTCTGGCTCCTTTTTCTCGGTCTCAGATGCACCGGTGCGGCTCAAGATTGGCAACGTAACATCGGCCTCTGAATCTTGCGACTTCGTTTCTTTACCCTGTGATACGCTTGGGCCATCGACAGATTCCTCGACCTTGGACTCACTTCCCTCCTTCTGTTCCGTTGAAGCAGCCGGGACATCAACTGTAGACGTAGATGCTAGAACTGGTTCTACAGGCTTGGGCTTGGACGGAGACAACGGGGCAACCACGAGATCTGGTATCTCAAACTGTTGTTCTGTGACTTTTTCTGCTGCCACGGTCAATCTTGGAGAACTCAATGGCTCATCCACAAAGTCATCCTCATCCTTATCTAGGTCCGAGGCTGGCTGGGGCAGAGTGATGTCTGCCTCTGCCTTGACAAACTCATGAGAGGTGTCTTCGCTCATCTCCTTGCTGGGCTCGACTTCTTCAAAGCCATCATCGTCCGCATTTGTAACCTCCAGACGGCGGGGTTCTTCTTGAGCAGGATGGGACATGCGCATCGTTAGGTCATCTGCGGAAAAGTTTTCATCCTTTGGCTGGACAAGTTTCCCGTCTGTTCGTAGCCTTTGGCGTTCTGTATCTCTCACCGCAATCAGTTCCTCCGCCCCGACTTCATTCAGGAGACCCATGTTGCTGCAGTGTAGGAGTTCAGCCATAAGTTCGCAAGTTTTGAAACGATCAAAGCCAAGGGGTTCGAGCTTCTCGCCAAATGTGGAATCCAAGTGCTTTTTTTGCGACGGTGCGTCCATGATCAGGCTCATGAATTTCGGCACGTTCTCCGCGAATATGCGCAACAGTGTTCCCAAGTAAATGGGATCATGGCTTGATGGCACCACATTGGCTTCTGTCCCAACGTCGGGGTCATAGTCCGAGTTATTCTTTCGGATTACTTCAATGATAATGCCGACACCAACTGTCAAGGGGTTACCTCCACCCAGCATGTAGCCCACCAGTTGTTCGACGCAAGGTTTCGATACAAGCTGCCGAGTAAGCTCGTTTGGGCCGATGCACTGCTGTTCGTTCTGAGAAGCGTTGGCAGAAATTGTAATGATGGCCTTGATAAAGTCGCCGGCGGCTGTCTGTACGACCCAGCTATTTTCAGGGCCTAGGCGTGAAAGCAGCGTCGGGATGATGTTTTTCGAGTATAGCCACTGATTGAAAAGAAGGAAAATAGATTAGTAAATCGAAAGACACAAGGTGGGGTTTCCCAGTTGAAGACAGGTTAAATGTTGTTACCTCGACGATTCCTTGCCCGCCCTCACTGCGATCCAAAGCAATAATTTTCAGAAGAAGGTCCATGATCATTGGACATTCGACATGCCGCAAGAGATTTTCTACGGCATTTGGCAGGTTGCGTAGAAGGTCCATCATATCGTCCGTCTTCTTCTCAAATAGTGACTCATTAATTTTGGTAAAGTAGCTGGCCTGCAGAGGGTCGAGGGGAGAGGGACGAGAGAGGAAGGACCAGAACTCGCGAACCATGTGCCGATTTTCCGTAAGGGCCTCGTAAATGGACCAAGTATCTGAACTCAAGACCTCGCAGGCAACGAATGCATATCTATTGCGCCTCTTTTCCTGCTCGTCGTCATCAGCCTCGGTGGTGTCGGTGGCACGCGACGAGGCGCGGGGTCGTGAGAACGGGAGCAGGCGCCCTTTGCCCTTGGTCCCGGACTCATCGTCGGCTTCTTCATCGGGGGTCTCGATGACCTCTAGTCGTGGTGCGACGGCATATTCAAGAAGCCTTTCGAGGGTCTTGTCTTCTCGGAGAAATTCGATGAGTTTTGTATTGTGCTGCTTGAGCTCCTGGATCAAGTCGCTCTCATCGAGAAGCTCTTCAAGCGTAAAGTCGGGCTTGTCGAGGATGGTGTCGATGGTCGAGATGTTGGCGTAACCGCCAAATCTCCAAAACATTGTGGCGGGCTCTACGTCACGGCGCCGGGCGAGGAGCTGCACCAGCACCGGATGGAGAGACGAATGGAAATAAGCTCAGAGGTCCGGCTCATGCAGATGCACCGCAATCCGGGTGGCAGGCTCGTGGGGAGGGTCCGGAGTCGCTGTCGATGGAAGGAATCGCCCAGGGTTTTAGGAGAGAGGGTAAAGTTGGTCGTGCGACTGCCAGCCGGTAGGACTAGCAGAAATGGTGGTCAGGGGCGCCTGAAAGAAGGACAGCGAGGAGACGCTACAGGGAACGATGGCAGGAGCCAGAGGCAGAAGCGCACGGTGAATGAAGCCGCAGGCTCAGAACTGGTGCAGTGATGATGCACTGCAAGGTGCTCGGCTCCGGAATTTCTCAACAAGCTCGATGCTCAACGTGCGGTTTCGCTTGGCGCGGTGTCGCAGAGCTGAAGCAACCACACACACATGGGGGGGCGGTGGTGGTGGAAGCAAGTTGAAGTGGGATTTGTCACTCGGGCGCTGGCGGCAGACGGAAGTGACCTGCTCGCTAGCGACATTTCCTAGTCCTAACAGTGGGGGGAAGGCCTTGTCTAAGGTATCTGATATGGACGAGCGCTATCGTGGTACCTGCTAACCCCAAAGCCAGTTCCAATTACGCTCCGCCGGCATCAGGCGCTGGAGATCTGCCTTGTCCTCCACCATCCAACCCTACTACTGACGCCTCTGCAGGGCCGAGCTCAATGTCAAGATTACGTTAGTGCTAATGCACCTAGACAATCTGTTTACTCCTCATCCGACTCTCCGCACGCACTCTGGATGGATTGGACCAGCCGAAGAGCTTTCTCCCGTCAGCAGCCCTGCCGTGGAATATTGATGACAGTCGGTGCAATTTTGTAGGTTGGGCACCCAGGGCCTGGGAAGCGCAGCCCAGCATCCACTGACTGCTCCATCCAGGGCTTGCTATCCGATCCGCCAGGGGTGGGGATTTCAATTCTGTTGTTACATAATTACGGGACCACATCTTGGCATCTATAGCAAACGACAGCCTTCCATCTCCTCACTTTTGACTCTTGGGCCCTGTGCAAGCTGCAGGTGAGCTGCAGGCAAGCGAGCACTAATCGATAAATGAGAGACAGGAGCTGTGCGTACGTGCCCATCCATACGCATCCACTTCGCAGTAGGACACGATTCTGAGCAAGTCACAATAAAATAGCTGCGGCAGGGAAATCAAAATGGCATATGAAGTTGCTTGACTAAGACCATACAGATTTATCCCCTTTCCCCTTGCTTTGGCATATCTCTTCCCGTATCTTGTTTCCAAGACAACTGCTCCTAATCTGAGTCGTAATCTGCTTAATCTCAAACAGGCTGATTGTGATTCAAAGGACTGGGGATCCGTTTCGTGGAGAATGTCGAACAAAGACCCGGAAACTAAAGGATGAGACAACGTCCCATGCAAAATTTAGGGAATTAGTGGGATAGTTTGACTCGAGCTACGTAGTTGTATCTTTGACAGGCCATGTAAAAGGAGCGAGACGAGCAAACACATAAAAATCAAGATTGATAAATATAGGAACCATCTATTGATCAGAACCGGCAGTTGGAGACACTATGAAATAGATGTGCTGCCAGAAACTTGATACACTTGTCCTCACCACCGCGCCGACACCCATTCTCTCACTACTTTGTACGTCCAGCGACCCTCACCAGTCCTGTGCACACACTCTCTGTCACCAGCTGTATCCTACTGATCTAGGCAGCGCCGTTGTATGCCAGAAGATTTGGGCTCCCCTGTCCCGGATCGGCGACGACGCCCCGTGTGGCCAAATCGAGGATTCTTTGCGTCACAGCAGCGGGCGAGGTCAAGCCTTCCTTGCGCATGAGGTACAAGGCCAAACCCGAGACGTGAGGACAAGCCATGCTGGTCCCGCTCAGCCTTGCCGTCGCTTGGACGTTCCCAATGAATGTGCTGAGGATATCCACACCAGGTGCGAAGAGATCCAGGGAGCGGCCAACGTTGGAGAAGGAAGCCCGCCGGTTCCTGATGTCGATCGCGCCAACAGTGAGGGCAGTGGGTTCGGACGCTGGTGAATAGTTCTGAGTATCCCGGCCGTCGTTTCCAGCAGCAACCACGGTGAGGATTCCGTGCCGGTTGTACGCGTTCTTCAGGGCCGTGTTCAGGGCTAGAGAGTGGCCGCCTCCTAGGGACATGGAGATGACAGACTTGCCGGCTCGACCAGGCGTGTTGGTGATATTCCTAACTGCCCACTCAAATCCATCCAGGACGATCTCAGTAGAAGACTGGCGACGAATCATGTAAGCGACCATCTGGTTGAGTGGTTTGGACGACGAGGCAAAAGATTGAGACTTACCTGTGCGCCCGCAAACACCTTTACTGCAATAATGTTCGCTTTCTTGGCAACTCCATGCACCCTACCGGCAATGGTACCAGCACAGTGAGTTCCATGACCCAGCTGGTCAACAAATTGAACGTTGGGATAGGCGTTGTAACCTAGATGTGCCCGGCCCTCGAAGTCCGCATGCTGAATGAAGACCCCAGAGTCGACGACATAGGCCCAAGTAGTAGCGCCAGCAGAGTCGTCGTAGACATACTCGCTCCAGTTGGGAGTGCGGTGAGAGATGGAGCCCAGACCCCAAGGAGCGTTCGTCTGTTTGATGTTGGCTCGGACATCAATGGCACCAGATGTCTCGACAACCTGTACCGGTTCAACAGCAATGACCTGCTTCGAATAAGCCAACATGCGCATGAAATGGGAGGAAGGTTGACTCATTATACTAACATCATCGCTCTCTTCGATTTCTTTCACAGTCTCTTGGTCGAACTCGCCAGAGTAGCCTTTGAAGTTGTCGTTCCAGACTTTGTCTACGCCGATCTCCTCACGCCTGGTCAGGCTTCGCTCGTGAACGCTCCTGACCCATGAGATATGTGACGAAACATCGGAGGCGTTGGCATTGTTCTTGAGGACAACGATGAATTTCCCTGAAATGTCGGGCCCATCCTCTCGAACAGTTGGGGCAGCGAGGGCAACCGAAGCGGCAACGAAGAAAAGATGAATGGCAACCATGATGGTGATCTCAATTAGCGGTCTTGTTGATGTTTACTAATAGTGGATTGGCTTGATGAGGAGTTGAATTTTCAGGTGAATGAGGAGGGACCTCCTTTATACTCTTTCATGTTGTTCATATCCATATATCTTCATTTGAAGGACAGCCACAGATGACTGTGTTCCTCCTTGGTAAATTAGTCAAGAGTCAGGCTTTGTGGCGATAATACGTCCGTACGACTGGAACTCTCTTGAAAAGGCATTTATTGGAATATCATACATTTGGATCTTGTATATTGAGCACAAATTGAGTCTAGCTAGTGATTCAAGTCGACGGCATTGCCGACACCCTGTACCTCGGACTCTGGGCATATTCTCGAACCAATGTCAAAACTTTCATCTGATCTTGAGAGGCTGATGTAACCGGGAGAACGTTAAACAACAACTTTCGTAGCCCTGTGGCGTTCATGAGAGATCAGTAACGGTTACGGATGATGAGATGTGTCTTAAATATTCAATATTCTATTGCCTTCTGTAGGTTGTTCTTCGCCTCCGGCGGCCTCACATGTGACCGCTCTTCTACACTGTGTTCATGATTCTAAGGCCCTTATCCAGCTCGTGCCTCACACCATCTGTTGCAGCATAGTCTTTGAGCACAATACCTCTCCACCACCCATACCATTCGGCTATCTCTCCAAGGTCTGCTTCTTCTAGCGCCATCCACTCCTGAAGCTTCGCGTTCCACATAGGGAACATATCCTGAACCAGAACCTCGGTGATCATTGCAGTTCCTAGCAACGCACGCCACTTGAGGATACCTGTGAGTATAGGTAGATATGGTTCCTGATCAGCTGGATCAACGCGGAAGTTCCGTCTCATATATTTGCCCATCGATGGTAATATGTGGGACATGATGAGAGGTCGCCACTGCTCCTCCAGAATGTTCTCCCACTGAGGAAGACCAGGAACGACTCCCCGTTCAAACTCCCAGACATCAATGAGCTGCCTGAACTTTCGCCTTACATCTGCCACAAGCCCAGTTCCTCTTGGGTCGAGATGGTAGGGCGGCAGATATTGTAGCCACGGAAAGAGCCAAGTATGTGGCAGCTGATGACTTTGCCGCCTCTTTTTGGGGTTCCAGTCTGAAACAGCATCTTCTAGCTTGCGTACGATGCTGTTCATGAGCTGTGCTCGCACAAAGGGAGGGAGAAGTTCGTCCCAATTTTCTAGTATTCGAAGCATTTGTGTGGGGTCTTGAGGATCCCATGTTCGAACTGCGGTCAGGACCTGGGGTAACCAGATCTTGTACATCAAACTCTCGTAAGGGGTAGTGGCTTTGTGATGTGTTCGGTAAACGCCGTTTTGATGGTCGGCGGACGAGTCCCATTTGCCAACTGCTTTCGCATTGCCGGCCGACCTGAGTAGCAGACTCGAGAGATCTTTCATCTCCGAAGCATATTTCTCAGGCTCAGCCAGGGGATCCCAGTCTGCCTCCTGCAGATATGGCTGGAGGGCGGCAACGGCGATATCAGCAACCTCTGCATTGGCGGAGCCAAGCTGCGCAGCCTTTCTCAGGCAGCTGATGGTTTGGTCCCATTCAGTGGCTGAAACAAGCTCCTGGGACACCAAGGTAGAAAATACTTGCAATTTTTCCAGGTCGAACCGAACATCCTCCAGCTCTTGATCCCTCTCCTTGAGTTCCAGCTCAACCCAAGACTTCCTTTCTTCAAGACTTCTCCATTCCTCTGAGAAAGCTAATAGGTCCGCCTGAGCTCGCTTAACGAGCTTCCTTGCTTCAACAATCTCGCTGGACTCAGACACTCCGGATGTCGGTGTCATAATCCCGCTCGTGGATGTAAGCATCTTGCCGCCAGGCCCAGTCATATCTAGAATAGGGGTAAAGGCTTCTGGTATGTGTAGGCCAGGAGCAGATGTCTTTAATTCTTCCGCGGTTAGGTATTTTGTCTTTTGGCGTCGCGGCGTGCTTCCGGCGCTATCAAAGGCGCCTGCGATCGTCTTCTTCATCTTTCTTGCCCTTTTCTTCTTCTTTTCCTCCTCATCAGAGTCGATGATGGTTTCCCCACGCATTTTCGCCTGCCTCTTTTCCTCTTCCCGTTCCTGAGCTGTTTTCTCCTTTACTGCGCCAAGACCGACACCTTGAGGACGCAGATTCGCCTCAACAATGACATTTCTTCCCTGACCCTCCTTGCCCAAACCTTGACCTTCCACGTATCCCATCTTGGCCATCATTCGTGCACCAAAGGACTTGGCATTGATTTTGCCCTTAGCACTAAAAGCACTGGGCTGTGGCTTGTTGCGAGGTGGCGATGCATGTTTGATAGCGGCCTCATTTAGGACAGGTTCGTTCGCCGAAGAAGGCACAAAGCCTCTTCCCAGGATATTTCTCCCATCGAATTTGGTCTTGAGCGAGCTGTTCCTAGGCTTGCTGGTCGCCTGGCTGCCTTCATTAGGCTGGGCCTCAACTTCTTCGCTCGCTTTGCGAAACCCGAATCCCAAGCCGGTGCCGAGAAGATCGTCCTCCTCCTCATCCTCGTCGTCGCTTTGTGCAGGACCGTTGCCCAGAACTGGCCTATTATCTTCGTCCTCCTCGTTCTCATCCTCGCTATCCTTCCTTGTAGCAGTCGAGACAAAGCTCATGCCTTTGTTGCGCAGATTCTTCCTCTTCCATTGCCTTCCATTGCCTTCATCCTCGCTGTCCGAGCCGAAGATGCCCAGAGCTGCCTTCTCTCTGTGATTGCCGCCCAGCCGCCGACGTTTGCGGGGATTAAAGTCGCCAAAGTCATCGCCATCCTCCCCGGGAATGTGTCGCTCGTCTTCCGAGTCCGAATCTGAGGAGGAGTAGTCGGCGGCAGAGGCCTTGGTGAAGCCTGGGTGGCTGAATGTAGCTCCGTCCATAGCTGCGTTTACCGCGTGTAGAATCGCATTTCTTGTGTCGCAAGCTTCGTTACGCGGTCGCCAAGCAAAGAAGCAGAAAAACAAAGCCTCCTTAATTCCGAGAGTAGGAATCAAAGGCGATAAAGAACACCTGAGAATGACCTAGGCAACGATCACACCAATGCGCCAGGTCGTCCAGGGACTGTTGATGCGATTCTCTAGAAATTCTTATCGCCACGTGATGCTATCGCTTCTGGGTATTTTAGGCACGGGAATAATAATGGAGCACGATGATCAGGCAGGCGTCTCGGATAAGGCTGTTGGCGTATACCGTAGGCGCGAAGGACCGCAGGTGGCTCAGGTGGCCAATAGAAGTACCGATTTTCCCTTGGCTTCTCTGTCAAGTTCAATGGTTTCCATTTACTTCCATTTAGAGGATCAGTCACTCTTAATTGTAGAAAGTAGGAGCTCTGGTTTTCTTGTGGAGACGATGAATCTACCCTGGTGGAACAACATTGGGAATATTTCAGCTGAACAAATTGAATGGTAGCATCTGGAGCTTTGAAAATGAAACTCTGCGCAAACGCATGAGATATAGCAAATTGTTTCTTGGCTTTATATTGCTTGATGGAGATTTAGTAACGGTTCATTTTGTAATGCTCTCTGAGACCTAAACCATGTGCTTTTGATGGTCATTCATAGCTCCTAATGAGAGCGTGACTACTAGATGAATGGGTCACTGTCTTGCGCTTCTAAAAAGCAGATTGAGAAATATTCTAGGCTCACTACTCCAGCGCATAATTACGCCGTCGGCTGACTTGTTGTTGAGGATGCGTTGGACAGCATCTATAGAAGTGACCGGACGCATGACATCATTTGCGTTTCTGCGGCAATGGGTGGCTCAAATGCATCTGGCCTCAAAGCAGCCTCGTGCAGCTGCCGAATCGCAGCAACTGGGCTGACGTGCATAATATCATAATTCATGCGCCGGGACAGTACAGCAAATCATGGTTGGTGTCGTCTGTTGTCGCAGGGAGTTGCCCTAGTACCCAATGCCAAAGAAGCATAAAGCATCGAATATGCCGCTTGTGCTTCCAGACGGCGGCTCTGGACCGGATCTATGGCCGATTATTTGGAGGGCAGGGACCTGGGCGCACGTACCTGGTGGGGTGTTAGGCACTGTTTGTAGCGCTCCCGTCTCCAAAGAGTGTTTTTCTGGTGGACAAATCAGGTGACGCGCCCTTGCCCCTGTCGACGGGGTTTGTTGACTTTTAGCATCATCCTGGGCTGCCCCCTCCCTCTGCATAGGCGGTGGGTTATATTATCGGCGACGCACCGCATCTGGGGTCCTTTTGGCGTTAGAGATCAACAGCTTCTTCATGCCACCTAATGTCCTTGGTGTTACGCGCGCAATAGAAGGTGAGTGTCGCAAGGCCTTTCTCCCTTCTCTCTGTGTGCGACAGGGCTGGCTTAGTCCATTGCGCTTTGAAGCACTTTGAGCTAGTGCCGCCCTTCCTGCCCAAAGCATTGGCTAACTCAAAGACAGAATCCGACTGCTTCCTTCCACTCAACATCTAACAATCTACCTTTATGCGGAGGTGCAGACCGGCCATCCTGATACCCGAGTTCTTGTCCTGCCTGCCTGTACTTATTGAGCTGTCGACCACCCTTGTTGCTATATCTTGGTATATAATTTTCCTCATTCCATACGAATTTCAATATGGGCACCCAAAAACATTTCCTACATGTTCGCCAGCTAATCAACAAAGTAGTTCATCGTATCGTCCACCCTCGACGACGTAAAAGACCGCCAGACCTCCCTTACTCTTCACCAGAGCGCTACTTTTTCCCACAGTCCGGAAAGAACTTCGGCACCCGCGACCAAAATATGGGTGACCAGGAGGTGGACCTTAGCACTATTCCGTTGCTAGACCGCTTCGAATCCAAGGTGATTTCGCATTCTAACTGGCGGTAGCGGGCAGTTTACTCACATGGATCGTCTTGTAGAATTGGAAATATCGAAAGTCAGGATACGAAGACGCCGCGAAACAGTTCTCAGTATCGGCCGACGAATCCGACCCATGTTTTCGCCCATTCTTGAGCAACCCTGGGCTTTGGAAAGCCGCCGTCCTCGACTCCAATGTCGCCGCACAGCAAGAAGGTGTAACCGCCTTGTGCTCATTCCTTAAATATGGTGGGAGTGAATGCGCGCTGCGAACAAGGGGGCAGGCCGTCACACCGATAGTCGAAAAATGCTTGTCTTCCTCGAAAGCCGCCACGAAACAAAATGCGATCGAGGCCTTGCTACTATTTATCGAGCTGGATGTCGCCGACCCAGTCATCGAGGAGATGCTTCCCGGCCTGAACAACAAAGTTCCGAAAAATGTGGCTGCGACATTGAATGCTCTCACACAAATATATCACAACTATGGATGCAAAGTAGTGGACCCGAAGCCTGTTCTCAAGTGCCTGCCCAAGGCTTTTGGTGCCGCAGACAAAAATGTACGCGCTGAAGCATCTAATTTAACCATCGAGTTGTATCGCTGGTTAAGGGAGGCCATTAAGCCTGTGTTCTGGTCAAATCTGAAGCCAACCCAGCAAACAGACTTGGAAGCCCAGTTTGAGAAGATTAAGAACGACCCGCCGCCAAAACAAGAAAGATTACTTCGTTCGCAGCAGGCGGCTGTGGATGCCGGCGCTGGAGTGGAGGAGGAGGATGGCGCAGAGGATGGCGAGGATGCTGCTGAGGTGGACGCCTTCGACTTGGCAGAGCCTCAAGACGTCACAAAGAACATCCCCTCCAATTTTCACGAAGGCTTGGCATCCTCGAAATGGAAAGACCGAAAGGAGGCCGTCGAAGGCCTCTACAATGCTCTAAATGTACCTCGTATTAAGGACAGCGATTTCTCAGAGATTAATCGCGGTCTCGCGAAATGCATGAAAGATGCTAACGTGGCGGTGGTGACGCAGGCTGCGCAGTGCATTGAGGCGTTGGCTAAAGGTCTTCGACAGGGCTATGGGAAGTACCGATCAATTGTGATGCAACCCATCATGGACCGACTGAAGGAGAAAAAAGTGACCGTTTCCGATGCGCTTGGTGCCGCCCTCGACGCTGTCTTCACATCAACGAATATGACGGAATGTCTCGAGGATATCACAGCATATTTGAGCAATAAAAACCCACAGGTGAAAGAAGGTACAATGAAGTTTCTCATCCGATGCTTGCGGACAACAAGAGATGTACCTAGCAAACCCGAAATCACTTCCATCTGTGAATCCGGCAAGAAGCTTTTGTCAGAATCAAGCCCGGCTCTCAGAGATGGCGGAGCGGAAATATTGGGAACTGTGATGAAAATCATTGGGGAAAGAGGAATGAATCCCCATATCGACGGACTCGACGACATCCGAAAGACCAAGGTAAAGGAGTTCTTCGAGACTGCGGAGGTGAAGGCCAAAGAGAAGCCAAAGCCAGCTCCTAAGCCAGCTCCTGCGGCTGCCCCAAAGAAAATACTCGGTGGCAAAAAGCCGGTTGCGAAGAAGGCTGCACCGGCGTCTGCACCGGCCGCGGAGGCGGCACCTCAAGCAGCACCCAAACCTGCGAGCAAATTGGGAGGACCAAAATCTGGGCTTGCAGGGCTCAAGGCACCTCAGAAACGGACGCTTGCCGCTCCTGGGTCAGCATCACCTCGACGCCCACCGACAGGCCCCCCTGCTATGCCAGACGAGGATGATGCGCCTCCCCCACAGCCACGAGCTGGCTTGCGAGGTCTGGCAGGACGGTCACTTGCTAAGCCGGCGGCATCGATGCCTCAGATGCCTCCTGACTCACCTCCACCTGCCAGTGGATTCACAGCTGTAGAGCGTGCTGAATTGGAGGAGTTGCGGGCTGCCAATGAGCGGTTGACCCGGCAAGTGGACGACATGAGACAGGAGAGGAATAAGTTTATGACCGAGATTCAAGAGCTTAAGAACCAGAACGCCGGCCTTATCGAAGATCATACGCGTGATGTTCTCAGCATCAAGGCCAAGGAGACGCAGCTTGTGCGAGCTAGAAGTGATGCCGAGGCACACGAGCAGGCCAATGATAGATTAAAGCGTGAGCTTGATCGCTTAAAGAGAGCTCTCGCCCGTGCCGAGGGTCTTGGTTCGGCAAGTCCAGGTATGAGCTTTTCGTATGATCTTGACCTTGATAGTGAGGAGAAACTAACAGGCAATGGCAGGTCTTGGGTCCCCAACTCATGATGATGCTGGAATCTACCGCGACTCGGGTTCTGCCTCCGGTGGTCGGAACAGGATGAGTTTTACCAGCACACTTTCGGAGGAGAAAGAGAACGGAGAGACGGCTTATCCCCGAAGTAAGATCAGCCCTGAATTCAGATACGCAGGGAGCACAACCTCGTCTGGCCGGGGTTCTCCAGCTAGAAGCTTCAGAGCTCCCGCATCATACCGTGATAACGACAGCGACGCTGGTGGCGTGGGCATTGGCATTACTAGGGAACGTCCAACATCCTCGCTTCCAACACCATCAGGAGCTAATGGGGCTGAGAGTTGGAAGCGAGCGGCGGAGGTAACAAGCCAGCTCAAGGCTAGAATCGAGTTAATGAAGGTAAGTTGGTATCTTCCTATATGTCCTTCCCATCGACCACATGCTGATCCTTGTTACAGGCCAAACAAGGCTTCGCTCGACCTTAAGATCTTAATTTGTGGAGACAAAGAGTAATGGGGGAGACCCAAACATTTGTGATAATATGTATTTGAGGACACATGAGGGTTTCACAGGGGTTCGGGGAATTCTCTAGCTGGTGATTGTTGAAGCAGTCCTTTTTTTCTTTGGGATGCACTTCTTTTGGGATCTTAATGTGCATTTGCATGGCGTTGCCGCATACCCCTTTTGTTAACGCGCTTGTGGTTCGCGAACTTCATACATAGACCTTCGTTTTGGTTGATTTGCATTAAGGAGACATGCAGACCAGCAATGAAAATGCATAATATAACAGGGTGGATTTGCTTTTCATACATTGATTAAATCTGATGATATTGCTCAAAGTGAATGCGGTCGCCCACAACGCCTATTGACAAAGGTAAACAAATTGGTCTGACTCTTTCGTCTTTCATTACTGGTAGTTCCGCTCCCCGGGCTCCCTCGTCGCCTTGATTCTCGGTCCTTTAATTCTTCTTGCTACCATCATCACCGTCCTTCCCCTGTTTATCATCCTTCCCTTTACTATCATCCTTCCCCTGTTTATCATCCTTTTCCTTTTGATCATCCTTTTCCTTTTGATCATCCTTTTCCTTTTGGGCATCCTCTCCCTTTTGATCATCCTCGCCCTTTTGATCATCCTCGTCCTTTTTATCATCGTCTTCCTTTTGTGTTTTATCCACCTCAGACTTGGAACTGTCACTGTCTGCCTTTTCCTCCCCCTGAGCCTGCTTCCCCTTGCCGCCGTTCTTATCTTTTATCATCTCCTCTTGCTGGTTCTTCTTCGCTTCTTTCTCTTTCTGCTTCTCCTTCTCCTCCTTCTCCTTCTTGATTCGCTTCTTCTCTTCTGCCTCAACCTTTGCCCAGTCGGTGGTAGTGTCGGCCACTCCGGGGCTTTCTATGCTCTCACTGAGATATCTCCCGCTCAATTTTTGTGAAGTCTCGATACGGGAGCGGCCAACAAGAGAGATGAAAAGGGCAAATCCCACCATGGCAGTAAGAAGGAATCGGTAGTGGCCGTACCACGGGGGAGCCCAGCCCCGGATGGTCGCCCGAGAATCGGCGAAGTAGAGAGCGACGAAAGCACCGAACTGGGTGATGAGGCCGTATTCGAGGGGCATCAGGAGGGTTGGCCAGGCAATGATGGGTGCGACGACGCCCATTCCGTAGCGGAAGCGGGTTCGCTCGGGATGGGGGGTCTTTTCGGCATATTCAAGGCCCTGACGATATCACGCCTCTGGTTAGCGACAAATGGTTTGTATGCTAGAGGGGTGCAGGAAGTTATGGCTTACCCAATGGACGGCTCCTAGGAAGGATATGATGACTGCTCCGTACCCCAGCTGGAGAGGCTCAATGATGCTGAGGAGATATCTCGCAGTATCATGATTTATCAAGATTGCGTTGTAGAATGGGGTGGCTGCGGGGATGTCCTTCGTCAAGTCCCAGCTCAGGAAGACGGACGCGGCAGAGGTCGCAAAGTAAGGCACCGTCCCCATGAGCCCGAGGATATGAGATTCGCGGGGCGTACGGCTGAGCCGCAAAGCGTCTTTGACTACTTTCTTTGGAAACTGTTAGAATGCAATCCTAGCGTTGGAAGTGATTGGGACCGTACAATGTCATGGACGAGGCCGCCGCCATCGACTCCTGCAGTTGGGTGAGCGCCTGGGAGGGTCAGATCATCGAATGTTTTGGTCTCTGCTGCTATCTTCGATGGGTCGGATTTGAGCTTCTCGTCGCCGCGTTTACTTTCGGCCTCCAAGGGCGCGACTGAATGAAAGGAGCGGGGGGTACTGAAGCCGTTGACATGGCTGATTCGTTGATGCAATTGAGGTCTCTGGGCTGCTGGATGGGTTGAGAGTAGGGCTAAATTAGAGGTTCGGTGTTGAAGAGCTATAGTAGCTCTGGAGCGTACTAAGTAGCTTGGGATGCGGAACATGGTGATGAGGCTCCAAGATGGGTATGTGAGATAGGCCACAAGGCAGAGATGGCATCAATAAAACTAGTATTACGTATGGAGGCACCGGTTACACGCTATTGTGTAAGATCGAGATATACTCGTCTTGGGTGCATGGATCGGATTGGATCTTGTTGTGATCAAGTATGTAGTGGATGGAAGTTTCAAAGTGTTTTGGCTATGGGTTGTAGATGTTGATTGTGATCTAGTGTCCAGAAAACAAGATATTCGGCATCAAAGGCACTGCACGGAGACGTAATGGCATCGTTAGCATCATAGTGAGCGAATCGGTCTTCCAACGGTCTCATCGATGCTTCAAGAGCTCCGATCAGATGTGACGTCATGACATCCAGGTTCTGTGGATGGAGCTCAGGGGAGCTAGACGGGAGAGAATAATCCAGGTGGATTGACTTTGGCATGTTGGAGAAGAAGAATACGCTGCTGCTAGGCCTTTTTAAGGATGATAATACCGGAATAGCGATCCTCAATTGCCATGTCATGTATCGCCACTCTTATGCGTGGTTGATGAAGCTGGGAACAGTGTCTTTCCAGCTGGTTGGTTCTCAGCCCAAGTCTAGCAGCCAGCGTCATCGTGAATGGAGCGACTATTTCAGTTTAGCGCGCTTGCTGCTCTTTCTTTTCGAATTCCTTTCAGATGCGGAGCCACATGGATAAAACCTATGCTGCGTGTATGTAGGCCCATTGGGTGGATTAGTGACATTTATTCAAGAATATTTAAGCCCATTTTAACACCAAGAAGTTGGTGAGATCTTGAGCTACATGGAAAGAACCTAGAAAGCAAAATGTCAGTCAGAACCTGACTCTGTAGTGGGCTCATCAGCACCGTTATTTTAACCATCAAACGAGCACACGCAATCGTTTCTATAAAGCGGCACCGCACTGTCTTAACGGAAGGAACTTTAGAGGTCGTACCTGGCCCACAGCATTCTGCATGCGCCTTCCTCGTCGAGCCCAAGGACGATCGACTGCAACAGTTGCTCCCGATTGGGTATGGCCAGGGCAGCAGCAGACTCGCCCACTGTGTCACAGCCCCTCCACCAGGTCCATCGCAAGCACTAACCCTCTATTAGCACCACTACCGGGACAGAGTACCCGCGTCATACTTCGTGCAGTCTCTCGGGGGGGTTTTCAGAGCCTCTGCAAGCGGTGACGTGCCCAGTAGCTGCCCCAAGCTGTGCAAACCTGACCTTTGGGTAATACCAGTAATCCCTCTTTCCTTTCACTATCCGCCTTCTGGCCTCGACCGACGACGACACGATACAGTCACGAGCAATTCCATACCGACGGCCTTCAGCAGCTGCATCTCCCCCTCAGCTGATTGTTGGACTAGTCATTCCTTTGGGCACCCACGACGAGCGCACCCACCACGCAACTGGGCTGCTGTTAAATTCCGGCCGATATATAACACCGGCCTAACAAGTCCGACCACCATCGAGTACGCCGACATACAGAACCGTCTCTTTTTCCTTGCCGAACGACTGCAACTCGGGTGGCGAGGAGCATATACATACGTTGCCATTATCAGAAGCTTATGGCACGATTTCCGATGTCGTCTTCTTAGTTCACACATCCGATATCCATAACCCTCATATCCCAGGCCCGGGTTACGGCACCCCGCTCTAATCATGTTGGAGGGGCTTGTCGCCGGGTTGCTGAACCGCTTCCTGGGCATGTACGTTAAGAACTTCGACCCTACCCAGCTTAAAGTCGGTATTTGGTCTGGCGATGTCAAATTGCACCACCTACAGCTGCGGCGCGAGGCTCTCGACCAGCTCAAACTACCCGTCAACGTTATCGAGGGCCATGTCGGTGACCTTACCCTTGCCAT
Organism: Clonostachys byssicola; assembly: GCA_902006505.2. Classification (NCBI taxonomy): domain Eukaryota; kingdom Fungi; phylum Ascomycota; class Sordariomycetes; order Hypocreales; family Bionectriaceae; genus Clonostachys; species Clonostachys byssicola. Next base: position 544,808 of record CABFNO020001451.1, on the reverse strand, counting down.
TCCCTGGTCAAACCTGGCTGGTGCGCCCGTCAAGGTCTTCATTGAGGATGTTTTCCTCCTTGCGAGCCCAAAGGAGGAAGCTGAATACGACGAGGAAGAGGAGGACCGTCGTAAGCAGCGCCTCAAGATGGACAAGCTCGACAGCGCGGAGCTGCTCAAGGAGCGGAACCAAGAGGGCATGAGCGCCGAGGAGCAGAAGAAGAACCAAAGCTTCACACAGAGCCTTGTCACCAAGATTGTTGACAATCTTCAAGTGACTGTCAAGAATCTTCACATCCGGTACGAAGACTCGATATCCGCCCCTGGACACCCCTTTGCCCTTGGTGTTACTTTGGAGGAATTCAGCGCCGTGAGCACCGATGGACAATGGAAACCTACTTTCATCCAGAATACAGGAGACGTTACGCATAAGCTGGCGACCCTGGGAGCCTTGGCTGTTTACTGGAACACGGACTCTGAGCTTCTCGGTACGGGGAGACAGACAGAACCATCCCCAGAAGAGGCAATGCCGCATGACGAAATGATTGAAAAATTCAAAACAATGATTAATAACACAGATCAAGCAGGCTTGAACCACCAGTTTATTCTCAAGCCAGTAAGTGGACAAGCAAAGATTGAGCTTGATAAAACTGGCAATGTGAATGTGCCCCACTTCAAAGCAAATCTCCTATTCGAGGAGATTGGCCTCGTGTTGGACGATCACCAATACCGTGACAGTTTGATGATGGTGGATTTATTCCACTATTTCATCCGCCACCAAGAATACAAAAAGCTCCAACCCAAGGGCGTCACACCCTTGGAAGATCCCCGGGCTTGGTTCAAATTTGCGGGCGATGCAGTATTAAGTAAAATTCACGATCGAAATCGACGATGGTCGTGGGAATATTTCAAAGAACGACGCGATGACCGTCGGCGATATATTGAGTTGTTCAAGAAGAAGAAACAACTTCAGCAGCTCACGGCAACTGAAAATGACGACCTCAATAAGCTGGAATGGAAACTCGGGTATGAGGATCTGCGGTTCTGGAGATCTCTTGCACGAAACCAACTAAAAAAAGAGAATGCCGAGGCTTTGAAGAATCAGCCACCCCAGCAAGCACAGCAGGGCTGGGTGTCGTGGCTTTGGGGGAATAAACCCCAGGAAACCATCCAGGAGAATGAGGAGAACACCCAGATGACAGAGGAGCAGCGTAAAGAGCTTTACGATGCCATCGAATGGGATGAGAAAACCGCACTGGCAGAAGCTGTTGATGTTCCTCGAGAAGCTGTCAAGCTTTGCATTGAAACATCTCTGAGTACTGGTAGCTTTACTCTAAGGAATGGGCCGCACGACGATCCGAAAGACCTTTTAAGTCTACATTTCGACGTCTTCAAAGCAAAGGCCCTTCAGCGGAAGGACTCAATTCTGGGCAATCTCTCACTGGGAGGTTTGCGAGTAGTAGATGGCACTACGCCCGATAGTTTGTATCCCGAGATTGTACGTGTTAAGGACGCACCGGATGCCAAGAAGCGCAAACGGTTATCTCTGAACGAATTGGCGGTTGTGGATGAAGAGCCATTCTTCCAAATTGAGGTGGAGAAGAATCCCATTGAGCGTGAGGGGGATATTGCCGTACTCGGTAAACTGAAGCCCCTCGAGATCGTGTGGAACCCGAACTTCGTTGTTGGAATCGTCGACTTCTTTAGGCCACCTGAGAGGCATATGGAGTCTATCACGGCATTGATGGAAACCGCCGGTGCCACCGTTGAGGGTCTACGTGAGCAAACCCGAGCTGGTCTCGAATTTGCTCTGGAGGAGCACAGGACCATCAATGCAGAGCTGGATCTTCAAGCGCCGCTCATCATTCTCCCCGTCAGCATCACCACACCGGAGTCGACTTGCCTGATAGTTGATGCCGGTCATATTCATGTCAATAGCGAATTGGTTGACCAAGGCACCCTTAAGGAGATTCAGTCAAAACAACGCCAGTCATACAACGAGGAAGACTTTAAAAAGCTCGAGTCAGCCATGTACGACAAGTTCATCGTCAAGCTCACATCTACGCAGGTTCTTATCGGACCATCCATCGACGAAACCAAGGCACAGCTGGTGGAAAAGGACGACGAAGCGCTTCTCCATGTGGTAGAGAGGATCAATGTAGAGTTCGTTGTGGAAACCTCGATTATGCCCAAAGCGCCTAACTTGACCAAATTCAAGGTCTCTGGTCATCTTCCCATGCTACATGCCACCATGTCCGATTCGAAATATAAGAATCTGATGAGAATTATCGACGTGTCTATCCCCAAATTCGGGAACCAAGAGGAGCCAGAGCCTCCTCAGAGCGGCAAAAAGAAGACTCGCCCCAGGCTTGCTACAGATGCTTCCACGAGGTCGGGAAAGAAGGCCGGGCGAGATAGGAGCCAGTCCGATGCCTTTCCCTTCATGCAGCCTCATACCGCTGTTGTGTTGGATGATATCGATGACGACGATGAAGAGTTTGAGGATGCTGAAGATGGATCTAATAACGAGCACCTCAAGATCCAGCAGCGCAGCTTTGAATTTAAATTCAAGGTTGACACCCTCAAAGGTTCACTCTACCGGAGCGATCCAAACCGACAGAAACCAGACGTCCTCCTTGTTGAACTGGTCGCTGAGCGTTTCGATCTTGAATTTTACTCACGAATTTACGATATTGCTGCGGAGGTGTCTCTTGGGTCAGTCACGGTCGATGACTTTGTGGACAATCCGGCCGGGGAATTCAAATCTATTGTATCGTCAGGTGATAGTGATGATCTTCAAGCTGGAAGAAGCCTTGTTCACGTAAAGTTTGTCAAGGTCAACCCCAAATCACCGGAATTCATGCCGGTTTACGAAGGTGTTGAGACCAACATCAAGGCAACAGTGTCAACAATCAATCTCATCGTAACAAGGAAAACATTGCTTACCCTCTTGGATTTCATCCTCATCACATTTACCTCTGGTAACAATCCACAGCCCACAGAGACGCCTGCAATTACCGATAGCCCTGGTAGCGAATCCCCCGAAGAGAAATCGGTTGAACTTGCACAAGACCAAAAGCCCAATACGGGATCAATTCGTGTCCACGTCGAGCTAAAGAGTATCAGACTTATCTTGAACAATGATGGTATTCGTCTAGCAACATTATCTCTCAATCATGCAGATGCTGGCGTCTTCTTGCGTGGTAATACGATGCGAGTTAATGCCCGACTTGGCGATCTATCCTTGGTTGATGATATCAACATGGGGGCATCTGAGAGTTCTAGCCTTCGAAAGTTGGTAGAGATCCAAGGTGACGACCTGGCTGATTTCCGATATGAAACATTCGACGCAAACAACAAAAAGGCATACCCGGGATATGACAGCTCCGTCTACCTCCGAGCAGGGTCTGTTAAAGTGAACTTCGTAGAGGAGCCATTCCGCAAAATCATTAATTTTGTGGTGAAGTTCGGGAAGATGCAGGCGCTCTACAACGCTGCGCGCCAGGCGGCAATGAACCAAGCCAATCAAATACATCAAAGCAGTCGTTTCAAATTTGACGTTATCGTCAAGACTCCCATTGTTGTGTTCCCCCGCGTCGTCGTACCTGGTCGAACGAAACGAGATCTCGTCACAGCTTATCTTGGTGAAATATACGCCCAGAATAAGTTCGCTCCTATAGACGATAGCGAGGACTCCGACATTGCGATGAAAATATCGGCTGGTATTCGGAACATCAGGCTAACTTCCGACTTCAATTACTCCGACGACAAGTCAGAAGAGTTGGAGATGATTGACCATGTTGACCTTGGTTTCAACATCACACATGCTGAACACACGCCTGGTGCTCAACGTCCTGATACCGAAATCGAAGGATCAATGTCAGACTTCAATCTACGAATTACCCAATATCAGTTGAGATCTCTGATGGCTATCTCGCAATCTGTTCCAGCTGCATTTGCTGGAGAGGGCGAGGGTGGGGATGAAGAGGCCGCCAAAGCTGTGGATCAGGATACCCTGCGCCGAGCGCAATCGATCAATCAAAACCAACAAGCCGATGATGGGCCGCTCATTCACTTAGGTCCGGAACTCAGCTCGGTCGACACGACATGGACAAAGCTAGATCTTGTGTTCCAAGTGAATACTATCGGCCTCGAGCTCATTCTTGCAGAGGATGATCAACCAGTTGGTGATTTGGCTAAATCAAGCCTGTCTCGGTTCTCACTCGACGAGTCAAAGGTCAAAGTCCGCATGTTATCAGACAACTCGCTGGAAGCTGAACTCTTGATCCATGCTTTCACCATATATGATAGCCGACCAAGCGAGACCAATAGGTTCCGTCGGATTATGGCATCAGCCAACAAAGATGTCCACCAACTGATGGCCTCTGTTACAATGTCAGGGGGCAAGGAAAGAAACGTGATCGCGATGGCAACGCTTGACAGTCCTCGCGTAATCTTCGCACTCGACTATCTCTTCGTAATCCAAAAATTCTTAACTGAGGGATTGGTTCAAGAAGAGATCTCACCGGTTGATGATGAAAGTATCCTGGGATCGCCTGATGAGTCCGATACCGACTCACTTGCAGTTACATTTGACGCTCAACGATCCCAACAGGCAAGATCCCTCTCCTCAGCTCGGCAAAGTGAGGATACTCCGTCCCAGAAGGAGCCCGAGAAAGCCGAGTCGAATTTGAACCTGGCATTCCGAGTGAACCTGGTTGATGCTCAGGTAATCCTCATTGCCAACCCCCTAGTATCGAATTCCGAGGCCATTGTTTTGGGTATTCGGCAAATGCTTCTTTCGAAACAGCATTCTCTTACCTTTCAAATTTCGCAAGTCGGAATGTTTCTCTGTCGGATGGATCGCTTCGAGACATCTCGTCTGCGCATCATTGACGACTTCTCCATCCAGCTCAGTATGGACAGCTCCCAACAGATCACTACAGCCATTCATATCGAGGTTGAGCCACTTATTCTACGTCTGTCTTTGCGTGATATTTTGCTGGCTCTCCAGATCATCACAAGGGCTGGTGAGCTATCCGGAAATGACACCAAGGCTCCCAAGGAGACACCAGCAGAACAAAAGGCCAAACAGCTTCGTAATGCTGGTATGAAGCAAAAGTCTGGAAGTACATGGGGTCATTCCTCAGCCGCAAAGACAAAGGGTTCGAAATCAGTTGTCGCTGGGGGCCAGAGGCCGCACAGTGAAGTATCAAAATTACCCGTTCGATCCCAGGAGGAGCTTTCTGCAACCATTGAAGGCGTCCGAGTTGTTCTCATTGGTGATTTGCACGAGTTGCCAATTCTCGACATTGGGGTGAAGCAATTCACTGCCTCTGCACAAAATTGGTCATCTAATCTCAAAGCGGAGGTGGCCGTCGACATGTACTCCAACGTCTACAACTTTTCCAAGTCCAGTTGGGAGCCACTCATCGAGCCATGGCAGGTCGGCCTTGGTGTTGCCAGAGAGATTGGAACTGGCATGCTCTCTGTTGATTTGGCTTCTAAGCGAGCATTCGATGTAACGATTACTACGGCTACAATTGCCCTTGCGTCGAAATCGTTTGATTTCTTGACAACAGAGCAGAACGTGTTGGACAAGCCACGTGTAAATGAAGCTCCTTATCGAATCAGGAACTACACCGGGTTTGATGTCGTCGTCAACTCGAAGAGCCCGACCAGCGAAGAGCCGATTTCGGTCTCGTTAGAAGACGGCAAGGAAGCTCCGTGGAGTTTTGAGCACTGGGAAAAGATGCGTGAGAATCTTCTTACCGAATCCAACCAGAATGATGTCAGCATCACTCTAGAGGGCAGTGGGTTTGATACCGTTAAGAACGTACGAATCAATCGCGAGGGCGAATTCACCTATGGCCTACGACCCAAAGCAGATGTTCTCCACCGGCTTTGTGTAGAGGTCGGCTTAGGTGCAGACAATGTCAAATATGTGACTCTCCGCTCGCCCCTACTTTTCGAGAACGCGACCGAGATTCCCGTTGAGCTTGGAATCTACGATTCCCAGGACGGCCATTTGCTCAAGATTGAGAAAATCGCCCCTGGGGAGTCAAGGCCGGCCCCAGTAGGCGCAGCGTATGAAAAGGCAGCGTTAATCCGACCCGATGGAGGATTCGGGTATCGATGGAGCACTGAACAACTCTGGTGGAAAGACCTGTTGATGCGACCAACCAGGCAGATCGTGTGCAAAGGGGACACTGCGGACCCGTTCTATTTCCAAGTGCATGCGAGATTTGACAAGGCTAATCCCCTGACAAAGTAAGTTCACTGAATGGTTGATTGGAATATGCGTTTCTTTTTGTTCTAGTATGCTAACCGCTTGGCAAGGTCATATCCAAACATGAAGATTAAGCTGTCGGCACCCATTACGCTCGAAAATCTGCTCCCATATGACTTCAAATACAGGATATACGACCGAAACACTAAGAAAGATTGGTCTAATTTCCTCCGAAAGGGAGGCGTAAGCCCTGTTCATGTCGTGGAGCTCTCCCACCTCCTCCTTCTTAGTGTTGACATGCAGGATACTGTCTTCAAGCCAAGCGATTTTGCAATCATTAATTCTGGAACCAATGAGGACTTCCGAAAAGAGAACCGCATTATTCTCAAGGACGATCAAGGACTCCCGCTTCATCTCAACGTACAGTATTTCAGGATTCCCAATAGTGGGGGTGCCTTCAAGGTCACCGTATACAGCCCATATGTCGTACTGAACAAGACTGGCTTGGAATTGATGATTCGAGCGAAGACATTCTTGCAGCAAGCCAGGCCCGCCGCAGGACAGTTCCCATTGGTGGACACTTCCGATCAAGATCGACCAAAAGCTCTTCCATACATGTTTTCATACGGCAACGATGATCACCGCAACCGAGCTTTGCTAAAGGTAGCCGATTCAGAGTGGAGTAAGGCTCAAAGTTTCGATGCTATCGGCAGTACCTCAGAAGTTGTGCTTAACTCCTCGTCGAAACAAAACAAGGAGGTTCATCTCGGCATTACCGTGAAGTCTGGCGATGGGAAGTATAAACTTACCAAGGTAGTGACTCTTGCTCCACGCTTTGTCATGCGAAACAAGCTTGGTGAAGAACTTCTCATCCGGGAGCCCAGTTCTTCAGGCTACTTAACACTCAAAGGCGGTGCTCTGCAACCTCTTCATTTCATGCAAAAGTCCACCGCCAAGCAGCTCTGTCTCTGCTATCCAGGTGTTAACAACCAGTGGACATCGCCGTTCAACATCGCGGATATTGGAACAACCCATGTCAAGATCGCCAAGGCCGGCCAGCGTCAGCGTTTGGTGAGGGTCGAAATCCTCTTGGAGGAATCCACAGTCTTCCTCAACTTCAGTTTCGAGACCAAGAACTGGCCATACTCTATGCGAAACGAGAGTGATACCGAATTTACCTTCTACCAGGCCAACCCCAACATTGATGAAGACGGTGTTGAGGATCTCAGTGGGTGGAAACCTGTGCGCTACCGATTACCTCCTCGAAGTATCATGCCTTATGCTTGGGACTTCCCGGCAGCGAAGTTCCGCGAGATCATCATTACTGTTAACAAGAAAGACCGGCACGTCAAGTTGGCTGAAATCGGCAATCAAGTCCCAATGAAGTTCATCTCGCCGGATGGACAGCAAAAAATCATTGACATCAACGTGGCTGCTGACGGACCCACCCAAACATTGATTCTCAGTAACTTCCGGGCAAGCAAGAGCATGTACAAACCGAAGGCGGTTGAGCGGACAAAGTCTGGTCTGGAGGCGTTCGAAGTCAAGGATCAGGACACCGGTGCCACCTTCCGTGCGCAGCTGAGGCTGGCCAGTGTAGGCATCTCCCTCATCAACGCCCAGCTCAAGGAGTTGGCATATCTCACCTTCAAGGATATCCAGCTTCGGTATAGTGACTCCCCTCTGATTCAAACTGTCTCATTATCAGTCAAATGGATCCAGATTGATAACCAGCTGTATGGCGGCATTTTCCCAATGATCGTCTACCCAAGCGTGGTTCCCAAAAAGGCGCAAGAAGTTGATGCACACCCTTCGTTGCATGCGATGATCAGCCGGGTTAAGGATGATTCCTATGGTGTGTTGTATATCAAATATGCAACCATCCTGCTGCAGCAGTTGACTATTGACCTTGACGAGGACTTCGTGTTTGCTCTTCTGGAATTTTCCGACGTCCCCGGCGCGCGCTGGACGATTGAGGCTGAGGGCAAGCTGTGTGATGAGAATTTGGATATCCCCCAGCCTACACAGCAGGCAGCAGGACAAGACATTTACTTCGAGGTCCTCAATATCCAACCGATGCAGGTTGATTTGAGTTTCATGCGGACAGAGAGAATTAATGCCGAAGACCAGCAATCTACTCGGAACCCAATCATGTTCTTCCTCAACGTTATGACAATGGCGATTGGCAACGTCAACGATGCTCCTATTCGCTTCAACGCTCTCATCCTTGACAATGTTCGCGTTTCGACTCAGGTTCTCATCCAAAACATCTCAAACCACTACAGCCAGGAGGTCATGTATCAGATACACAAGATTTTGGGTTCGGCGGATTTCCTCGGCAACCCTGTGGGCTTATTCAACAACATTTCATCTGGTGTCACGGACATTTTCTACGAGCCATACCAGGGTCTCATTCTCTCGGATCGACCCGAAGAGTTTGGTATCGGTATCGCCAAGGGGGCAGCTTCATTTGCTAAAAAGACTGTCTTTGGTTTCAGTGACAGTTTCTCCAAGTTCACGGGCAGCTTGAGCAAGGGCCTCGCGGCTGCATCTCTCGACAAGCAGTTCCAGGATCGCCGTCGTATCACTCGGGCCAGGAACAGACCCAAACATGCACTTTACGGGGTGGCCGCCGGGACAAACAGTTTACTGACCAGTGTCGCATCTGGCATCGGTGGATTGGCGCGGAAGCCTTTAGAGGGCGCTGAGCAGGAAGGAGCCCTTGGATTTTTCAAGGGAGTCGGCAAGGGAGTGCTTGGGCTTGCCACGAAGCCTGCTGTCGGTGTCTTGGATATGGCAAGCAATGTCAGTGAGGGCATCCGCAATACGACGACTGTATTTGATGGGTCCGAGCTGGAGCGCACGCGGTACCCACGTTTCATCCCGAATGATGGCATTGTGCGACCGTACAATGCCCGTGAAGCGTTGGGCCAATATTGGCTAAAGCAGGTGGACAACGGGAAGTACTTTGACGAGCAATATATTGGTCACTTGGAACTGCCAAAGGAAGATATGGTAGTCATGGTTACCTTTGCACGCATTCTTCTCATCAGGTCTAAGCGACTGGCTAGCGAATGGGATGTGCCGCTCAAGGATGTACAGACGATTGCCAAAGAGCGTACTGGCGTAAGTCTGACTTTACGCGGAGGTGCCAATGGCCCTTTCATACCAGTAGGAGGGGGAGGAGAGAGAGGCTTCCTGTACAAGATGCTGGGAATCGCGGTTGAAGAGTACAACAGGCGTTTTCGAAGCGGCGGCGGGTAGAGCCAAGTGGGAAGAAGCATCAACATCTTCGGAATCCGGCGAGGAGCGAAAAATCGGAAGGAACTATTAGATTTAAGCGGGAGAAAGGGGGGGGGAGTGTAATGAGTTTATCGGTTCTTTTGTGTTTCCCAGCTTCATCCATGTCCGTATCAGATAACGGCCCCGATAGGACAACGTATATTTATCCATCTTCCATTTACTTTATCTTATACCCTGTAATCAGTATGAACTACAAAATCTACGGTTAATGGTGGTGTGTACGTAGGCATCTTAGCTGCTTTGTTAGCTAGTGGGCTTGACATGGATGGTGGGAGCCACACGCGTCCCCAGGATCTCTCCGCATTATCAGACGCATGGAAGGTCGCACCTGAAGGCTTGTTTGCACATGTATCTGGTCACGAAGGCGGTGTTCGATTGGGGAGGGGCTGCCGATCCGATCACCTTTATTGACGCCAAGCTGCGGTTCCTTGTACATGTGAATGCATGAATTCGATGCGGCTGAAGCAGACCAACAAAAGTGCGCCAGCGAGCTGGCCAGAACAGATCTGGCCTCTGCCCGCGAGCATGGCTTGCTCTTGTTACCAGCGGCATAAGCCGCCATATCTATTCATTTCGCTCTCGGTGCCAAGTTCCTCCTCAGCCACCTACCTAAACGGATCGTCTTGGGTGCATGGGTTGGAGAGAGAGACTGTCCAGTGGCGATGGGTGAGTTTGTCAATCATCTTTGTTTCATTCAATTTCTGGGACTGTTGTCCGGCTTGGCGTAATAGTGTGTGTCTCGGCAAGCATGGAGCTTGTTCGCATCTGCGCGCCACTCCGGGGCATTATCCTCTCGTGCCACGGTCTCGATGGACCTGGGTCTGGCTCCGGCTGGAGGCACAAACACCACGCTGATTTGATATCGAAACGTAAGACCAGCTATCTTATGTGGGACAGTGGGAAGCAGGTGCCAAGAGATGGGGCCAGGCCGACGAGTCTGGGGTGGTGATAAGCGGTCCTATCCATATGTGGCAAATTGTCGGGTGATCAAGAAAGTGAGATCGAGGAGAGGGATTGGGCCATGGGCTGAGAATCTCAATCACTCGGCTCATCTGAAGGATCGAGGTCCAGAGGAGGCCCTTGAAAGGATTGGCTCGGAGCCATGCATGCAAGTGCTAGGGAGAAGGGTCATATGCCCGCTGGTCGTGCCTATTGGCCTGAGCATGTCTTTGTCTTATCAACGACCCCGTTTCTTGCCTCTGAAGTTCTGGAGAGTCGGCCGTCAGATCAGCGTCCGGTGGTCTTGGCATAGGCTCTTTTGACCAAGAGCTCCAACTATCAGTCGCATATCAATTATCAATGGAGATGGGACCTGGGGGCTCGAGCTCGATAGGAACACGCCGACCGAGGGACTGGACCAGAGATAGTTGAATCTGTAGAACAAAATGGCCACTAAAAGATTCTCAATTAGGCCTCGAGATACCAACTGACAAGATACGCAGCCATTAGTGCCACGCCCCCAGTCGTCGAACCAAACTCACCGGTGCTGATTGGCTCAGTCTCTCTGCTGGTTACATTGTCCTTCCCGAACGGGAAGTCAGACACTAGAGACGCCGAGCGCCTCCCGAAAGTAGCTGCTCAAGAGAAACAACTAAAAGCCTGACCAAGGCTTGGTAGCGGCATGCCATTGGCTGGCAGCAGGCCCATTTCTGGGGTTTTGCTGCTGGGGCTTTATCACTGACGCGAGCGGCACGGAGCACCAGCAGACGGCGAGGAAGAGCAAAAGAAAGAAAAAAGAAGTGTGAGTGGGACATCATGCACCGAAGGCTTCGAGATGGCCAACGAGGCACGCCATTCCCTCCATCGCCCCGTAGCACCACTGGCAAGCGTCGTTTCTCTCCCAGGCCGATCGCACTGTGGTCTCGTGCCTTTCCGGACCTTCAATGCACAGTGAGAATGCCGTGGACGACGGTTGAAAACCTCCACGGCCAAAGTCGCAGCGGAGCGCCATGACACGAGAGGCGCTGCTATTCCGTTTCGGGGCTGCCTGGCCGACGCACCTGTGCCAGGCTTGACCAGGGTTTCCCCATCACAGGGACTTTTTTTTCAACCCCATCCTGACCAGGGCTCCGCGAAAGCTGGGACACACGACACTATGGATGTGGGCGTCGAAAAAAAAAACGAGGGATCTGGGGCCATTTCCGGAAGGGCAATTTCACGTGAAGAGGAAGATAACGACCCAGGGCCGAGAGACCCTGAGATGAGACTGTCATCTTAGCTGACACTGGGCATCTCGATAAGAAACAGAGATGATTTGAGGGATGCACGGAGGGACCTGGTGGGTAACGGGAAAGAGACAAGGTAGCGGCGGAAAGAGCTCCCTGCCCGGCTGTCCAAGGCAATTGGCCATTGCCATTGACGGAGGGGGGAAGGTGCATCCAAGCCATTTGCTATCGTACCTCCTTCCACGGTGCTGACCTACCGCAGAGGTGAGCAAGGTCAGCTCTGGTATGCTGTGGCCAAGATCTACATGCGTTTAAAGTTGGACCGCGGCCCTCGCCACTTGCCTCTTGCTTTATCTCCTCAACGGCTTCCTCTGCCAGAATTAGCCTTGAACCCTTCCTCCGAGATATCCTCAGCGCCACACCACTCTCGTCCCGGGAACCCACTCTGTTCTTAATTTGCGTCTCGTCGTGGATACCAACTGCAAAGTGGGTAGACGTGGTGTTAGCAGACCTGGGCAACGATCCGGCGTTGCATCCTTCGGCACAGCCGATCCCCCAAAACGCTCCCACCCCAGACCAAAGATAAGGGCGGGTGAAAAAAGGGCCTTATATTCGCCCTGTCTGTCGCGTCTCCGCAGGAATTTTTCTCTTGCTTCACCCAGCTCTCTGTTCAACCATAGAAGCCCTGGGGCAGCATAGCGCAAGCAGCCATTGACTTGGTCCCCGCCTCTTGTCTTAGAATATACCCTTCAGACAGGCCTTGTCCTACTTCGCCTTCGCAATGGCCGATACCAAGACGACGCCACACACTGACCCGGCTCTTGATGCTGAGAACCAGCATCATCATGCCCACAAGAACCACGCACCTAGTGCGCAAGCACCAGACGACATCCTCTACACGACTGGTACAACCGCCGACGCCCCTCACGTGCCTCTCCAGCACCACCATGAGCCCACGCCCAAGAAGGAGGTTGAAGGGGAGACTGTCACCAAGGTGCCATCTACCACTCCCGGCACACCTCCCGACTATAGCGACCATGAAAAGGCCGGTGTAGTTCGTGAAGCTGCCTCTTCAGGGGAGGAACCCAGCCACGCGACCAATCGCAGGTTCGCGGTCCTGTACCGTCATCGCAAGAAGCTCATCCACCTTTTTATCCTGCTTCTCTTTACCGGATGGTGGATTGCTTCCGTTGTTGTTCACCGAAATGACAAGAATTGGGTCGTCCCTTTCCTGCTTTGGCTCGCCATCACTCTCCGCATCATCTTCTTCTATGTGCCCATCCGCTATGTGTCCAACCCGATCAAATGGGTTTGGCACAACACAGCTGTCAGGATCTACGACCTTGTCCCTGAGAAGTGGCGCAGCTTGGCTGGCGGTGCCGTAACGGTTGCCGTCATCCTCGTCGGCTCCTTCGTTACAGATGAGAGTGCAGACAACACCCGGGCCAATCGCGCCATCAGTTTGGTTGGCATGGCCCTCATCATCTTCTTCTTTTGGCTTACCAGCACTGCCCGAAGATCGGTCAACTGGCGAACTGTCTCGGGTGGTATGCTTGCTCAGTATATCATTGGTCTCTTCGTCCTGCGCACTCAAGTTGGTTACGACATCTTCAGGTTTATTGCAGACCGCGCCAGCGACTTGCTCAGCTTTGCTAGGGATGGTGTTGCTTTCTTGACTACTGAAGAGATCTCCCAGTACCTATTCTTCTTCTTCAGTGTCCTCCCCGCCATCATCTTCTTCATCTCTCTCGTTCAGGTCCTCTACTACATCGGATTCCTGCAGTGGTTTATCAAGAAGATGGCTACCTTCGTCTTTTGGATGTTGGGTGTGTCTGGTGCCGAGGCTGTGGTCGCTGCTGCTACACCCTTCATTGGCCAGGGTGAATCGGCCATGCTTGTTCGCCCCTTCGTTCCTCACATGACCAAGGCCGAGATTCACCAGATCATGACCTGCGGTTTTGCAACCATCTCTGGTTCCGTCCTCGTCGGTTATATCGGCCTGGGCCTGAACGCTGAGGTTCTTGTTTCTTCGTGCATCATGTCCATCCCAGCTTCCCTTGCTATCTCCAAGCTGCGATACCCCGAAGTGGAGGAGACCCTCACCGCTGGTCGCGTTGTCATCCCCGATGAGGACGAGCACAGAGCCGAGAACGCCCTCCACGCTTTCGCCGATGGTGCTCTGCTAGGTATTAGGATTGCCGGAACCATCATGGCTTCCATTCTGTGTATCATCGCCGCTGTCGGTCTCATCAATGGACTGCTCACCTGGTGGGGTGGATACATCAACATTAACGATCCTCAGCTTACCCTGCAGACCATGTTGGGCTACATCTTGTACCCTGTCGCATTCCTCCTCGGTGTTCCTCGAAGGGACTTTGACCCAAGTAACCCGGACCTGAAGAGAGATCGTGATATTCTGTTGGTCTCTAAGCTCATTGCTGAGAAGATCATCACCGTAAGTCCTTTTCTCCGTTGTTTCGTAGTTTATGCTCTAGTCGACGACCATTCCTGACACACCCTCTTTAGAACGAGTATGTTGCCTTCTCCAAGTTGACGAGCACCCCTGAATACTCCGAGCTCTCTGCCCGATCCAACCTGATTGCCACCTATGCCTGCTGCGGTTTCGGTAACATCGGCTCCCTGGGTATCCAGATTGGTATTCTTGGCCAACTGGCACCTTCTCGAGGTGGTGACGTTTCTCGACTTGCCTTCTCTGCCCTGGTTTCAGGTGTCATGGCCACCCTCACTTCTGCCGCTGTCGCTGGACTTGTTCTTACCGGCCAGAGGTAGTGGAGGGTGAACCGCAACCGTCAAGTAAATAATGTAGCATCATATAATATGATACCCCATATATGGCCTAATAGGTACACAGCCCGCCGTTTATATAGCCGTTCATTTTTGAATATCAATCAAGGATTCGATACATCTGCACAAAAGCGTTTTCGATGCGGGGTCGTCATGCGAGGTGAACTGGTATTCGTCGTAACAGCCAACCTCTGAAGTGTTGGTGCGAGTAGCGGACGGGAGAGTAGCCGCATTGGTGAAATGGCCGTTTGGCGACCGGTTTTACGCTCCCGGACAGTCGCGAGATGGATTGAGGCCGGAGACGCCAAATGAACCAACTCTAATAGCATCTTGGTCGAAAGTATGAGGACCCAACAGAAATGGCGTTATTTGGATCGAGATATTTCGGGACGTAGGCGATTCATGGTCCTGACCGTGGCTGATACCCCTTTACGCCGGCTGCCTTGGGCAATAGACAGGAGAAGTATTGCTCCATCACACTCATGATCCTTCCGTGTTTACACTTGGTGAGTCGTCAAGGTGAGTGAGTCATCGAGTAAGTCGTCGAGGTGAGTATGTGGTTCTCAGTTGGAATCAGGATCAGGCTGACAAGATCGGAATTCGAGTAACAGGGGAACGGCCAAGTATTTATTACGCCGCGAGAGGTCATTCCACTTCGCCATGAAGTAATCACACCTTTCATGCCCTAGGTGCCGTGCTCACAAATAGACCAATCCATCCCAGAAACTCGGCCTTACCCAAAGGCAGTGGGTCTACGCACTGGGGGGTTTTGGATCCATTCGAGGCGGAAGCAGGCGAGGTCCGACGCGAATTGACCATGTTTCACGGTTCATTGTACGAAAAGACAGAGGACGTGAGAATGGCATTATGTAAAAGATTCAAGGTTTTGCTTTTTGGGGTACGGCTTTGGCCGTGAGGAACCTTGAGTTTGTGGCACGGCGCCTCGATCGTGAACCAATTCCGGGCCCTGCCGAATGAGGCAACTCGTCCGGCCTTGCGATTTGTGTAATGTCCCGAGTATCCAACGAGTGCAAGGCGGCTGTGGCTTGGGGTTTTATCAATCAACGCTACATTACGGTGATGCTCAGATCTGAGGAGGCAAGGAGGACAGGCTGCTGAGAAGATTCAATATGTGGTTGAGCCCTGATGTCCAATCATGATGGTTCGGAGCTGAACGTGTGGGAACGAGGAACTTTTTTAAGATGGCCCATGCATAAACGATTGGTGGATTCGCGATTTAAGCTTGGCTTTGCGCAGAGCCGCTCGGCAATGGCAAAGCTGCGGTCTTCTTCCAGTTTGTTGGGCTGGACGTTGTCTTGTGGTTCTCTTAATGGATGACCTTGCGTTCTTCACGTCGAAGCAGGTGCTATACAAGACTACGGGAGTATAGGATCGTATCGCGTAGCTGCCAAGGACAACATATGACACATTACATAGTCGTCTTCCCTAGGAGGATGTCACCCACACCATCTCATGGTTTGAAAAATCTCCGGTTTGAGTTTCTCCTCGTAACCGCTTCCAATACCACAATATAACCTTCAATTCCCCCACCAAGGTCTTCTTTCTCGAAATCGGGTTGGCACTAATGATCTATTGGTCTATGTGATTTCAAATGGGTATTATTCTCATACGAGGGGCCGAATTTCGAGGAAGTCGTATGTGATGCCACTGCTAATGGCTTCGCGCTACTGATTCGTAAGTTGAATTTTTGAACCTAAAGTTTATACGAAATGTTTGTTTATAGGAAAGAAGATTCCGTGGCGATAGGGTTCGAGATATCGTTTCAAGTGGGAGATTAGCCACGGCGCTAAGAAAAACATGAAGTTGGTCAGCAAGAAAAGTCTGGCTGTTTGTTTTGGTAGGCACAAAATCTTTCTCTTCTGGCAAGGCAACGGCGGCACCAAAACAAACCACTTGCTAGGGTCATGTTTCAATGGTTGCAGGGTACATAGTCTGGTTACACAATGAAGAGGGAGGCAGACATTCATTGGTACACCTGATGTTCAGAATTCTTCGCCGCGTATTTGATTGTTGTGGAATTTGTCATGCTCTGGTCTGATGACAAAAACCGTTGGCACGCTGACAATCCATTCTGAATCCGCCAATTGTTGGTTGCATGTAATCAATCAATCAATTAGCGGTGCCGCAGCGACAGTGGGGCCGCCCACGGCCTCTCGGTACGTCGGATGCCCGTGGCCCCTGCTGAGGCCTGGACAAGGCTTGTTCGGAGTCCAGTGTGTTGCCGGCTGTGGCACGTAGCATTGGGACCAGCAGATGGATGATGGTAATACCGCAATAAGCAGAGGTGGCGGCCAGATGTCTTTGATCACATACCTGGCATCGTGGGTGATTGCGATGAGGTCATCAGGTGAACAACTCATGACTCTTGCGGCTAGCAGATCATGCAAGCAGGAGATCAAGGCCAGCAGTACTGGGATCCAGCGCTGGTTTGCGGCGCGATAGCATGCAATGAGAGCCAGTGGTAGAGGCTCATGCAAGAATTAGAGCCTGCGAATCATGGCAGACCCCTACCTCGATGATTGATCCTCGATCCCGAGACCGAGTTGCTGCAGCGAAGCCGGAAATTCGGGGGATACCTGGCAGGTACTTCCGTCAAAGTTTCCACGGCCAGCCACCACGAGTCCGCGAGCGCCCTGTGACGTAAGGCGCGGCAGGGGCCTGGGCCAAGTTCCGGTGGCGTAGAAGCCAATCAACGGCGGCCATGCGCGAGCTACAGCCACTGACCATTACACCATCTGCCGGTACAGTTAGCCTCGCTTGGCGTACCTCACCTCACAGCTTGTACTCGCCAAGTACCGACGGTTCTGCTACATTAGTAACCTCCATCCAGGCTCCATCACGATGAACCGCTCCCCACCCCCTTCGCTCAACCTCAATATTTGCTGTTTGTTTTCCATCCTTTGATGCTCCCGCCTGTGCTGCGGAGGCGAGTAGCACTGTTGCCGCATCTGCAGTTTCAATGGCTTCCAACAAGAGACCAGCCGACGAGGCCGCAGACATCGGCCTCCCGCCCATCGGCCCTGTCGCATCCACCGGCTACCTCGCCCCAAACCTAGGCG
The DNA here is from genome assembly GCA_902006505.2 of Clonostachys byssicola. Classification (NCBI taxonomy): domain Eukaryota; kingdom Fungi; phylum Ascomycota; class Sordariomycetes; order Hypocreales; family Bionectriaceae; genus Clonostachys; species Clonostachys byssicola. The sequence goes on along the minus strand of CABFNO020001451.1, from coordinate 527,247 downwards.
AGAGTTCGAGAGCCCAGCATCAAGGCCTGAGCCCATCGCCGTCGCAAGTATCCCTCCAGCCCGCGACTCCCTCCGCGAGGAGCGATGTTGGCCCTACCGAATACTTCCCCCCATTGCGCGACGTACCCTCCTTCCAACAGGGCTCGCGGCCTACCTCGTCCTCAGGCTTCCCGGGCTTCTCGGGCGTCTACGCACCCGACGAGCCTCTCACGCCTGGCTCCCGCCGACCGAGCATTCGCATTCGCCGACGTGGTTCGTCGACCAGCTCGAGACCTAACAGCATTCTGGAACAAAACAACTTTCTCCGATCGCTCGCAGACAGTGGAAATCGGGGCACCGGCCATAGAAACGATGACTTTTCCGGACGTCCGCGTAGCATATCGCAGCCCGAGCGCACTCACGTCGCTCCGGAGTCTTCCAATCTAGGCCGCGCCTCCAGGCGGGTGCCTCAGATGTCGATGCCCCGGCTCACTGAGGAAGGGGCGCGGCCAACGATGGACGAGTTGGGTCTTCAGGATGAGCCTCTGTCGCCGGTTCGCTCATTACCAGAGCAGAACTTGAGCCGCCAGAGGACGACGCCGGAGATGTCTTCCCAGGGCCCGATGTTGAGACGCATGCGTGCGGTCAGTCGCTTCTTCAAGCCTGGCAGGCACCAGGATGGGCAAGAATCATCGGACGTCGAAGCCGTCAACGCACCACCGCCCCCTTCGCGTCGCGGGAACCGAAATAGTCGTGTCGATGATGAGTATGATGAATTGTTGGTTGACTATCTCGACACAATTGGTAAATCCCCCTCCCTCCTTATCTGCAGTTTTCCTTGTTTGCAGTATTTCCTAGGACTAGGTTGCTAACATGTTTCAAGACCCGGAGATCCAGACCCTTTCCACACTCACAAACGTCCAGAATTCACTCTTCATTCCCGATCTTGGCAGTTGGGTCAATCGTCGGCCAACTTACAACTTATCCCAGCATGACATTGACCCACGACTGCCGAGACCTGTAACCGCCTCGGAACCGCCTGGGATTCTTCCAGGGGAAAGGGTTGAGCCTACTGACATGGCCGAAGACCAAGGACCTCCTCAATTGGACCGCTCAAACACCATCTCATCGCGACTCACGGATTCACACTACGCCGCTCTCCCGCACGGCGCCAGCTTAGAAGGATGGACTGAGGACGAGAAGTGGGAACTGGACGATCATGTCCGCCATATGCTTCACTCACGGCGTTCGAGACTCAAGCGTTCTATGAAGGGCTTTGGCCAGTACGTAAGACGCCCGCTCGGGTTCTTTGTCACCCTGTACGCGACACTCATCACCCTCTTTGGTCTGGCCTGGGTATTGTTCCTGATTGGGTGGATCTACGTTGGTGACAAGCAACTATATGTCATCCATATCATCGACAGCGTACTTGTCGCACTTTTCGCCGTCATGGGTGACGGACTGGCTCCATTTAGAGCTATTGATACTTACCATATGATCTACATTGTCCATTACGCGCGCATCGTTAAGAAAGCGCAGAACAAAGGTCGACCTAAGCCTAAACGCAAGTGGTGGTGGCAGAAGAGCCAGCCTGAGCAGCAGCCTCAGGATGCAGTGCCCGATTCCACCACAGCCCAGCTTCCGGAGGTGACGAGCCCCGAGACGGTCGATTCGCGAGACTCGGATGACAAGAGCGAGCAGGATCCCCACACCCGGAGAAACAACATTGTTGACGTTGACGTCGAGGACGCCAGGTCAGGGATTGAGGTGTACGAGGATACGCCGCTGACGTACGCCCAGCAGCAGAAGCTGTATCACCACCAGACGAAGCTGGCCAAGTCCCACAGCTTCTACAAACCCAACGAGACGAACACGCACTACGCCTTCCCGATCGACTATCTCATCGCCATCGTCATCCTTCTCGACTGCCATTCGTGTTTGCAGATCTCGCTGGGAGCCTGTACTTGGGGCATAGACTATCATGTTAGACCGATTGCCATCACCACGGTGATCCTCTGCGTCAGCATAACCTGCAACATCACCGCGGGGCTCATCATCACCATCGGAGACCGCAAGACGCGCAAGAAGGAGGTCTGGAAGCTCATGAACCGCCAGGAGCTGACAGGAGACGCGATGAAGCACATTGAGCAGAAGAGGACGAGCGGGCAGCTGTCCCCCGAAAAGAGCACGGGGTCAGACTCGGATAAGGAGCGTCTGTCCCAGAAGGCGAAGCGGTTCGTCTCGCTCATCGTCGAGGAGCCGGAGAAGGAGAAGGAGATGGAGAAGGAGGCGGAGAAGCCGAAAGAAAACGGTGGTTCCAAGCAGCCCCAGCGGGTGGCGTAACGATGTCTCGATGTGACGGGAAAGCAAGGCGTCCAGGAAGCATGATGATTAATGTTTTTCTGTTGGAAAAAATTCCTTTTACTCTTTTATTCCCCCATCACTTACGTTGATGTATTCGGTCGCTCTGAGCGTTTTAATATTGGATGACTGTTTTGGACAATACACATAGGATAGTTGACGTAGTTTTAATAAGTGTCCGGAGGCAATGGGTCAGTACAACACCCTATAGATACCTTTGAGACACTTTTTGTTCTGGAAATCATGTTCACTCATTCCTATGTTCACCTATATACACTCCCAACCAGATAATCGACACTGAAATGCAACAATAGAAAAGCAAAACCTAAGACACCAGGGAGTTGACATAGTTCTCCAGGTTCGTGTACCCATTAGATGCAACAGCCATGCCGTCCGCCTTGTCATTAGGGTTGAGCCCGTTGGCCGACTCCCACGCGTCCGGAATACCGTCGCCGTCCGTGTCCGTCGGTGACGTACCGCCGCTGATGGAACCCGGACCACCCATGGATGCCTCGTCGGAGATGAGGGCGCCCTTGGTGCCGTACGAGCGGACCTGGTCGACAAGGGCGGCGTCGACGGCGTCGCGGGTGGGGAAGGTGGTCCCCGCGGAGTTGAGGACGACGGGGACGGCCTCGGTGGCGGTGTAGACCTTTGAGGGGCCGGCGTAGTTGTAGGGGGAGGACTGGAAGTCGATGCTGGAGTAGCAGGTGTCCTTCTCGCAGAGGGCGGAGCCGTCGAGGGCGCCGTTTCTGTTGGAGTCGTAGAAGTTGTCCTTGACGTCTGGGTTTTTGGCATGTTAACATTTTTACTGACGAAAGTGGGGGAAAGGGGGAGAAGGGTTACTTACAGGCGTGGAAGTTGGCGTTGCCGCGGGTAAAGGCAGTGACGGAGGTCGAAGGGCCGGAGATGAAGTAGTTGTTGATGATGTTGGCGTAGCTCTGGCCGTCGCTGTCGCCGGCGATGTAGCCACCGCCACCACCCCAGTTGTAAACGACCTGGATGATCTAGTATTAGTTTATGCGTTCCTGTATATTTTGGTGTCTGGATGCTTACGTTGTTCTGGAAGTCATTGACACCCTTGACCTTGGGGTTCCTGGTCTTGTTGTCAATGTAGAGGTTCCTGAAGAGACTGATGCCGCCGTCGGTCTGCATGAGGCCACCGCAGGAGTGCGTCTCAAGACCCTGCGCGATGATGGAGTTCTGGATAGTGATGTCCTCGGCGTCGCCGTTGATGGAGAAGGTCTCGTCACGGCCCCACGAGACGCTGACATGGTCGAAGATCATGCGGGCGCCTGAGGCGATGGTGATGGCATCCTTGCCCGAGGTGCCGCCCTTGCCCATGCGGATGCGGATGTAGCGGACGATGGAGTCGTTGGCATCGGACCAGGACCAGCCATCGCCGTAGACGGTGATGCCCTGAGAGTTTGTGAGTTTTAGGCCGGAGGTTTCATAAAGGTGAGGAGATACATACACCTCCGGGCGCAGTCTGGCCGGCAATATAGACGCCGGACTTGACGACAATCCGGGAGGAGATGTTGATGACGCCTCCAACAGTGAAGACGACGATGCGGTTGGACTGCGAGACGGCATCACGGAGCGACCCCGTTCCGGAATCACTAAGTTTTTGTTGTTAGCCATCTATAACCTCCGGCAACACAGCAACACAGCACCGTTCATCCAATGGAAGTTTCTTACTTGAGATTCGTCACCTTGTAGACCGAACCTGTGCGCCCGCCCTTTGCATAGCGGCCGAGACCCTCGGCGCCGGGGAAGGCAAGCTGCTGGCCGGCAACAGCGTTGAGCAGGAGCGCGAAGATGGGTAGCGACAGTTTCATGGTGGGTATCGGTCTCACAAGAGTCTCGGGTGGTGACTTGAGGACCGGGGAAGGGGGTTCCCGTCGCCGCCATTCTCTCTTATATACCAAGCCTCGACCCTAGGAGAAAAGGTTCCCAAAAGAATGCGTTCCAGTTGAAGCTCCGTGGTTTTTACCAATGTGGAAGGATCCCAGTCTTGGTATTGCGGGTAAATGCATTGGGCTTGTTTCGGGGATCCTTGTGTTTCGTGGGATTTCCGACCCGATTGGTGGAAGGGGGGTCATGGAGCTGGGCAGGGATGTGCTTGTTTGGGGGAACTGAGATGCGAAACGAACGACCGAGGGTCTGGATTTGAGAGACGGGACGGTCTGATTTGTCCTCCAAGAGGATTGCAAGGGATATAATGAGACGCTTAAAAAATCCGTCGGGATGCATAGCTTTATAAAGCAAGCTGGCAGGGTTGAGGTGGTTGTGATCTCCTGCTCCCACCACCGAGAGGGAAAACAAACGGTGCGTACATTGATAAAGAAGGCGAGATGTAGACTCAACAGTACGATATTGGGCAGTAACTGGACAAGGGTAGGTGAGTTTTCAATCTTGTTATTGAGGGGCTTCTCTGGACTGTCCAACTTGAACCCAAGCGTAAGTCCTGACCCATGCTGCAGGGCTGTTGGCTGCCCGAGACCATCTGCGGGCACGCGTCCAGCCTGTTTTATCATAGAATCAGGCAGCTATACTGGTTCGCCTGCTGCTGGCCGGTGGCGATGTGCCAATGGCAATGCAATCAGTGACACCGTGACACCCGGCGGCTCGGAGGTCGGCTGGATAAGACTAAATAAAACAGAAGATGGGTGTGAGTGGAACAAAGCTGTGAGACACAGACTGCCCAATGGCTTCTCCAGCTTGGTTATACAGTTCTCTCTCTCCTCTTGTTGTCTTCTCTCCATCTGAGGAGCCCGAGTTTCTCCTCTCCCGGATAGGCTGGGAGTTGCTCACCCAAGGACGAACTCGAGGGTTGCTACGCAAACAAATTTAGCCAGTTATGTAAACGAAAACCAAAATATGTTCAAGTCTCGCGTGAAAAAGAAAAGAAAGACAGGCAATTTAACAGACAGGGGATGCCAGTGCGTGAGGTCTGTACCAGTGGATGCGTTTAAGCATTGTTGCCGTGACACAAGAATCTCGACGGGCATTAGGGCAGGCAGCAGGCATACTTGCATCCGCGAGCGGGACTATCGATGGCATGAGAAAGCCACGGCCCTCTTTATGTGGGAGCAGAGGCCCTATATCAAGTTGAGCTGGCCCTTCTCCCCCAGGCTGCCCAGTATCAGAAGATTTCATCCCACCTTCTTGCTCTGAATAGATCAGTCTTGACGAAGAACATCACTACAACAAAGGTAAGGAAGATACCTACCTACGTCTTTACGTACACATCTATTAACGCTGTTATGTCCCAGCTAAGCACAGCCAGTACCCAAAAAGAGACCCAAAGAGAACGGGGTTTCCCAAAAAGAACGAAAGGACCGACTCGAAAAGACAAAGAAAAAGGCAGCGAAACAAAACGAAACAGGACGAGACCTCAGCCATGTGCAACTGGAACACTTACACATTCGACTGTGGCTGCATGTCGATGGATCTGCGATCGCGATGCCAGCGCAAGCTCGCCGACGACGAGCTGGACCCGTGCTTCTGGATGCAGCGCGTCAGCGACAAGTGGAGATTCCACCAGCAGAGGATGTGCGACGCCTGCAACTACCGGCTGATGCACGGCGAGTACGTGCCGATGAGGAAGCAGGCCAGATGGAGCGAGATTGGGGCGAGGGCGCATGAGATTGCGCGGCTCATGGCGAGGGCTAGACAGCTGGGCTGATGGGCTGACATGTTTTTTCCCGATCTCATAGCAATGGCTTTAAACTTGATTTCTGGAAATTGGCTACGAGAAAAGGGAGAAGATGATGAGTGTCTGGTATTGGGGATGCAAAAGGAAGAAAAATCGGTGGTCGTCTAGCGAGGAAGTGAGGTATCCCAGCAGTCGAGGACCAAGTCAGACACAATTCAATTAGGTAGTTACAATTGAATCCTCGCCCTACAGCCCTACAGGCAATGCAACGGAAACACTGTTGCTGCGACCTACTTCTCGGTGGGCTGTCGGATAATAAGAGAGGAGCCAAATGGGTGACAGGAGAAATGAGACCCCCAGTGGAAGAGTGGTTCTATTTTCGAAGATTAATCAAGAATTTCAGTGGTATAAAACGAAAGAAAATAATGTTTGCCGTATTATCTCTCAAGTATGTATTATTGGCACCAATAATTTGATAACACCGGTCGCAGACCGGAGAACAAGCAGCTTAATGCTCGAGTATCTCAATTTCAATGTCATCCACTTGGAGCGCACATGTAAAGAGACACGCGACTGCGGATGCAACTGTGGATACAATCTGATGGAGTGAACGAGAATACGTAGCTCCAGGACTATTTAGCAATAGCCTGTCGCAAACTGCCTATCAGCCAGCCAGGCAAAAAGTAAGACTCTCTTTTCTCTCCATTGGAATCGCAGAGTCTGTAATCGATAAGTGCCTCGTCAAACTGCCCGGTGAGGTCACTGTTACCTGTTACCGACGTCTCGCTAGCAGGGGCCCCCCCCTATTAAAGACCCCTAAAAAGATCCTGCCACGCGGCTTTACGCCTGTGCGATTTGTGACTGTTGGCTGCATCGCGTAACTGTCCTCGCAGCTGGCCGTAGAACAAGACCACGAACAGGCACTCGAGCAAGAACTATCTGGAGCTGAATCCTGGCAATACGACCTCGTCCATACACTCTTGACACATGTCTGGCAGAAGCAGGCCCCTGATCAAGAGCAGCCGCAGCACTCGATGGCCCCCCACTCGCCCCTCTAAGTCTAGCGCATTGGCCAGTTGCGACTTGGCACAGCGGAATAATTCTGGGTACAAGGGGAAAACACCATCGCTGGCAGCCATTGACCCCTTCATAGGCCTGGCATCTGGTCCTCGATTCATCCCCTCCTGCCTCCATCGTCACTCCTTCCTTTGCCATATTCTCTCTTAAATTTGCGATTTTCAATTGCGTCTCCGCCCCTTATATACTCCCTCCTACCAGTCTAATCTCGACATACGTCTTCCATTCCGCTTCGTGGCCTGTCGCCGTCCTCACCCCTTGTCCGCCGCAAGCCATAGCGGGCTTCCATCATGGCGTTAGGGAGGACGAGATGGCTCGTCGTGGCCCTCGCCATCGTCACCACCTTCTACGTATTTCACAGCTCCCTCCTAAACTTCAACTTTAGCTCTGGGTCCCATGGCCTGCCGAAGCCCCTCGCCCCCGTCCCAATACCAGAGCCGGACAAGACCTATCTCTGGCGCAAAGTCGAATACCACAACCCCGTCGAGTCCTATCGACCGCTCCCCGAACCACCAATCGCTTCCTTGCCTCGTGTCCAGGCCAAGTTCTATACTGGTGGATCCAGCCAGGAGAGCCGTCGAAATGCCATCAAGGATGCGTTTGTCAGTGCCTGGTCGACATACAAGCACCATGCGTGGTTGCGCGATGAGGTCACGCCTGTCACCGGCAAGCAAAAGGATACATTCGGCGGATGGGGTGCCACTCTGGTCGACTCCCTCGACACTCTTTGGATCATGGGTTTCGTCGACGAGTTCAACCAGGCCGTTGACGCCATCGATCGCGAGATCACCTTTGAGAGTACCAACTTGAAGGAGGTCAACATCTTCGAGACCAACATCCGATTCCTCGGCGGACTCCTCTCTGCCTACGACCTCAGCGCCGACCCACGCCTGATTAAGAAGGCCCGCGACGTTGGTGATATGTTGTACAAGGCCTTCGACACCCCCAAGCACTTGCCCATCGCCCGCTGGAACCTGAAGGCTGCCGCCCAGGGGACGAAGCAGGACGATTCCTTCTTACTTGTTTCCGAGTTGGGCTCTCTGTTCCTGGAGTTTACCCGACTAAGCCTTTTGACCAATGATCCCAAATACTACGACGCTATCCAGCGCATCACCGATATGTTTGCTGAGGCGCAGATGACCACCAAGATCCCGGGTCTATTGGCTCACGGCACCTCGCCTGCCGAGGGCAAGGTAGACATCGCCAAGGACTACTCTCTTGGTGCCGCGTCCGACAGCTTGTACGAATATCTGATCAAGATGACTGCTTTGTTGGGCAACACCCAAGGCGTCTACGGTGATATGTATGGCAAGAGCGTCGAGGCCATCATGAAACACCTTATCTACCGGCCCATGACCCCCAACGGTGACGATATCCTCTTCTCGGGGTCTGCCCAGTCGGTCAAGAACAAGAAGGACGGTTCCCCAGAGATTAGGCTCGACACCACCGCCACTCATACGGCATGCTCGGCGGGTGGTATGTTCGCCCTCGGCGGGCGCTTGCTGGCGAACGAGTCCCACGTCGATACCGGTGCCAAGCTCACTACCGGGTGCGCCTGGGCCTACCATAGCATGATCTCGGGCGTGATGCCCGAGTCACTCTACTTCAGGTCCTGCCCTTCCCTGGAACCCTGTCTCTGGGATGACTCTAAGTGGCACGAGGGTATTATCAAGCAGACGTCCAGCAGAGACGTGAAGAAGACTATCCTGGAAGAGCGTCTTCCCAAGGGCATCACGCGCATCACGGACCCTCGCTACCTCCTCCGCCCTGAAGCTATTGAGAGTGTATTCGTCTTGTTCCGCACCACCGGCAACTCGCAATGGCGGGACGTGGCCTGGGATATGTGGCAGGCCATCGATAAGCTGACCAAGACTAAGCTGGCAAACAGCGCAGTGCGCGATGTCAACCCTAAGGAGGAGAAGACCCCCCAGGAGCTTGAGGAGGAAAAGAAGGAGGGCAAGACCACCGACAAGGACAGCGAGACCGACAAGGAAGCGGCGGGCAAGCTGGACTCGATGGACAGCTATTGGACGGCAGAGACGCTCAAGTACTTTTACTTGATCTTCTCCGAGTCTAGCCTCGTCAGCTTGGACGACTGGGTGTTTAATACGGAAGGACACCCCTTGAGAAGGGCGCAGGCACATGCGTGAAAAGAAACGAAAATACTAAGTTATGTTTTTGTATAAATTACATTTTCAACAAAAAAAGGCGACATAGCCACGAACAAAGTCCTATACGAAATTGACGCTTGGAGTCTTGTATGTTTGCTTCTTCAGCAGGTTATTGGTGGTCATAAACATATGGTTTGACGGTTGGTTCCGAACTGTGGATATACAGGAGAGTTATATTATGAATTATCAAAATTGGTTAATACACACTCGAAAGGAAAGGCACGCTTTGTTGTTTCTAAGTATCCGTTCGTATTTGCTGACATTAGGTAAGTCCCCCCCCCTTTTCATTAAACATATACCCCGACTATCGTTCGTGTTTACACATTAATAGTCAGTGCTGCGGATGACATCCTTCCACTCTTCCAAGATACCCTCGGTCTGCTTGATCTTGCCGCGGATAGTCTCCTCGCAGTCCGTCCCCAGCACGATCCTCACGGGCAGCTTCTTCCCCTCGGCGACACCAGTACCCGTCAGGATGTCCACGATGGTCTTGCCCCCCTTGACGACGTCGCCGGGCTGGTTGCCGTCCGTGGTCAGCAGCGCGGCGCGGACCTGACCGGCGGCCGACGACGGGTCCTCGTAGGCGGGCAGGCGCTCCTTGGATGTGACCTTGGCGCCCGGGTTGAGGAACCCCGTGCGGAAGTAGCCCGGCTCGACGACGGTGGCGCGGATGCCGTAGCTGGCGACCTCGGCGGCGAGGGACTCCATGAGCGCGGAGCAGGACCACTTGGTCATGGCGTAGACGCCGTACGTGGGGCCCCCGATCCAGCTGCCCAGGCTGCCAAAGGCGACGAGGGTGGCCCTGATTCCTTCGACGTTCGGCAGCTGGGCGCGCAGGTGGGGGAGGAACGCCTTGATGGTGGCGACGGCGCCAAAGACGTTTGTGTTGAAGGCGTCGAAGATCTCCTGCGGGGTGGCCTCCTCGATGGCGGCGTCGAGGATGTACCCCGCGGCGTTGATGAGGTAGTCGACGCGGCCGAAGCGGGCGACCACGTCGTCGGCCACGGCACGGAGGGTGGCCGGGTCGGCGGTGACGTCGAGGGCGAGGGTGTGGGCGCCGGCGTCGCGGAGGTGGGCGATGCGGTCTGCGTTGCGGGCGGTGGCGACGACGGTGTGCCCGCGCTGGAGGGCCTGGAGCGCGATCTCGCGGCCGAAGCCGGAGGAGGCGGCGGTGATGAACCAGACTGGGGTGGTCATGATGTCTTGTAAGCGTGTAAGCGTGTAAGTGGCAAGGTGGTGATGGATCTGGTGATGAAGTAGGTAGACCGGATTTTTGAAATTTTGAAGAAGGAACAGTCAAGAGTATTCAATTGATGCAGATGATTGTATTTCATATTCATTTTGTCTAATTATTGCCTTTCTTTATATACTTTTTCTCTTGGTTGAGGTTCCGGCCAGTGTAAGCTTAAGTCCGAGGGAGCTCTTGTGGATTTGGAGTTTACGGACGTGGTAATAAAAACTGGGCCAGTTGACCATAAGTGGGCTGCATTAGAGCGTAAGCGCCCTGCATAGGATGGATCTCTGTATCGTCCGAGCACCTTTATTTAGGGCTGGCAGTCTGGGGGGCATTTGGGTGGTGGAATGTGACGTGAAGCCGGAGATGACGTCGAAGCTTGATCTCGAAGCGAGCCTCGTCCACCGTAAATGGTCAGTCCGAGCACCGGAAAATCCGAAGCAGTGGGAATGTAACCATGATTAACAAGCGGTCCAGCATGCATTGCAGACAGAAAAGCTTGAGTCTGGGAGAAAAGCGGTTTCCCTCAACCTCGGTCACATTCTAGCTGAGGCATAGCAACTCAGACACTGGGAATGACCCCTCACTATCCAACTACAGATGAATGTCTCCTCTCCTCTCAAATCAACACCTCCACGCTTGTCCTGCTTCGAATGAGAAACTGCTCTCTTATCCGGCAAAATACACATCCCCTCTCGTGCCCAATCAGCCTAGCCATGGGCTCTATCATGCTGGGCGGCCCCTGGATAGGAAGGTAGCGGTGATAATCAAGCAGGACAATTGCATGGGCCATCTCCATCCCCCTCACTGGCCGCTCTTGCTTCTGAGCGATCCCAAGTCTGCTCCGTCCTCTCCCCGCGTGTTTCATCGCCAAAGGAGACCAATTCAATAGGAAAAAACATTCCGTCGCCCACAATGATCGTCCAGAAACTCCTCCCCCTCGCATTGGCGCACACAGCAGCCCTCGTCGCGGCCGCCGCCCCCTCCTCCAAAGCCTTCCCCTTCGTCATCAACACCTGGGGCGGCCCCTTCACCGCCGCCACGGACGCGGCCTTCCTCGCGCTGCACACGTCAAACGGCTCTACTTCCGCCCTGGACGCCGTCGAGATCGGCTGCACCACCTGCGAGGACAACCAGTGCGACGGCAGCGTCGGCTTCGGCGGCTCGCCCGACGAGAGCTGCGAGACCACCCTCGACGCCATGATCATGGACGGCACCACCATGAAGTCGGGCGCCGTCGCCGCCCTCCGCCGCGTCAAGCACGCCGCCTCCGTCGCCCGCGCCGTCCTCGAGCACACCTCCCACACTTTACTCGCCGGCGACCAGGCCACCGCCTTTGCCGTCCAGAACGGCTTTGTGGAGGAGGACCTCACCACCCCGGCCTCTCTAGAGAAATGCGCGTCCTGGCGCGCCGCAAGCTGCCAGCCCAACTACCGCCTCAACGTCCTCCCGGACCCCGAGGCCTCGTGTGGCCCCTACGTACCCCTACGACAGCTCGCAACGAGGATCGACACCCGCCAGGCCTCCCACGACACAATCTCCCTCATCGCCATCCACCGGGACGGCTCCATGGCGGCGGGGACGTCCACCAACGGCGCCTCGCACAAGGTCCCCGGCCGCGTCGGCGACGGGCCCATCACTGGCTCGGGATCCTACGTCGACGGCGACGTGGGCGGCTGCGGCGCCACGGGGGACGGCGACATCATGATGCGCTTCCTGCCGTGCTACCAGGCCGTCGAGAACCTGCGGCGGGGCATGGCGCCGAAGGAGGCGGCGGAGGATGCCGTGCGGCGCATGGTGGCCAAGTACCCCGAGGTGTCGAGCGGCATCGTCGTCGTCGACAAGGAGGGGAACCACGGCGGCGCCGCCAGCGGATGGACGTTTACGTACGCCTACCGCGGAGGTGGCATGAAGGAGACCGTGGTTGTTTCGGTCGAGCCTGTTGAGAATTTGCTTGGGGAGCTGTAATCGGCCCTGATATGCATTGTATTTCACCTCATCCGACATCACAATGTTTGTGAACGTGCCCCAATGCTAAGACAGCCATCATGAAACTGGCCTAATAGAAGTCAAGTGTTTGTATTCAAAATCTTGCTGCTATCTAGTGACTGTAGAAAAATCTCATCAAAATTTGAAGAGAATAAACTGAGATACTCCTGTAAGTTGAACGTAAATCTTCTTCTCATCTAAACTGTCATGACCCAACCTGGGTCGAAACGCCAATAATGCAAGAAGGATGGAGGTAAATATATCCAATAACCACCCATCTGTAGATCCCTTTCCTAATTTCTGTGTGATAAAAGCCCCGGTGAGATAATGTCTCGATGCAAAATATATGTAAGCCAAGAAGGTATTGTCAAGGCCAGAGCGCTAAAACAAGTGCGAAAAATGGGAGGCGGAGAGCTGGAAAAGACAAAATCGCAAATACAGATGATGATTGAGCGCCATGTCGATGGCCATATCACACGTGGACCTCGCTTCTGTTCTTGTCCTTGAACAAGGCTTTGAGCATATTGCTGCCCTGTCTGTGGATCTTGGGCCGGAAATCAAGATCGTCGTCGCCTCTTTGGCTGCGCCCATCCTCAATGAGCCTGGGAGTAGATCGTTGTCTTCTGGTGCTGGACGTCTTGCTGCTACGCTCGCTGCCAGCGACACTTTCGGCTGTGTGATGCCTGGTACTTCTGCGGTCAGAGTCATCCTCGCGCCTCGACCTTGAGGTCTTGCTTGTCTTGCTTGTCTTGGCGGTCTTGGTGGTCCCAGTCGTTCGTGTACTTCGTCGGGACCGGACATCGAAGTCATCGTCCTTCATCGACTTTGACGCAACGGCTGTCGGAGTAATCAGCTCTAGATCGGCGCTCTCGTCATCGCCGTAAGCGGGAACACCCCGCATCCACGTCTCGATAGAGCTCAGCTCGTCATCTACAATAAGAGCTTCGTCCACACCAAAACTGTATTCACTCTGCGTCCTCATAGGCGCAGGGCGATCCATGGGCACACCCTCGTATGCCATCGCCTCCCTAGCGGCAGCTTGCTCCTTCACCCTCTTCACGATCTTCCAGCCACCAAACATAATGACGGTCAGGCCCACGACGGCGCCGGTACCAATCATGAACTGCGGCGAGGCCAATAGACCCCAGACGGCCGGGGAACCGCCCTTGAGCATAGCAAGAACCGCCGGGGAAGCCTTCTTAACAACCTTGGAAAGCTCGGCAAGCGTGCATGCCACCGCCGCAGCTGCATCTGGGTTCGTCTGCAGGTGTTCGATGGTTTTTACAGCCGAGTATTTCAGGCAGTCGGCTTCGACCAGAAGGCCCTCGACCCTCTTGGTCAGAGCCTTTGCTTGATACTCATCTCCATAAACCGGATCGAGATCATAACGTTCATGAAGGTCAGGCGGGAGCTCACCATAAGCGAGATTCATGTCAATCTCCTTGGGGGGAGCCCGGATCAACTGGCGGTCTTGATCATATAGGCTATGGCTACCGACCTCTTGACATGATGCCCGTCGAGTAAGAGCAGTCGGTGGCGGCCTGCGTTCTGATACTGCGAGGTCGCGCATCTGCGCGTTTGTCACGTCCATCTTGGACAATGCCATGGTCTCGGCGTAGGGCCGCTGGTAGGTCGAGGGAGGTGGCCTGCTGGGTGCTGTGGCAGAGACCTGGGTCATGGCCTTGAGGTTTTTCTCTGTCAGAGCTGACCCTCGGCTTGTGGTGCTACCGCCATACTGGCTCTCCTCGTCTTCACGGCGGTGTGTGCGCTTGGAGACTACGCTCCTCGACCGGCGGCTGGTTCTCCTGGAGCTTGCCTCGCTTCGTGCGTCATGACCTCGGTGGCTGCGTTCCTCGTGGTATGTATAATGGTGGTCGTCATCCTCCTCCTCTGCATAGTCATGGTGATGGTGGCGGCGGTGAAGGCTTCGGGTGCTTTGGTTGACGTTTTGGTCAAAGGTTGCCGCGCGGGTGAGCGCCCGATCCGATTTGACCTGCGACCTCTTGTCCTTGTAGGCCTCTTGCGCTTCCTTGAAGACTGAGAGGAGAGTTTTACCCTGCGACACAGGTTGGTTAGCTATTTGGAGGGGCGCAACGGGATGTGGTGAACAAGGAGCGGGGCCGTACCGTGCCAATAATCTTGTTTGAGTTGTTCAGAATGGTGACAGTCTGTTGGAGAGGCATCTTGCTTGCTACTCAGCTCAACGGCGAACCGATCGGCGCTGAGAAACAGTCCAAGGCGGGAGATATAAATGTCACAAGCCGGCCTGCAGCGTCTACAACAAAAATAACTCTGCGAGGGCACTGCGCGCACTGCAAAGCGTCCCCCCAGCGAGAACGGTTGGGGCCAAGCGAGCCAGAGTGACGGTGAGAAAACCGGCTGGCAGTCCACAGAGATCTGCTGCTAGTGCTGTTTAGTATAACTTCACAGTCCCCGCCAGCAGAAGGGGAGCAGGGTTATGTCCCTGTTGGAGGAACCCACAGTGAACTGATCAGTGATAATGCGATGGATGCGCAATGGGCTGACCCTTTTTTTCCCTTTTGCTAGCGAACTAGCTTATTGCAGCCGGGGTCAATTGGGGACCATATGGATTTTGTCGGTCAAGAAAGTAGGAGGTGGGAAGGATGGAGCCAAGTATCAAGGTGGTAGTAGGAACAGGGAGGGGACAGAAGGCGAGAGAATCGGGTATCTCGGTTCTCGAATATCAGCAGTACAGTCAACGGGAAGCTTGGGAAGGTGCGGCCATCTTATTCTTTCCTTGCTGGCAGGATGCGGCCTGAAGTAGTCTTATAAGTAGAAACAGGCACTTGGGGGCTAGTCAAATGCACACCTATCGCTGTCTTGACTGTGTGATGGCAGCCCAATCACCTCAGTTATCACACGCTGCAGAGAGCCCGCCCTGAGTCTGGCTCGATCCTCAAACATTCAGGCGGCACACCCTCCCTCCTTCCCAGGCCCAGGCGACACGCCGAGGTCGTCGTCACCGTTCCAGCCACTGAGGCAACCCGCCGTACAGGGCACCCGGACTGCCTGTAGCCAGCGGGTACGTACCGCCTCGCTGCCACGGTGGAGCGACGGCCTGCCTCCTCCCGCTCCCTGCTGCTCCCTCTGCCTCCTGCTGTTGAGGCCCAGAGAGACCATCCCACTCTGCCTCAGATCCCGATTGGACGCTGGAAGTCAGTTTCCTCCCCCGTTAGGCGCTTGCGCATGGCCAGCTTGTGACTGGACGCCAGACTGACAAGTGGTACCTGCGACACCCTATGAAAATTCGCGGGGCTGGCAAGTACCCACGGCTAACTCAGACGGTCGGCGACAAGGCAGGACTACTGCGAATCCCCGTAGTCTTGCCCAGTTCTCTCTCGATGCCCTGCATGAAGGTCACGACGGTTGTCTTGTCAAACGCCCAGGCCGGTTGGGCACCCACTGGAGCTAAGGTGAGCCAAGCGCACCCAAACCGCTCTCCCGCGTCTCCCCGGTCTCGCTCGCTTGGTCATCGTCGGTGGCTGACGAGGTGAGTCTGCGCGAGAGCCTGACGAGCTCCGGGGTGGAGGAATCGGCGAGATTCTGGGAGTGGAAAGACACCACCAAAGTCCCACGGTATTGGACGGCGAGGGAGGGGGAGGGGCTTGAACCAAAGCGGATCAGCTGGACAGGTATCTCAGCGTCGTCCGCATGCCCACTCCAGGTCTTTCATCAGCTTGGCATGCCCATTCTTCGTTATCTGTGAATGGACGGCTGGGTGGATGCCCTCACCAGTGGCGACCCAGTACCGCCAGCATGCATTTCTGGTCATGACTGATTTGATCGCCTCTCGTCTCTGCACATGTGCTATGCACGCATCGAGTAAAGGCTTAGTCCGTCTGATCGTCTCGACCTTCATTGCGGGTACCTACACGCGCGTTATCGCCTTCACGCGCGGCGCAGGCTACGGGTCCGATGTTCAGCGTGTCTAAGCAAGAAAAGCACCCGGATTTGTATGAAAATGGATGTCCTGATCCAATGGAGTGGTGGTTTGATCATCGCCAACGCATACATCCGCACACGCCGGCTCACCATCCGCCACCACCCAGTCCCTACCTCCGAACAACCTACTTCCTGGTCGGACCCTCCAATTGTGGCTTTTGTAAATCACCCCGGCCGTAATACTCAATCATTATGAAGCGATGCTATGGAGCAATCGACTTATCGGCGGGAAGAGTCCCTTGCTCGCGGTCCGGCCGTCCCGTTCTCGCATATGAATTCTCGAGGATGAGCTCCGAGACACGGCGAGATATCTTCGTCGTCATCCTGCAGCTACAGAAGGCATCATTACGCCCAACTACATGTTACGTCCAAGGATGCATCTTTCGATGCACCTCTAGGTAAGATTTGGCGCACCCAGAATCGGATGCAAGGTTACCCCTGGCATCATCGGCGCGCTGCATAACACCCCGACCCTAAAAGTGAAAGCTTGCAGCCGTGAGCTTTGGGGAAGCCCCATTCTTAATACCCATCAGTCCCTTGATTTTTGTGAAACGGCGGAAATTTCCTGGTGTTTGGGTTCGTGATCATAACCGATGCCACCGCCAGCGGTGAATGGAAGCCACGCGAGGCGGTCTAGTGCCAGCCTCCGTCTTAACATGAAGGGGCCGCAACCGGGACAACGCCCAGCCATTCCTGTCACCGACTCGTTGGTAAGCCTTGTATGTACATGCACGGTATTTATGATAGATCGTTCCTGGGCTTGGC
This sequence comes from Clonostachys byssicola, assembly GCA_902006505.2. Classification (NCBI taxonomy): domain Eukaryota; kingdom Fungi; phylum Ascomycota; class Sordariomycetes; order Hypocreales; family Bionectriaceae; genus Clonostachys; species Clonostachys byssicola. The sequence goes on along the minus strand of CABFNO020001451.1, from coordinate 510,053 downwards.
ACAAAATGCTATGCTCTCCTCTCTTTCCCCTCCCCTCCATGCGTGAGCCATGTACGTGCACTCACATACATCAACATGCAGTAGGAGCAATGTCCAATGACATAGGTGACTCTCCAGAGACTCGCAACAGAGTGACAGATTTCACCAATTAGCGAGCCAGTTGGAAGGGTGTAGTCATGTACAATTACGTGAGAGGCAGCATCAGCACCACTTTTCGACGACGGTCTAAATCCAGCAGACTGGTCCAACTGGCTGACAGGTAATCGATATTTCTGCCCAACACTTAGCATCAGGCCAACTCACACCCCCCGAGGGAACGAGAATACGGTTTGTTTGACGCACTGGAAAAGACGTCCCGTGATTAGAGTCTCATTCATCATACGCCTGAATGAAGCCTAGCTCGGATGTAGTTACCACTGCCTTAATCGTCTAGTTGCATTCATTGATATCTGACTCCACCCATGAAGCAGTTCGGTATAGTTGCTGTTTTGACGAGCATATAACCATTATGTCATTTTGGAGAGGTTGAAACGTAGAAAAAGAAAGGAAGATTAGAGGGAATTTCTTTTTCATAGCACGTATCTAGATTTCATGCCGAATGGCCTGAGAAATAACGATAAGTAGAAAAGTTGATGACGTGCTACTACTTCAAGCATGCAAGCAATAACACTTCATGCGGGTTTCTCATTAACTTACTCACGCTGAAATCAAACATTATATGCACCTGTTTTATTTACCCGTAGATGTGTGGTTATTTACATATTCGATATCGATATCAATGCCGTTTTGATATCAGTTCTTGATGTTTTAACATCTGTAGTCTGGGAAAGAGCATTTCAAATACATACCGTGACCAAGAAAGCGAGTCTGTAATTATCTACATTCAGCTTTGCCGAGGTGTTGTATGTCAGGCCAAAACTAGCATGAGTTTCTGTCTCATGCAACCCGCCCCTTTGCAGCATTGGTTGGATGGATCACCAATGCCAATTTCACGGATCAAATGATTATAAAACCAACTTTGTATCAGCATTGATCTCTGTTTTAGGGGAAAATAAGACAATGGGACCCGAGTGTCCTCCTCAAGCGCACAAAGCTAATACACTACCAGTTTCACTCATCTACTCCGCTGGTAAAAGTTGAGCAATGCTTTCTTTCGTAACTAATTGGCCTCGTTTGAAGCATGGCGGACGAGTGAACCTTTGAACGCACAATGAGTCTGAAGGTAAGTGAACACACCTCCCTTGATAGTGTTATTGTGGTAGTTAGTTATATTATAATGCTTCTTCTTATTATTTTTATATCATAGTAAGTCGATAATATTACCTAATTATAGGTCAATAATTTATTATTTTTTAGTATTAATAACTATTATCTATTGATATCGCGTCCCGTATTGGAAAGTTGGGAGAAGACATTTTCGCAGTCCCTGTTGTTGTGACACCCACTTGCACAGCAGCGCCCTTTAGTACCTCCTCGATGACATCTAGTCACTAACTCACCCGGGATCCATCATATCAGAGAAGTCAAAGTTCATGAGTCGGTAATCACGAATATCTTTTTTTATATTCAATCCACGTTCCGCATACATTTGCTACTTGACCATGTACGGAAAGGCCAAGTATCGACAGATTTAGGGCAATTCTAGTTCTAGCTTCACAGCGTTTCTGATTCTGATAGAAGCGTATCTCCCCAGTTCCCAGAAGTCTCTAGCCTCGTTTTTTTCTATAGATATGATAATCAACACTTGAATACCAAGATAGATGGCCATATTTCCGGTTGAGGAACATGTTCGGGAAACGATTAGCATAACTATCAACTTTTGGGACCTAGAACCGTAAAATTGACGAACAAGATAACAGGCAGACTTGAGGGCTCGCTTCGAAGTTTACTAACAAGGAACACCCCTAGCTTAGTATCAACAGGGCAGGCACAATTCTTGTACTGTCTCCATCTGCTTGCAAAACTTCATTAAAAGCTACGGTGCCACGGCAGCGACCGCAAACTTCGGGCCCTCGCCAATTATATGGCAAGCGCCTTTAGTCAAATGCGCCCATTTGCTTCGAAAGAAACTACCAACCCTTGACTTCTCTTGTTGGTGCGCTATAAGTTAACAGAATCGAATAGTGCAGTCACTCTACAGCGTATCAAAGGGTTCTTGTCCGGAACTTCCAGGCAAGGGGCCCTCCAATCACCGTCCCTGTCGGCAGGAGACTATAGATAGAAGTATACATATATTTGGACAGATGTTTAAGCTTGATTTGTACCATAGTAGCATACTTTGTTATGTGGACAAGTTCTTTGCGTACTTAAAACCTACCTAGCCTATAAATAACTGTGCCACCCACCGTTGGAATTCCTCCGCTACGTTCCTTCAAGCCGCAGCCCACTGCGTGATGATCGCGGCTTGGACGGACTACGAGGTATGCCGTATTTAGTAAAGAATTCTGGCTGGTGAGATATGCTTCAAGAGTACTCCGGCCGTGTTTCGATATATCGTGGAATAGTCCGAGCCATGACACGTCGTTTGGCATCAAGCTTAAAGCAGCCTCAGATGAGTGAAGAGCCTATCTTTTAGTCTTTTAGTGCTGAGGCATTCTCGGTGGAGTGGAAATTAGAGCCCTTTGGAGCCAGGCTTGATCTTTAGTTCTTCAACAATTGCAACACCGCAGTTTCAACAATGGTAACGCAGTATGTGGTGAGATGTCCATGTACGACATGGACAAGCTCAGCGCTCTGTCGTCACACTCTATTTCCTCCGGTATCCTTCCCGTGCATCCCTAAGCAGTTCTGTTTGCCAAGGGAGTGCCGGGAACCAGGATTGCACGGGACTAGCCAATGATGGTGATACCATACCGCAGCATGAATTACGAGCTCGCGATGAGACTTATACTGCTGTACGATATGGTAAAACGAGCCACCAATTTTGGCGCGCCCAGCTGTGCGATGGTGATATCGAACGATATTAGTACCCTGCTCCCTTGATTAGGTTATTTGCGCGTGTATTGCAGAAGTCAGCAAGAGACCCCGATAGCCAAGGGCACCTGGCTCATGTTGTGACGGTCTACAGCGCGACATCTATTTCAGCTTCCGTACGCACTGACCAAAGATGTGACTTTTTTTTCTTTTTTCTTCTTTTACCGGAAGATTGCAAAGTCTGGCCCCTTTCCTTGGTTAAGTGACCAAGATATGAACTTGTCAATATCCCTTTAGTAAATGGCGATGATTGCACTCAACACAACTCTAGCAGAGTCGTTCATTATGTTCCTTTTTCTAAATCTGTCGCTCTGGTAGCCATGTAGATCCCGTCCTCTCAGGTTAGCAAGGATGTCGCCAGCCACCAATTACAAGCTAAAACAGCGACTGGGTATTCGGGGTGGAGGTCGAGTCGGGCGCGGGCGGGGATTTGCCAAACAGACATGCAGGACAGACGGCACACATCACACTTGACGCACCTCGTTTAATGCTCCTTGCTTTTGCATCGTATTGACTGCGCCACGGCGACTTCTGGTCTACTCACGTTTGGGGTGGCTGCCATCTCATGGCCTGCTCTTCCATTCTAAGCCAATGAGCCAGCCAGGTAGCTCGGCATTGGGGACAGATTCTCGGCCGCGGCCAACCACCCCTTCGTAGCGTATCACCAGGGACGCTAATCGCCATGTTTGGCACCAAGGCCAAGACTAGAGGCCACTAGCGCTCCTGCAGCTCGATTTCCAAGCGAATTGTGCTGAGACGTTCATGGTCTTGCGCCATTCTCCCAAGCTGCTCTTTTTCGAGCCAGGGATCAACCTGATTTCAGCCCTGCAACTACCGTAACAATATGGAAAGGGGGACTTGCGAAAGCTCGTCTGTATTCCCTGCTCAAACGACAAGGCCAATGAGGTGCTCCAGTTGTGCTTACATGAAAGGCAATCCGTAACCTGCGGCTGGTTGAAAGTAAGACCACGTGATTTAGGCTTCTTAGATCGGGCGACAGGCGAATCAGAGAGCGCATCTAAAATTACTCTCTGCCATGCCGTTTCGCTCCTAGCCGGGCACATCAGCCCGAATCGTACAGGGGAGGAGACGCTATCAGGCCTGCTACGACCCAGCCCCGGAGAGATTTTGGGACTTGCACGGCAATCCCTGGGGCTGAGATTCACAACCAAAGGGCTGGATCGGCCCCATTAACCACTGCCTGGTCGCGATCCAAGGCGGCCTTTTCGAGCTAGCCAGCTAACTCCGTGCCGTGCTTATGGATTGGCCCTTCCACTGGTGTGCTTTGATCCAATCAAGCCTGCAATTCTTTCCTGCCGCACGCTCCCGTCCCCTGGCTTGTGCACCCAGAGAAAGCCCTCGGCGCCACGGCTCAGCTCAGCTCTCCTTTCCTTTTCCTTCCACCACCCATCATATACCAGCACATTCGTTTTGATAGCCAACGCACTGCGAGCGCGTGTCTACTCTCGGTTGGACCTGGATCCTTAGCTTGAGCCAGAGGGATAACATTCGCTTGCTCTCGTTTCTCCCCTTGTGTGCCCAGCCTACCACCACGAGCCCCCACCTGTATATCATTTGGTGGCTCTCTGAGTATCGAAACCCATCATGGCTCGACGAAGTGTACGGTGGACCGCGTCACTGCTCTGCGTGTTCCTCTTTGCCGGTTCAGCTCTCGGTCTCGAGAATGACTTCAGCTTTTACCCCAGTGGCGCGCAGAGCTGTCTAACCCAGGCAGCAAACCAGTCAAAATGTACTGGGAGTGACGCAGCTGCCATGAACACCTGCCTTTGTGGCAATGGAGGCAATTTCATCACCAATGCCGCCGCGTGTATTGGAAAGAACTCGTCCGGCGATGTCAAGAACACCTACGACGTGATGCAGAAGGCCTGCTCGACCTCGGGCACCCCAATGGAGGTCAGCCAGGCCGACTTCATGTCTGCAGCATCTGGAACCACGACCACCAAGACGACCTCGACGACAAAAACAACTTCATCTTCGACCAGTACAGCAACTTCCAGTACGGCAACTTCCACTGGTGGCAGCACCACAACAACCAGCGCTCAAGCAACTGCCACTACCACCTCAACCGCCGACTCATCCTCAAATTCTAGCGACAAGGGAGGTCTGTCCCAGGGTGCGACCATTGGTATCAGTGTCGGTGCTTCTGTTGGGGGCGTTGCCATCATTGCAATCATCGCCTTCATCCTCTTCCGCCGCTACCGTCGCCGTGGCCCAGAGTCGGATCCCATGCTCCCAACCCGCACCAACATGCCGACGAACTATCCAGAAGGAGGATTCGCTAGCTACAACGACTTCAAGTCTCAAACTCACAGCCCGGCCCCTACCGCGCCAACTTCAATCGCAACCCCCGCCTCGTGGGTCACTCCTTCGACGCCGTCTTTCCAGGGCCAACCGCACCCGGCATACGCGCCGCACGGAGGATATGCGCAACATCAACCTCCGGTGGCAGAGCTGTCATCGGATGCGTTGCCTGGGAACACCACATTCTCGGCAGTAGAAATGCCCGGATCGATGCCTCAGGGGCGGAGGTGATGTGGTTTTCTGAGCGAAGGAAGAGTTTTCCGACATCCTTGATTTACGAGCGACTGAAAATAAACGAAAGCGGAGGGCAGGGATTATCGACCACGTGTTTTCCTAGGCGCTTGTCTCACTGGAAAGAGGCAGAGCCAGGCATCAGGCGAGGGAAAGGACATTTAATATATCCGGCTTAGGTGCATTGGCGTCATTGTGTTTCGGCGTTTGTTTCTCTCGCGTTGATTAGATTTGGCCCATCTTAATGTATATTGGTTTTGCACATGATTCGAGCCTTGGAGGGTATTCATGGGTTTTCTACTGGCATCCCTGTATATAAATGTTGCTTTGACAACAGTTTTTCAAATCCAGAGATTAAGAATATTTCAACAACCAAGGTCCCAAGACGCCGTGGTGGAACACGTCCTATAGGCCTACTCACTGTGGTTCATCAGCGACCCTTGCTAGGTCAGCAAGGTGGATTGGCTTGCGGATGTAACCACAGGTCGCATCGTTTGGTTTCTACAGAGATATCGCCGAGTACCTGCGTTGCCAACATGTGGCAGGCCTGCCCAATGCTACATGGGGCGCGTGGCGATGTGTTGATCCCAACACCCAATGAAACCATATGTTCGCCTCTTTAAACAATCCTCATGTTGGACAAACGCCAGACCTCAATTCTCGTCACAGGCTATATGAACCCGTCGAAATCATGCGGGGGAAAGCAAATGAAAATAAGCAGATGCACTGCTGGAGGCATTGGGCATGCCCTCATCTCGGAGTATAACCGTCGCGGCAAACATACCTCGAACCTACTACTAATCCTCACCATGTGGACAGTTTAGGGCCGAATCCAACCAAATTAGCAAGCCATCGTAACCGCTCGAAAGTCCGGCAGTCCTTGATGAATTTGAATTAAATCCTGCAAGGGCTTCAGCGCTGCCAGGCTGGGTGTCACCAACGAAGCGGGCATTGCAAAACGCAAGCGGGAGGTCGAGAAGCCCACAGGTGGTTATATCGACACTCTAAACAACAACGCGTGATCGATCAGCGATGAGATAATCTACCAATGATTTGTATCCGATCTGGGCGGCCCAAAAGAGCGACATCGAGTTTGTCGCCGTCTCTTGTATTGACAAGTGCCCCAGCTTCGATGAAGAGCTTTGAAATATCCAAGCAGCCATTCTACGGAGCCAGAAAAGGGGCCATTAACCCGTCGTAACTTACAATATTGACATTTGTCTCATATTTAATCAAAACCTCCTCCAATATGGCATAAAAAATCTTCTCTCAGACCCAATGGAGGGGTGTCCAATAGCAATCATCTTGCATGTTCGGTCTGCTGCGAGAGCGGACAGCCGATCAATTAGCAAAAGAAAGGCGAGAGAGAGAAACTTTTTTGCTTCTGCTCGGATTCGAAGAGGACCTCTCCGTCCTGGCCCCTATAACGTACCCTTTCTCTCCACTACCTTGCCAAGGTATAAGGAAACTGCGGGCGTTGAATAGCTCGCGCAGGGCGAGTACATCACAGTGCCACTCATCGGAGCGCGCACACCACTGCAACATAAGGGCTATTGTTCTTGTTGAATGGAACGCCCGAGGAACTTGTAGATAAGGTGTTGGCCTCAAGGGTTGGTTGAGGATCGGCGATTCTGCCGTGGTCGGCGCCAGAACGTCAACGGCTGCCAACGCCCGATGCTCCTCACTTGGCCAAATGGCCTGACCACCTTTCATGGTCTATTCCCTGAGGCTGATCAAAGCGCTGTAGATGCTCGATTATTTCTGTCGTCGACATCTGCTCCAGATTCAAGAAGGGCCTCCACAGCGTCCAAGTGACCATGTGTCGAGGCCTCATTATTGTGTTCTGGCGCCAAGGAGAGAAATGTCAAACCACATCATCCTCAGTTTTCAAGTCTGCTCCAATTTCAAAATCAGCTCGGGAGGAAGTCTCTTTCCATTGGATTTTGGCATCAGGAGATTCGTCTATAGCCCATCCAGCTCAGTCTCTAGGAATCACTCTCTACTTGTATACTGCCCCATCGTCAAAGCTTCTCCATACCGTTTTAAAGCAACATGGGTCAGGAGCTATTATGGTGGACCGACTCCAAGCAGGCAATAAACGGGAACCTTGATGGTCAGCCGAAAGAACGGCCCCACCCGGCATCAAACCATCAAGGTTCTCAACGCACACTCTTCGCTTCCACCAGGTACCTCGATATTCCCCAGCTGCGTTTGGCCCTGTCCTCTCCTTGACCGTGTTCCCTGCGAGAAGACTGACTCTAGTACAATGCGTCATTTAAGTTTGGTTTGGGCTGATGCACAGCAGAAAAAAAAGGTTTAAACTTTCCCGTAGCTTACTTATAAGCTTAAGGAGTTTTAAGTACGACTTCAAAACGCAAAGACGACTGACCACGAGAACCAGTATCACAAGACTTGAGTTTTCTCAGACGATGCCAGTAACTTTTGTTTATTATTATGTTGCCATAGCCTTCAATATGACTAGCTATTTTACCCGTCGTCCTACTCATGAGCTTTTACAATATGCCAAAACAGACAATCAATGGTATCGTGTTCCTCCCAATTCATCATTTTACAGAGCAAATGCAACAGCGGCGAAGGCTCCAGCGAGAGGAACAAACTCAGCAGCAGCCATACCGCCCTGGGTGGAGGAGCTAGCAGCACCGGTAGAGGTGCCAGAGCCAGAGACGGCGGCAGTGGTGGCGGGGCCGTCGCAGTGCCCTGGGTGTAGAACGTTAGTATAGAAGCCAGGGACGAGATAATCAGGGGAACAAGGTAACATACAGTGGTCTCCGTGAGGCTCACAGCCTACGGACTCGGTAGGGCTGGGCTTGAGGCTGCCGGTGCCAGCAGCATCGGTGTGGGCGGTAGACGGGGTGGTGACTGAAGCAGCGCCGGTGGCAGGGCCAGTGCAGTGCCAGTGGTCACCATGGGGCTCGCAGCCCACAGAGTTGGTTGGGCTAGGCTTCAAGCTGGCAGTGCCAGATGAGTGGTCATCGTCGTGGTCGTGGTTGTGGCTGGCAGTGACGGAAGCAGAGCCGGTAGCAGAGGTGACGGCACCAGTCTGAGTAGCAGGGCCCTCGCAGTGCCAGTGATCGCCATGGGGTTCACAACCGACAGAGTTGGTGGGAGAGGGGCCAGGGTTCACGCTGCTGCTGCTCTGGGCCAATCCGAGGGGCAGGAGGCCGAGGCCGAGGAGGGCAGTGAATGTAGAGGTTCTCATAATGGCGGTAGGGGGGGAGCGATGGAGTGTTCTAGACTCGAGGCACGAGGCACAACGTGATGCAAGGCTGAGATGGGATGGCAGAATAGAGATTTTAGTCGGCCGGGCAGAGAAAACTACAGGATGGGTATTTATACGTATCATGCAGGCAAGGAAGGTTGGTCCTTCGTGCCTGCTCCCATGTAAGTGGCCCATCCTTCCTTGGATTGGGCTTGCGGCGTTCCGGGCGACCCTCTTCAGCCCCCACACGTTTATAGCTCAAGATGGCGAGAGGTTCATCTCGAAACGGTCGATACGCCGATACGGACGGCCATCTTTTGGACGGGACCCATGTTTGCGTTGACCAAGAGGTTGGACGTGATTTGCTCCAGCGTGCAAGAAGCTTGTAGCTGTCCCGCTGCTGGTCTGGCTGCTTATTGCCGCAGCCTTCTTGGCGAACCATCAAGGTGCACCATTTGCACCGACTTTGGCCCTTTGAGCAGGGCTTCAGACACGAACCAAATAAAACGCACAAAAGGACCTGCCTCGTCTGGTCGGCCGAACTTGTGATTTGCCTCCAGACTCCATTGAAATGTCAGCCTCATCGTGATCGGAGTCTCGAGTTCCTGTTTTGTGTTTTCTCTCCTCTCTTCTTCTCTTCTCCTTGTATTATAGTCGGCCCTTCGTTTTTTGACGACCACCTAATATGCCTGGGCCACAGCTTGTCGCGAGATTTCTTGCCTGTTCTGCTCTCTGCCTTAGCATCGTCCTATCACAAAGTGAAAATCAGCAGGAACTTGCTGCCATCCCGATTATCAAAGATGGAGAGGTCTGTAGCTATTAATGATAAGCCGTGAAAAGAGAAATACAACTCTGACACTTGATTTCAGCCCCAATTTGCATCTGCTGTTGAGCCCCCTCCAATTCAGCCGACAGAGGTTCGCAAAGTCATTGTGACCGTGGAGCAGCCTCGTGTAATACCCCATCCAGACACACCTCGCCATAAAGACGAGAAGGCCAAGCTTCTGGAAAGGCTACCCAAGAACAAGGGCACTTGGAACGGCAATCACGTACGACACCGTCTTTTAGATGCACTGTACGGTTTTGTCAAATACCAAGAACGACAGAACGAGGAATTGGTCCGGCTCCGTGGCTTGTATTCCAATACCGCCAAACATCAGAAAGCAGTGAGTTGAGTTTGACGCCCGGCGAGAAGCACAGCCGGTATTCTAATGATATCTGGCCCAGTTATTGGAGAAGTTTGTCCATTACTCGGACAAGTTCACCCAAATTGAAAAGCTTCTGGCAAAGAACCAAGAGCTCTGTGACCGTATTGTCGAGTCAGCCCTCTCCTTTTATGTCATTGACCGGTCAGAACTTAATGAGCACATAAAGAATTCGGAAAAGGAGGGAAGGAAGGCCGATAAGATTTCGGTATCCCAGTCCTTGAAACACATTGTTCGTGACTGGACAGCTGCTGGGGGCACCTACGAACGCGACGACTGCTTTGCCTGTCTTACCGGCGTCCTCGAGAAGCTCTATCCCGACCGAAATGAACGGTCCAAGCCACTCAAGATTTTGCTGCCAGGAGCCGGTATTGGACGCTTGGGGCATGAAATTGCTGAGCTAGGAGGTAGGAATTCCACGAAAAAGGCCGTGATCTGGTGCACTTCCGGAGCTGTTACTAACCTCTCTGTAGGCTTCGAGGTCACCATAAATGAGTGGTCAATGTATATGAACGTCGCCTACCGCTTCCTCGAAACCCACGGCCATCGCATCAACTCCGAGACGTTTCATCCGTTCGTCGACCTTTGGTCTCATCACGTCAGCACCGCCGACATGCAACGCCCAGTCACCTTCCCAGACGCTCCCGTCAACGCCAGCGAGGTTCTTCTGGTCGAGGGCGACTTCACCACGGTATTCAACACGAAACCGTTCCGACATTATGACGTGATTGTCACATACTTCTTCATCGACACAGCTCGCAACCTTGCAAGCTATTTCGACACCATCGAGACACTCCTCCGTCCAGGGGGCTACTGGATCAATTTAGGGCCACTCTTGTATGGAACCGCCCCCTTCGTTCAGCTGTCTTTGGAGGAAATCATCGTCTACGCCGAGGAAGGTCTTGGGTTCAAGTTTCTGGACGTTGCTGGGCCAGAGTGCGGCGAGCTCACATTTCCGGATCGCCATGTACGGGGAATGGAGGCGGCGTATGGTTTCAATGATCGAGCTTTGACCAAAAATGCGTACAAGGCGCAGTTCTGGGTGGCACAGCGGCCTTGAGGCGCGTGATAACGGACTCAATGGGCTGGGCAGCTAATGTTCTTGTCACTATTCCATGTCGCCATGATGCGATCAGGGCGGGCAACCGGTTGACATAAAGACATTACACACCGAATAGTACTTTGATATCCCATTTCGCCAAACCCTTCACCTTAATAGCCCAATAACCCAGAAATAAATATACAATATACCCTCATCAAAGACAATAAGTTTCATATTTAGATCTTTAAGAATTATCTTATAGTTTTATTTACTTTTGATAGGATTTAGCTGTTGGACTGAGGATTAAAAACGCCTATGATTTGCGTGTGCAATGTCTTATATGACCCGGTTGGCAGGATGACAAAAGCTATGAGAGGGCAAATTCCTCTGGAAAGATAATAGGAGCAGGTGGCAAAATAATTATCAATTTCAATAATGACGATGAATGTTCACGTCAATGTATCCAATAGGGACGATTTCCTTCAAAACTTGGTTGGTTCTAGACCCAAACTCCTATGCCAATTGGAAGCATTCTCCATGTCGGCTAACTTGAATCCCTTTTAAGAACGGACGCTATCCATGTATTGTACAACTTAGGGCAAAATACCCGCAAAGATTCGTACACCATCAAAGTTTACAGACGCTCAAAAACTTTACTGAAGATCTCCCGTGCCTTGAACAAATTCACCATGCTTAGCCTCTCATTGTCTAAGTGGGCTGAGTCGCTCGCTTGCCCACACGGTAGATGCGCCGCCGGAGCCCCAAATTCCTTTTCTAGGAACCGAATAGCGGGAATGGATCCTCCCTCTCGAATATATAGAGGCGTTCTTGGCTTGAGGGCCTTGACGGGGGAGATGGACCGGGGGAGTTCATCTCCATTAAGAACAGGCGAGCCCGTCTCGAAGCAAGCAGGCCACGCCTCGATGATGGCCTGCTCCAAAGTGCGGAAGATCTCGTTGGTTGGGTCTCCGAGCCAGGGCTCTGCTTTATTGTCGATGCTAGTTCTAACCCAGTTCTGAGAACCGATGGCCGCGAACTCACGGTCCAAGAATTCAGTGAGCTCACGAGCAACATCGTCTACCTCCTGTCCTGGGACGAGTCGAAGGCTGATGTGTGCACTAGCCTGCCCACTGATGAGACTACCTTCCGGTCCGGAGACCTTGTACCGGTGGACTGTGAGATTCGGCTCCCGCCACCTAGCCATCAGTGATCGCTTCAGCTTATCTTCAGAGATGGACTCTGAACTGCGTTTAAGCAGAATGGAGGCGATATCATCATAGCGAGCCTCCTCTTCGGGAGTTAGAGGCGGTATTCCATCGTAGAAACCCTTCAGCTGGATACGATTGCCTCGCCCTTTCAATTTGGACAGTAGAAGAGTCAAATCAGATAGAGGTTCGTCCATCATGTATGAACCGTCCACACCAGAATGAATATCAGGCCAGGAAGATTCTACACTGACGGTGGCGTGCAAAACGCCTCGCAATCCATACGTCAGGCATGGAACTTCGTCGTCCAACCAATAGCTGTTAGCTAGTAAAATGTAGTCCACATCGCCAATCAGGGCCTTGTTGCTTTTAACGATGTCCTCGAAGCCCCTAGATCCATACTCCTCTTCTCCCTCGATGAGGAAAATGACGTCGTTCTCTAACTTCTGCGCTTGCATAAGATCTGTGACAGCATATAGGGCTGCTAGAATTGGGCCCTTATTATCACTCACTCCTCGGCCGTACAAGTAGCCATTCGTGCCTGTAAGAGTGAATGGATCATTCGTCCAAGTACCCTTCCTGTTGTCGGCGGCTACGACGTCGTAGTGCCCGTAGAAAAGGATTTGCTTTCTGTTGTCCGATCCTTCTGTTTTTCCGGAAAAGCGAGCATACACGACTGGGTTGTGTGATGCATTGGTACGCAGCATCTCAACTTGGCCACCGAGCCGCTTGAAGAGAGCTCCGAGATAAGTTGCGCCCTTGTGACAGTCTTCAGCAAACTCAGGCCGAGACGAAACGCTTTTAAAAGCAACAAAGTCTTTGAGAGTGGATAACAGAACATCTGTGCCCTGTTCGATTGAAGTAACAGATTGGCAGAGATCTTCAAACGTCCATATAGAGATGTTGTTGTCATTGGCTCCCGTAATGAAGAGTTGCTCGTCGCTAAAGGAGGTCGTTGCAGAGGCAAGGATTTTGCCTTGGTGAGCTTTCCATCGGCTGAGGCACTTGTATTTCTGGTTGACTTTGCCTAATGCAGCCGATTGCTGGTATTTGCCATAATGGGCAGTGCTATATTTCTGCACAGCTTGTTAGCTAGAGGCTTGTTGAAGGTTCAGATGAACATCTGCAGACTTACACCAGACCAGCCGTCGCTGGAAGCTGTCCAGAGGAAGCCCCATCCCATCTGGAGAGCCATAATATCGGAATCGTGGGCTTTGATGACACGTAATTTTTGTGTCGTATCTAGATCCCACAATTCCACAATGCCGTCAAGTTTCCCAGCATAAAGAAACGATCCATCGATCGCCAAAGAGAAGACAGAATCTGCGTTGTCTGTCCCAAGGGTCATGATTTCCTTTATACCACCAACATTGTCCTGGGTATCTTGAGCTTTGCTGACCAGACTCCACAACTTGATTGTCCCATCACCGCCCCCAGAGATGAGTACGTCAGAGTCGGCGTTTGCTCCAATTGTCGGGCCCTTGGCCATGAGCATGCAGTAGACATATCCATTGTGTGCAAAGTTACGGACCGCACCGCTATCTATTTCCAAGACAGTCTTTGGTTTGGGGATGAGACTCCATCTCTCATCGGTCCTGCGTGGTGTAGCAGAGCCACCAACTGCCTTAGAATCGAAGAAGCGATGGGCCCTTCTGCTGGGGTGTCGTTGAGAGTCGGGAGACACCTTGGCATCTGAATCGCTCAACTGGATCCACTGGATGGATGAATTCTGTGCCCCTAGATATAATGTATCGTGCTGGGGACTGTATGCGGTACAGAAGATATCTCCGGCATCGTGGATGCTGTAGATCTCGTACAGCCTCGTTAGGCTTTTGGGGCACCACACATTGATTATTGGGTCGCCGGCACTCGAGAAGAGTAAAGAGGCATCGGAGAGCACGGATAAAGAGAGGACGCTTCGTTTGTGAGCTTGGATCGTGTGTACCCGCTGAAAGGTGGTCAAGGACCAAGCCACAATTTCGCCATCTTGAGTACCAGCGTATATTCGGTCGTCGCCTGGACTCACAGCCAGAGCCAAAACCGTGCTACCATGATTCAAGGTGTGGACAAGCCTTGGCTTGAGGTCGGAGGTGAGGCTGTCCTCGTGTGTCGGGCTCAGGACGGGAGAAGTGGGCGACGATACCACGTCGACCGGCGGCATTGCGCTTGCGTGGCTAGGCGAAGCGACTACTTTCAATACAAATTGTCAGTACATGCCAAGTGGCGCTGGTTTGTGTGGGTGTGCTGAAGAGGAAGTACAGGAATTGGTCGAGGAGAAGAAGTATTGAGGAAAAGCCGGAACCAACCAGCCTGACTGTGATAGCAAGCTGAACTGGGTGTAGCTGAGGCTCCTCAAGATTAGGTTCTCAGTCCATTGGAGGTCGGAAAGAAGAGAGAGGTGGGGTCTAGGAAGAAGAAGAAGAATCTCAGGGTCGGGAGGAAGCTTTCAGGAGCTCAGCATTGCGCAGTCGACTTGAACAGACACGCCCCCTGGGAAGAGAAAAAGCAACGTCTCCCTCAGCCCTCTGACTCAAGCATCGGTGTATTGCGATATCGTCGACGAGGATGCGATGGCGACAGCGCGCACTGACCGGCTGGTCTCAGAGTCTAGCGCCCTGGCAGGCACCATCGCAGTTCCGTACAGGCTCCTTCCCAGCATTCAACCAGCAACAGGCTAAAACGTCATACCGACATCCGATGATGTAAGCACGTCATGACTGCCCCTTCCCACCTCATCCAAAGCGCCCTTGCAGAAGCGTCCCTGATCCGCTGCCAGAGCTGGGGTTCAACATGTGGCACTGGGTCCTCGACAGGGAGTAATGTCCGATGGGTGTCGTCTGCTGCTAGACCGACTGATGGGCCTGGTCTTGTGACTCAACCGGTAACTCGACGACGTCTCTTCGGAGCAGCCTCGACGACACAGCAACGGGCAGAGTGCAAGCAGGGCTGGGAACCGAGGAGAAGGGGCAGGAGAATCGTCTATTCGCCCAGTGCAACACACTTACCAGATGTATTTAGAATGCGACCAGATCCATTCTGGAGGCTTTGGCCGTTGCCGTCGTCGTTACCGGTCACGGCGCGATTGCCATGTTGTTGGTGTTTAAGGATCACACTACCAGGCCAGATCCTAAAGGCCATGTCTCAATCGTCTTGTCGTCGAGCTTGGCGTGGGCAGAATAATGTATTGAATGCCAATCTCAATGTCAGCCAAAAGCTAGCACATGTCAGACCGAGAGTGCAAATGGCGTCGGACGACATCGGCCTATATATGTTGAGTGCGGCTCGTCGGCGTGTCGAAACACGTATCCCACTCCCTTGCAGGCATTCTGCCCTCACCGCATCCCAAGTTACACGGTGCATATTTCCAAGGCGGCCAACCGGAAGCCATATCCATGCTCCGAATCTCACCGCGCTATGCCTGCATATGTGATCGACAACCCTTGTCTTGGGATGATGCTAACAAGATAAGGCCGTGCTACTATTGCTGTCATTTCTGTACGTCCTCTAACAGACATCTCCTATATCTGCTAAATGATTATCAGAATTGCCAGTATGAATGAAGTGAGCTCATTGCTGGCTTCCACAGCAATGTGCCTTAAAACACCAAGATAGGGACGGGCCGGATTTCGGTCCATGAAGTTACGGCCCCGATTGCCGCCCGCCGCCCAATCCTCTTGGCGTCTTCCATCAGGCAGCTTCGGCACTTGAATCGGGAGGCCCAATTCTTACCCACAAAAACACAATGACGACCGGTGAATGTTGGGGTAAAAGGCAGCAGGTGGGTGATTGGTAGCAGGCAGGTGCTAGGCCAATGATAAACCTGCGTTCCGTCTAATAGGCGAGTACACTGAGAATATCGAGCCCAATGAGGTAACCGCGATGTGCGCAACTTCCTTGTGAGATGGACACAAGCGAACAAACAAGCAACTTGAGCCGAACCTACCAAGAATCTTATCGCCAAGGCTTCCTATTCGCTACCGAATCCCATCTTGGGATCAGTGAAACATTTCAAATAGAATCATACCGAGGCTTGGTAGTGTAATGACCTCAGCAAATACACAGGGCTCGCGTCACTAGATGAGATCAAGGCATCCTCTATCATTAGATTCAGCTACTCTACACTGTTTTCTTTTCCTTTCTTCAAGTTAGCAACCAACTACGGAAGATTCATGATCCAGCTCCCAGTGGATGCGCGACTTCTAATTAAAGGCAACTGCTAGTGGCGCTCGCTCTTGACAAGTTCAATTCTTGCTCTAGAGCAGTCACCGGATACTCACATTAACCAACAAGTCATTCGCCTCATCAGAAGTACATCCTTCGCCTTTGCCCATTCTCCCATCTTCGACAACAAAACGCCAATGTGTGCTTGCTCATCTCTAGCCCTCTGGGACAAATCTCCTGACTCCAGCCAACCTTTGCCGAGCAAATCTCCCAGAAGCTATAGATATGCGGAATTATCTTGTGCTAGCCTCCCTGATTGGGGCCCTGCACCGCGTCATGGCCTATTATACGATGGTCACATATTCACCTGATTCCCCAGAGATTGACGGGAAGATCATCAACGCAAATTCAAGATCGTTCATCATCGGCGCAAAATCGCCAAGCACTTACTGTGACCTCAACAATCCATCCGAGTGCCCCAACAGCTCTTCCACGCTCGTCAACAATGACATGACCCTATTGGCTGTATGTGCAACCCCAGACTTGCTCAATTCGTGGCATGAATACATTACGCTAACAGTACAGGTAGTCTGCCGTGCCTGGAGGTCAATTCATCTGGGTCGGCCTCGATGGTTCGGTGTCTTATGCATCGCCCCATTCTGCCTTCCGACCTCCCGGGTCGCAGATGGGTGGTTTTTACCCCGTGAAGCTCCTATCTGATTGCGCGACTTCAATTACAGTTCTCGTCTGGCAATCACACGATGGCGCCTCTGGGCTATGGGCCTGTCCCAGATCACCCAAGGAGCCTCTATTTCGAGAGGCCGTCTTGAAAGCTTCTGTCGCAAATTTCGTGAATGATGGGTGCCTTGAAGTGGAAGGTATCCAGATCACAGAGGCTGGAGACGAATTCGGGGCTTGGGCTTATACTTGAGAAATCTACCGTTGGGGATACTTGTTACGAAACATGTCCCGAGATGTGGAGTGGACAGACTTTATCGGAAATGCCGGTATATGTGTGTGTTTTCTTCGTTTTAGGTCAACGACGATGTTTCTCAGCCTCTTCTATTTCAATTTACGCCCCTGAGTTCACTCTAACAGGGCAAGCTAGTTACCTATGTCAAATGGTGATGTTGTTCTCGGAATTGAGGCCCGGATCAGCATTCTCATTAATTTCCAGCGACTGTCTAAGTATAACGATAAAAAATGAGACCATCGCTAACATAGCACCCCCAGAAGCCATAATAATGTATGTTCATTCTGTTAATGAATTGGCATGCATCGAAGCAAGGTGTAAGCATGAATGCCTTTTATTGGTATCCAATGAGGCTTCCAGAAATGGGGCAGAGCAATAATGTCCTATAAGTTGGTAGCCTCTTAAATCCCAATAAGATTTCAGTCTTCTTCATGGATCGCAAGAACATTACCAGAAGCATCGATGCTGGCTTTGGTCTTCTTCAAACTCTCATCACGCGGGTTCGGTGCCTCAAATATGACACTCAATTCCTCAAGCGTCTTGCCGGCAGTCTCAACGAACCACTTCCAAATAACAAATATTTCGAATGCGATCCAGCAGCAGTATACAATGTCTTATGTCCAAATTGTCAGAATGATAAGGGGATGGACAAGAGATGGCGCTTTTTGCAATGTTTACTCACATAACTTCCACTTGATTTTTGCTATTCCCTCACTGATACCGTAGGTATTGATGACTATCGCAATATTCAAGAAGAGATAGTTCAGTCCTGAACCCTTTGCTCGAGTACGGTTTTCTAGGCACTCGACTGCATATCTACGCTCAGGTGTCAGTATGAGCAAGCCAAGGTATCGTTGGCATGACAGGTCTGCTCACAAAGTCTGGAGTGGAGTAAAACCCCACGCGAAACAGATATTAAAAAGATAAATCGACACTATCACTCCGTAGGACAGATTAGGATGGTTCTCGCTCTGGGCCGAGAAGGCCGTTAGCAGGATGTAAAAGGTAAGGGAGCCAATGAGACCCCAAATCATCATCGTCCGTCGGCCCAGCCTGTCAAGCTGATATGAGCCAACCATGGCCGCAATCATGGCGAAGATGGGATTTATCGCGTTGATCAGAAGCTGCGTGTTGGTGTTGGTGATTCCGGCCGTTTTGATCATTTCGGGCTTACATCGTTAGCTGATTCAAGCGAATACCCCTTGTTTTTTGTTTGACTCACCATAAAGTAGCTAACTACGTTGTTCCCGCTCCATTGCCCGATGAAAGATGTGGCGACCATCATTGTAGTCCTATATCTTGCAGCTCGGGTGTTGAACAGTTCGCGGTAGTCCCACCAGGGGTTCTCGTCTCGGTACTGCGCGGCCTGCTCTATGATTTCGCGGTACTGGAACTGAACCATTGGAGAGTTACGGTCACCTTGTCCGTGGTACTTGGCCATCACATCCAATGCTTCCTCGGCCCGGTCGTGGGCGATCAACCAACGAGGGGACTCGGGGAAGAAGAGAACCAAGCACATGGCTACGCCAGGCATCCCGGCTTGGACGACAGTAGGGATTCTCCATGCCCATGAAGATGTAACATGCTTATTCGATCCGTATGTTGCCCAGCCAGCCCTGTGACAATGGAGGATTAGCATTCTGTCAAGTTATCCGAGCCGTGTTATTAGGCAATTGTGATGTTCCTTCTTACAGGATATTACCAAGCCCTGCACAATATCAGTTTTAGTAAGATCCGCTTCAAATGCTCCGTCAGAGGTGGACTTACACCACAAGTTATTGTACGTTCCAGCCATCACACCTCTGAATGCAGGATGGGCGAGTTCAACGGCATACGCGGGACCTGCGGCCGACGCAATTGATGCGCCAAACCCCAAGACTACACGCCCACCTATGAATGCTGCGAGGTTCTGGGCTGATGTCTGGATAGCCGTGCCGACCAATACAATCGCACAGCCGATAAACATGCACCAGCGTCGCCCAAGGCCATCGGCTATAAGGGGGCAGGCTGGGAACGAGATGATCTGTCCGATCTGGTAAGATATGAACACGAGACCTGTGCTCGATCCAGCCCCGGAGAGGCCAAAGGATTCTTGATATGGTATCATGGCATTGATGCCTCCCATGAGGGAGCTGTCTATAATGACTGTTGTTAGTGCCTGCAGTGTGTAGGGGGGATGTAATCATACCAAAACCATTCATTGTAGAAATCAAATATGAGATTCCCATTATCCCCCATAAAGGCATCATATGCCTAGAAAACAGCTTGGGCTTCTGCTCCTCGATGGCAGCGGCGAGTGCTGCGCTTGCAGTGGTCACATGTATACCTTCGGTCTTGACCCCGCTATCATCAATCGCCAATTCAGGCAGATCATTCGAGGGTTGATGACCCAGGCCATCTTTTCGGGCCTCCTTCGACATAGTTGCTATCGTTTGCCAAGTGTAGTTGAAAGGCTGCCGAATATCTTGATGTGAAGGCAGTGAAGGGATGAGGACTCCCTAATAAGAAGCACCATCGGTTCATGATATCCCGGCAAATAGCCCGGTAGATAGCCCGGCATGGCAAATGCTGGCCACCACAGATGGCACGGGATAAACAGAGCTTGGTGTCCTTGCCATATTTCCCCTTGTCTCAATGTTCCAATGTCACCCTAATACAAATGACCCGCCCCCGAACCCTAAGCGCTCCTCTCAACTCAGTGAGCCATTGTCAATACTGGAAGGTTGCCGAGGGTCTAAAAGGATTGCCATATATACTACCAAACCGAGAAATAGCGTACATCTTCTAGACTACTTCAGGAATCGTGAGAATCCAGAAGAGCTACCCATGCCAGTCACCACATGGGGCCGAGCGGGGAACGCGGGGAAGAAGTCCTCTTTCGAACTTGGCCGGTGCAGCTTTCAATTGGCACTTCTTATTGCATGGCCTTGTTTTCCACTCTTCCTGTGGTAGAGCCGCCGGTGTAGGATGCAAGTGATCAATTCGGCCAGCATGGGTCCCGTTTTCTTGACTCCCGCACCAATGAGCAATACCGCCACTCTGTAGCACAAGACCAACGCTGGGATAGATCCACAGATCAATGACATTCATGTCGTCTCACCAAGTTGAGAACCCCACCAGTCTTGGTAGTATTCAACCTACACATTAGCCGGGATGCAATCACCAATAAACCATAGAGTAATATTCTTGTCAGGTGCTTTTTTCCTCTCTCGTCGATACAGACGCATCTGTCACCCCATTAGTTGGCCAAAGAAAAAAGTTCTTTCCATCTGACTGTAAGGAGATTTCCAGGGCAGAGCGGCGGTACCAGGTAGTATCAGGTCAATTCACATGTTAGAGGTAAAGATAGTCTTAGGTATGTCCCTAGGAGGCGCGGACCAAACGCGTGTAGGTGTGTCCAAGGTATATTCACTCACTCACTAGAAATCAACCAAACATTACAACAAAGCACTCAAAGGGGCGTTATTCAGCAAATTCCCATATGTAACACAGCCTGATAAAAACATAAGATTCAAAAGCCAAGATGGCTATCCGGAGCACGGGTAATAGAAATGTGCCATGTATAACAATTAAGACTTTATATTCGTTGAAACCAGTATTAGGATACTCCATAACAGCAAACGATATCACCAAACCCCTTCAATTTCGAGGATATAAATGACTTTCTTATTACCTCGAGGCCATTTTATCATCCTCCAAGCGACATAAGGGACAAGAGACTCTTGACTAAGTTTTGGATCTGGAACTTGGAACGGCAAATCAGATTGAGGTGTCTGTTTTGGGAGATGGGTCGCCCAACACGTTCCATGTGGTCCCATCTACAATAATATACCTGGTCAAAACACTAGCCAAAAGTTATGCCCTTCTCTAGGACTATATAAACATATGTGCCATTCAAGCAAGTTCTTGCGCCTCGACCGCTTCATCATCAATTTCGAGTAAGAACCAAAGAAAATCATCTATGATTCGCGATATAGTAGGTAGGTCATTATGCTCAATCCCTGCGTACTGGAGCTTAGTATACCTACTTCCTAGTCAGATGTATGTATAAGCCTTTCATGTTCAACAGATACAAGTTCCTGTTTCAGCTACTTTGGCGATGGTATGTGGAGAGGGAAGAGATGCTTTATTTTTCCTTTATATTGCTTTATGACGATTTTTTTAGGATTTAATGACAGGCTTGCTGTGGAAGAGATCAAGTTGAGAGCTATTGCCTGAGGTGTCAATTTCAAAATACGTTGACAGTTGCTTGACGTTTGTTTACCTTTTTCTCACTTTGAATTGTGATTCAGGTGCAGTGATAAGGAGGCCCGAATTCGAAATCTCACCTTCCAATCTACCCTTCTCAACAATTTCTTCCTTCCAACTAGCCAGCCATCCAACAGCAAACCCCTATCCGCATTCATTTCCCATTTAAAGGCTTACTTACAATGCCTGTAACACGTCTATCAAAAAGATCAAGAGATGCTTGGGGCCAACGGTCGACAAAAAGAGTCAGAATTTGGGGAAAGCAAGCGTGGAGACGAAGACGGCGAATGTACTTATCGACCTCCCTTCCTTCTCCAACGCCTCCCAAAAATGGCCAGAACGGTGTGCCTGGGCGATTTAATGGCAATGATATTCCAGGTCACTCAGATAGGGAGCGCCTGGTCCAGGAACGAGACAAGGCGATCCAAGAACGAGATCAGGCGATCCAGGAACGACACCAGGCGATCGAAGAACGAAACGCGTTTAACAAGGTCGTCCAAACCGGGAACCCATACAATTGCCATAACCCTGTTGAATTCGTCGGAAGATATGCCAGTTCAGAGAGCCACGCGCTACTGTGCAATGGTTTTATGAGAAAGTGGGAGGTCGATTCCTCAGAATGCAGAGATAAATTGGAAAAAGCAACCGACCTAAATGCGCGCCACGCAATCATCAAAGCCAGTCTCGATGACATATATCAGCTCTCGCAAGAATTCGATGCTCAAGCGAAATGGATGTCGAGACGGCGCACTTCTCGACCCCTTTGATGGATATGATAGCATCGGATATTTCATTTTGAGGGCAACCTTTGTTTGAGATTGGGATGAGCTAGCTCTAACATATGACAAGGTCCAGATGGTTCCTTGAGACTCCAAGAACCTTCATTTCTTCAAAGAAAAAGAGTACAAACTCGCTAGACACAATTTTACAGCTTCTCATGTTCCTAGGTCATCAGCATATCAATCGCTTGAGTGACCTGAAGTCTCTCGTTCTCCATCTTCCTCCTGTTCATCATCTCCATATACTCCGCTTGTGTCTACACTTGAGCTCGTCGCGGGGCTCAGTTGGGCACTCCTATGGAGCATGTGACGATTCTTCCAATAAGACTGTCGTACGCCCGCGGCTGTCCTTGTAGGGAAGTGAGCCTATAGTTGAAGAGTTGAGATTAGCGATGTTGTCCATTCGTGCCGCGGGAAGCATTCGATCGAGTGGTCTTGCAAATTACCTCTATATTCTTCCATGACAGCCCATCTTTCTTCAATTTAATGAGGAGATTAATCTCCTCCCGCGTCCAGCGCCGGTAATACGAGGAAACCTCGGTGGGAGTCTTTGGCGTGTCCTGCTGAAGCATCAGTAAATAGAACTTATCTCACAGAATCTAGATCGGCCCAGACTTACACGTAGCTCCGATTCGCCCAGAGAAGTCAGTTCAGCTAGTACACCAACAAGATTCCCATCTTCTAATTCTTCCCATGGGGTCTCATTCGGGTGCTCTGGGAGCGGCGTGCGCTTGTTTCGGAGTGCCCTGACTTGCCAGAGCTTAAGAATTGTAACCTTTCGTCGGTGTTTCATTCCGCTATCCATAGCTAATGGAGGTGGTGTTCGAGTCCAAACAATGTATATGAATTGTCAGAAAGCGAGTGGGCAGGGCACAGAGAGAGCGTGTGAGGAGACGATAAGTCAGGCAGCGTGAGAGACAAAAAAGATCAGATGCTGAGAGATTTGGGGGAGAACTTGAGCTGGCAATGGATAAGTGACGAGGTGCTTATATACTTACTGTGCGGATATCACAATGGGGCCAAGGTGATGAACAAGTGAATCGGGCTCTGGCGTCGGGGGAATTCTGAACACCCACCAATTCACCCTCTCTTTTACTTCTGCCTAATCACCTACTCCTCATTATTACTTTCTGTATCTAACCGTTACTTTCTTCATTGTCTGTCTTGGTCAAAACACGATTGCTCGGAGGTGGTGACTAAGGGCACATGTATGGAACAGATGTTAGGCTCTCTTAATGAATATGAATGCAGCCCACGCGATGTTCATTGCATGTTATTTCTATGTTTGTGTGTTTGCGAGCTTGCTTTTTGAAAAGGACAAGAGCCCGTTTGCCATGCATCGTCTCGCCAGCGGATAATCAGCTTGATAGCCACGGATGTGACCTAATTCATTGAACATCTTCAAGTTTCAGGCCTCTGATTACACAATGACCTAAAGCAATCACCAACCCGGTTTCTTTATATCCCCTTTTTTCAATTTTGTTATACTAACGACATGCCGTCTAGCGAAATACGCATATGGCACCTTGTACGACCGATGCATCAAGCCAGGGACGGCTTAAGCGGCACCATTTTCAAGCGTGTTCTTTCTTCACTTAGTTCTGCTCCACCAAATTTCCCTTCTTTATTGCTTTTGACACACCTTGAAATAAGGTACCTTGTCTGAGTCTTCTGGGGTACGCACTCTTATGTTTAGTCGGTAGCCACCTTCAACACTTTGAGTATTCTTGTCCTTGGTGAATGTACTTTACAACCTTTTGAAAACTCTTGACCTTTTTAAAATTAATGAAGGCTATTCGGACTGTAATTCATCCATTGATTAGTAAATGCACCCATTTCAGCCATTGCCATGTTACATTGACGACATGGATCTCGGGGAGTAGGAGTTTGTATAACGTTGCTCTAGGGTAGGTACACACTTGGACGGTCTCGTTGATGAATCAAGCTCAGTTGGAGAATCTACCTGCCTTAGTTAATGTAGGAAAAAGTCTGCGCGAGATGACTAGGTAGTTCTAGTCTAGTGGCCAGATCGGGGAGAACTGCCAGGCTGCATGGAAGTAAAATCGAGCCGGGTCAACTCGAGCATTGCTAATACTTGCTCCATTAGATCACGCACGAACAATGCATGTAAGTAATGGCTGGTAATCCCTGTCTCCCCACACACAAACCCCTCCATCCGCGTCTTAATTCTGCCTAGCCGTAATAAAGTGTTGGCTGGCAATTACCAAGTAAGGCTGGCCAGAGCGCAAGTAACTTTCCATCGAGGGTCGACCGCTTTCGATAAAAAATGTGGCGGGGCAGCTAATAACCGTCATCGCAACCAGGCTTCGTCCTCCCGCGTCTTGTGTCGCCCACCTCCAGCCTCATTGCCTCCCGTCTCCATCAGTGACTGGCTCTGTTGAGATATTTTCCTAGGTTCGCTGCTTCTACTCAATTTTGCATACTCGCTGGTCTGCACGGACCGAATCCTTCCTGGAAAATGGAAGACCAGTTCGGAGGCCGCACCGATGACGATCTCTTTTACGACGACTTCGAGCCCGTCGAGAGCGAACCTGTAGTCACCCAAGAGACTGCAGAGTCTCCTGCACCACCACCAGCTGCCCCAGCCCAGGAGACTCCTGCTCCGCAACCTGCGTCTAGCTCTGCCCCTCCAGCGACGGCGAATCCAGCGCCAGCCAAGTCGGCGCCTAGAGGGCTCGCGTCCTCCCGCTACGCTGACTCTCCTGAGCCCAAACCATCCCCCGCCTCTGCGCCCAGAGAGCAGCAGCCAAAGTCGCAGCCCGAGCCCGAGACCAAGCCCGAACCTCAGCCTGCGCCCCAGGAAGCCGAGAAGTCTCAAGCTCCCAAGCAGACCCAGGAAGCCGAGACGTCCCAACCCCAGGAACCACCACAGCCAAAGCACAAACCTCACCACCAGAAGCGCCAGAAGTCCGCCCCCAACAATGGACCGCCCGCCGGCGCGCCCACCGCCCCGCGGGACAAGTCCCACCGACCGTCGGAGAAGGATTCCCAGGCCGCACCAAAGGAGGCTCGGCTGCAGTCCGGCGCCAACCCCAGGCAGAAGCTCACCGAGGCCGAGCTGACCGCCAAGATGGAGCAGATGAAGATCGTGTCGGCCGAGAAGACGCGAAAGTTCGAGAAGGCCGAGCAGGACGAGAAGCAGCACGCCCAGGCCTACGCGCGGGGCATGGAGGAGGCCCGCAAGAGGAAGGTGGAGGCGGAGGAGCGCCGGCGCCGGGGCGAGGAGAACCAGCGGAAGCTCAACGACGAGCGCGCCAAGAACCGCGAGCGCAAGCTCAAGGCCATGGGCATGAAGGAGGGCGGCTGGGACGAGGGCAAGGAGGCCTTGGCTGAGGAGGAATCACGGAGAGGCTTCAAGGGCGCTAATGGAGGCGTGAGGGGTACACGAAGTGGTGGTGGTCTCGGTGGCAGTCGATATGCGAGGGAGGGCGAGGAAGCTCCAGATGTAGATCGGTTCCTGGAGGATCGAGGTCGTGGCCGGCGGAGGGGAGGAGGAGGAGGAGGTCGGGGGCGCGGTGGCAATGGCCGTGGTGGCCGGGGCGGCCATGAAGCTGCTGGGGAGAGAGCTGCGGAGGTCAAACAGTCAGTCCCCACCACGGACGACTTCCCTGCCCTCCCTTCGGATGGTGCCAAGCAGGACAACTCCAAGTCAGTCCCAGGTCCAGCTCTTACCGAACTGCCAAAGCTGACTGGCGGGAAATGGGATGATGAAATGGCGGATCTCGATGCCGCCAACCAGAAGGCATAAAATGTTGAGGATCGCTGGCTCTTATGCCAAAGAAGCAATGGTTAAACGAGTCGGCATAAAAAATGAGATCCTCCTGAACTAAGCGTTGTGTTAGGAGTCCAACAGCTATCGCTCACGTCAGGCGGCTGCAGCAGTTTTGGACATAAATATATTAAAACAGGATAGTTTGCCCTTGGTATTCCGCAGTTTGGATAGAGCAAAATCATGATACCTCCTAATGTGATATGGACTTTGAAAAGGATGATAAAATCCAAGAGTTGTGCTTTGTGTAGTGAACGCATTGTATGTACTTCTTAAAACGCCAATGATTTATGCATGACCCTTGTGGCAAAGACCAACTTTTGACACGTTGTAATAATATATTGACCCTGCATTACACTAACAAGAGAGGAGCATACTCAAGAACCAATAGACTCCATCTTTCCGATGTTGATCCCGATATATAAACGAACCCTAGACGCCAAGCTTGCATGCATTAAAGAACACTCCTAATCTTCCCCATTTAACTGTCGTCCGCTTTTCACCAGCCTCCGCGATACGATCTGCCGCCCCTTCCGCCTCTGTAGCCTCCTGACCCTCTAGGTCCCCTAGGGCCTCCGCCAGGCCCATCGTCGTCCAGAGGCTGTCGAGCACGACCCTTCATCTCTCTCGGGAAAGCATCGTAAGTCTTGCGCATCTGCGCGTAACCCAAGTGCATCTTTCCGTAGAAGTGGTCCGCGAGGCGGCGATCGTTATCGAGACGACTGAGGTATGCGCCGCACACGTCGCAGACCTGGAGTTTCTGGTGGCCCGAGGGCCCAGACGTATCGGACAGCGCTTTCAGCTCGCGCTCGCGCTCGGCCTTGGCCTGTATCGCTTGTCTGACTCGGAAGAGCTCGTCTTGGGCGCGGGAGACTTCGGACATGGAGCCGAGGACCTCGACTTCCAGGAAGCCATTGCTGATTGACGAGGACAGTTCTGATATGTTCTTGAGCTGTGTGGTTCAATAGAGCTCTGCGGTTAGCAACAATGGCCTTAAATATGATACATAGAAAGGGAATACACAGAGTGGTTAACGTACCAGGACATTTGTCTGACGAATCTCATCCGGCGTCTTCTCCAACCTCCTCTGCGCAGCATCGATCCTTCGGTTGCATTCTTCGATGTACTTTTGCAGGTCGCGCATGTAGTCGTACTCGAATCCGTATCTCTGCTTCTCTCGATCGGGAAGCGCCTCGTATTCCACCTTCAATCCCTCGGCGTGGACCTTGGGACAGGGCCCAATGTCCTGCTTGGTGTTCGTGAACAGGTCGTGCGGGCACGTGCCGGCCAGGTACGAACGGCAGACTTTCGGGTCGTTAAGCGAAAGTTGAGCTGATCGCGACGAGGAGGAGGCTCCCATGAGCTGCTCAAGCAGCTTCCTCTGTTCGGCGGCCATGGTTGCGATTGGTCGTGGAGGGTGGATGGATGGATGGGAGGTTGTTGCAGGCTGCGATCGCGACTCCGGCAAGGTCGAAGAAATTCGGCGCCGGAGGTTTTCAATGGAGCCAGCGCCAGACTCCACATGGCTGGTAGCTCTCTGCCAGTTTCTGACGGTGCCTGCAGCTCCCTGGTGGTGGGGCCATTTTGCCGCCGTCCACCGCTTAACTTTATACGGCAAGATCCAATTCCCCATGCTGTAGGGCGCTCCGTCCGGATTACGGTACCACCCAAGGGATAGTGAATACAAGCTACGTATCTCCAAGTGTCTGTGAGCGACAAGCCACCATCTATCAGGTTGAGATGGGAAACGCCCGGCCTCGCCATTCTTAATATCGTCCACCGGTCTACTCCTTCATTCCATTCCATTCATTCATTATGCGATTCCCCTTGAGCATTTCCTCGCTGCTGGCATCCAGTCTCCTGCTTTCTCCTGCATCAGCATCATCGGGCTACCACGAGCAGCTCAACCTGCGGCCGTTGCCTCTCTCGAACCTACTTGCGAGCTTCAACTTTCGATCGAACACGTCATTGGCCGACTTTGAATCGCAAAACTTCCGTCTATTTCCTCGTTCCTTGGGCCAGATCCTCCAATATGCCGGCACGCGAGAGCTACACCTGCGCTTCACGCTAGGACGGTGGGATGCTGAGAATTGGGGGGCTCGGCCCTGGGACGGCACCAGGGAGGGAGGCACAGGAGTCGAGCTCTGGGCGTGGCTGGACGCCGAGACGGACGAGGAGGCGGATGCGAAGTGGCTGACTCTCACAAATGCCCTATCGGGTCTCTTCTGCGCCAGCTTGAACTTCATCGACGAGACCCGTACAATCCGTCCCGTCGTGTCTTTTCAAGCTGAGGGCGACCATCCCAATACCACGCTCGCCAATGCCAAGCTTCTACATGGAGTGTTGCCACACGAGGTCGTATGCACGGAGAACCTGACGCCCTTCTTGAAGCTTCTGCCATGCAAGGGTAAGGCAGGCATTGGGAGCCTCCTTGATGGGCACAAGCTCTTCGACGCCTCTTTCCAGAGCATGGCGATCGATGTGCGACCGGTTTGCCCTTCAGGAGGCGAATGTCTCCTGGAAGTAGAACAGACGATTGACATGGTGCTGGATATTAGCCGCTCTAAACGTCCTCGGGGTACGTATTATTGATCAGTTTGATGGAATAAACCGGATGAAGGCTAACTATAGACAGACAATTTGATTCCAAGACCAATTCAGGGACACGAATTAGTCTGCGATACGTCCAAGTCCTATCACTCGGACAGCGTCTGCTTCCCGGTGGACCATCTTCAGAGCCAGGAATGGACCTTGGAGCAGGTGTTTGGCAAGTCAATCAAGGGAGCATGCCCCCTGACAGAGCCAGGAGTGCCCCCTGTCTGTGTCGAAGTCCCCCATTCGAGAAGTATATTCGCCTCTGAAGGCTCTACCGAGATTAAGAGCCAGGACAGCGCTTCTCGTTGCTATGACGTGGCATCAGAGGGCGACTTCAATTTGGTCCTCACCCAGCTCGATGCCTCAAGCGGCGACAAGGAGCTCGTGGAACCTGAGCAGCCCCTTCTCTACGCCGATAGGAGTTTCACCGGATACGGACAGGAACATGGCGGCGTGCAAGCGATTCTCACTAACCCAGGTGACGAGGAGGTCGAGTTCGTCTACATGGAGTCCCTACCATGGTTTATGCGAGTATACCTGCACACTCTGAGCACCCGCATCTCTGCCGCCTCGTCCATCCCCACGACGTCGGCAGAAACGTCGGCGGAGATTATCAAGGAAATATACTACAGACCCGCTCTTGACCGCGAGCGTGGAACCCAGCTTGAGCTGCTCCTACGCATCCCCCCCAAGTCGACTGTTTT
Organism: Clonostachys byssicola; assembly: GCA_902006505.2. Lineage (NCBI taxonomy): Eukaryota > Fungi > Ascomycota > Sordariomycetes > Hypocreales > Bionectriaceae > Clonostachys > Clonostachys byssicola. The sequence continues at coordinate 480,605 of CABFNO020001451.1, read as the reverse complement.
CCTCACTTACGACTTCGAGAAATCCATTCTCCGTTATACCGAATACCCCCCGGATGCCAATCGAGGATTCGACGTCGCTGCCGCCGTCATCACGACGCTCTCGCCCAGGAAGATGAACATCCGGACCACGAGTCTGCTCCTCTATCTTCCCACACCCGATTTCAGCATGCCATATAACGTCATCATCTTCACATCTACAGCCATCGCCCTGTCGTTTGGCGGACTATACAATATCTTAGTAAGGCAGATTGTTGGCGCTGATGAGGGTTTCGAATCTCCAGTGAAGTCGAAGCTCAAGCGATTTCTGGCAGTCATCACCAGACGGCTGACAGGATAGACATAAATGTAATGAGAATAAAGTTATTTAATTGATATTTTCTTATGACGATAATGCTCTCCATCCCAAAGCAACTTGTTAATCCTTCAGGTCTATTCACAGAACCCAACCAAGTTTGAGTCTTCAGCAGGACTTGATGATCATCTCTAAGCATGGAACTGACAAAGTTGGAAGTTCTATCCACATAAGACGAATTATAAAAATCTAGCAACTAACTTCAATGAAACTCCGAAAGGACTTAGAGCCCAAACCCATTCAAACAAGACTCCATGTAGCGTGATGTGGCCATCCACGCGCTCTTACGATCAGAGGACTCAAACATGCCCAATCAGTTGTAGCAGAGGCAATAATTGAAGCAAGAATGATAAGCTCAAAACAAAGAACGCCTACCAAATGCGTTTCGCCACCATGTCGTACCGGAAAACGCCGTTATACTCTGCATCGGGCTTCTTCTTCTCGTCTACCCCGACTCGCTTCCCGCCGGGCCCCTTGCCGCCTTTCAGCCCTTCCTTCTCGTCGGCGTGTATCCATCGCTGCCGTTCCTCGCCGACTTCTACATACCCATAACCACCGGCCCTGCGGCCGTTGGCCTCGTATGCTTCTCTTTCGGCCTTCCCTGCGGCGATTAGGGCCTCCTTTTGTTTCATCTGGGCGTATCGATTACGAGAGTACTTTAACAAGACCATCCCGAGGAGCAGCTTGATGACAAGCAAAACCAAAAACATAAGGAAGAAAAAGACAACCATTGTGAGCGCTGCAATAACATCATCAGAGGTCCATGAGTACCAAGGACGGGAATTTAGGGGTGATCCGTATGGGTATCCGTATGTAGCACGGCCCAGAGAATCACGGATCAGAGTGTCAAAACGGTTGAGGGCCGCCATCATGGCTGGTGATGACGGTGCAGCTTGCTCCTCCGTTAGGGAGGTTTGCGTTGATTGCGGTGCTGGCATTGGCAAGTGAGTTGATAGGAACATGTGGTATGTCTGGAATGAAGCTCGAATGAATAGGCAAGAGAGCGGGATAACCGCCAATCCCAGCCGCCGGGTCAACTGAGGAGTCGTGAATGCCTAAGGGAAATTCGTTAGTTTAAATATCGAACAGCATAAGGCTCGTGACACTCACATTCGTATAGTAATCCTTGCACAGAATATCAAGGATTCGGCTGTAAAAGGCAGGTTTGATATTGTTGAACTTGGTCACATAGGCATGCTTTATAGAATCAACCAACATCTCACTGCCAATCACGATCAGGAATGGTGACAAAACTTCCCCAGACATCAGCCACGAAGGCAACACGGTGAAACTATGTGGGAGGATCGAGGGGTTTCGAAGAGGAATGGGTCCAGAAAGGTCATCATCGGCCTCAAGCCCGGTTCCAGGAACTGATAAGCCACCAACTTCTACAACATTGCGTAGGCCAATAATAAAGAGCATGATCCAAAGCTGGAAGCGCTCTACTATGTCCGCACAAGTAAGTTGAAACAGATTGTCCTTTTCACACCTTTTGAATACGGTGCTCTTGATTTCGACAAATTGATTTGATAAAAGTAGGGTTAGAAGGGCATTCGAGTATGAATTGACGGCGACATTAAGCGTGATGACCTGGTAATACAGGGCGACTGAATGAAGGCAGTTGTATATCAGTGCCAGAATGAACATTCCGAGGGGCATAAGAACTTTGGAACGACCAGATGAGTTTCGAGAAAGTGTTTCGTTACTGAACAAACACTCGAGAATATCTTGGCCCAAAGCAGAGAGAAGGCGGTCACCGACCTCTAGGATATTGTAGATGACATAAAGCTTGATTGCGGATTGCGCACGAATGAAATGGTACATCCGACTTGCATCAAGCGTCATGAGTGCCATTGAACTGAAGATAATGACAGCCCCTTGTAAGAGATCCGCCTTGTGGAAAGTCGTCAGATTCGAAGGCATCGACTTCGTCCTCTTATGACGGAAAGAGCCAGACTTAGGCCCGGGGTTATGGTTCTGATTTTGAATCTGAACTGCTGGTCTGGTACTTCCAGTTCCGCTCAGGCGGGAATCACCCCGTTGCCGAGCTGGGTACCGTTCTCGCGGTGTAGGAGCAGTGTCAAAGTCGACGGAGAATTCGCTCGCTGTGCTACAGCTTCGGGAACGACCCCCGGCAGACTGTCCATTTTGCCTCTTAGACTCTCGTCCGCGGCGGCGCAGCCTGCCCATTCCCACCCATACAAAACTGACAACCCATTTGACCTCCTTCCATAAAACGTAAGCCCACCATTTGACCAAGACTCCCACAGCAAGGACAAATCGAATAGGTAGAATTGTGAATGTGTGCAACCAAGCGTCCAAGCAGGCAAGGGCGCCAAAATTCAAGGTCCGCTCCAAGTATGGCGGTAGGAGAAGAACGTTTTTGAGTCTCTCGAGCTTGATAGCGCTCGACTCGTACGGCGTATCATTAGAATGAGGATGATGAATATAGAGAGGGCTAGGTCGCTGTGCTGCGATCTCAAGCTGTAAGTGGGTGGGTATCGACATCGGGGGCAAGGGTATTTTCCCCAGCAAGGGCGACGGTGGCCCTGTGGCAGATTGTGGATCTGGGATCTTGGGTGTGGTGATGGCGGCAGGGCCCGTTCGGATCGAGGGCATCGAGGCCAAGTGCCTTGTGTCAATGTTGAGATTTAAGGGAGGAGGACGCATAGATTGGTTAAAGGAGTACCGTCTGGGAGATGTGGCTGCCGCGGAGTGTTCGTTGGGAAATCTGGTGCGGTTGGCTGGTGGCGTTGATGCCGTCCTGGGGGCTGGGCTGGGCTGGCCAAAGTCAACTCTGTCTCTGACCTGCTGCCACGTTCTTCGACCCCCGCGCCCGTCGAACTGGCCGTAATCTGTCCCAGGGTCGATTGCAGATTTCGGCAACAGCTCATGGTGATCGGATGGCACTGATCTCCTGTCAAGGTCGACGAAGCGTCGTTCGGGGGCAGGAGCGATTGGCAAGGAGTCAGGAGACTTGGTCAATTCCTGGAGGTCGGTCGCAGACAATCGTCGAACCTTTAGACTGCCGCTCCGGCTTCGCGACTTGGCCGCAGCGCCGTCTGTGTGTCCGTTTGCCATGGTACGGTCCTGTGAGGGCAATGGTGTGGGCAGTGGCGCTGGGTCTGAGGGTAGTGGCGCTTTCAGTTGCTCGTGGCCAAGTAGTCCGTTCCTTTCTTCTTCTATTGAGGATCGGTCGTCATCGGAGGATGGGGTGGCCAGTGTCGAGGCTACTGACGTCGGAGGACTAACACTCGTAAAGCTCCCATCACTTGTCGAGATGCATGGCGGTGGCTCAAGACCCTCTCGCCGTCTGGGCGTTTTGGCGGTCGCTTCTGTCTCCGGGAGAAGATGGTCGTACTCGGCTGTAGCGGCCATTACAGGTGCTCGCGAGCATTCTGAGCTGGCAGTACTTTCTTTCCAGCCGCAGGTGGTGAGACGAGGTGGCGAGGAAAGGTGTTGCGGTGGAGGATGACAGATGGGAACTCGAGGTTAGTTCGATCATTACATAAACCTGAAAGCTTGAAAGACGAACCCCCCAGCGCTATATTAGCCCTGAACACTGTGAACTCCCCCACAGTTAGTTGCGAGGTCATGGGTTGGTGCAGCGGCTCCACCCGCCTAATCCTGTGATTCCCTTCTGAGACATCAGATTACGTCGGTTGGATATTCCTATTCTTAGCACCTCCCTGGCTTGGAGATCGTATCGATATGAATGGCTTGGTCCTGAGTCTCCATCAGATCTGGTGGCATCTCTAGGCCACTATGTAATCTACCACATGCCATCATATGTAACACCAAACCTTCAACCCATTCCACTATCACGATGACACTAGAGGGTGTGAGGACTCGACCCGGGCACCAGGTTTGACAAGCACCAGCAGCCAATCAGACTCCATCGTCTGCAGTGATTCTCAGATGCATAATGAATGACACTTGGGAGGTACAGAATATCCATCCACTTGTAGTACACATCAGCCAGTCAATGGCTTGGAAACACCGACTCAAAGGTGACAAAGGACACAGTTTCATTGCGCATTGAGGTGCTACTCAAACATTAAAATCTTAGTCTGAAGCTAATACCCCAAGCAATAGCTCGGTATCAATTACTCCGGCTAGCTGGGCTTGCACTAAAGAATGGTCCTAACAAACGCTCTTCCACCATAAGCCCGCGTTGCCTTAAGGGTTGACAAGAAACTCGTCAAACCACGCCACGGCCTGCTTGAAGGCCTGTTCCTTGGCAAACCTCTCCGATCGAACATTGGGGTTACCACGAACAGCGAAGCCGTGCTCAACGCCCTGGAAGAGATTGATCTGGTAAGGCAGGCCTGTCTTTCTCAGGATTTCCTCAGACTTGATTCGCAACTTCTCAGGGAAGATTTCGTCAGTCTCGGCAGCGGAAATGGAGTAAGGACCGGTGATCGCAGCCAGCTCCTCCTTCTCAACAAAGGAAGGGTGTGCAGAGTAGCCAACGTCAATTCCGTGCTTGTAGTTGCGCACGACATACTATTTAGCCTGTGTCAGCTAGGTATGCAACAATGTTTAGCCAGGGCTAGGTACTACCTTGGCACCGAAGCAATACCCAACACCGCCAATTCTCTTGATTCCCAAGCTCTTCAAAGTTTCAATTCCTTTGACGACAATGGGGTCAATAGTGGCGGGCGTATGAGGATTATTGCCGTCACTTCCCTTGGTGATCCACGCCGCGATATCCCAACCGGCTGGTCTCTCCACTGGCGCCTGGTCGCCATTGAAGATATCAGGAATGAGTGTGGTGTAGCCTTGAGCGGCAAAACTGTCGGCCATCAATTGGCTATTGGGGTAAATGCCAAAGATGTCTGACAGGATGATAATGGCTGAATCCTTCTTGGCAGGGAAATCTGCACCAGGTGTAGCCAGGTATGCGTCGGTCTTCCCATCAGTAAGTTTGATGATTTCTCCAGCAGGCTCGCCGCTTCATTCTGTCAGTTGTTTTGTGTAATCCGGGAGCCATGCTTTGAGAACCCTTCTTGGCATCGCGATGAGGGGATGCGGGGTGGTGCCTACCTGAGAATCCAGCCGCGCGCGCAGCATTCACCAGGGGGGTTTGAGGCCATTTTTGTTGTTTCGATGTAAATCAAGCGAGTTTATCGATTGAGAGAGTCTCTTGAATCTGTGACTATAAAAAGGCTTGATTCGAAACTGTTGAGGAGTGGGAAAATAAATAAAAGATGAAGCGGACGAGGTGGAGATGAAGACATCCCTGCTATCATTCTGCTCTTGCCCCTCCAAACCTCGGCATAGATTTCCGTGGTTGGCTACCAGCAGAATTGCGAATGTCGAGATGTGTAAGCAGTGCCTACCCAATTTGTCAAATTTCTCATTTTGGAAATTGGTTTCTCGAGCTAGACGGAGGGTCAAGTTGGGTCCTCGCTTGTCGTCGAGTGACAGACGATCGCTTAGGACGGAAAACCGGAAATAGAAGTTGGAAAGAAAGCCTTATTCCCAAAAAACTTAACCCACCAAGTGGGTTGGGTGGAAACGCGTAGAAAGAAGGGCGCGCGCATGGATATATTACTACGCTGGAAGTGATTTATGATGATATCTCTGATCACCATGTTGAGATCCCATGCGCCCGGCCCACCTTGCTGCATACCACCTGGGTAGAGACTCCCAGCAAGGCTGTCCAAGCATGCCTTGGGGCCATAGAAAGGAAATCAATGACAATTACTTCTGTCGTACCGTTTTGGGTTTCCGTTTCTTGAATACAATTGGTGCAGGTCCTGTCTCGCCGTCTTCTTTTTTGACTTGGGGTTCCAGTTTCGGCTCTGCCGTCTCGTCTGGTATGGTGAAACCCTGTACCTCTGTGTCGGGTTCCTTTTTAACTGGGTCTGATTCTTCCATCTTGACCTGCTCCTTGGATTCGGGAGCCTCATCCTCAACTTTGACATCCAGGTCTGCGCCGGCATTGTGATTTTGGCTGGTCAATATCGAGCCGCTCAGAAGAGCATCCAGGTCTGCGTCCTCATCTTGGTTGCCAACAGTTTTTGAATCCCGACCCCATCTCCTCGGCTTCTTAAACAAACTCTGCAGGGCTTCTTCCTCCTCCTTCTCCTCCTCAGTGACTTCTCGTTTCCGGACCCCTGTTGCCTTGGTATCCTTACTGTCCTCACCTTCGGCAGGTTTGTCCTCAATGACTCGTGTGCTCGTGACGGTCCACTCGCCAGCCATCGCCATCTCGGGTCGAAAGTCGTCGGGCATCGCCACCCCCAGCTCCGCGAGCTGCTCCCTCTGCTTCTTGAGCTCGGCCTCGGTCGAACCAACCGACGCCGGCCCTGCCTGTGAACTCCCGCGGGGTCCAGGCCGCGAAGACGACGAGGAGGCTCCGGACACTACGCCGTCAAGCCGGGCAATCTCCCGCCGCGCCCTCTCCTTCTCGCGCTCCTCCTTCTCATGGTCGCGATGTAGATCTCGTAGGAAGCGCTTCAGGGCGTACTGGTGCTTGGCGGTAGCTTCATGGTTCTGGCGCTCGAACTTGGTGTCGCGGACGAAAACGGAGCAATGCTTGCACCAGTATTTTGGTGTGGATTTCCAATGTTCCGCCATCCTTCAAACTCGGGATTTCGTGATGTGAGGTCAAAACTTGAAAGAGCTGGCAAGATACTTTTGCGACGGGCGTGGTTGTAGAAGGATCGAGTTCCAGGCTTGAAGAGTTGAATGTTGGTCTTTGAAAACCGACTGCGACAGGCAAAGGCGAAAGCTTATCGTTCGCTAGCTATCGCCCCACTTTCCGATGCAGCTCCCCAGTGAGTCTAGTACGTAATAGGTAATGCCAAAATTGGTATTAGTCCAGGCACCATTGAAACCTCCCAACCTCAAACCTTCCCAAAGGGTCACCTTATATTACTTCCGACTAGGTACTGATATACACCCAGATCTTCTCAATGAAGCTGCCATTCTTCAATATCATCTATCTGATGTAACTTGTGTCTTTCCCTCGGCCATACATACGGTTCGGAGTTGAAGGGTGCGAATCTCCGTGGAAAGGCGCTCCTGAACCCGGAAGCTGAATTACCCCCTCTCGTCGATGCAAAGACTGGAGATACAATTGAGTCCTTCCCCAAGGATCTCGAGGCATTTTATCAGCTGAATGGTAGGCTCAGTTGTATTCTGGCAGTTAAACTAGGCTAATCTATTAATTCCAGTCTCAGAAATGCTTTATATCCTTCGTGCTCTCGATTTAAGAGCAGAGAAAGTCGGTGTTATTACAGCCCAAGAGACTCTGAGGAATATATTTATATAAAGCTATGGAGGTCGGGATTTGATTCTGTTCCATATATTGCTAGTATATGCTCCTCGCCACCAGGGATTCAATTGTTATTAATTGGCTCGAGTATTCATAGGGGAACGCTACATCGTGTTGTTCTCAGCTCTTACTACATGCCCAAGTGAGAGACACTGGAAATAGCACACCTAAGCACTCCCTTAGCATAAACTTGATCTCTTATCTTTATAGCTAGCTATGGAATTACTAAAATAAATTGAAAGAGAGAGTATCAAGATCTAAGTATTAGTATTCTCTAATCTTCGCTTAGAATAAGCTACTTATTGAGATGATTAGATGTTTATTTGAGTAGTTATTTGGGTGGCTATTTCCAGTGTCACCCACTTGCTACCATACGGCTTGAGTTCAAGACGTGCCTGTTCAAGGGTGTTCTACCTAGGAAAGGATTGCCTAACAGGTGGCATACAGAGGTAGTCACAATGTGAGTTGTGGCGGCAGAATACGATAAAATTCGGACACCTTTTACATCTTGATTCGCTCATTAAGTAGACTGGACATCAAACAGGAGGTACATGTTTTAAGTAGATTTGCATTCAACTTGATCTATCTGGAAAAAGTGTAACATTAGAGCCCTGTGGTTCGTCGGCATCAGGCTTGATGCCTTAATCGTGTTCTCCTCCCCCTTTCTGAAAACAAAAACGCATCCGTTAATTTAAATGTACATAAAAATCCAAAATACCCCCACGATCAAGGTCGCGAAAGAGTGTGATCCCATCTTATTTCCCCTTGATGCTGGGGGACTAGAAGGTGTAGGATTTTCCTCAATCTCAATTGGCTTCTGTGGCTGCTGAGGGGAAGAAGAGGAGGTGGCCTGTAGCTTAGGTGTCGGTGTGGGGGTGCTGGGACCGGGAGTCTGTGAAGGAGAAGAGGGAGAAGAGCTCGGCGGTGGAGGAGCTCGTGAAGGCTCTGTTTGGCTGCCGATAGGACGTGGCGGGGGGACTACCGTGGGCACATGAACCTTGACATTGCGAGTCTTGGTGACGATGGCACCCTTGGTTGGGGCCTGGATCTGGCCGTCCGCGATCTGACTGACCCGTGGCTGGTCCGCGTTGTCTGGGGCCTCGCACGACTCGACGTAGATGGTCACGGGCTCACACTGCTTCGCCGAATTTCTATCATAGAGGTTGTAGAAGTCCCCAGAGAGACATTCATAGAAGGTTCGCGTTGGGCCGAGTGCGAGGGTAGAATCATCGCAAACCGCCCAGCCCTTGGTAGCGAGGGCATTGGGCTGTGCAGGGCCATCAAACTGAAACTGGTGGTTCGAGGCAATGGAGCCAATACGATTCTGCGAATCAATGAGTCCACCGTCCTTCAAGGACATGACAAGTGCGCCTTTGTCGGTACACTTTCCACTCTGCGAACTTGTTAGCTGGCTGCACGTAGGTACTCTCTGGAGACATCGTTGAGTAACATACCTGTACTTCTGAACGTTTTGCAGTTCTCTTGCTAATAATAATCTGGAACTTTCCGTTATAAGACGCAGAGCAGCCTTCCGAAATTCTCTTTGTGTTGCCGACATCTTTGGGCTCACTTGGAGGGGCTGCTTGAACGGCAGCTGAGAGACACGCAAGCAAAACAGATTCCCACTTCATGATGGCCGTTTTGTGATATGAGTTATACTAGACAATAGTATAGCTTTCAGAGAGCGTATGAGCGAGATTTTGTATTTCTCTTGGGGTTGAAGAAGTCAGTCTGCAATAGAGGCAATATGGTGTTGGCTGCCAATGCTGGGAAAGATGCCAGTGTGATTGTTGCAATCAAGGTGAGTGCCATGGCATCCAATATATAGAAATCTCGATATCGGAATCTCCCTATCCCAGCCCATTGAAGACCTTTAGTACTGGACCCGAGCGTCATAGATTGATCCTCTTAATACAAAACTTCTCCAACATCTCGCGATTCAGCCTCGCGTTTCCAATAAAGTTCCTGTCGCGTGGAGGCTGGGCGTGTCCAATGTCTCAGTGTGGGACGACTAGGTCTACCGAAGACCTACCCCTCAAACCTCCCGGTGGCAGGGTTGAGAGCAGCAGTTATGCCAGCAGCAAGTGAGTAAATTGAGCTCATAGCGGACAACGAAGGTATAAAGTTGTCACCCAGACATGGAAAACTCATGTAAGGCAAGAAAAAGTCCACATGGTTGACAGATTCTTCACAAAGGAGCCTTCTACTCTATACGGTTAGAAAAAGAGCCGATCGAGAAATATTCGTTGTAGTCCCCAAGCCCAAACTCGTTCCCCTTACCAGGGAGACGTAGGTATGCCATCCAGACACTTCGCTAAACATTTGGTGGCCATGAGAGATATGGAATAACTGTAAAATGGACAAGGGGGCTGTTTTCCAGCGACTCGACCAGGGAAAGGCGTTTCTAGTCGTGGCTACCCGTGGAATGTGTGTTTGTCTCAGGTGCCGGCAGGAATTTTCCCTGCTGTTAGCATGCCAAACGGTCACCCAGCCATAAGATTGACGCAAAAAGCCCTGCAGAGTGGTCAAAGTTCTGAGACCTCTGTTGAACTTTCTTGCTCCTGTCGACGTTTTCTCTAGGACCTTTTAGCAGTGTTTCCAGGAATTTGGCACTCGTGAGACAGACGCCGCCATGCGAGCCGCGACAGCCTTTGGCGAGTATGAGATTCCTGCGTTAATCAACAAACCAAGGGGCGAGAAGCCTCCATACCATTTCATTTGCCAGTAAGGATCTTATTACTAGAATTCAAGATGGACGAGAATGATGAGATGGTTGACAAAGTAAATTTTAGGTATATTCCATCCTCGTCCTATTCAGACAATGTGGTAACAGACTACGGTATCAAGTTCTAACCTTCTATCGAGAGCAATTAATCTCGTCGCGCTTAAAAATAGCAATAATTGTAGCCGTCCACGGCGATCTCCCCATTTTGTTGTTTATATCATATCTCTTCTCGTCAATCATATCTTCATATGTACTTCATTCTTACACCCTCTATTGTGCGCCAGCCAGGGATAGCAGGCTCTGGTGGTTGGCAAAGAGACCGGGTTGAGCCTTGTACAGACCCTGCACAGTCCTCTTCACCATATCGCGAGCTTCGCCCTCGAGCTGCTCCTCAGGAGGGCTCAAGACCTTCTCGAAAATAGTAAGAAGTTGGGGAGTGAACTGCTGGACTGTCTGGTTGGATTGGTCATAAAGCTGGAGGATCATCTGGAAAATGGGCACGTTCTCCTCGTAGTCCTCCTCAAGAGGCAAGACGCTGATGATGGATGGAAGAGCCTCGGCGATGAAACCATTGTCAGGGTGCTTGATGATCATGCGGCTAAGAGCGCCGGAAACGTTGTCAGCCATTCGCTGCTCCTTGACAGCCAAAAGAGGCTCAAGCTTCTCCCAGATTCTGGGGTAGAGAGGGAAGGTCTTGGCGGTATCGTTGGAGTTGAGAACCAACATGCCAATGGCATATGCAGCATTTGACTTGGCAAGAGGGTCGGTATCGGTCAGACGGCGGGCAAGAGCCTCGCCGAGAGACTCGGTGTAAGGGGTAACAGCTTCGCCAATGTACTTGACAATCTCTGCAATGGTGCCAACAGCAGTGGAACGCTGAATATCCTCAGTTGAGCTAGCCAACTTGAGAACGGGCTTCTCGAAAATCTTCCAGATTTCATGGAAATCAGGCCCGAGCGCAGCAGCAAGGCCGACGACCACGTCAAGGGCGGTGTCAGTGACGAGCCAGTCGTACTCAGAGGATCCAGCATCAAGCTCAGGCTCCTCATCCTCGAAACCAAAGTCTTGCTGGCACTGGTGAGATCGCGTGACAATTGTTCCGACGACGGAGATGATCTCCTGCAATGCACCATCCTGCGCGACCAAAATAGAAGGACCACAAGCCTTGAGAGTGGCGGCGACATTTCGGTTGATGTCGGTCACCACAGCCCTAGTGCACTCTGTTAGTGAACAACTCATAGAAATGCTGCGAAGGTACAAATAGAGTGAAAAAATGGCATAAAATCAGGAGTAGATGTAACGTGTTCTCAGCAATCGCATTTTGCGTCTGAGTGAGCTGGGTTTAACGTATGATGCTCATCATATAATAGCCTTGAAATAAAAAGTTGGAAATGGTTCCGTGTACGTACCTTTCGTGCTCGTCAGGCCATGCCTTCAGAGTAGGGACCAAGATAGTCTGTGCAATAGTGATGATGGAAGGAGGGGGCGTTTGCTTGGGGGGCATACCAGGCTCCCATTTGGAGCCAGAGCCGTCCTCCCAAACCTGGAAGACACGGGCATAGATACGCCAGAGAGTGGAAATGGCAGTCTTGCGGCAGCCTTCGTACGAGTGGCCGGTAAAGGGGAGGACCTTCTCGATGGTCTTCTCAACAACAGTCTCGAGATCGTTGGTACCACACGAGTGGGAGATGATGTCGCCAAGAACGTCGAGAGCAATCTCCTGCTCAAGAGCCACGGCGGTGACAGCGCCAAGTCCCTCAAGATCTTCGAGATCATCCCAGTCATCATCACCCTCGGCCATTTCATCTTCCTGGTCATCAGAGGAGGCCTTGACCTTGATCTGCTTGCCGCCGACCACGAGGGAACCGTCGACGAGTCCGCTGGTATCCAGACCAGAGAGATCGATCTCTTCCTCTTCAAGCTCAAGGGAGTTAAATAGACCCTCAAGAGCACCCTTGAGGAAGTGGTTGAAGTCCTCCTTGTAGACCTTGGCAAGGTTGGACCAAAGAATAAAGCTGGTCTCTTTGAGACGAGGGTTGTCAATGCCCAGAGCCTCCTCACTTGCTTCCATCAGCTTCATGACGTATGGCTGGAAGGCTTCGGGACCAACAGCCAAAGCGATGCGACCCATGCTGTCGCAGGTAGAGCTTCGCAGCTCCAGAGCTTCATCATTCTCCTTGGCAACAACGAACTTTCCAAGAGCTTCCATGACATCGTTGAAGTAGGGGAGGAAGTCCTTCTCCATCGCAGCAGCAATGGCACCAAGAGCCGAGGCGGCAGAAGACTTGACGCCATAGTCTGAGTGGTCCAGAAGCCTGACCATGGGTCCCACCAGATTAGGTCCGTACTGAGCCATGATCTTGGTGTCAACACCATCACCGAGTGTGTCAAGGGCAGTGCAGGCAGAGCGGATAATGTTGATGTTCATCTTGTCGGAAGGACCTTCGGAAGCGGCCTGCAAGTTCTTCAGGACAGCATTGATAAGTTCCTCGTGGTGGGATACCATCTCATCCACCATCTCTTCGGAGAGGTGAATCAGACCAATCAGAGAGGCATATCTGACCTGAGTCTCGGCGTCGCTCAAAAGTCTAACAATGATAGGGAGGAGAGGCTTCAGCTGAGTGGAGATGAAGTCAGGGGCACCCTCGGCAGCATTACCGAGAGCAAGCATGGCGGCCATACGGAATTGAGGCTTCTGGTGAGCAGCGAAGATGGGGAACTGTTCCAGAAGGGGGACAATGACTTGACGGGGAGGAAGCTCGTTAGCAAGAGTATCGACAAGTCTGATGGCGCTGCGGGCAGGAGTAAGCTCCTCGTCATCGTCAGTCTCAATCTCGCCAATGATGTGCATGGCCTTGACCATGAGCTGAGAGCCCATATCCTTCATAGCCTGAATCTTCATGCGGCGGTAGCCAACCGACATGACGAGGAAGTTGATGGCCTGAGTACGCGCCTCCTCATCAACCTCGGTGTTGGCAGCAATCTCCAGAACCAAGTCGAGAAGATCCTTAAGGTGCTGACCCAGCAGGTTGGGGTCGTGAGCAACGAAGGTCTCGAATACCTCGAAGACAGTGTTGTAGCCCTCGCTGTCCTCATCCTGAATAGTAGCCTTGAGGATGTTGACGAGGCCAGGCAAGAAGCCCTGGAGAAGCTGTGTTGCCTGAGGGTCCTCCTCTGGCTCAACGAGAGGGGCAATGACACCAATCGCGCGAACAATGTTGACACGAACGTCCTTGCTCTCGGGGTCCTCCAGACGAGAGCCGCACAGCTTGAGCAAATCGTGGATGTGGTCGAGGAAGTGCATTGGGTTGTTCTCGAGCATGGCGTAAAGCAGGTATGAACCGGCCTCACGGATACCAACGTTGTCGTTGTTGCTCAGAGTAAGAAGCTGCTTCAAAAACTCCTCGCCCTCCTTGTTCTTGATGTCCACTCCAACAATACCAGCAATCAAGCGGCAGGCAGAGTGGCGCAGGTTGTTTGCGGTCTCCTTCAGAAGCCCATCGAGAAGGTGTGTGCGAGCAAGCTGGCGCTGGTCCTGGGCAGTTTTCTCGCCCCAATACTTGGGGACGAGGCGGAGGGCCTGCACGTAAGCGAGCTGGCGGACATCCTGAGCTTCGTTGGTGAGAGCGATCTCGATCAAAAGGAGAAGCGACTCGGGCTTGGAGTAGAAGTCCTTCTGGAGTTCGGCAGTGGCGGCCTTAACCTGTTCGGTGTTTGCTGCGAAGCCTCATAATTAGTAGCTGACCCAGACATTCTAATCACTGGCGGTAGTGACGCTTTGATGAAGGTGATTTGGAAGAAAGCACTTACGCACTTGACTGCCCTTGAGCAGCTGGACGAGCTTGGCCTTGTCCATCCTGTCGAGATTGCACGGTGAAAAGGGCTCGCAGATGGGAGTCTGTGCAAGGAGGACAGGAGGATTGGGGGGACACAGCGAGGCCTTTTAAAAAAAAATTGGCGGCGCGGGGCACAGAGCAACCAAACGCGTGGTGGGCGAAAAAAAATGTTTTTCTGCCCAAACAGACAGCCTCAGTTGAATTGGTGCCCCGCCCTGCCCCGCTCCTTGACAGCGAGTTCAATTTGGCTGATTAGCAGCGCCTAGCAGGTGCCTGGACATGAACTGCCAAAAGCAGCATCGATCCGCAAATCCGCTTACAAGCCAAGCCATCAAGCTGATGAATGAGGATGTGTAGGAGGAGTTCCTTCATGGAAGTGTGCCATAACCTTCTCTTGGGATTCCTCAACGTGAGAACTGGCAATACGTGGCATGCGCTGGGCAGATGCTAAGGCGCAGAGAATGGGCTCTGCAGCCTGGAAGAGGTAAATAGGCAGTGCTATGGTGTCTACGCCATAGGAGAACGTTCACTTCCAGTTGGTGTTAGTAGGAAACTAAGCCAGTTCTTGGGCTCTGGGGCCCATTGACCAAGACTAGATAAGTCATGATAGCCCTCAGTTTTATTCCTCGACACCATGATCACAGTTCCCACAAACTGAAATGATGCAGAACGGACCTGTCTTCCAGGTCGCCATTGCACCAATGTTGGACATAACAGGCGACTCCCAAAGAAAACATCCACTGTACATATGTATGTCTTGCAATCCCAGAAACAACGAACCTCTGCCCAGCCGAAATAGTGGAGCTTCGGACGGAGAGAAGCATTAGTGCCAATGCTCCCCATCATCTTTACTCTGTCCCGTGTCTTGGTGGCGAACACCCTTGATAGAGCTCTTCTCGTGATTGATTTCATGATACGAACACTGCCCCGTCGCTCATTCGTCGTAAAAACATGATGGCTTGTGTATCAGTAGCTCAATCCGAGGTGGGCTTTTGGGGAAGACACAAATGCGAGCCCTTCTTGAGCCTGTCGCAATCCAAGTCCTTGTTGGACCCTACAAGATCATCAACAGTGATACCTCGGCTGTGTGCAATGTCCCAGCAGGTATCCCCAGAGGCGATGGTGTAGTCCAATTCACCTTCTTGGCAAATCACTTTCGGGGGTGCCGACCAGCCAGACTTCGCGGCGGAGTGCAAATACCAGAAGAGGAAGACCAAAAACAGGCCGACCAAGATGAAGAAGTTGAGCAACGGCATCATTTCCGCACGCCAAGACGGTCGGAATTGCTGGTCGGATCCGAGGAACGGTTGAGCGTCATCATCGTCTTCAGAGACACGAGCTTCTCCGACACGCGTCAATCGACCGTAACGGTTGCCGGGAGCACTCTCCCAATAGCTCCCGTCCGCATCCTTGAATGTGTAAACTTCTGTGTCAGCATCGTAGCCGACTCGCGACATACCCTCCGGTAGTCGCTCCTCGTCCGTGTCATATTGCGAGAATCGTGACATTGTACACAGGTCTCGAGGTCAGATCGATGGAAAGTCACGATAGGAAGCGTAGCAAAATGATATGTCCGTTTCGTTTAGATGAGTGAGGGATGGTGGTTTCGATGAGTATGCAGGAAAGAGATGAAGGAAGGGAGGTCTCGTGTCAGCTGTTAGATATACCGACGTAAGGCGTCTCATGATGATTATATAATCAATTTCCTCCCCTATAAACGCGTCACACGAGTGTGGCTGGGTTACTGGGGTCTATGCCTCAAATATTGCATACCTTAGGTACATAGCTAAGTAGCTTCTGCCCAACGGATAAATGCCTAAGTTTTTATGCCAATACAAGGATGAGAGTAGCTCAATGTTCGCGGCGTACCTAGGGAGGCATCGGTTATGATACCCGACACTCGGAAGTTGGTAGGATTTCAAGACAGCCAACCCCCCTACTCTAGAAAAGCACATGTATCAATTTAAATCAATTGTTTTTCGTATGGGACGAATGATGGTATCATGAGCATCATTCTTTGGCAATATCGTCCTGGCGAGCTTTTGATTCAGCTTGATAAGGTCGGGTCCATGCAGCCAGCCATCGGGATACAAGCTTGAGCATGGGGTGTATGCTCGCTAAATCTGACAGTATTTGGGGCTGGAATACGAATGCCAGCCACCTGGAAGGCCACTATTCGACGAAGGCTCCGAATCCGGGGCATGCCCTTTTCATGCTTAGGTAGGTAGGTAGCCACTCTCAATGTTGCTGGACATTCGTTATCCAACCACTGCCCTAGAGAGCGTCGTGTCTAGCGGCCAGACTGCAGTTGAAGCACTTCCTGCAGACAGTGAGTGGCAGCCCAGGCCTCCCATCCCACCAGGAGCTCGGATATGGGAACAGAAGGAAATAATCGAATGTTTTCTTCTCCACGTCCTTTGGCGAGTGTACGGTAGACAAGAATGATCTCCAACACATATTTCTAGCTATGGTGACATTGGGTTCCATAACGGTATCCCCCGTTCGGCGATGGACCGCTTGGACCATCGCATCCCACGGGCCGACCACACCATAATCAACATCCACTTGGCGACGAAGCTAATGGCATCTTGAAAGAACCAAAAATAAAATAAAAAAGAGTAACAATAAATGGAATTGTTGCATCATTACAGATGTTTTCGCTCTTCTTATTTCAGATGTGGTTGTGTAGAAGACCTGAAAAGAATGGTCAACGCGTGGAATCACCTTCATGTTGTTTGCAACTTGAGGCTCCGTCTCCAACTCCCCGCCCCCAGGCTAGTCTTACGTTCCTACTGCGTACCTAGGTATTTATATTAATAAATATCTCTCCAATAGTAGCAATCGACCCTTGCCATATCGCCCGTTAGTGAAAGGTCGAAAAAATGAAACACATCTCCGATCGCCAAAGGGGAAAATCGGGTCCATCTTTAAATAATACTGCAACCACCATCCCACCAGATGATAAGGTATATAACAATCAACCTTCCCAAAGAAACATTACGTCGTCCACGCACTGCACTACACAGCGTCAATCTCTTACTTTACTTCATTTCTTAATTATAATCAGGCGGGCTCCTGTGACATCTTTCACACCAATCTCTTTCCATTACACCTGTGCTTGATACCCTTCATCCTTTTTCCTCTTTCAGCTACCCACAGTCATTCTCAACATGTTTCCCAGGTATGAACATACATTTAAGCAGCACATATTCCAAGATAAGAAGCTAACCAATTCAAGGAAACTCTTTTCCAAATACTACGGATATACATCCGCCACCAAAAAGACAGAGGAGCAGAAAGCTAGACCCCAGCCCATCCGAACAACCTCAAGCTACAACTACATGCCTCTCTTGGACCCCGAGGACTACATGGAGCCATCCACTCCTCGTTACGCCGCCGTCAGCTGCTGAGCAGCTACAATAATATTTACCCTCACAAGTACGCTGGCTCGGCTTGCACGATATTACGAAATTAGTCGGCGTTCTCATTGCCCCACAATTGTTATGAAAGGATCAAAATCAAATTCAGACTTCGAATGATGAGGAAGATGCCGTGTGTTATGCAGATTACAGATTAAAATGAAACAAAAATTCAAAAAGATTCTATTATCAAATAAACCATATGAAATCAATCCAGAGGTGATTTAGCTCAACGTGTTGCTCATTATATTTGCATCAACCGCCGGCTCATCTTAAAATGGCACTCCCGTCGGCTCGCGGACACCAACTGATGCCAGCGCGATCGCCCTATTCAATGCATGCTTCCCCAGAAACCAGATCGCCACAGCAGCAGCGCATGACAGTGCTGTCACCTTTCATTCAGGAATCAAAGTCGTGAAGCAGCCTGCTCAAGCAGCTTTTTAAGGTGAAAGAGAGGTTCTTAGCCAGCCATCAAGTTTTACTACCTAGCAAGTGGGTGACATTGAAATCGAGGCACTCAAACAATAAGCTGCTTATTCTCAAGTCTGCGACCGGTATTCTCGGATTATTGAGTCCTAATAATATATAATACTGTATCTATTACTTCTTTCTTCTATTTTTATACTACTAAAATTCTCTGTTTCTTGCAGAAAGTAGTCAATTCATAACCAACTCTTCCATTGGTATCTCATTTCTCTTGTCACCTACTTGCCTAGGTACCTAGGTACTGCCAGAGAACTTACGAAATAGATGATTCTGACGTCAAAATGCTTCTATCTACAGGGCTCATTCCTCTTCGTCTCATTCATCTTGCACCTCGATCTAGATGCAACTTCATCCTTTGAGGCTCAAAATTCAAGTTTCAGCTGATGCTGCGCGGATCCGGAACCGAGGTTTGTTTTCGTGTTATCGACCATTAATGCGGGGCACAGTTGTGTCCCGGTTCACCAACCCCTTATAAATACCTATACTATACCTGGTCATTCAGCCGTATTGGACTACGATGGCTCTTAATTAAATAAATAGATAATTGCTTCTCTAACTTATTTCACGAGAGGACGAGCTTGCGTGAATCGATATGGCCACAAAACCAACGGTCCCACTGCCATTAGGAGAGGTAGCCAAAGCTCACAAGCTCAGCAACAGTGTCTATGAAGTAGACCTAGTGCCGTCGTACTGTGTCGGGACAGGTAAACGCATTTCCCAAAGTTACTAAAGTTGCATCACAACTGACATACAGGATAGTGCCCAATGGAGGCTTCGTGGCGACCCTTTTCTCGGTTGTTGCCAGCCAACACCTGGCATCTCGGAACCAACCACATACACTGGCAGCACAATGGTCATTCCTCAATCGAACAGCGGCCGGAAAAGCCTATATTCGAGTAATCGAGTCAAAGCTTGGGCGTGCATCATCAGTCCTCCATCTCAGCCTTCATCAGGATGGTCTGACTCCTCACGAGCCTTTCATCGCACCCGAGTCCCAGCCCAAGGTCGTTGCATACATCACCAACACAAACCTTGCAGAGGAGTCCGGGGTAACGCTACCAACCGGATGGACACTCGACCACCCACCGCCCAAGGTAGATTTGGAGAAGCTGGTCTCTGGCACAGACCCCAACTGGGAGCGTTTGATCCACCCGTTGACGAAGGCGGTGCCCATGCTTAACAACTTGGAATACTACCATCAGCGTTCGGGCCATGCCCTCCCTACAACGCATGACTACTGGATCCGATTGCCATGCGATGAAAATTTTACACTGGCATCACTGGGATACGTTGCGGATGTGGGACCACCGCTTTTGATTGAATCATTTCGCCCAGCTTCGGCAGATGCGCCTATACCTCCCGGCGGGTTTGCTTTTAAGAAGGCGTTTTGGTATCCTACACTCACGATGACCTTGGACGTTCGGAGGGCGATGCCACCCGAGGGACTGCCATGGCTCAGATTGCGGGTGGCGGCGAAGGAGGTCTTGAATGGCAGATATGATGCTGAAGTGCTAATATTCGATGAAGCTGGAAGGCTGTTAGCACTCAGCAACCATGTAGCCATGGCCTTGGATATATCTAGAAATTATGCTGAAAGGCGACCCAAACAGAAGATATAGACCGAATAGAGAGGTAGATGCAGATAGCGGCGGATTTTCGGGGTCTTCGAATGACCCGGATGTAGTATCATCAACGTAGGTAGAATCTGCAAGCATTGGTCAAATCTAGACCAGTGCATTCGAGTTCCACAGCACCTACCTTAATTCAAATGAAAGGTGGAGGGGGAGGTTGGGCGAGAGAAGATGGGGAAAGATGCCCGTCGCTAGTCACGATTTTACAGAGGCGAACGGATTCTCTGAGCACTCCAAATTTTTTTTCCTATCACCACCAGATCTCTTAATATCTGAAATACAGTCCAATACATGCTCAACTTTCGGATTTGTCTCGATGAAATCGCTTTTTTCTAATCACCATACGTCCTCAATCCACAGAGCGATACACACCACCTGTAATTACCTACCAATCCCGGGTGCGTTACCGTGACCAGGGCATGGGTTTAGACTGGGGAGCAGCTCCCAGGATGCAGGATGAAGCACCGCTGACAAACAAGCTCCCGCCACATGGTAGCTCAGCTCCGATCCCCTGGACTGAACGGCATGTGGGTGGTCAGGGCCGTTTCCCCCCAGCCTTGTCCGATGTGGTTTGCCAACCATAAAGTCGCCTTGTGTCGCCTTGGCTCCAATTCCCATTGGAGGTCAAGATAGGCATTCGTGGCGAGCGATGCGGGTACTATCTTTACCTAGTCAACAGTCTGGGGGATCAATCGATGTGACAGCCTCCATGCTAACCATAGGAGAGGACATTCGTTTCCTCGTTACGTCCATCCCGCCATTCGATCCGATCCTCAGCTAGGACAATAGGTCGCGAACCCTCACCGTTCACCATGGGGGACGGCAATCAAACAGAAATCGTTGTAGCGGCAGCAGCTCTAGTGGTCTCTGTTATCGCTTTTGCCGCTACATTGATGCAATGTCTCCAACAGTACCTTGGCTCTGCTCGAGGCTACTCACACTGCAACCCCAAGGTCATGGGGGATTGGGCCCAAACGAAGTCCCGACGGTTCTCGCTCAAAGAACTCCGCTTCGAAGTGCAATTCGACGCACCCGTTATATTTGTTTGTGCCCCCAACAACAAGAAGGGCCCGGTACCGGAGGCAGATGTCTACAAGCTTGACGGGACGGAGGAGAGTTTGAAGGATACATGGACCACCTTGAATATGAGCCAGAGAAAGGACTACGAAGACAGAAACCGCAAGGAGCGCATCCATACATCTGATAACGAGCGAGCATCCTGGACGATACTGCTATCGGCCGTCCAATGCATGGAGAAGGAGTCCCGAGAATGGCAGGAGGAAGAGTTCGACTACCAAGGATCCCCATCGCCGCCCCGAGCCTCCCTCCCGGAACTGGGGCTACCACCCACGCCTCCGACTCTCGAGCAGACCCATACACTGGTGGTTGCATTACAAAAGAAGCGAAAGAGCTGGGATACCATGCCTGCCAATATTACAAAGCCCTACGCAACGACCACCATGTGCCATCTGATCGAAATAACTGCTGCCCTTGGAGTCTATTGGAAGGTCTTTGACCGAATCAGTGATCGCTATCGTGCTGAGGGGAACGGTTTCATGGTTCTAGGAGATCGGGTCAATGATCTGGGCCTCCTGTTTTCCTTCCAGGTCAATGGTATGTCACGATTTACTCGGAACCGTGTCATACCTGTTGATGAGGTCAAGGAACTCTGCTTTGGATGGGTTCCAACCATCTACCGCTCTACACAAGACAAGAGAAGACTCGAGATTCCACTTGATGTGCTCGATCTGAGCTCACTCCAACTGGCTAGCCGGGTTGAGATCTCGGAAACCCTTACAATGATAGGGTGCAATAACAACGTCACCAAATATTTCAATGCGAACCGACGATTTTCGCATCTTTTCAGCTGTAAGAAGAAACAGATCCCCGGCGCCAATTATGTAGCTAACATGTTGCTTTTCTCAGTATCCTTTGAAATTTTGGCTATGTTAGCCCAGACATTTCACATCGAAGACACCCTTTTTACTTTTCTACCAAACCCGACCCCGGACCGTTGGGACAGCAAGGCTGTGTCTCTTCCCAAGTTACTCGAGGCCTATGAGCTCAACTTCAAAGAGGAGCTTACAAACAGGGTTCCTAGGAATCGTACCATTGTAAACAGGCTAAAGCACCACATGGAAAACATCATTCGCCAGTATCGCAAGGATGGAACTGTGGCAGAGACCCTCCTACGGTTTAGAGCGCTGCATGCGGCATTGGACGACACTGATGAGATCCTTACTGGCAGAAAAGCAGCAGCAAAAAAGGAACCTGAGCAGGGAGTCAACCCACGTGCCAATTTGGACCCTCGGCCGCTTTCTCCGGCCAAAACCCTAGAACGAATTGGAACTTTGTTTATAGGTACTACGAAGAAGAGTGACGCCTCCGCAAAGCGAACCGGGCTTAAAAAGCCCATCAAACGCGATCCTCCAGGACTAAATAAGGAAACGGAGGAACAGCAGCGAAGAAGGGAGATTGTGCAGGATGTCCTTCGGTCTCATATTCAGGAGGTTCTTCGTCTGCTCAACGAGCCGGATGAGCGCAAGGATCAACAAACTCTTCGTGTACCAGAGCAAGCCAGGGGCCGATCGAGAGATCCTTCACCATCCGTATCGTCACAGTTTGATGATGTCCCAACGTTCGAGAATATGGACGGAGCAAGCCCGGATGACAGACAGCACATCATGATGGACGTGTACTTCAAACGTGTACGTCGGCTAGTGGTGCCGCATGCCACCCAGTCAACGGACAATCGCCGGGCCGGGCGAATTAACTCGCCCTCCGGGCGCCGGGCGAGCATCGATTCTCAATCCAGCGCCATCCGCTCAACCATTGATAATTCTCCGACGGCAGCAGTATCTGTACCGCCTCAGATCAATGAAGAGGTGGCCGAGGGAGACAATGGCGATCCTACTACAGTCGGCCGCTCAGCCAATAGTTCGGAGACTGTTCGCATCAATGGGTTAGCAGCTGAGAGGCCGAGTGCCACGGCTATTTCGACCCCGTTACCCAGCCTGGCGGGAGAGGCTGTGTCTCATGATGATGTGTGGTGCACGCTTGTGTTTCGTATGATCTGCTGGTTGATGTTGCATGACTTCAATAAGTTGGACAAACAGGTGGTTAAAAGTGAGCTGCTTGGCAGCAGAATGCCGGTTTACATTTCATAATCTACTGCAGGGGGCATTCTATTTCTGGACATGATAACGACGAATGATTTACGACAGGCATTACTCTAGAATGGGCATGCGAATATAGATAGGTAGTTATTCATTTATATTGGAGTTATTGATCATGTACAAACTGCATGCCGGACAACGATGGTGAACTAACTCAACATCATGATCAAATATATATCAAAAGAACCGCATAATGACTGACTTGCCAATAACAATCGGCATTTGTAAACACACAACATGCTACACGCATCGTAATTTATTTGTCGTATGTTTTATCTTTCATTGACGTGTTGGTCTATACAACTCTATGCTTCTCTAGGGTAGTGGGGTGATTTGGCGTAACACGGATCGGTTTCTGGCCTCATATCTGGGGATGGGTACTCGGCAAGGCGTTCGTATCTATCGGGGAGGCGTTCGTACACAAGCCCTATGGCTTCTGACACAGTCTGATATTTCGGCCTAGCAATTTTCACTGGAGAATCATACAATCGGAACGGCCGTCGCCACTGATTCAAGGCGAGTGGCTTCACGTGATGGCTATGGTGTGAGACAGTGAGGCGGTTACCGCTTTGGGCAAGGTGGGGAATCGGCCATGGTCGAGGAATTCACTGGGAAAAGCCCTCTAGCCTTGATCTAGCCGCCGGGACCGGCACCGAGCCCACCAACCTCAGGGTCCAGGGCCGAGTGTACCCACTTCGAGGCAAGTATCGACGACACAATTGGTACCTGGCTTTACCTCATACAGGGCTTTGTTGTAAGCGCCGCGGGCTCAGGCTGGCTCCTTACATTAGCCCGAAAGGGGCTGACATTGACTAATACTTGTTTGTTTGAGGCGAAGAACGTGCAGGAATAGCATTGCCGTAGAATATTTGCGGCATCCTGCCATGAGAATCCGAGACGTGAGTTGAACAAGGAGTGGAATGATCTCGAGGTCATATATTGGATTTTGTGCAGTCTTTTAAAGCTAGGCACTGGGCTGAACGGTAAACAAAACGGCAGGCATGGGGGAAGAGATCGAAATCGTAAATCACCTCAGCTGATAACTATTATACCTCAAAACCATATAGCGGCGCAGTTACGACGCGCCCGTTGCGCCCGCCCGTTATATGCACTGTAACTGCCCTTCAATAGGTGCGCGTGCGAAAAGAGTGGCAGCCAACAGCCTGGTGAAGTCTTTTTTCTTCCCCGCGTCAGAGGAGTTGCCGGATGAAGCCCTCTGCCGACACCGGGCGCTCTTGAGTTCTCCGTCGTCTACCCCGGAAAATCTACTATGCCATTCTCTGGACAGACCTATTTTTTAGAAAGAGCCTTGGCCGTTCACTTGAAGAATGGAATTTGCTCCAATGACGTAGCGTGAATTCTGGCTCTCGCGACCAGCCCGAGTACATCCATTAGTCATCTTGCCAAAATCGCATCTAGTAGAGCGGAGCCGGGGTCTGCATCGTGATTCGGTGGTGGATTGGCATCCTCTCCCACGATCCCCTCGATTTTAATCTCAAAGGCTTTGTTTATCCCGGTGGCTGATGCCAAGGCCAGCGCATGCTCCCTGGGCCAACCTGGAGGCAAGCAAGGGATAATAATGGCAAGACAGCTGGGCGGGGACCATCCAATAGAGGGAAAAAAAGGAACAAGAAAAAGAAAAGCACGACCGCTCCCTTCAAGCAGGGCAATGCCGATCGGGGCAGTGACAGGCATAAGCCAGTTGCCGAAGCCCCCAGGTCGAGGGACGAAAATTCCAAGAGAAAAGCATGATGGTCGGTCGGGGCCGCCAGAAGCAGAATCTGGGACAGGCGCTGGGAGAGGAGAAGGGCCAGCGCAGCCGACAGTTGAGCACAGACCACCACAGCGCCTGCCACTTGTACTTGGCTGGACATTTCGCCCGCTGGTGACTTGCTGTCTTTGTTGGTCCTTGTCCTTTCTCTCGGCCTTGGGCTCCGCTCCACATACATCCATACCCATCACTCCACCACTCCACCCACGTCCATTCCCGGTTCTACTGCCTCAGACCTGAGAATCCGTTCCCTTCCAACGCTACCAACCACCGCAGCCCACAATCAACCCCCTCCTCGACCAAGAGGCGGCTTGATACGCGGTGATAGCATCACATTCTCGAGCAATCCTCGACAAGCACCTTCATTTTCCTTTATGATTGTTTCCTTCTCTTCCGGATTCTGGGCGCGTTTTGGTTCTCACCGTGGTCCCTTTTTTCGTATCGGGCCCGGCAATCCTACGCATCGCCCGTGAGCACGCTGCCGTCCCTGGCATCCGCCGAAACGATATACATAGTAAACCACCAGCCGTCAGCCGTCGAGGTCGCTTGTATCCCCTTGGGACCGTTATCTGGATAACGACATTTTGGCCCAACATTCGTCTTGCCGCCTAGTCCACGAGTCCCATCTCCAGACCAGACCCTTGACAGGACTCCCTCCCTCGTTGTACTCGACCTTCCTTGTTCTTCCCTCCGACTAGCAGAACCACTCGACATGATGACGCCCGTTCCTGGAAGCCCTGCTGGAGAGACTCGGCTATCGAAGACGCCCTCACAGACTGTTGCCGTGAACGTAGCCGAGACCGGCCAAGAGAGTCCGAGACGATTTCAACTCGAGATGAGTGAATGCGTGGAGACCAAGACTGTAACAACAACGACTCGCCTCACACGCAAGTTTCCACATGTATTTGTACGAAATCCTACACCTCTCGAATGTCTCGATTCCAAAGAGTACCCTCTGGCCCTGAAGCCGGCGCCTCCTGAGATCGCCGACTTCTCGTATAATATGCCCTTCGAGGAGGATATTGCCGAATCCATAGACACAGATGTGATCACTATCGTGAGTTAACCCTTATTTCCATTGCTTTCGTTTTTTCTACAAGACGGAGGTTGCTAATCACGCATCACTAGCCCTCGCAACAGTCGTCGAAACAAGTATCCGAAGACTCCTTCACCAGTAACGCCACCAAGCCAGAGCCATTCCGTCATGGCACTCCGACCTCAAATCGAGTCCTACGCCCGTCCTCAGTATCGCCTTCGGAAGCATACCCTCGCCGCTCTAGACAAACTCGCTCGCAGGGAGCAACCTCCGAGCCCTCTGGCGAGCGGCGGCAAGCACGAAACGCGCACCTTAAGGCGGTGTCAGATAAACTTCGTCGGTCGATAGCCCACGGGAGCAGCAGTACAGGAGCCAGCAGCTCATCTGCTCAACACCCATCCCTGAGACAGACCCGAGGGTCCTCCAGCTTTCTCGCAACCCCAGACTCATCTGAGATAGTAGAGACCAGCAGTGCGGAGCATCCAACTTCTTCTCGTACCCGGAATCTGCACCTCCTTCGCCCTAGAAACTCCCCAGAGCCTCAGCAATCTGATGCTGCCAGCCCGATCCCGAGCGAGTCGAACCTGACTTTTTCCAGTAATGTGGCGACACCGCCAATCACTGATGCCGACGCAGAGCCTTTAACCGACAGCGAGGACATGCTACGGCATTCCACCCGCCATATTCGACATTCGAGGCCGTCTGTTGACGTAGTAGCCGCGCAAGATGCTAGTCTTCCTAGTCCCAGATTATCTCCTACTTTGGCTGCCGCTCAGCTGCACTCAGCTGAACAAGAGATGGATGATGGCACACAGCCCAGCAGCTTCCAGACAACTACCAGTGATGGAAGTCTTTGGATGGATGAGTCCCAAATTAAGGATGAGGATGAGCCTTCCATGGAATTGGTGCCCGCTAAGAGCCGGGCCCTCACTACCAGGATGAAGCAACCCGAAAGCTCTCCTGTCGTTGTCGATCCTCAGATGCTACTGGAAGCGTTCGATTCGATGAAGCCCGAGATGAAAACTTTCATGATGTATCAGTTCCTTCGACGCTGCGCCCGACCCACTCTCCGTGTTGTTGCCAACGCCGTTAACCCAGCCCTGAAGTGCGACTTCTTCTTTCACTTGCCTCTCGAACTCAGCTATCATATTCTCTCTTATCTGGATCATCAGGATCTTTGCCGCGCTGCACAAGTATCTAGAAACTGGCGCAACATCGTTGATCGCAACGAGACCGGGTGGAAGGAGCTCTTCGATCGCGATGGCTACCAACTCCCTGTTGGCGAACTGGCGAAGGCGATCACACAAGGATGGGGTTGGCAAGATCCTGTGGGGGCCACAGGATTTGAGAAAGATCTGAGTATGCAGAGTCGCCTCACCTCGTCTGAATATGAACTCACCAAATCGGTGAGGCAAGAAGCACCCAAGTCAAGGGCCGCCTCGAAGCGGAAGCGTGGTCTCAACACATACTCGGCCTCTGAGCGCTCAAAGCGGCGGGCTAGTGCGCAGGATGCTTCCTCAATGCGTGACGATAAGAGCGAAGTCAAGCAACACCGAAGTGCTGGGCCGTTATCTGCAGCCAATTCCGCCGCTGCAGCAGTGCCTGATCCCCATCTCGGTCTCCCAAGCCTACGACAGCTTCATCTCTTCAAATCCCTGTATCGACGTCACCACATGATTCGACGAAGCTGGACCAGCGGTGAGGTGAGGCCGGCACATGTCGCCTTTGCCGCACACCCCCGTCATGTCATTACCTGCCTTCAGTTTGACGAGGACAAAATCATCACTGGTAGTGATGATACCTTCATTCATGTTTACGACACGAAGACTGGGAAGCTGAGAAACAGGCTTGTGGGACATGAGGGTGGAGTTTGGGCATTGCAGTATGAGGGCAACATTCTGGTGTCCGGTTCCACAGACAGGTCTGTCCGAGTCTGGGATATTGAAAGAGGGATCTGCCAACAGGTGTTTTACGGACACACTAGCACTGTGCGCTGCCTGCAGATTCTCATGCCAACGCAAACCGGCAAGGATGCGTCAGGAAAGGCTATCATGCAACCTGAGAAGCCTCTGATCATCACCGGCTCTCGAGACAGTCAGCTCAGAGTCTGGCGTCTGCCAGAAGTCGGATCTAAGCGGTATTATCAGACAAGCCTGACAGGCTCAGAGTCTGACTGCCCGTACTTCATCCGTGCTCTCATTGGCCATTCGCACTCCGTTCGCGCCATCTCAGCCCACGGCGATACGCTCGTGAGCGGTTCCTACGACAGTGTTGTGCGAGTGTGGCGTATCAGCACTGGCGAATGCGTTCATACCCTCCACGGACATTCTCAAAAGGTGTATTCGGTTGTGTTGGACCATGAACGTAATCGCTGTATTTCAGGATCAATGGATTCGTTGGTCAAGATTTGGGATCTTGCTACCGGGGCATGCCTCTATACTCTGGAGGGCCACACACTTCTCGTCGGGCTGTTGGATCTTCGCGACGAACGCCTTGTGTCTGCCGCTGCTGACTCCACCCTGAGAATTTGGGATCCGGAAACCGGGCGCTGCAAGAACACACTCATGGCTCATACGGGAGCCATTACCTGCTTCCAGCACGATGGCTCCAAGGTCATCAGCGGCAGCGAGAAGACGGTTAAGATGTGGGACGTCAAGACTGGAGAGTGCATTCAAGACTTGCTCACAGACCTTAGTGGGGTCTGGCAAGTCAAATTTGATGGGCGCCGATGTGTTGCAGCCGTGCAACGGGATCAGTTAACATATGTCGAGGTAAGTGTTTCCCCTTTACGTGTCTCCGTTTGTGAATTTCAAGTATCTAATTGTGTTTCTAGATTCTCGACTTTGGTGCTGTCCGTGATGGCCAACCACCGGAGGAACTGGGGCGACGTGTCCTCCTTAACGAGGATGAAGTTCAGGCTATCATGGAGGAGGAAGCCTGAGCTAATGACCGTGCCCTTCTCCCTTGTCGCCCCTGTCGTTCATTCGTTTTGTTTTCCGTTTCTTTTCATATTCGTCTACGACCACCTCAACAGCATGGGATTAATGTTATGGACTGTTACTGCAGGATGCTAATCAGTCGAGCATCTGTAAAAAGGTTACAAGCATGGGATACCCGGTACTTATCAAATATTTGGGCGTTTTTTAGTCATCATCATTCAGAGTTAAGCCTTTCGACCGGCTCGAAATCCAGGAATCCAGTATGGCGTTGGAGCATGGCATTATTGTGAGAAAAATGGAGGGAAATATTCTTGGTCTGTTCACATTTGATATTGGTTTAACCCAGGCCTAAGTGCCTTGAGGGAAAAAAAAAGCTACTTTTTGTTCTTTTCCAAGCTTGACGGTTCGAGGATGCTACAGAATCATGTTTATAACCACCACATAGTTAGCGTTGTTTGTTACTTGGGACCAAATATAATTGTGTAACTATAACCATGATGTATTCAGCCTCATCCATGAGAGTGATGTTATTTTGTGTGTGAGGTAGTCATGTACCTACCATCAATGTAGGATGACAAGGATACAATTAGAAGTAGGTTGTTATCATCAAGGAACCGACGGTACTAAATCAAAAGTCTTTTTATGTATGTATGTTCCGTTCATTTATCAGAACAGGGGAAAGAACTTCAGCTTGGGACAAGTGTCCGGCCACAGACACTGCTGATGCATATTGTTCTCAATGCTTGCAATCGACCAACTGAAACCCCTATCGTATGGCTTTATGGTAGAATATATAGTGATATTGACTATCAGATGTGCTTTCTTATTATTCTACACCACAGATGCTCCGTATTTGTTACTTGTTTGAGATGATGAAGGATCACCGACGAGCCAGTTTCACTGCTCGTAGCTGAGCAGTGAGATATGTAAGGATAGTTATCTATCGTACTCTGAGTATAAATACGCGTTTGATTTAACGGCTGAATCCTGAGGAGCCTCAGAATCCGTGTCGATACGACATGGATGGTGCGGCGGGCTGGTATGCATCTCCATATGCTCACTTTTAAAGCTACATGAGCTAAACGAGTGATTTGGCCTGCTGTTTGTGACTAGTTTGGTTTCTATAATGATTTTGCATTGGCAGTCAGCCAGCGAGTCGGCATCAAATAACGTTGATTGGGAGCCCCGGCCACGATTCACAAGCCGCCATCTTTGTCAATATCGATCATTAGCTTGACAGTGGGGATTCTGGCCTTTCCTCACGATCTAGATACGCAAATCTCCGTTCATATCTGTAAGGCTATTCTTCATCAAATTGAATAAGAAACAAAGGCGTGGAAGGGGTCAGGGCGCAAGGCTGTTAGCTGAGAGAAGGTCATCCGCTACTGGACCGATCGTCGGTTGTCACTCATCACATTTGTCAGAGCCCGCCAACCTGAATAGCATCGATCGCTCATATCTACGACTATACCTGTCTACTTCTTGTCTGACAGGCTTCTCCTTGATTTTTTGGACTTCTAACCAGACTAACCGTCTGGTTTTCTGCCTGCTCATGTCCCTGTACTCTAGGAACGGACAAACAATACCTAGTCCGCTAGTAAGCAGGTCTCATGACTATCGTCAGTTGAGGGATTTTCGATCTTTTTTTCTTGACATCGGAAGAGATTCCTCGCCAGAAACATTCACACCGATCCTCGGTTTCTGACTGTCCGCTCGAGCATTTGAGCTCGAAGTGGCACAACCCAAGTCCGCTCCTTCTCCCCACAACCGCCCCTGCTCGACCTCCCTCCATTTCCCTAGCAACTCCCTGGCTCTCTAGCTTAGGTAATCACCTCCTTCTCAAGCCTCCGTGATCGGATTCTTCGCGGGATAAGGGGGGGACAATAGGATCAATAGACGTAAAGCACCTGGGATACTATGGCCTCACTTCTATAGTAGAAATTATCAATCTACCCAATAATCCACGCTGGCGTAATTGGTGCCACGTTCTGTTGACACGATGTATGTGTACGAACGGCCGGGGTTTTACCGACGAATGGCTTGCCCCGTCGCCTTAGTCATCATCGATACGGGTAGGCTAAAATAATCCCAGCCCACAAACAAACTTCCTCCTCTGCTTCTTTTTCACGCGTCTTGCATCATATTGTGTAAAGCCGGGTCCTGCTCGTTGACCTTTATGTATGGTAGGTGATTTCCATCGTTCTCTCTCTTGCAATGCCTCTACCAAGCATCATGATGATTGTTTCCATCGAGAAATACCGCGGCTTATGACACTCGAAAGAGTTTTTGATTACAACCATATATACAACAACATTTCTGACAAAATGCTTCCCATCTTTCTTTGCTCAATCACGGCTTTCACTTCCTTGCGGGCTTGCGCTAATATCGCATAGACACTAGGTCCTCGAGTCGACTTCTTTCCCGCTATTCGAAGCAACAATCAACTTCGACCGGTCGATTATACAATGCTAAACCTGCCAGATTCTAGCCTCAGCCAGCGTCTCTCGGGAACCCGGGGTAGGTATCGATGCGTCTTGACTCTTCCGTAGCGATGTATGTTTGGGTCCTCTGATAGCCAATATTGGTTGCATAGTGCCCACGAGCTTCATCGTTACACCTCCATCCTGTCGCCTACAATTTGGTCTTATTTACCGTATTAATGGGGCTGCGAGGAAGTGGAATGACGGCAATGTTTTCCCCTAAACTGGGGATAATCGTGTGCTTCTCTGTTTGGCCTATCATAATCGATGAGGCGTTACTTGCCCGTATCATCTTAGCACTTCCGTAAACCACCTTGTCGTAGGGCTAGAAAGGAGGAGGTAAACCTCGTTGAATGAACCCCAATAACATTTTCGTGGGAAGATGAGCCCATTAGGCTGGACTGCCAACTCGTGATGAGATTGGCGAATAGTGTCTTGGCAAGCGATAAAGGGGTACCTTAGGCTTACGTCCTGCAAATAGCGGTAGTTGATCGAGAGGGAGCAACCCCAAAAAACTACCTGAGGCATGTAGCGCGTGCATGAGAAACTGTTTTGGCTCAAATGAGAGACTGCAGTCGCGGCTTCCGGCGGGTGGCACGAGATCACGTAATTCATGCCACGGTTACTTTGATTGGTATAGAAAGAATCAGCGCGGCAGCTTGTCTCAGTTGAGTGGAAAAAGGAAATCATGTACGTAGGTACCTGGCACACGAATCGTCATGATTAAATGGAGAAGAACGGCAGTGGAAAGCATCTTTGATCCTGGGCCTCACCCCGTAGGGTAGCTTTATCAGGGAGATTACCATTTACGAAAAGCCCACCGAAGTCTTTCAACGTCACTTGGCAGAATGCCTCTCTTGAGTTCATCGCCCCGTTGACTTCAACGTGATTTTTTGAGGTCAAGTTGGTCGAGTTGACCAGTTTCATTGCCGGTGTTTGATCCCGGACCGGAATGTTGTCACGTCTTGCTCTTCGCTATGGCTCTTCAACTCCCACTGAAGCTCTGGCCAACGAGCTCCCGGCCGGTATACTCACCTAGTGTGGCTACGAGCAATAGGTCGTGCTCGATAGATGTTCATGATACGTTTGGGCCGACAGTGGCATACTCGTGTCTTAATGGCTTCGATTTCACGCTGCTTTTTGAAGAGAGTGTCCTGACTTTATTGCCACTTTTGCTCACCGGTACGGGGACGACAGAATACTGTCTTCTCCCTCCTCTTGTCTAGAGATTGTTCGCTAAGCCGAGTTACCAGTTGTGATACTCGTCCCCCGCGCGATTTTACTTCGCAAGACTGCCCCGAAGGCCAAACGATCATGGCTGTTTGCTCTGAAATGTGTACTTGAACACTTGACTCATGTCATACGCGGATAAGTGGCGGCTAATAGGTCAATTCTCTAGGTGACATATTCCATCTACATCGTGCTACAGATCGTCTTTCTGGCTCTTCTGGTTCGACAGGACACTCCATCCACCAGACTCACCGTACCGCTGGTAGTCACCGTCGTGGTTAGTTTCATCTGGCTTCTCTATGTCTCATATCTGGAGCATGTCCGATGTGTGAGGCCGTCGACCATTCTTTGCCTCTATTTCGGTATCTCTGCTCTGCTAGATTTGGCGCGTTTGCGTACCCTCTTCTTCATCCCGAACTATCATATAGCGGCACTGGTCAACCTTGCAAGCTACGCTGTGAAGTTGGTGTTGTTGATCCTGGAAGTCACTGAAAAGCGAAGTCTGCTGTTGTGGCAGTGGAAAGATTCGTCTCCCGAAGATGTCGCCTCTTACTACAGCCGAGTCTTATTCCTCTGGCTCAACCGGGTGTTTATCAGGGGATACAACACGCGTCTAACTGTAGACAGTTTGACGCCTCTGGACCAAGCTATTTTGACCGCTTCTCGGCCTACAAAGTTGGAGCAGAGGTGGGCGAAAGGTGAGAGCTCCTTGGCTGAATTGGTCCTCTCTATGACAAGTCTCTTCTTTAACACGCATACGTTGTAGCCGAAAAATCGAGCAAGGGCGCTTTGCTTTGGGTCTTTGTATGTCATTACAAATGGGCCCTGTTGGGTGGTGTGTTGCCGCGCCTCACCTATATTGCATTCACTTTCGTCGAGCCGTCACTCGTGGAGAGAACCTTGAATTTTACCTCGGAACCTGAGAGCCCGAACTCAACAAACATAGCCTACGGCCTCATCGGCGCGTATGCTCTCGTCCACCTTGGCAAAGCGGTACGATCGACTGCTGAACACTCTCTTTGCCATCAATGTACTAATAGGTTCCCACTATGTAGATGTCGCTAGCCTGGTACGAGCACATGACATATCGCGCCCTGACACTGTTTCGCGGTAGCCTTGTCACGTTGATCTTCGGCAAGACTCTTCGCCTGAGCACCAGTGCTGTCAAAGACGCCGAGGCCATCACGCTGATGAGCGCCGATATCGATCGAATCGGTCTTTCCATGGAGATCATTCACGATGCTTACGCCGCGGTCGTAGAGCTTGCCTTGTCTCTTTGGCTGCTCTCTAGGCTGCTCGGCATCGCAGTTCTGCCTCCTACCTTCTTCATTGTCGGCAAGTATAACCCGGCTCTTGTTCGTAAGCTGAGACGGATGCTGACATGCTAAAAAGTGTGTCTTGGATTTGGAATTCCCATTGCCTCTGCCGCTGGAAACGCGCAGGTGCCATGGCTCGAGGCGATCGAGAAACGCTTGGCCGTGACCTCCAAGATGGTGGGGACGATGAAGGTGATTCGAATGACCGGCTTGACAGACATCATCCACAAGATTGTTACCAGTCTCAGAAGCAAGGAAATCCGAGCATCACGCGCCTTCCGTCTCTTGTCCGTGCTACAGACTGGAGCTGGTGGGTCTCATGAACTTGATTGCCTCCCATAAAACTTTCTACGATGTAATTCTGACTGACTTGGGGTGTCGGATAGCCAATTGCACATTTACCTTTGCTCCCGTCCTGGGTCTCGGAACCTTTGCCATCTTGGCTAAGGTCAACAACACGGAGGCATTGACAGAGGGTATGGCTTTTGCAGTCCTGAGTCTGTTCAACCTCCAGGACAGGCCCGTCATGTCCTTGCTTCATGGCTTCGAAGACTTCCAGACCATATACAACGCCTTTTATCGTATTCAGACCTACCTCTTGTCTGCTGAGAGGGAAGACTCGCGAGCGACTCCTCTCTACCAACAGCCCGAAGCGTCATCGGATGAGAGCTTACCGAAAATCTCTACTACAGTGGCATCCGGCCACGGCGTTCTGACCAAGGTCGTTGACAACAATTCTGAATCCAGCGTTATTCGTCTCACTGAAGCCTCGGGGGGTTATACTCCTGAAACAATGATCCTCAGAGGAATCAACCTGGGGATTAGTGGCGGCAAGGTAACCATGATTGTCGGGCCTGTCGGTTCCGGCAAGTCAACACTGTTGCGCCTTCTCCTCGGCGAGCTGCCCCAAGTGTCAGGTTCCGTCGTCTCGGACTTTTCCAAATGTGCATATGCCCCCCAATCGCCGTGGATTACGTGGGGCACAGTACGAAGCAACATCCTGGGAATGACGCCGTGGGATGCTGGGTGGTACCGCAAAGTTGTTCGCGCGTGTTCGCTAGACGGTGATTTTGAAGGTCTGCCAGATGGCGACCAGACAAAAACTGGGATCCGAGGCTCTCATCTGAGTGGCGGCCAACAGATTCGTGTTGTGAGTAATGTATCTTTCTAGGTACGGTCTGGGAAAGGGAAGAGGAGCTGACATGAGACAAGTCGTTGGCTCGTGCTTTGTACTCTAGGAACAAACTCCTTGTTTTGGATGATGTCCTGACAGGTCTTGACCGGACGACTGAGGCCGCTGTGCTGGATGCCGTTTTCGGTGAGGACGGCATCCTCAAAAATATAGGGTCAACGGTCGTGCTTGCTACAAATTCTGGTATGTTGACTCTGACCCATGCTTTTCTCTCCTGCACTGCTTATAAGATGCCCTATAGCTGGCCACCTACGCTACGCCGACCATATAATAGTTCTCAACACGGAAGGGGGTATCGCTGAGCAAGGCACTCTTGAAGACGTTTCCGCATCCGGGGGCTATGTGCAGCGCCTGGAGAGCTTGCCAGTTGCTGAGACGTCCCGGCAGGAAGCCCTGGAGGTGCCAGAGGAAGTCTATCAGGAACTCGGCCTCGAAAATGAGGACGACGAGTTAGATGCTGCCCACCGGGCCAGTGACTGGCAGGTGTACACTTACTACATCCAGGTTGCCGGTGTATGGACCTTTTCAGCCTATCTCGTTATCTGCGTGGCGTATATATTTGGCCTTAGCTTTCCCTGTAAGTGAATTCACAACGTCGTCATTCTTTAGATTACTGACTCTGATGATTCTCTCTAGCAATATGGTTACAATGGTGGACCCATTACAATAAAGAACATCCCAACGACAACATTGGCTACTGGCTTGGCGTATACTTTGCCCTCGCAAGTTTAGCGATTGCAGGGTGTATGGCATCCGACTGGTGAGTTGACCTTTCATAACATGGGACTGGTGAAGTGGTCTGACTCCTCTTTAGGGCTTTTCGAATGATGGTGGTTCCAAAAACCTCGCGCAAATTCCACGAGCTTTTGCTCGATACAACTATGCAGTATGGTATCTCTATTTCACCTGGTTAAGGCTCATAAGTGGCTAATATTCCTCGTCCTTTAGCGCAACAACATCGTTTCTGACATCTACAAATGTCGGAATCACCACGAACCGCTTCAGCCAAGACCTGCAGCTTATCGACAGTGATCTGCCGCAGTCTCTCGACGAGTGCGTCATGAACTTTCTTGGTGTCTTGATCTCAGCCGTGTTGGTGTTTACCGGCTCGGGCTACGTTGCTGCTACTATTCCCGCCTGCGTAGCTGTCATCTTCTTTGTCCAGATGTTTTATCTGCGTACCTCACGTCAGTTGCGTCTGCTCGATATTGAGGCTAAGGCGCCCCTATTTTCCCATTTCATTGAGACCCTGGGCGGCATCGCCTGCATCCGCGCATATGGGTGGTCAGAACAGTACATGGACCGGAGCTACGACGTCCTCGACGCCTCGCAGAAGCCGTACTATCTATTGTGGTGCATTCAGAGGTGGCTGACCGTGGTGCTGGACCTGTTGGCCGGCGCCATCGCCGTGATGCTGGTCGCGTTTGCAACACTGGTGCGCAACGGGTCGACTGGGCTGCTGGGCGTGGCGCTCTTCAATGTCATCAGTTTCAGTGGCGCTCTCCAGTCTCTTGTCACGCAGTGGACACAGCTGGAGACAGGCCTTGGTGCCATCAGTCGTGTCAAGGCATTCGTTGAAGAGACCAAATCAGAGAAATGTGAGGGAGAGACGGACGAGGACTTGCCAGATGCTTGGCCGGCAACTGGTTCTATTATTCTGAATAACGTCTCCGCCTCTTACGAGTCATCTACTGCTCCTGTCGTCGATGGATTCAACTTGACCATCCAACCAGGTGAAAAGATTGCATTGTGCGGGCGAACCGGAAGGTAAGATTTCAGTTCTGAGTTTGATGTTTTCTGCTAATACTAACTGGCAACGCTCTAGTGGTAAATCGTCACTGCTCTTGGCTATTCTTGGTATGCTGGACCTCGATGAGGGCAGCATCACCATTGACGGGTACGCCACCGGAGAGATATCGCGAGAGACACTGCGCAGCCGCCTCAACATATTACCACAGGAGCCCTTCTTTCTGTACGGGAGTGTGCGCGAGAACATGGACCCGCTGCACATCTTGACCGACGAACGGATTATCGAAACCCTACGTGCCGTTCATCTCTGGGACTTGCTGGATGACCGCGGTGGGCTCGACGCCCCAATGGACGAGGATGCTCTGTCCCACGGCCAGCGACAGCTATTCTGTCTTGCCCGCGCTATTGCGCGCCCGGGTAAGATCATCATCATTGACGAGGCGACGAGCAGCGTCGACGCGGAGACGGATGAGCTCATGCAGCGGGTACTACGAGAAGAGCTCCAGGGCCGCACCCTGATCGCCATTGCTCACAAGCTAAACACAGTGCTCGACTTCGATCGGGTCGTGCTAATTGACAAGGGCAAGCCGCTGGAATCTGGGAACCCGCAAGAGCTCCTGGCCGACCCAGCGTCCATGTTCTCTAAGCTATACAGGGGTGGAGCAAGTGGGTGACATTGAAATTGAGACACTCAAATAATAAGCTGCTTATTTTCAAGCCTGCGAGCAGTATTATCAGATTATTGATTGCTAATAACATGTACTTGAGATAATAAAGTACATATTGTTACTCGATGTTCTTTTATACAACTCATTTTCTCTACTTATTTATCACGGAAAGCAGTATATTTTTAATAACTCTTCCATTAGGTGTCTCATTTCTCATGTCACCCACCTGTGGAGGTAGTAGCCCTGCCGCGTAAAGTAAACCGTGGGCGGGATGAGCGGAGGACCGAGATCTTTCGTTCTTCTTTGCTTTTTCGATCGAGATCCTTGCTGTAAGGATGAATCTCTGGAGCTACACCCCCCCACAGGCGAGAGGATTGACTGAGACGGGTGGCTGGGCGGGTGAATCGTTGGGCAGCTCGTTTAGAATAGCATAACATGTACACATCAAATTCGTTTCTTCCTCCACAGTCGGGCGTGGATCATTGTCGGTACATTGATCCATGTTGTGGAGTCGCATCGGCACATTGTTCTTGGGCCTGACCGGCAGTAGCTCGTCCATGAACTCATCAATACGAGAATAGGTGCCGAAGATGAAGGAACCGGACTCCGCTTTTTGTGTGATATACGGCTTGTGAGCGAGTGGCTGAGACGGCTCACTCCCATCTATTGCCCCAAAGCCAAGCCGCTTTCCTTCTTTGCATCACCAAAAGGTCCTTGGAGGTCTTTCATCGCGGTTGCTATTACCTAACATTACCTAATTGTGTGACCCGAGAATGATCTGGACCACCGGAGCCAGGGGTTGCTGCAGCCTCGTGCGTCTACATATTGGACACGGAACATTGGATTGGCATTGGCTGGAGGAGCTCACAGCCGTTGTTGTCTCATTAATGGGGTCACGCAAGGCGCCATTGGAACGCCCGAGACATTGTTCATCATTTCTGACCGCTCGTCCAGCAAGCTGCCTGCATATAAGCATTGAGTAGGGGTAAGGACCCCAGCCGATTGGATGATGTTACGGCCTCGATTTTATGACAATGTGGGTTGGAAGGCTATCGTCGATGATCACATCTTTACGGAAATTGATATATCATATTCTGCAGGTGGAAAGGGATAGATCGACGGGATTTACTGTTTTCTAAGTGGCCACCGTAGATGTCTCAGCTCTTCAGCTCGCCACTAGCAACTACCGACTTACCTTTAAGGTACACTGGCATCATGTGTTTCTGCGAGACGAGACTCGGTCTCGTACTACTGCAGTCATCTATCACATAGTGGAGCCCAATTTCCTTTCGATGCACTTGGGTGTACGACTGCATAGTGCATACTTCGTGGTAGTCGATGTATCGTTTTTGCGAAGTCTAACCATGTTGTATTGTAACCCTTGACCCCTTACTTGTCCCTCCGCATAGTCTTAGTATCATAGTCCCGGTCTACCGCTTCCGATTCCTAGACCTGCATGACTAGAGGAAGTCAATGGGGATGATGCAAGCTGATCCTCAATTTACGAAATGGCATGAATGCACCCAATGTGGATACTGCATACCTTGAGTGAGTTGATGGGCATTGGGTAGAATGATGTATTAGCTGCATTGCTTTTTTACAAAAGTCAAATCTAAGGAGGCGCAGTAAAGACACCGACAGCTCACTTGCAGCCTCATGGGGTAATTAGATGACGAAATGATTCAGAGAACCCAGCTCACCGGCTCAACAGATACTGAAATGAAGCCCACCATTGGTCTCAGATGGCACGTTCAACTTGTGTGCCGTCCATACCCGCCCACTCCCTCTCTGCCAGCCTGTGAAAGCCCAGATCGCACCGCCGGCCGCGCGGCATGGCGTTCTGCGACCCGAGCTGCTCCATGGTCCAGTCCGTCGTTGTCTCGGACTGCGGATCCCGCCGCACGCTGAACGCGAGGAGGACGCCTGCGACGAGCTGCTTGATCTCGGCAACGGCAAAGGCTTTTCCCAGACAGAGGCGGGCGCCGTAGCCAAAGGGCATGTAGCATGCCTCCATGGCCTGTAGAGTTGCCCCGTCGGCCTCGAGCCAGCGGTCGGGTTTGAACATGTGTGGATCAGGAAAGACGTCCGGTCTGTAGTGGATGGCGAGTGTCGATGTGGACACAAGAGTCTGTTATCGGCTTTGTAGTTAGCATACACAAGCAATTGAACAAAAGCGAGGATGGCAAACTGTCAGGAAGAAGAAGAAGAGCACTCACTCCGGCTGGTAGGATGATGCCGCTATATGCCTTTGTAGTGGGCACGACCCTCTCTGCCCTGCCGCTCGATAAAGGATGGAGGCGGCCAGACTCTCGAAAGCAGGCATCTAGAATGGGACAAGCCATGATGCTGTCAAAGGTGGGCAATCCGTCATCCTCGTTGATGGGCAGCGAGAGAAGCTCAGTGCGGACCCGGTCCTGCCACTCGGGGCTGCAGGCCAGGTCCCAGAGCAAAAAGGTCAAGGCGAGGGCTACCGTTGTCTGCGCCGCGTGGATATTGTCCAGCATCTCGGCCGCGATCCACGGCACGGGGTAAGGCTCGCCCTCAGGCGTCTTGGCGTAGCTCAGCTGGTGGAGGAGGGAGCCGGGCACGATCTTGCCCGGGTTTCGCTGGCTGACCATGATCTTGTCCATGTTCCAGTCGGTCAGCCTCTCCTCGGCGGATAGGAAGGTCGGGTCGCCTCTGGTATAAGACAGGACGGCCCGGGTGATTTTGTGGACGGTGGGAACGATGTATGCGAGGTTGTTCCAGACCTCAACTTCCTTCCAGCCCGCTAATATCGCTCTCTCTTCGCAGTTCTCATCGTCAATAGAGTGAGCGCAGAGCTCGGGCCCGTATGCCAGGCGTGTGATGTTGTCTAACGAGTACAGGTTGCAGTAGAACATGGCATCGACCGTCAGGCGCGCCTCCATGTCTCTCTTGAGCCGATCAACGATCTTGGATACGTTTGTGCGCAACGGTTGCAAGACTGCCGGCTTGTAGATGGATGAGGGCTGGTAGAAGGCGAATGTTCGCTTGCACATCTGTCGGTGCTCACCAACACCAAGGACACAAAATATGGGTCGCTGGCCGTAAAATGTCAAGTTGTCAAAGTAGCTGCTCTTCGGATGACGTCCGGAGCAGCCGTAAATGTCCCTCGTGGGTGCCGGGCTGGAAAAGGAGACCTCGCCCGGGGCGATGAGGACGACGTCGCCGTACTTGCAGTGCCACTCGTGAATCTTGCTAATCCGACGCAGCCGCAAGTCTTGATAGATGGCCCAGTAGCGGGTGATTTTGCACAGCCTCGGCCCTGGAATGTTCCTGTAAGGCGAAAGGAACAAGGCATAGATGACATTTCCGGCAATGAAAGTAAGAGAGAGGGCCAGAACTAGGTCGAGGACCGTCAAGAGGGTCATTATTGCGCTTGGTCTGTCTGCCGAGCGAACCAGAATCGTATCAAAGGGTTGATGGCTGCAATTCCAACTTCAAAAAGAGCACAAATAACGATAAGAAGGGCTTGCATACCGATCAAAGCTAAGAAAGAGGTGAAAAAAGGTATACGCTGTATCATAAAATAAGAAGTGCCACGAAACCAGTTTTTATACCTACATCATACATGTACTTGCTTGCTCGGGTCAG
Organism: Clonostachys byssicola; assembly: GCA_902006505.2. Lineage (NCBI taxonomy): Eukaryota > Fungi > Ascomycota > Sordariomycetes > Hypocreales > Bionectriaceae > Clonostachys > Clonostachys byssicola. The sequence goes on along the minus strand of CABFNO020001451.1, from coordinate 439,699 downwards.
AAGAGGTCAGAGGACGGCAGGGAGCCACTAGGGTCAAAAGCCTTCGATACAGGCAGGATTGCATCATGTCTCTTCAGGCTGACCGATACCCTTTTGGTCGAAAAGAATACCGACCCGGCGGGAGTACTCGGGGGGTAAGGTTGTGTGACAGTTTGCATGAGATCACTCGGTTGTTGTTGGAGCAATGGCTCTGTGCAGAGATTTATTCCGAGAGACACTTCCCAGGCCGTCCAAGGGCGAAGTTCCTGTCGCTTATTGGAAATACCTAAAGTACATATGCACGCGAGACTATAAAGAACTAGCCACTAAAATGGGATTTGATACAGCAGTAAATGGCCTTCAGGGTAGAGATAATTCTCAGTTCAACTACCAATTGTAGAATGGTTGTCGGATCTGGGAGCTAAGAAGAAAACACTCAGCTGGGAAGGCTTCTACTTTTATGACATGGTATATGTAAGCAAGGTAGGTACCTATTATATAAATTTGCCTGATACTTGGCCGTTCTAGACGAGACCCAAGGCGTAGTAAACAAGCCTCGCATTAACAAGCCGATCTTGGCAGAACTTCTGTTAAAGGCATGGATACCTAAGGCAACGCAGGACTGAATCATTATTACTAGTGAGTCTCTCTTGGGATGGTCAAGAGATGGTCACGTTCCACCGAGTAAGAAAATCTCCGCTCCTTGACATACAAATGGTGTGATGGCATGCTGTCACAGTCTGAGGGATCTACATGCACAAAGCTACAGTGGAGTACATGTAGCTATGAAACGAAGAGCTCGGCCTCATTTTGAGTTCCGCCGTGATGCTCATCTCAAGATGCAATGGGAATCTAGCCTTTGTGATCCGGAGAGCTTAACGAAAGGAAACGCGTTTTCACGGTTCATTCAGACCGTGATATTGCATAGTGCTTGTATGTCTAGCCCGCGGATATCCGCGTTGCTTTAACGAGCTGGCCAATAGGTACATTTGCAACCTACATGGAGTATTTACTGCACCGTCTTTTCTCATGCCCAAGCCCTGCGGCTGAGGATCGTCAAGTCTTTTGCCAAAAACCATAAAACTACTGAAAGCCGCTTGGGAAGTGGGGTGCTTGTGAAGCCACCATGGCGGAGGGGTGTGTGACATGAGCCTGGTGAGTTGCTTGGGGAAAGATGTGATGTGATGCATGCGCATGTCTCAGTCCTCAAAGTCTATCGAATGCAACCGCGCACTACCCTTTTCGAGTACTCACCTGAAAATGCAGCGCGTCTAACCGAGCAACGATGACGATGACTATGGATGATCTAGCTACAGATTGATAATGGTCGCCCAAAAGTTCTGTCTGGAGCAATGCGCTGCCCGATATTTTACGCAACGTACGAGAGAGAGACATGCACGCACCCCCTTCGCACGGTGCCTAGAAAACACATGTACTTCACATCCACGTCGTGTGTAAGTGACGAGTATTGCATTGTGTATCATCAGTCCAACATCATCGGCCCAAGAATTTGAATTTGGCTGCTCAGGTCCTCTTTGCGGCGTCTCATCTTCCTCTACCAACACCGTCATCATCCCTTCACGAAGGTGTCTAAGGAAAAGCTTGGCCCGGAGCCATTCACAAAGTGGCCGAGATTGTATTGTACGATATTGTTCAGAATGCCTGCCAATGCCTCAGAACAGAGGCAAGATCCTTCCTCGTCATTGGTTTATACCGAGTCTCAGCACAGATCAACAGATAGCATCAGTCGTCAAGATCTTGAGCTCATCTGGAAATGGAATCATACCGTCCCAGAGACAGTCAACAAATGTGTTCACAGTCTTATCACGGAGAGAGTGCGCCTGCAGCCTGACGACCAAGCTGTCCAGGCCTGGGACGGCAATTGGAGCTACCGTCAGCTCGATGAACTCTCCACCAACCTAGCACATCGCCTCATCGATATTGGCGTCGGTCCTGATGTGATTGTCCCTCTCTGCTTCCAAAAGTCAAAATGGACTCCCATCGCCATGCTCGCTGTTATGAAGGCCGGAGGTGCATCAGTGGCTCTGGAAACCTCACTCCCTTTCGAGCGTTTATGTAGCATCGTTCAACAAACCAAGCCGATTGCTATCTTGGCATCTTCCTTGACTGCTGGTCTTGCTGGCGACCTCGCCTCAGGCCCAGTCGTGCTTGTTGATGACGAAAGTACTAGCTCCTCTGTGGCAATCAACAAATTGCCAGAGGTTCATCCATCAAGCAGACTTTACATCATTTTCACTTCGGGCAGCACGGGCACTCCCAAAGGCACAATTATCACCCATTCCAACATTTGTAGTTTGATTCGCCACCAGCAGGCCACACAAGGCTATTCAACTTCCTCACGGGTGTATGATTTTGCCAAGTATTCCTTTGACGTAGCCTGGTCCAACTTCATCCATACCCTGACTGTGGGTGGCTGCCTCTGCATCCCTCACCAGCAAGAGGCTATCAGCAACCTTGCTGGCTCCATACAAGCTTACGGCGCAAACTGTGTCAACATCACGCCCACAGTCGGTGCCATGATTCGACCATTGGACCTGAAAGGTACACTGAAGCATGTTATTTTCGCTGGAGAGGCCTTGACGAGTCAGCTGGCCTCAGAGTGGGCACAAGCTACCCGCGTGTTCAACTTGTATGGCCCGGCTGAATGCGCAATCGGAGCCACGCTGGCTGACTTTGGTGATGGCGGCGTTGCTGGCAAGCAAGACTCCATTGTTACTATTGGCCGCGGAGCTGGCCTTTGCACTTGGGTGGTCGAACCTGACTGCCATGACGAGCTGGTGCCTGTTGGAGTCACTGGCGAATTGGTGCTGGAAGGCCCAATTGTCGGAGACGGATATCTCGGAGAGCCAGAAAAGACGGCCGCAGTGTTCATCGAGAGCCCTAAGTGGTTGGTTGCTGGGTCTCCGGGCTGTCCAGGTCGCCTAGGTCGACTGTACAAGACAGGTGATCTTGTGCGCTACGAAGCCAATGGGAATATTACCTATATAGGCCGAAAAGACTTGCAAGTCAAGATCAGCGGCCAGCGTGTAGAGTTGGGCGACGTCGAGTCTCACGTGCGGACAGAGGTCACTCATGGCGGCTGGGATGTGCGAGTGGCTGCCGAGCTCTTGACACCACGCAACAGCGACAGGTCTTTGCTTGTTGCGTTCATACAGATACCGAAGTCAGCTTCCAACCAAGACAAGGACGGACTAGAAACAGAGTTGCAGCGAGTCACCGATGGACTCAACAACCGGTTGGCCGTCCATCTACCGGCGTACATGATTCCGGCAGCCTATATTCCGCTTGAGGTTTTTCCCACAACATCTAGTGGGAAATTAGATAGAAGCAAGCTCAGAGAAGTTGGGGCTGCATTTTCATTGAAGGAGCTTGTGGCTCAAGGTTCATCTTTGCCAGACAAGAGGGAGCCAACCACTTTTATGGAGCTCCGTTTACGAGGTCTTTGGTCCTCTGTTCTCGGTTTGAATGACGGCAGCATCGGAGCTGATGATGACTTTTTACGTCTTGGAGGAGATTCTATTGCGGCCATGAAGCTGGCTGGCGCCGCGCGAGATGACAGCCTGTTGCTCAATGTCGCCGACATCTTTACCCATCCGGTTTTGTGTGACATGTCAAAGATCGTGGTCGAGCTTTTAGAGGATAGTAGTAGCACCATCGAGCCTTTTTCTTTGCTCAAAAACCATATCGACGCGCAGTTGGTGCGCAGACAGGCGGCCGTCGTCTGTGGCGTCGCTATTGAGAATGTGGCCGACGCCTTTCCTTGCACACCTCTACAAGAGGGTCTCATCGCCTTGACAGCCAAGCATCCAGGTGACTACATCTCCCGGCATCTCTTCCAGCTGCAGCCTGGAGTGAACATGGAACGTCTTCGAAAGGCATGGGAACAGGTCGTGGCGGCAACAGCGATTCTTCGGACGCGAATTGTCGACATCAAGCCCCAAGGAATGGTGCAGGTGGTCATTGATACCGATGAAACGACCGGAGTAATGCACGAGGAGCGACGCATGAGCCTCGCCAAGTATAGGCAGATGGATGAAAAGCTCACAATGGACTTGGGAAGCCCCTTGTTCCGATTCGCACTGTTCGAGGAGGAGCAAGAAGATGAGAAAGAGGCGAGACGTTTCTTTGTGTGGACGATCCACCACGCGCTATATGATGGCTGGTCCAAATCACTACTTTTAAAGCGGCTTTCCCAAGCCTATCATGGCGAGGAAGGAGAGCTTGAGGATTTCACTGCATTTCAAGGTTTCGTGAAGCATATCCTCAACATACAGGAAGACGAGGCAACCAACTTTTGGTCGACACAGTTCAGAGACATTAATGCAGAAATATTTCCCCCACTGCCGTTGCCGCATTATCAGCCGAGATCTGATACCTTGGTAAAGTATGACATTAGAGATCTCCAGTGGCCAAATGCAATGGGTATGACAGCCTCGACCCTTTTGAGAGCTGCATGGTCCATTGTCACCTCATTTTATACAGGTGCAAATGATACCGTGTTCGGTATCACCGTGAGCGGCAGGCAGGCAGCTGTCCGAGGAGTGGATGGGATGACCGGTCCCACGATTGCGACAATGCCGCTGCGGATTGTCTTGGATAAAGAAAAGACTGTCGGAGAACTTCTCGTCCAAATTCAAAATCAGGTCCTTGATATGGTGCCGTTTGAACAAACGGGCCTACAACGAATCAGGCGGGTCAGCCCTGAAGCCGAGAGAGCATGCGATTTCCAGACGTTGCTCATCATCCAGCCAGCCGAGGATGAGACGGAGCTGTCCTACCATGATCGTCTCTTTTTACGCGAGGGTGATTTTGAGAAAACAGGTGAAGCGGAAAACGAAATGGCAGAGTTCCGCACGTATCCTTTGTCTCTGGAGTGCCACCTGCAGGAGCAAGGCGTTGTCTTGTCGACAAGATTTGACTCTGCTGTGCTTCGACACGACCAAGTGGCCAACATGATGAGGCAGCTGGAATACGTTGCCCGCCAGCTATGTAATTCTGAACATGTAGAGGTCAAATTGGGAAACCTGGCTTTGATCGGTCAAGAGGATCTCGCCCAGATATGGCGTTGGAACTCAAGCATACCCGAGATGGCCGATGGTACTGTGCACGACTTGATTTCCGCCACAACAAGGCAGCAGCCGAATGCCGAGGCAGTATGCGCGTGGGATGGTAGCTGGACGTACCGCGAGCTTGACGACCTGTCGACGCGTCTAGCACATCATCTTGTTGGTTTGGGTGTTAGGCTCGATATCATCGTCCCGCTAGTTATTGAAAAGTCAAAGTGGATGCCTGTAGCCATGATGGCTGTGATGAAGGCCGGGGGAGCTTCTGTTGCTCTCGACGACACGCAGCCAGAGGATCGACTTGGAAGTATCGTGCGACAATTGGAACCGGTCGTGGTGTTGACGTCGGCCAAGAATCAGGACCTTGCTCGTCGCTTAGGCCCAACGGTCACGTGCAACCTGGCTGTGGTCGGCGAGGAGCACCTTCCCAATCATCCTTGTGCTTCAACAACTACACCATCAACAACGATATCATCTATAGCACTCCCAAAAGTAGACTCTTCAAACAGACTCTATCTCGTCTTCACGTCTGGAAGTACTGGAACCCCAAAGGGTGTGGTCGTAACTCATGGAAACATTACCAGCGCCATCCGCCACCAGCGGGGTACCCTTGGATTCACTAAAGAATCACGAATCTACGACTTTGCGTCGTACACATTTGACGTAGTCTGGTGCAATCTTCTCCAAGGCCTCTCTGCAGGAGGTTGTCTCTGTATCCCGAGCAACCATGATCGCCGCACCGATCCTCTCGGCGCCATCAGCCGTCTTGGTGCTAACACAACCATTTTGACCCCCTCGACTATCCGCGGATTGGACTTACAGCCCCTCCGGGATCTACACCACATTCTCTTCATCGGAGAGCCACTCTCAGTTGATGATATAAAAAGCTTGCATCCTGACATCGCCATAACTAACCTCTACGGGCCAACGGAGTGTACGACGTTTAGCACGGCCCAACGCGTCGTCTTTCGCAAGTCTTCGGGCCTGGAAAAGCGTCAACCCATTAGCATAGGCACCGGCTTAGGTCTACGAACATGGCTCGTACAGCCTTCGGATCACTCCAAATTGGTTCCAGTAGGATGCGTTGGCGAACTTTTGCTGGAAGGGCCGCTTGTGGCGGCGGAATACTTTGGAGACGACAAAAAGACGGCTGATGCTTTCATATACGACCCAGTCTGGCTCTTGAAGGCATGTCCCAATCACCGTGGTCGCCATGGACGTTTATACAAGACTGGGGATCTTGCACGGTACGACATAGATGGAAACCTGATTTTCCTCGGACGGAAGGACTCCCAAGTCAAGATCAATGGCCAACGTGTTGAGCTGGGCGATATTGAGCACCACGTCCGATCCAATATCGTATACCGTCAAAATTCAAATGTCACAGTCATCGCAGAAGTTGTGAAGCCTCAGGACTGCAGCAATGAAATGCTTGTATGTTTTGTTCACATCGGGGCCACCGAGGCATTCTGTGATGAAACTACTGTACACGATGCGTTCGAGAGCTTGTCGAATAGTCTTCTCGACAAGCTTGTTGGCAAGATACCAGCGCATATGATCCCAGCAGCCTGCATTCCACTCAGCGAGATTCCTATGACACCCAGCGGCAAGATTGATCGTGGTAAGCTCCGTGTGATAGGTCAACAAATGGATTTGGCGAATCTGGTAGGAACCAACTTGACCTCTGAGTCCGTGCGATTAGAGCCGTCTACAATTACCGAAATGCACCTAAGGGATTTGTGTGCAGCCGTGCTCGGCATCAGAGAAGAAAAAATCGCCATGGACAGTAGCTTCTTACGGATAGGAGGTGACTCTATTGGGGCCGTGAGGCTTGTCGCAGCAGCACGCGAGCAGGGCATTACTTTCTCTGTCACCGATGTATTTGAGCACCCCGTGCTGAGCGACCTGGCCCGAATAGCCTGTGTCAGTGCCAGCGAGACCGAGAAACTTGAAATCGAACCATTCACACTGTTAAGAAATTTAAAAGTGACGATAGCCACCCTCAAGCAGCGAATCGCAAGTGAATGCAACGTCCAGGCTGAGCAAGTCGTGGATGCATTTCCTTGCACCCCGCTGCAGGAAGGCTTGCTTGGATTGACTGCTAAGCGAGCCGGCGATTATGTTGCCCGATTCATCTACCCGCTGCAGGCCAGCGTAGACTACGAGCAGTTTTTGACAGCGTGGGAGGCCGTCGTTGCAGCAGTACCTATCTTGCGAACTCGGTTTGTTGATCTGGGTGACCTTGGGTTGGCTCAAATCATTGTCGACGAACCAACCAATTGGTCATTCAAGAACGAGTTGATTAGTGTCAAAGACTATGAGTTAGCTGATAAACAGCTCGAAATGGGCCTAGGCTTAGCTATGGCAAGATTTGCCATTGTAAAGGACCCAGCTGATGGTAGACGTTTCTTTGTGTGGACTATTCACCATGCCCTCTACGATGCCTGGTCTATTTCCCTTATATTGGAAAAGCTGGAAGCTACATATAATTTCAATGAATGCGGTACAATCACGCCCTCAGTACCGCTACAGGCCTTTGTCAAGCACGTAATAGACATTGACCAGATCATGGCGACTACTTACTGGAGTGAGCAGTTTCGTGGATCTGAAGCTCAAACCTTTCCGTCGCTTCCCTCAGCCACTTATGAGCCAATGTCTAGTGCCTTCTTCAAGCACCGCATTAGAAACCTCCAATGGCCAAAGACTGACACGACGCCTGCATCGATTTTACGGACAGCCTGGACGCTTTTGGCTGCAAAATATACTGCTAGCTCGGACATCGTCTTTGGTGTTACTGTTTCTGGTCGACAAGCTCATGTTCCCAACGTTGAGCAAATTGTAGGACCTACAATTGCCACAGTGCCCGTTCGAGTTGCTTTCGACTGGAGTGAAATGACTGTAGAACATCTTCTACGCCAAGTTCAGTCCCAAGCGGTGCGTATGACGGCTTTTGAGCAGACGGGTTTGCAACGTATTCGCTGCGCGAGCGCGGAGGCTGAACAAGCATGCAAATTTCAGACTTTGCTCGTCGTACATCACGTCGAGGATGGCGAAGACAAAGGGGGTAGTAATTGGTTCATTAGCAACCGGGACGAAGACGGAGAAGACGACACCAACGTCACCGATCACGATACATTCGCCCTAACAATTGAGTGTGGTCTGGAAAGAGAGGGACTCAGGCTGCGCATTGCCTACGATGCCAGGATCTTGGATACCAAGCAAGTCGAGAGGCTGGCTCACCAACTAGAGCATGTTATTCGACAGATTTGTGCTCCAAGAAATGCTAGCTGCCATCTAGGTAGCTTGGATATGCTGAGCGCCCAGGACGTGGATGATATCTGGACATGGAACAACACCTGTCCCGAAGCTTTGCACACTTGTCTACATGACATGATTTCACACAAAGCTCAATCGATACCGGATTACCTGGCAGTCAATGCGTGGGATGGTGATTTATCCTATCGCGAACTTGACGAGATATCTACGTACTTGGCGTTATACCTCGTCAGTGTTGGCGTTGGGCCCGAGACAATCATTCCTCTCTATTTTGAAAAGTCCATGTTGGCGCCCATTGCGATGCTGGCCGTTATGAAGGCAGGCGGTGCGTCGACCATGATGGACTCGCGCCAGCCGAAAGAACGTCTGCAAGTCATCGTCGACCAAATCAACCCTGTTGTGGTGGTGACTTCGTTGAGTAACAGAGAGTTGGCGAGCACACTCACCGTGGCACCCATCATTGCTCTCAGTAGTGAGCGCTTAGAGCAGTTGAGGAGTGAGCAAAAATGCCTGACGCAGCTTCCACGAGTCCAGCCGTGGAACAAGGCATACTTGATATTCACTTCAGGCAGCACTGGCGTCCCAAAGGGGGCCATACTCACACATGAAAATGTGTGTAGTGCAGTTCGCCACCAGCAGCTCGCTCAGGGGTACACCCATGATGCTCGCGTATACGACTTCACCTCGTACGCATTTGACACAACCTGGAATAACTTCATGCACACATTTACTATTGGCGCCTGCTTGTGTATTCCGTCAGAGGACGAACGCAGAGACGATCTCGCCGGATCTATTGAGCGGTTTAAGCCAACCATCCTCGACATCACGCCATCTGCCGCCACGGTCTTGGGACACAACACCATCCAATCGCTGCGTACAATGATCCTGGGAGGTGAAAGATTGTCCCCCGAGCACGCTCGGCGCTGGGGAGCACTCGTCGACCTGAAGCTCTGTTACGGGCCGTGCGAGTGTACGCCCACGGCGACTGTTGCCACAGTCGACCCTGGGGTGGATGGTGAACCACCCCTCGGCCCTGCCATCGGGATGTGTGCTTGGGTCACAGACCCAACGAATGTTGACACTCTTGTCCCGATTGGCGCCATGGGCGAGCTTGTCTTGGAAGGCCCCCTTGTTGGTCAGGGTTATTTGAACGACAAAGTAAAGACGGACGCGGTTTTCATCGATGACCTACCCTGGCTCCTGCGCGGCGGACCTGGCAGGTCCGGACGCAAGGGCCGCCTTTATAAAACCGGCGACCTTGTGAAGTATAATACAGACGGTTCACTGATGTTCATCGGCCGAAAAGATGCCCAGGTCAAGATCAACGGTCAACGAGTGGAACTCGGCGAAATAGAAAATCACATGGTCCGCCACTCACTGACGCGCCAGGCCGTATCTCTGTATCCTCGGTCTGGCCTTTGTTCGAGAAAGCTTGTTGGAATCTTTAGCTTGGAAGACGTCCCCGAAAGCAACAACTTGTCGCCCATCGAACTTGTCAATACAAAGCATGATGCCGCTATTCAGCAGCATATTCTAACGCTGCAACAAATCTTAGGAGAGGCTCTGCCTTCATACATGGTACCGTCTATTTGGGTCCCTCTTAAGAACATTCCCCTGAATCCTTCAGGCAAGCTGAACCGCCGTCTGGTGGAAGACTGGCTGATCAACATAAGCTCCGAAAATTTCTCTAGAATCAGTAACGTGGGTTCCTCATTTGCGACTCGTGAACCCGAGACGCATGCTGAGAGTGTTATCTGCGATGCGTGTTGTGTCATCTTGAATATTCCTCGTGTTGAAGTGAATCTGGGGCGTTCTTTTGTCGCCAATGGCGGCGACTCCATCTCTGCCATGCGTGTCTCTTCGCATTGCCGTGCTGTCAAACTGGCCGTTTCTGTGAGTGTGCTGCTAAGAAGCAAATCACTCGTTGATGTAGCCCGGCTCTCTGCTGCTGCCGCTGCCCCAGACCTACATCGTGCCCAAGGAGGCGAAGAGGTATTTGGCAAGGGCTTCAAGTTGTCGCCTATTCAGAAGTGGTTCTTCGGCCAGACTCCACCTGAATGTGTCACGAAGGAAAACTATCATTGCAACCAAGGGTTTTATGTCAAAATCAACCGTCACCTTTCGACCGAGGACGTCTCCCTGGCTATTCGTAAGATCGTCGAGCAGCATTCCATGCTCCGTGCGCGATTCCACTACTCCAATGAAGAATGGATGCAGACTGTTCCCAAGCCAGAAGATGGTTTTTATCATTTTGGCTCCTTTGAAGCCCAGTCTCTGGATGAAGTGAAGTCCAAGACAACAAAGAGTCATCGAAGCCTTGACATTGAGCGCGGCCTCGTTTTCGCAGTAGATCTATACACGTTGCCATGTGGTGACCAATATTTGACTTTGATCGCCCATCATCTAGTCGTTGATCTCGTTTCATGGCGCATCATCTTACATGATCTCGAGGCTTTACTTACCGGAAATAAGCTTCTCGATGGACTTCCCTTTCAGCTCTGGAACAAGCTACAGATAAAGGAAGCCCAGTGCTCTACGTTCCTACCAGACAAGGTCCTCTCTACTACTAATGTACACAATAACCATAGTTTTTGGGATTTCAACGAGAATACGCCCAACAATACTGAAGACCATACAGAAATGAACGTCGAGGTTGATAAAGCCACGACCGCACTGATGCTCAAAGGCGCGAACTCTGCGTTCAACACGGAGCCTGTCGACCTAATTCTCTCATCTATCTGGGACGCTTTTTTCCATGTGTTCCGTTCCCGAGATGGGCTGACTATCTTTAATGAAAGCCATGGACGTGAGCCGTGGACGACAGATATCGACTTGTCACGTACTGTAGGATGGTTTACAACAATCTGTCCCATCCATGTCTCTCGAAGCGAGGGCAATAATACTACTAATATTGTGAGGACGGTCAAGGATGCCCGACGCCGGTTACCCTCCAATGGCTGGGCTTACTGGGTGTCAAGACATATGAATGAAAAGGGCATGGCTGCCTTCGCATCTCATAACTCTGTTATGGAAGTCCAATTCAATTATCATGGACAGTTCCAACAGCTGGAGCGCACCGACTCTCTCTTTGATGCGTGTAATTTTGATGACAAGGTATCGGCCGTTGGACCGTCTCTTCCAACATCAGTCTTGTTTGATATTAATGTTGTTATTGATTCTGGAGTGACCAAAATCTCCTTTGCTTGGAACCGACATCTTGCTCACCAGGATTTGATCCAAGCATGGATTGCACAAATCAGCCCCTCAATGGAAAACCTATGTGCAGAACTAGCTAATAGACAGGCTCAGAATACTCTTTGTGATTATGAGTTTCTCAGCCTTGACTATAGAGGGCTCGACCAACTCCATGAGGACACTTTACCCCATATTGAAAAGGTCAATAATGCACAAATCGAGTCCGTCTACCCATCTTCTCCTATGGTAGATGGAATTCTTCTCAGTCAGTTGAAAGGTACAGGCTCCTATAAAACTTCCCAAACTTGGGAAATACGACCGGCCAAATCCGGCTTGATTTGCCTTGATGCCTTGACAAACGCGTGGCAAGCGGTTGTCGCTAGACACCCCTCTTTGCGAACTGTATTCATTGATAGCATGGATGCCTCGGTTGCGTTCAACTCAGTTGTGTTAAGATCCTACCGTGGCGACGTTGCCCTTCTTAAAGAGCAGAGTTTCGAATCTGCCAATACTAGACTTAGGGAACTGCCCGAAGCCGATTACACATTAGATAGGCCGGCTCATCGATTAGTGGTTTGTGAGATCGAGGAAGATAGCCGTCTTATCTGCAAAATCGAGATGAGTCATGCAATTTCCGATGGTGCTTCAACTGACATCACCATGCAAGATTGGGGTCGGGCTTACTCTGGGGAGCTCAATGTCGAAGAACTAGGTGACACTAGTGATGCTTTTGCTCGAGCCCTTCTGTCCGTGTCGAGAACGGATAAGATGACCTACTGGAAGCAGAAACTGTCCACTACGGAGCCTTGCCTTTTCCCACGTCTTGCTGATACTGAGCTGGTAGCCGATGACCATGATGCTGGAGTAGTCACCTTGGAACTCTGTAAAGAGACATTCGATCAGGTTCAACAATTCTGCAAGTCACAATCTGTAACTCCTGCCACCCTGTTTCAGAGCGCTTGGGCTCTTGTTCTCTCGAGTTATTCAGGCACCGACTCTGTCTGCTTTGGGTATCTGGCATCTGGGCGGGAATTTCCTGTCAAGGGTATCGTGGACTCTGTTGGTGCTTTTGCCAACGTTATGATCTGCCAAGTCAATATTTCCCCAGATTGGAGTGGTGCAAACTTGGTCCAACACATACACAGCCAAGTCTTGGAAGATTTGGACTTCCAACATTGTTCGATTGGCGATATACAACACGAGCTAGGTCTCCCCTTCGGACAAAATCTTTTCAACTCCATCATGTCATTCCAAAGGGACAACGATAGCCTCGACGAAGGTATTAGGACCCGAGACTTGTTGTTCACCAATCTTGAGTGGGAAGATCCAACCGAGTATGATATTACGATGAACATAAGATATACCGACGTTTCGGCCTGCTTCACGCTTGAACACCGACTAGCGTGTGTTTCTAATGAACAGGCCAACCGCGTTGCTTTACTTCTGGAAAAAACGATCATATCTCTCGTTGGAGAGGGCAATGTGGACTCTGTCGCCGGCCATAAGGCGCAAAATTTGGCTGAAATGGAAAGCATAACCGACAAAGATTTGCAAGACATTTGGAAGTGGAACCAGGCTGTGCCTGAAGCAGTTAATGGACTAGTACATGATACAATTGCCGACGTCGTTCAGAAAAATCCCGATTCGCCTGCCATCTGCGCTTGGGATGGTGGTTTCACGTATGCCGAGATGGATGCTCTTGCTACAAAACTCGCATATCACCTTGTTACATTTGGTATTGGGCCTGACGTTATTGTGCCTTTGTACTTTGAGAAGTCAAAATGGATGCCTGTGGCTATGCTTGCTGTCATGAAAGCAGGTGGTGCATCCGTGGCGCTGGATAGTACTCTCCCACAGGAGCGCATTCGCAGCGTCGTTTGCCAGGTGAATCCTATAGTTATTCTAACATCCTCAGCAAATCTACAAATGGCAGAACGTCTCACAGATTGTGTTGTTATCCCTGTGAGCGCTACACACCTTGAGCAGCTCGGCACTGTCTCCAGGTCATTGCCGACCATAGACCCATCCAACAAACTATATGTGGTCTTTACATCTGGTAGCACAGGACTTCCTAAAGGCGTTGTCATCACGCATTCTAATTTCTGCAGTGCTATTCGGTACCAGCAGCAAGCTTTGGGTTTCAAAAATACATCGCGCGTATATGATTTCGTGAAGTACGCGTTTGATGTGACTTGGTCTAACTTTCTGCATACCATGACCGCGGGCGGCTGCCTCTGCATCCCCTCCGAAACCGAAACTTCTAATCATATCGCCAGCTCAATGATCTCGTACAAGGCAAATTTTGCTGATCTGACCCCATCTGTCGCTAGCACTCTACGCCCAACCGATCTTGCTACGCTAGACCATCTGTTGTTCAGCGGCGAGGCATTGACAAGTCACCTCGCTGCGCAGTGGGGCGAGAGAGTGACTGTTCTCAATACATATGGCCCCGCAGAGTGCAGTGTCAAGGCAACATTTGAAGAGGTTGGTAGGGCCGGTAGTGGTGCATCAGCTGCTAGCATAGGTCGGGGATTCGGTATGTGTACTTGGATTGTTAAATCGACAAACCATAACCAGCTTGTGCCGTTTGGTGCTGCTGGCGAGCTTTTACTTGAAGGGCCGCTTGTTGGCGCAGGGTATCTGGGAGATCCTGCCAAAACCGAGGCGGCCTTTATCGAGGATCCGGCTTGGCTTGCTCGTGGAGGGCCGTGCTATGCTGGCCGCTCGGGACGTCTTTACAAGACTGGAGATATAGTACGTTATAATTCAGACGGGGGCATGACTTTCCTAGGTCGAAAGGATGCTCAAGTCAAGATTAACGGTCAGCGACTGGAGCTTGGGGATGTTGAGTATCATGTGCGGTCGAATATTATCCATGACGGGCTTGTGCAGGTATTCGCTGAAATCATCAAGCCCCGGGGGAGCGAAAAGTCTCTCCTTCTAGCTTTCGTTTACACTGGGGGAAGATTATTGTCCACCAACAAGCAACGCGTTGAGCAGACCAAGAAGCTTACAGCTGGCCTTGATGAGAGACTTGGTTCCAAAATACCGAGCTTCATGATTCCGGCCGGTTATCTGCTAATAGACCATATTCCCATGACAACAACCGGCAAGACTGACCGTCGTCGATTGCGTGACATGGGCCAAGAGTTGACCTTTGAACAAGTCATGTCGCTCAATTCTCGCCAAGCCCAACACAAGCCGCCCAGCACAATCACAGAGAAGCGTCTGCAACGCCTTTGGGCATCCGTCCTAGGTGTCAAAGCTGACTCAATCAGCGCAAATGATAGTTTCCTCAGGATTGGAGGGGATTCTATTGGTGCCATGAAGCTGGTGGGACTTTCTCGTGAGGAGGGACTCAGCCTCACGGTCACGGATATATTCAAACAACCCAAGCTGTGCGATTTGGCCTTGGTGGTGACGCAGGTCTCTAGCATTGATCTTGACACTATTCAGCCCTTTTCTCTCCTTAACCACGGTATTAATTCTCAGGTGGCGCGGAATAAGGTTGCTGAGCTGTGTCAGGTTGATAGCTATAAGATCCAAGACGTATTTCCGTGCACGCCGTTGCAAGAAGGCCTTCTTGCACTGACGGCTAAGCGAGCCGGTGACTATGTGGCTCAGTATGAGATGCCACTGCGAGAGACCACTGATGTGGTTAGGTTCCAAAAGGCTTGGGAAGAGGTCTTGCGGATGGACCCAATTCTGCGCACGCGAATTGTCGACCTGCCAGGCCAAGGGTTGGTCCAAGTCATTCTAGAGCAAGATGTGGTTTGGACACAATGCTCCAGTGTCCGAGAGTATAGAGAAACAGACGAGAAGCTCGGGATGGGATTAGGCAACGGACTTATTCGATACGCTATCATCCACGAGTCCGATCACAAGCAACATTCTGTTTTCATGTGGACGATACATCATGCCCTCTATGATGGATGGTCTATGCCGCGCATTCTAGAGAGGCTGGAAGTGGCATACAGGGGAGAGGTGGCTCTTCAGGAGGCTCCTCCGTTTCAACGCTTTGTTGAGCACATTATGAGTATTGACGAGGAACGCACGAAGAGTTTCTGGCAGGCACAGTTTGAGAATTCCGAGGCCCGAGTGTTCCCTTCTTTGCCGTCTCCCGCGTATCAACCGCTTGCCAACTCATCCATCTCCCACTGCATTGGCGACCTAAATTGGCTAGACAGCGATATCACAGCATCCACAGCCATTCGCACAGCATGGTCTATCTCAGCGGCGAAGTACTCAAACTCGAGTGATGTGGTTTTTGGAGCTACAGTGAACGGTCGGCAGGCTGATGTCGAGCAAGTGGGCGAGATGACGGGTCCTACACTCGCAACCGTGCCCGTCCGAGTGGTCTTGGATTGGGAAAAGACCGTTGAGACTTGTCTTGAACAGGTTCAAGCCCAATCCGTGGAAATGGCCGAATTTGAGCAGACGGGGTTGCAAAATATTCGTCAAATAAGCGCCAAAGCGAAGCAGGCCTGCGACTTTCAAACGCTTTTGCTCATACATCCTCCAGAGGAGGCAGCGCAATCCGAGTCTCCGATCTTTGCCCTAAAGGATCAAGGTAGTAGTGATGGAGATGATGAAGAGGTCCAACTATCAGAGTTTGACACACACGCCATCACAATTGAATGTGATCTATTGCAGCGTGGTCTGAACGTGAGAATCGAGTTTGATCACAACATCTTGACTCAGCGTCGGATCGTAAGACTAGCTGCACAGATGGAGCATATTCTGCGGCTATTGTGTGACCCAAAGCAAGCCAAGAGGCGATTGGGAGACTTGGACCTGATTAGCAAGGGAGATCTTGAAGATATCTGGGGGTGGAACGCTACTGTTCCGGAGACGGTTCAGGGTCTTGTGCACGATATAATCATCGCAAAGGCTCGGAAACAGCCTAAAGCCCCTGCTATATCCGCGTGGGATGGCAATCTTAGTTATGGGGAGCTCGATGACTTGTCATCACGTCTAGCTAATCATCTACTGCATTTCGGAGTAGGACCAGAAGTCATTGTTCCTCTGTGCTTTGAGAAATCCAGATGGACTCCAGTTGCGATGCTTGGTGTCATGAAGGCCGGCGGGGTTTGTGTTATGCTGGATCCAAACTTGCCCGAGGATCGACTCGTGAGCATTTTGCAGCAGGTCAAGCCGAAACTTGTGCTCTCGTCTCTGGAAAACAAGGCGGTCGCCACCGGTCTGTCAGATGGCAAGCCTGTAATTGTGATTGATGAAAACCTGTTGCTTTCACTGGGAGTGCACGATTCAGAGGTCCTACCTAAAGTGCTGCCGTCAAACACGCTCTACATTGTCTTCACCTCGGGCAGCACCGGTATTCCTAAGGGCGTACGGATTACGCATGCCAATTTCAGCAGCTCTCTGCTACACCAACATAGCGCTCATAGTTTTGACAGCCGGCCGGATGCGCGAGTTTACGACTTCGCGTCCTATACATTTGACACATCTTGGCAGAACATGCTGGCGACCTTTGACTGTGGTGCCTGTTTATGTATTCCATCAGAAGACGAGCGACGCGATGATCTAGCTGGTTCGATTCAACGATTCCGGGTCACACATTGTGAATTAACTCCCTCAACCGTCAGGGTGCTACCTTTGTCAACCCTCAAGTCCCTCGATACTTTGATCTTGGGAGGTGAGAGGCTGCAAGATGAGTGCGCCAAGAAATGGGCGCCTCTCGTGAATCTCAAGAACTCATATGGTCCTTGCGAATGTACGCCGACATCTACCGTTGCCGATGTAGACCCAATCAATCCCAACGCAGCGCGCATAGGCACAGGAAGAGGTGTCAACACTTGGATTGTAGACACTATAACTGGCAAGTCCTTGGTGCCTATAGGAGGCATCGGTGAGTTGATGCTCGAGGGACCACTTGTCGGGCCTGGCTATCTCGAAGATGTTGAAAAGACTGCTTCTGTCTTCATTAATAAACCATCCTGGCTTGCCCGAGGAGCTCCAGGCCATCCCGGCCGTGAGGGACGTTTGTATAAAACCGGCGACTTGGTCTACTACGACGAAGACGGTGCCCTCAATTTTGTCGGGCGCAAGGATGCTCAAGTCAAGATTAACGGCCAACGTGTGGAACTAGGTGATATAGAAAACCACGTTGCGCGCCATCACTTGACAAGACAATCAGTATGCCTGTTGCCCAAATCGGGGCCTTGGGCTAACACGCTCGTTTGCATCTTCAGCGTCCAGAATAGGCAGCCTAGTCGTGATCAACTTGACGTAGACCAAGATCAACGATCGCCTTCTCCGGCCACCAGCTCGGCATCGCCTGAAAGCAGTCTTTCCAGTAGCTTGAGCTTCACGGAGGATTCCACGCTTTTGGACTCGCCGCCCGGCGCCGAGATAACGGTTGAAAACCTCACTGGTGCTATTCAAGGTCACATTGAAGATATGGAGAGTAACCTTGAGAGCTCTCTACCTTCCTACATGGTTCCCACAAAATGGATTGCCTTGAAGGACATCCCTCTTAATCCATCCGGCAAGCTAGACCGCAAGAAGCTTGAATTGTGGCTTATTGAAATGGAGCAAGAGATGCATGCCAAGCTGTTCAACATTGGTGATAGCGCTATTTGTCAAGAACCGGATACCCAAGCCCAACGAGTTTTAAGGAATGCTTGTAGCCTTGTTTTGAACGTTCCGGCCTCTGAAATCAATCTTCAGCGCTCCTTCATATCAAATGGAGGAGATTCTATATCGGCTATGCGACTGAGCCCATACTGCCGTTCCGAAAACGTAATCTTCTCTGTGGCCACTTTACTCAAGTCCAGGACTTTGGCTGAGGTGGCCAACCTCGCTTCTGCTGCTACAGGAACAGAGCTCTTTCACAGCACGGAAGAGTTTAACAAACCATTTGCCATGACACCAATTCAGCAATGGTTCTTTGACCAAGCTCCCAATAACCTCGTCAACACGCCAAGTCACCACTGTAACCAATCGTTCTACGTTCGCATCAACCAGAAAATCGACCCAGAGGATATCCGCAGAGCGCTTGCAAAACTCGTGGACGTACATTCGATGCTCCGTGCCCGCTTTGAGCTTCAAGATTCTGTATGGACGCAGACTATCCCTCCAACGGATGAAGCAATATATCATTTTTCCATTGTAAAGCTAGAGTCAATAACAGAGATGCAATCTCTCGCTGGGCGTCGTCAACAGCTTCTAGATATCGAGCGGGGCTTGGTATTTTCTGCCGATCTCTGTCAACTTAATGTAGATGAGCTTTATCTCGTTCTGATAGCCCATCACCTGGTCATTGACCTTGTCTCTTGGAGAATTATTCTAGATGATTTAGAAATTCTTCTTACAGGAGGAACTCTGCCGCCAAGCTTGCCGTTCCAGATTTGGAGTGGGCTGCAACAGGAGGAGGCGAAAACCTCTAGGTTCGACCCGCAGCATGTCTTGTCCACAGGAGGTGTCTGCAATGATCTGAATTTCTGGGGCTTTACTTCAGAGACTCCAAACGCAACATGTGACCATATCGAAAGATCATTCAAAATCGATAGGCACACCACATCACTCGTTCTGAAGGATGCAAATTACGCCTTTGGCACTGAACCCGTCGAGCTGCTCCTTTCAGCATTGTGGGACGCTTTCTTTTCTACCTTTCCATCACGAAATAACCTCACGATTTTCAACGAGGGGCACGGCCGTGAGCCCTGGAGTGCTGAGATTGACCTATCTCGAACAGTGGGCTGGTTCACCACAATGAGCCCGATACATATCGCACGACAGGACAAAGGTAGTAACCTTGCGGACATTGTTCGAATTGTCAAGGATGCAAGGAGGAAACAGCCCGGCAATGGATGGGCTTACTTCACTTCAAGGTATCTGAACAACAAAGGGGTTGATGCTTTCAGTTCCCACGATTCGGCAATGGAGATGGTTTTCAACTATCATGGTCAGTTCCAGCAGCTAGAATGCAAAGATTCCTTCTTCAGAAGCATTACACTTGATAATGTATCTGATGTGGGGGCGGACCTCCCCGCCTCTTCGCTGTTCAACATCAACATGTCTATCGAGGGAGGAGAGACTCATGTCTCATTCGCATGGAACAAACACATCTGCAAACAGGATCTTATCAATCAATGGGTTGATCGGATTGGCAGCTGTTTACAGTCATTGTGCGAGAATTTGGTTTCTAAGCCGATGGAACGAACACTCGTCGACTTTGAGTTTCTGAATCTAGACTACGCGGGCTTGGACAGGCTGCAAAGAAACGCCATTCCTGAAATCGAGAAGCTCAACCGTACAAGAGTAGAGGACATTTACCCTTGCTCTCCAATGGTGGAAGGAATGCTTCTGAGCCAGTCCAAGGGGGTTGGGTTTTACGAAACTTCTCAGTTTTATGAGATTAGGCCGCGTAGCTCTCGTGCTATTAACCTAGACCAGTTGTCTTCTGCTTGGCGAGATGTTATTGCACGCCAACCATCTTTGAGGAGTATTTTCATCGAGAGTCTAGACTCAGGTTCCGTGCATAATCAAGTCGTCCTGGAGGAGTGTGAGGGTGATATTGTGCTGCTCGAAAGTAACAACCTGCAAGCTGCACAATCGCTACTTCGGAATCTTCCAAAGGTGGCATACCACCAACTCAGGCCCCCTCACCGCATAACACTTTGTAAAATCATCGATACGAACAGTGTCCTTTGCCGAATGGAAATGAGTCACACAATCACAGACGGTGCATCTACTGGTATTGTCATTGAAAACTGGGCTAGGGCTTATGACGGCATCTTGCACAAAGACAACCTAACCGAGACGTGCCGCGGTTTTGCGCGTGTTTTGAAGGCCAATCTAGCGGAAAGCAAGAAGAGTTATTGGAAGAAAAAGTTGAATGGCCTTCAACCTTGTCTATTTCCACATCTGGAAAAGATATCGCAGCCTTCGGAAGTGGTTTCGTGGTCAGTTGTTGATATAGATGGGGCAGATTTCGCTTCTGTGCAAAAGTTTTGCGAGTCTCACTCAGTCACGCCGGCCAGTCTTTTCCATTCAGCCTGGGCTCTCACATTGGCATCGTATGCAGGCATGCAGAATGTTTGTTTTGGCTATGTCGCATCAGGTAGAGACCTTGACGTTCCCGGAATTGGGGAAGCTATTGGCGCGTACGCAAATATGCTTGTGTGTCGCGCAGACATTTCACCAGACTGGACGAAGCAACGATTTGTACAAACTCTTCACCATCAAGTGTTAGAGGACATGGAATGGCAACACTGCTCTCTGGCGGATATTCAACATGATTTGGGAATTGTTTCCGGGCAGCAGCTGTTCAACACCATCATGTCTTTCCAAAAGGATGCCGATGATGCTGGGACTATCAGTGGAGGCTTAGACTTCATCGACGCTGACGGGGACGACCCCACGGAATACGATGTTTCTATCAGCATAACATTTAGTGCTGAGTTGGTGAAGCTGTTCGTCAACTGTGTGCCATCTGGGTTTAGCAACGAGCAAGCACACCGCATTGTGTCCTTACTCAGGGCAACAGTCCTCCAAATAGTGAGTCACGACGATCTCCGACATGAGCAGAACCTGGTGCGCAGCATTGATAGGGTAGCCGCCAAGGACCTTCAGGCGATTTGGGAATGGAACTCGGTCCTCCCCGAGACTGTAAATACATGTCTCCATGAACTCATTGCTCAGACGGCTCAAAGACAGCCTGAGTCGTGTGCTGTCGATGCATGGGATGGCAACTGGACCTACCGCGAACTAGAGCATAGGTCCACTCAACTCGCGCATCATCTTATCAAGCTGGGCGTCAGGCCCAATACTGTTGTTGCTTTGGATCTCGAAAAGTCGCGATGGACGCCCCTTGCCATGCTAGCAGTCATGAAAGCTGGAGGAGCTTCTGTTTTGCTGGATACATCCCTATCTGGTGATATTATTAACTCGATTATGGAGCAATCAAATCCCTCCCTCTTGGTCATCTCGAATTTGACGAAAGGAATCACGCGCAAGCTCTCAAATCTTCCAGTGATGATCATGACCGACACTACCCTGGACACATTGCCTGAAGATCCTGCTGCTTCTCTACCTACTGTTCGCTCAACAAGTCAGGCGTGCCTTATCTTTGCCACGAGCAAAGCCGGTTCACTCTTTGGCTCTATCTTCACCCATGTAAACCTTTCCAGCCTTGTGAAATACCAGCAAAGCGCCTTAGGATACAAGTCTAACTCCAGGGTCTACGATTTCATGCCATGTGCGTCCCATATAACCTGGAAGGTGTTTGCACATACTTTCACAAGCGGTGCTAGCCTCTGTATTCCTTCAGAACACAAACACCAGACAATTACTCAGTCAATAATCCAATGGCAACCGACAATATTGAACATTAATGTGTCAGATGTGGCTTGCCTTGACGAAAGCTGCGCCCAGTCACTACAAACGTTAATATTAGACGGAGAACGTGTATCCCCGGACATAGTCAGAAGGTGGAGTTCATTAGTAGACCTCAAGTTTGCATACGGCTTCTGCGAAGGCTCAATGGCGGCTACCGTGGGAACTATTCGCAAAGAGGATGCCAGTGACCCAAGCATCGGAAGAGGCCTTGGTGTGAACACTTGGATTGTTGATCCTCAAGACAGCGGGAAACTTGTGCCCATCGGGAGCGTTGGCGAGCTTGTGTTGGAGGGGCCTTTGATTAGCATACGTCATGGAGGTGATAATGAGGATGCGGCGGCAGCTTTCGTTGACAATCCACCATGGCTCAACCGTGGCTGTGAGGTTCTGAGCCATCCAGGCCGCAGAGGGGAACTCTTCAAAACTGGCGATCTATTCCGCTACAACGCAGATGGCACATTGGTTTTCGTTGCTCATAAAGATGTCATGGTGAAGATTCAGGGCCAGCATGTGGAGCTGGAAGAAATTGAGTATCACATGCTCAGTCTGTCGTCGGTACGTCAAGCGGCTTGCCTGATTCCCAAGGCTGGGCACTACGCCGGCAAGCTTGTTGGTGTCTTTAGTCTTGATGGAATCTGCGAGAGCAGTAGTGACATTGGAAGTATCGCTACACATCTCATCCCAAGAGACAAGTCTGAGGATGTACAGGGGTGTATCGCGTCTTTGCAATGTATGCTGGATCAGTCAGTTCCTGCTTTCATGGTTCCAACTGTCTGGGTAGCTCTGAAAAACATCCCTTTGCACCCATCAGGCAATTTGAACCGAAAGTTGCTCGATAACTGGCTTCGTACGCTCGATGCGGAAACATACGCTAGAATATCTAGCATAGGCTCATCTTCCTGCGACCCAGTAACAACAGCAGAAAAAGTGATCCGAGATGCATGTAGTCACGTTCTCAGTATCCCCATCAACCACATCAACATGCAGCGGTCTTTGATCGCCAATGGCGGTGATTCTATATCTGCCATGCAAATCAGCCCGTTGTGTCGAGCATCTGGAATCTCTGTTTCTGTCGCCTCGCTGCTCAGAAGCAAGACGCTCGTCGGCGCAGCCGAATCGGCAACAGTTACCACGGGACCCTCTGTGTCTTGTGAGCAAGAATTTGACAAGCCTTTCAACCTCTCTCCAATCCAACAATGGTTCTTCAGGCAGTGTCCGCCTGAAAAGGTGAATTCAACAGCTTACTACAGTAACCAGGCCTTTTATGTTCGTGTAAGACGCCAGGTACAGCCTGATGATGTATCCAATGCCATTCGAAGTCTTGTCGACCAGCATTCGATGTTATTGGCACGGTTCTCATTTGATCAAACGACAAGTTCGTGGACACAGCTTGTTCCTCAACCAAGCGACGCTGTCTACCATTTTGCATCCTCACAGGTGGAGTCTCTTGCTATTGTTGAGTCTATTGTAGCTCAGCGTCACCAAGAGCTTGATATAGAGAAAGGGTTAGTTTTTGCTGCGGACTTGTTCACCATTCCGTCAAGTGACCAGTACCTCACACTTATTGCTCATCATTTGGTTGTCGACTTGGTGTCGTGGCGCATTATTTTGGATGATTTGGAGGTTCTGCTGAACGGTGACAACATTCATAAAGAGCTGCCATTCCAAGCTTGGCAGAATTTACAGAGACAAGAAGTTCAGGCGCCAAATTACGCACCTAAGAAAGTGTTGTTCAGCGAGGTGCGCAACGACCTTGAATTCTGGAATTACACTTCAAGCACCCCGAACACCTTTAACGATCACATTGAGCAATCATTTGAGGTTGGCCGTGAGACAACTGCAGTTTTGCTTGGGGAAGCCAACAGGGCTTTTGGCACGGAGCCAGTTGATTTGATTCTGGCGTCAGTTTGGAATGCATTCTTTGACACCTTTAAGACACGTACTGGCCTTACCATCTTCAACGAAGGGCACGGGCGAGAACCCTGGAGCAGTGACATTGACTTGTCCCGTACTGTTGGTTGGTTCACCACAATGACACCAACGCATCTATCTCGCGAAGACACGGCGAGTAACTTTGCGAGGGTAATCAAAGACGCACGAAGGCGACTCCCATCGAATGGTTGGGCCTACTTCACCTCACGTTATCTCAACGATGAGGGCATCAAAGCCTTTAGCTCTCATGATAATGTCATGGAAGTGCTATTTAACTATCACGGCCAGTTTCAGCAGATCGAAACTGATTCTTTATTCGAGAGTGTCGCATTTGATGGTGTTTCTGATGTTGGATCCGAGCTGCCCACCTCTGCACTCTTTAGTATCGACGTCTCCATTGTAGATGATCTTATCAAGTTTAGCTTCTCTTGGAACCGGCATATCAGTCATCAAGATCTCATCCGAGATTGGGTCGCGCGAGTTGTTCCGTCGATGCAGACCCTCTCCAGGTCCCTGTTGGCTTTGAAGCCTTCGCTCACAATTGCGGATTACGAGTTTCTGGACTTGGATTACAACGGTCTGGACGAGTTGCAAAATCGTATTCTTCCTTCCCTCCAGCCCGAGCTTGCCACGACTATTGGCGACATTTATCCTTGCTCACCCATGGTCGATGGCATGCTGCTCAGTCAGATCCGGAATCCTGAAACTTACATGACATCGATCATGTATGAGATACAGACTAGCCAGGGGCGTCTCGATAGGGATACACTGATCGAGGCATGGCAAGCAGTTATTACGCGCCATCCAGCCCTTCGCAGCGTTTTTGTCGAAGGTGTTGACAAGAAGTCGGCCTTTGCTCAGATTGTGCTAGAGACGTATCGAGGAGAGGTCGTGGTGCTCAAAGGCTCAACAAAGACTGCGGCTGTAGCTTTGATCCGGCAATTGCCTGTTATCAGCCATGGAAGATCAAAACCGCCCTGCCGTCTTGTTCTTTGCGAAGTTGAGGAAGATAGCTCGACCATCTGCCAGATCGAGATGAGCCACGCCATTGTTGATGGAGCATCTACAGCCATCATGTTGAATGACTGGTCCAGGGCTTACATCGGAATGCTGGGGGCAGAAGTGCTAAATGGGCCAAATCGCAGTTTAGCCCAGGCTCTCAGGACCAGCGATGCAGACAAGAAAATGATATACTGGAAGAACAAGCTAGCGGAAGTAGAGCCCTGTCACTTTCCTCGCTTGTCTGAATCGTCTCTTGTCGGCACTGCCACAGTCAGTGTCGACCTCGGCGGAGACGACTTTGCACGAATCCAGCATTTCTGTGAAGTCCATTCCGTTACTCCGGCGAGCATATTCCAGAGCGCCTGGGCGCTGATCTTATCAAGTTACACTGGCAACAATTCCGTATGCTTCGGATATATTGCATCGGGCCGTGATCTGCAGGTTGATGGGATCGGGGATTCCATCAATGCTTTCGCCAATATGATGGTTTGTTGTGCCAATGTATCGCGTGCTTGGACTCCAGAGCAGCTCGTCCAGCGGCTTCATGAGCAGTTCTTAGAAGACTTAGACTCTCAGAACTGTTCTCTCGCTGATATACAGCACGGGCTCGGGCTTACGCCCGGTATTTCTCTATTCAATACCATTGTTTCCTTCCAAAAGGATGATTTTGAGACGCAGGACAGTATGGATATCGGAGGACTAGTGTTTATTGATATTGATTCTGAAGATCCTACTGAGGTAAGTCATTGAACGCATAAAAAAAATGAATGTACACGATCTTGACAATTGGTGTTTCGCAGTACGACATTTCTTTTGATATTAGTTATGGCAAGAAAGAGGTATCATTCTCACTAGACTATCGCCAATCTTGTTTGACAAATAAACAAGCTGAGCGTGCCATTTCGCTTTTGAAGACCATCATCGCATCTCTCGTTGACGAAGAGGTACTGCTTGGTACCATCGCCGATATTAGCACGGTTGACCAGAACGATGTTGAGGAGATGTGGAATTGGAACTCTGTTGTTCCTGAAACAGTGGAATCCTTGACACATGATGTGATATCTGAAACGGCACTTAAGTTTCCCTCCGCCTTGTCCATCTGCGCTTGGGATGGAGATTGGACATATCAGCAGCTGGATAACCTGTCTACTACACTCGCTTATGAATTGGCTCGTCGTGGGGTCGGTCCTGAAACATTAGTT
Organism: Clonostachys byssicola; assembly: GCA_902006505.2. Taxonomy (NCBI): domain Eukaryota; kingdom Fungi; phylum Ascomycota; class Sordariomycetes; order Hypocreales; family Bionectriaceae; genus Clonostachys; species Clonostachys byssicola. Next base: position 413,667 of record CABFNO020001451.1, on the reverse strand, counting down.
CCGCTCTGCTTTGAAAAGTCTCGTTGGGTACCAGTGGCGATGCTTGCTGTTATGAAGGCCGGTGGTGCGAGCGTGGTTTTAGACTCTACTCTTCCTCAAGAACGCTTACGAGTTATTCTACAACAAGTCTCACCGATTATCATCCTCAGTTCGTCTGCTAGCCAAGATATTATCAGACCCTTAAGCCAAGGGCCTATGTTTGTGGTCGAAGAGACGAATGTGGCTTGCTTGGAAGCGCCACTCGATGCCAGAACAGCCATTTCTGGTGTGATGCCCTCCAACACGCTCTATGTCGTCTTCACCTCTGGCAGTACCGGAACCCCAAAAGGCGTAACTATTAGTCACTCGAATTTCGTCAGTGCCCTCCGTCATCAAGATGGCGTGAATAACTTCAAGCCTGGCTCTCGAGTCTACGACTTTGCGTCTTACACGTTTGACGTGTGTTGGTCGAATGTGCTGAGCGCTCTTGCGTGCGGTGCCACTCTCTGCATTCCATCAAATTCTGAACGCCAGAGTGATCTGGCTGGATCACTAGAGAAATTCCAGGTCACTCACGTGGAGATGACTCCTTCAGCCGCCCAGCTTCTTCCGCCCAGGGTATTAAAGCGCTTGGACACGTTGATCCTTGGTGGCGAAACTCTTTCACCTGAATTGGCCAGATATTGGTCCAGCATGGTGAACAATGTTCAGAACTCATATGGACCGTGTGAATGTACACCTACCACCACAGCGGCGAACATTCACTCAAGTAACGTTGAAGCGGTTAATATTGGCCGCGGACTTGGCGTGAACACGTGGGTTGTGAGTACTGCAGGAGACTCTCTTGCACCACTTGGAAGCACTGGCGAGTTGCTTCTCGAAGGCCCACTTGTTGGTCCTGGGTATCTCAATGACGCGGAGAGAACCGCTGCTTCTTTCATCGAGGACCCTCCTTGGCTGCTCCGAGGCTCCGCGACCCATGCCGGACGCCGGGGACGCTTATACAAGACTGGAGATCTTGTTCGCTATCTGCCAGACGGGAGTTTGGCCTTTCTGGGCCGAAAAGACAGTCAGGTCAAAATCAACGGCCAGCGTCTGGAACTCGGGGATATTGAGTACTACGTCCGATCCAGTATCACCTGTAGCTACCCTGTTCAAGTAGTTGTGGATGTGGTGAAGCCTCAAGACAGCGAGAAGCAGATGATTGTGGCTTTCTTAGCCGTTGAGGGGGAAGTGTCTCCAGACTTGGACGAGATCACAGATGGTCTTGTTGACAGACTCACGAGCCAGGTACCTGCATACATGATTCCGACTGCTTACATGTTGCTTGGGAGTATACCAATGACACCTTCGGGCAAGACGGATCGGCGCTCGCTCCGCGCCATGGCCGGGCAACTTACAAGAGTCGAGCTCACGGCGCATGGTCCGACTCAGAGGACCAGAAGGAAGCCAACGACATCCCGAGAGATTCAGCTCCAAAGTCTCTGGTCCACTGTCCTCGGATTACCTCGCGAATCTATCGGCAGCAACGACAGCTTCTTGCGCCTTGGGGGCGATTCTGTTGGTGCCATGAAGCTTGCCGGTCTGGCGCGTGACTGTGGGCTTTCGGTCATGGTGACTGACATATTCAAACATCCACGCTTAACTGATCTTGCTAAAACTATTCGAAACTCAGCCGCCAATCAACCTAAAATCTCCGCGCCATTCTCGTTGCTACACGGAGATCATACGCCATCCGAGATTCGGGCTCGAATTTCTCAGCTCTGCAACATTGACGCTGCACACGTTGAAGACGCATTTCCCTGCACACCCTTGCAGGAAGGCCTAATGGCTCTGACTTTGAGACGATCAGGAGACTATATCGCCCAGAACACTTTTCAGCTCCAATCTACCATTGATATCAATCTCTTCCAACGGGCTTGGGAGCATGTTCTGGAAACAACGCCTATTCTGCGAACGCGCATTGTCGATATTGGTCTCCAAGGTTTGACTCAAGCGATTGTCTCGGACGAATCGATTACATGGCCAGAAATCACTAGTACTGTTGTCTACCTGGAAAATGACAAGCAGCTGGGCATGGGCTTGGGCACACCTCTCATGCGATATGCCATAACCAGAAACTCAAATGACCAATACTCTTTCATCTGGACTATACACCACGCCTTGTATGACGGCTGGTCAATGCCACTTGTTCTTGAGAGACTTGAGATGGCATACAATGGAACGGTCTTGCAAGCGCCACCCCCATTCCAAAACTTCATCAAATTTATCAGCCAAGGTGATGGAAGAGCTGCTTACGATTTCTGGACCTCACAATTTGGACAGATCCAGGCTCAGTCATTCCCATCACTACCCTCGCCTGTCTACCAGCCTCGCTCAGACAGTGGAGTTTCGTATCACATCAAAGACATGGCGTGGCCAAAAACGGATACGACAGCATCAACCGCTATCCGTGCGGCCCTTTCCATCCTAATCGCAGCCTACTCTGATGATTCGCATGCCCTATTTGGTGCGACTGTCACTGGTCGCCAAGCGCCAGTCTCAGGGGTCGAGAGCATGACAGGTCCAACTATTGCTACAGTACCGATCAAGGTAGCCCTCGATAAAGCAAGCACTGTGAACCAATTTCTGCACCAAATACAGGACCAAGTTGTCGATATGACAGCATTTGAACAGACTGGTCTGCAGAAAATCCAAAAAGTCAACGATTTTGCCAGACAAGCCTGTGAGTTTCAAACACTGCTGCTCATCCATCCATTTGAGCAGCCAAACAACTCCACGAGTCCTCTTTTCTTTGACATGGATGATGAGGTCGTAAAAGATGGCCTTGTGAATGGAGATGAGGCCGAGGATGATTCTTTCTCCAACTTTGATACACATGCCATCACCATCGAGTGCGATCTTGAGCCAACGGGCGCGTTGCTTCGCGTGCGATTCGACTCTCAAGTCATCAACAAGGTCCAGGTGAAGAGACTCGCGACTCAGTTTGACGTGATTCTACGTCAGCTGTGCGACCCAGAATGGGCACAACGCAAGCTTGTCGACATCAACACCGTGAGTGCCAGGGACTTGGAACAGATTTGGCATTGGAACGCAGCCGTGCCTGAGACCATCAACTATACTGCGCATGACTTAATTGCCGAAAACGCTTCCAAGTATCCCGATTCACCGGCAGTGTGCGCGTGGGATGGCCACTGGACATATCAAGAACTAGAGTCGATTGCAACCCACATCGCTCATCGACTTGTGACGCTAGGCGTTGGCCCTGGTGTTATTATACCTCTTTGCTTCGAAAAGTCTCGCTGGATGCCTGTAGCTATGCTTGCTGTTATGAAAGCAGGGGGCGCTTCCGTGGCTTTAGATACCACGTTGCCTCAAGACCGGCTCCGCGCTATCTTGCAGCAAGTTGATCCGCTTATGATCCTATCCTCCTCGTCAAGTCAGAAGCTCGCGAAACAGCTGGCGAGTCGAAACATGGTGGTTTTGGGCGACGACTACGGAAATGACCTTTACAAACACCCTTTGCACAAGACGCTTCCGAAAGTTGAGCCGTGGAACAATCTTTATCTCGTCTTTACGTCGGGAAGCACCGGCGTTCCAAAAGGTGCAATAGTTACTCATTCCAACTTTATGAGCGCCATTCACCATCAGCAAGCAATTACAGGCTTCAACAGATCATCACGTGTATATGACCTCGCAAAGTATGCTTTTGATATCAGCTGGTCCAATTTCATACATACATTGGCTGCTGGTGGTTGCCTTTGTATTCCTTCTCAGGAAGAGGCTATCAATGATATTCCTGGCTCAGTCCGGGCGTATGATGCCAATTTCATAGACATTACACCTTCTGTGGCAAGCACACTACGACCGTCGGACTTGGGAAGCCTGAAGACCGTTGTATTTGCTGGGGAGGCGCTTTCCAATCACCAGGTTTCACAATGGTCAAAGCATGCACGTGTGCTCAACATGTACGGTCCGGCAGAGTGCACCGTCAAGGCTACAGTGGCCGAGATCAACGGATCCGCCTCGTCGTCAGCGGCTAGCATCGGTCGTGGTGTTGGTCTGTGTACTTGGGTTGTCGATCCTTCAGACGCCCTTAGATTGGCCCCAGTGGGCACAGTAGGCGAGTTGGTATTGGAAGGGCCGCTTGTTGGATCCGGATATCTCAATGACTCTGCAAAGACTGCAGAGGCTTTTATTGATAATCCACCGTGGCTGCTCCACGGTGGTCCTGCCCGTCAAGGCCGCAGTGGGCGTGTATACAGGACTGGTGATCTCGTTCAATATGACATCGACGGGAACCTCACATTCATCGGTCGAAAGGACGGCCAGATCAAGATCAACGGCCAACGATTGGAACTCGGCGATGTCGAATACAATCTCGCGGAAAGCCTTGGGACCGAAATAGAGGTCCAGCTTGCCGCTGAAATAATAACCCCCAGTGATGGTGACAAGCCGATCTTGGCTGCCTTCATACAGTCATCCGGGCAGTTTGAAGATTTGGAGTCGGAAGTACAGGCACTAACGAAGGGTGTCAATGACCGCCTTGTCTCTAAGGTCCCTAGACACATGATTCCGTTGGCCTATATTATGATTGATAAGCTACCGCTCTCTGCGACTGGCAAGTTAGACCGCAAGCAACTCCGATCATTGGGAGCGAGCATGACACTGTCGGATATTACAAGGTCAGCACACTCGCAGGAAGAACGCCGGCCGCCATCGACAGCGGCAGAGCTATGTATGCAGAAAGTTTGGGCTCGCACTCTCGGTGTTGACTCCGGTTCAATTAGTGCTGACGATAGTTTCCTCCAACTTGGCGGTGACTCCATTCTCGCTATGAAGCTCACCACCCAGGCCCGAAGCGAAGGGTACGAGCTCTCTGTTGCCGACATACTCAACAGTCCAAAGCTATCAAACATGGCCTTGCATCTGCGAAATGGGGACGATAGGTCTGTTGTTCCTATACCGAATTACCAACGATTTTCGCTTTTGCTACCAGAAAGCCGACCGGCAATTGAGCAGATCCTATTTCATCTCGGTATCCCAATGGACAATGTGGAGGACATTCTTCCTGTTACCGACCAGCAGACTCGCTATCTTCTAACGAGTTACACATCGGCTCGTAGCTCCGTGTACTACCACACACGCGAACTGTCCCATGATTTCGATGTTAACAATATTCAACAAGCCTGTCTCCGTCTTGTCAAACGTCTTGATATGCTGAGAACGGTCTTTTTTGCATATAAGGATGAGTTCATGCAGGCTGTGCTCACACAGACAGCTGGAGAAATTGACGTCTTTCGGACTGCGGTAGAGAGTTTGGACGACTTTACATTGATGCTGAAGAAGCAAGACTTGCTGTGCAAAATGGAATTTGGAAACCCGCCCGCCAAAATCCGCATCATTCACCAAACGCGTGAGCAAAAGGCTCGCATTGTGATTCGTCTTTCTCATGCCCAGTATGACGGAACAGCACTAGCCAAATTGTGGTCCGCTTTCGATGAGTGCTTCAGCTCAGCCTCGAATAATGATATGAGCACCGGGTCGAGTTTCTCTCATTATATGCATGCTCTGTCCCTAGTCGATAAGCAAAGCTCAGCAGAATATTGGCGAGAGATGCTCCAAGGAAGCACGCGGACACCCATCAAAAGCCAGTCGGCGCCCCGTCTCGGCTACGGGCTTGGTCCAACCGTTGTCAAGACTATACCAGCATGTAATTTGCAGTCTGGAGACTTTACCTTTGCTACCGTCCTAAAAGCATCGTGGTCATATGTCCTCGCAAAACACTCAGCAACTGGCGACGTTGTTTTTGGCACCCTGGTACACGGCCGCAACCTGCCAGGCACGCAACACGTTTTCGGTCCCTGCGTTAATATCGTCCCTTGTCGCCTCATCTTCCAAGAGAACTGGACGGCTCGGGATCTCATTTCCGCCATCAACTCTCAGCAGGTTGCCAGCATTCCATATGAGACAATGGGCTCCCGAGACATCATTCGCAACTGCACAAGTTGGCCCAAGTGGGCCTATTTCAGTTCAGTCATTGTGCATCAGAATTATGAGAATCGCCAGGAAGAAGACCCTATTAAAGATTTCGACCATTCCGACCTTTCGACGGGCGATATTGACAGTGTCGAGGTCTACATCACTTCTACACCAGGCCCGGAGAGCACAGAAATCGACCTAACCTTTGCCCACGATGCTGTCCCTCCTTGTCTAGCAAATCAGCTCTCTTCGGATCTGACTCGCACCATCACTGAGTTCTACAAAGACTTGGACACGAAATTGATGCCGCCAGCCGACATTCAGAATCAACCAGCCTTGCTGCCTGTGGCAGGTGATGCAAGGACGAATGTGGCTCCGCCAACTAGCGAGCAAATAATGATGCTGAAGAGTTGTCCGAGCAAGCTAAGAGATGACCTCGGCAACGCTTGGAGATACGTGCTGAGACAACAAGACGTGCCTAGTGATCTGTCTTGCGAGACATTTTTCGAACTGGGTGGTGATGCCCACAATGCGGGCCAGTTGGCCGCTCATATGCAACGGCAAGGCTATCGGTTCAGAATTGAGGATGTTTTTGAGCATCCGACATGGTTTGATCTTCTACTTGAAACTATGAAGCAGTAGTAACCGTGGATGCCATTACGAAGGAAAAGGGGGAGTTTGGGGTTTTGGAAGAGTCTAAAGGGGAGAAGAATGGATGAGTCGGCAGGCCACCTGCCCAAGCAAGCCTACCCTGGATCCTATGAAGGGTGAAGATTCGCCAAGGATCGTTTTTGTATAGCACTCGCTCGGCAATTTTTGGCGGTATTTTTAATTTCTTTGCATGGGTGGGCATGTACTTGAAGGGCCGTCTTTTTGGCGTTTTGAATTGTTTTCGTTTCGGTCGGAGTTATTGATTTATACCTTACTTTAGGAGGGCAAGTGGGTGGAATAAAACGTGGCACACTAAAGCTCATTCCGCGTGAGGCAGGGACCTAGTTTTCTAACTACCTAATTACCGTACAATAATAAGAGAATAATAAACTATTCTATAATATTTAGCTCAATATTGTATTCAGTACTAGGTTATTTAATGTGATATTGTGTTAGGATTCATTGCTGAACTATCTCGACGTGCCATGTTTTATTTCACTTACTTGGATGGTTGGATATAGTGGATCATTATATTATGTCTTAATACACCAACATTCAATCAAATTTGCCAGTTACATATTCTGTCTCTGAGTCACTCACATCTCTCACTACCTGGCGTAAGTATCCAATAAATAGTACCACCGATTCTCTTGTATGCTTTTGAAAATAGAGGCGTGGAATGTCGTGGCGCAAGGCTAGTAAACCGAGAGAAGGTCGTCGGTCATCACATCAGCCAGAGCCCGCCAATATAACCCGAATAGCATCGTCCACTCACATCTACGACCATACCTGCGAGTCAGCACTGGATCCCGTCTGCTCTCCGCACGTTAAGCTCGCAAGGGGCCGATTAGTAGCTGGGTCGGTGACGACCAGCGAATCCCGGCTGTTGTAGGTTTTCATTTTGGCTTCTTTTTTGTAGCCTCTTCCTTGTTCTTGTTTTTGATTGGGTAGGCTACTTGACGAGTATTACCAGATAGAAAATGCACTGGTATCTGGCGGTTTGATGTGGGTGGGCTCCGAACATAAGGTAACTAGTAATTTGACCTACTGTGCGGAAGGAGCTTATGGAGACATAGCATAGCAGATTCTAGACAATTTGGTTCATGTGACTGATTGATCAGAGAGAAAAAAAAAGAACTGTATTGTGGTATATATAAAACAACAATCTTAGAAAGCACACTGTGTGCTGTTGTATGAAAGACAATGCTTCAAATCTAGTTATGCTTATCATGATTCCACCAACGCCGGATATCCCTATCAATCAATACACTCCTATACATGCAAATTCGTCGTTTATCAACTTTCCCCCATTTTGAATTTGGTGGTCGACTTTTAGTTGGGGGTGATGTTACGGGCAGCGATGGTGCCGTCGAAGCTTCCCAGCCCTCCGACCTGGACTCCGCCTTCAGAGCGGATAGGAGAGGGCTGGTGGTGTGGGGGAATGTCCTGGACAATACTGCTGAGAACCTCCTCCCTAGTCACATTAAGCTTCTCCTCAGGAAGACCCATGGACTTGAAGAAGTGAACAGTCTGGGTCCACTCGAGCTGCTTGCGGGCCTCGGTCCAGTTGAGCTCCTCGGCCATGATATCAATGACACGGGGAAGGGCCTTGAGGGCAACCCCAACGTCGAGGAAAGCCATACGAGTACGGCGGGAGATCAAATCAGCAGCAGTGCAGGCTGACTCGGAGCGAACACCGTGGCGGAATTCGGCCTCGATGAAGGGAAGAGTGGGAACAACTCGAGAGGTGGCGTTGGTAGCGAGAACAGCCCAAGCGCGGTCGCCATAGTTGATCGCAAGATGCTCAGCGACATCACGGTCGACAGAGTGGACTGACATGAGCTGGGAGGCGAGTTCAGGTGAGTATCCATGGGCACCGACAAGGGGAGTAGTAAGAGTGCAGCATTTGCCAGTAGTGTAGAAACCTGGGAGACCGGTACCGCTGATGTCGGGGAGAGGAATAGAGCTGGGCTTGAGGTTGAATGTTTTGACGGCTTCATCGACAGCATCCTCAGCCATTTGACGGTAGGTGGTCCACTTGCCACCGGCGCATGTGAGGAGACCAGAGGGGGAGACAGTAACGAGATGACTGCGGACGAGAGACTCGGTGTTCTTGGCCTTGGGATCCCTGACAAGGGGACGGATACCTGGTTTTTCAGTTAGTTGAGATCCTTGATAAATTCTACTGAGAGTCACATACCGGACCAGCTGGCGAGGACATCATTGCGAGTGACAGCGGCTTCGGGGAGGAGCAATTTATTGACCTCAGTCAGAATGAAGTCAACGTCCTTCTCAAGAGCAACAGGTTCTCTCTCAACTTCGCATGCATTGTCGGTGGTACCAGCGAGTGTCTTTCCCTGCCAAGGGAGAACGAAGACAACACGGCCGTCAGAAGTGGAAGCTTCAAGCAGACCCTTTCCATTGGGGCAGATACGGCCAGGGAGAATGACATGTGCACCAGAGGCAGGGGAAACTAGAGGCTTTCGGCTACCGTCATCCATATGCTCGATGGCGTCTGCGAAGGGTCCAGTGGCGTTGATAACACCCTTGGCACGGATTTGAAATTCTTGAGCACCATCTGCGTCCTTGTTCAGGGAAGAGAGAACATCCCTACCCTTGACACCAGTAATCTTGCCGTTGGCATCCTTCTCGAGGCTGGTTACCTCGAAATGGTTGAGCACAGTAGCACCGTAAAGAGAAGCAGTCAAAGCAAGGGAGACGTTCATTCGAGAGTCGTTGTGCTGTCCGTCGTAGTAAATCAGAGCGCCAACCATGTTGTTTCTGCGGAGGAGTGGGAATTCAGCCCAGGCCTTGCTCTTGGTCATGAAGTAGGAGCCCTCGAGGCCCTGGGAACCGGCAAGGAGATCGTAGGCCTTGGTGCCGCACCACATGTAAGGTGCCTGCCACCACTGCTGAAGGGGGAGGAGAATAGGGACCGAGTTAGACAAGTGAGGGGCAATGTTGAGGAAAGTTCTGCGCTCGCGAAGGGCTTCAATAACGAGCTCGAGCTGGGGGTAATCGAGATTCATGACGGCCTTTTCGAGGTAGCGCACGCCTCCATGGACGAGCTTGGTGCTCTTGGAGCTGGTACCCGAAGAAAAGTCGTCGCGCTCAACAAGAGCAACCTTCAAACCACGAGTGGCGGCGTCGACGGCGATGCCAGTACCGGTAGCACCACCGCCAATGATCAGAAGATCGTACTCGGCATCGCTGGAAGAGCCATCGTGGCGTCGAAGGTCGTCGAGCTGCTCCTTGCGGCTTTTGAGAGCTGGGAAGGTGGGGGGTACGATTCGGCCTTGGCTGTCGCGCTTGGCCTCAACAATGGGCAAGGAAATGGTGTGCTTGCGGGAGTTGGAGTAAGCGTAAAGTCCACTCCCTCCTACGACTGCACTTGCGGCAGCGATAGTGAGGGGGCGCCTCAGAGACTGTAAACGTGAGGCCATGGCGAAGTCTGGTGTTGTTGCCGACGAGGGAAGCCTTCCGGCAAAGGGCTCCTGGTAAGGGGTTTCTTCTTGTCCTGGAAGCTCTGCGGGTATGGACCGTGAGAGCTTTGGGTATGGGTATGGCAGGTATTAAGGGACAAAGAATGGCAAAACGAAAACAAAGTTTGAAGATGCCAGTCAAAGTCTATGCTGTGGCAGGACAAGACTTCAAGATGAGCTGTTTTCTTATGAGTTTGATCCAACTTTCATTCGTGGAAAGACATGATCCGCAAACACTGGGATCGGCACAAAAGCCCGAAGTCGCTGAAAGAAGAAAAACTCCCATCGTCATCTGTCATTCTCACTTCTCTTCTCCGTTGTTCCCGTGGGGGGCGCCCCCTAAGCACAGCGGCCGGGTCCACGTCGGCGAGGCTCGCATCTTGATGGGTGTCCGTGGAGCACGTGCGGAGACCAGGACTGCCGTGTGGACTCAAGAGTGGGCACCGCGGCTGAGCTGACAAGGTTTTGCAGGTGCTCTGCCAGCCGGCCAGGCACAGGAATGGACGGATGTGGTGTTTCAATTCGACGACACGAGCTGGGCGTTTCGTGCATTTTGCGGCTCACTGCGTCATGGCAAGTCATGGCAGGCGCCATCGGACGGCCCCTGCCATCATGCAGGGGCCCACTTATGCATGTCGGGGTGCCAGTTCCGAGATTTAGCTCGGGGAGCGCTCGGGGTCGCGACCCGACCACTTTAAATTTCGGGTGTCTCGGGGGACGCACCCCGAGCTGGAATTATCGATGCCAACCAATATTTCTCTCATTCATCGCGGCGAGGGAAGATGAGGTCTCATTCAGTTATGAGCTATATACATACCGGGCCGGTGGACCATCAGCCATTTGCGTTGGCAACCAACCCCAGAGCGTTGACCCCATTTACTATGTGAGAAATAACTTCCCCGTGGGCTGGATCTATAATTGCGTGCATTCTCGAGGTACCCTATTTTTAAACTCCAGACACTACCACGAGATTTCCCCAACTCCCGGGTATCTGTGTCCCTCACTGAGACGAGATAACGTTAGATGGTGTAACGGGGGATCTGGTAGGCGGGATTAGGGGGGAACAAACTCAACCCTCCACTTTCCAATCCGAATCCCACCCTTGCAAATTGCAGCAGCTGTGACATGCATCAATCAGCACTTTAGCTCTCCCTTTAAGAGACTACCGTTTATGCTGAGCGCAATAGAGTGTGTTAGAATACCCATCATCGTTAGCCCTGCGCTGTGATTGGTGGGGAATCGGCCTCACAAGCCTGCCTCATTTGTTGAACGGAAAAGACCAATTTCAGCCGAAGGGGGGCCAAGGGACGCATCCCACGCAACACCACCACTGGCTGTAGTGTGGTAGCATTCTTCAACGTGCTTCGTCTCATCTCGGGACGAGGGTATCTGATTTAGCGAGCTGGAATCCAAGGGCAAGACTTATCGCTTACGCGACCACGCCTCCTGCCCTGAGCTGAGTCTTATATCCATGCAGGTCCAAAGTAGTGGCACCTGCTCTCACGGAGAATCTTTTTCCGCCTAGGAAATCGCAGCTGTAGACTGCTCTTTCCAGCTAGCGCAGTGCCTAGAACCTGCTCCGATTGCAATATTGTAAGGCAGACCCTGATCAAAACAAGGTCAATCATTGTCCAGACCCCATTTTACCTCGTGCGTGGGGGAGGGTCGGTCCAATCCATTGGGCCTCCAGCGGAGAAAACGGTCTGGGGCATCGGGCATCATTGGCCTCTTTCCGGCGCTCAAGCTACTCAAAAAGTGAGGCGACCTAGACGAGGCGAGAAAAAGGAAAGTCTGCCACCTTCTGCTGGGGTTTCACTTGGGGAGCTTGTCTCTTCCTTTTTTCAAAATTCATGGCATTGATGTTTTCTTCCTATCTTTCTGCTCTTCTCTTTCAACCATCAACGCTTTTTTCCCGCTATACCATAAAACCATTGACCCCACGCCCATCGAATTGAATTGCAGAAAAACAGTCAGTGATAATCCAGCTCGGTCCCCCGCTCCTCCAATACGCCATCCCAACAGTGGACGAACATTGCCTACAATCAACACCAAACCATGAACAATTGAAATACAGAATACACAGCGCAGCAGAAACAGCAATAGCAACAACTTGTAGAGTACAAGGCCCACAACTCAGCAGCCATCACCACCGTCGTCAAGCGTCGTGAATCCATAACGATTAAAAAGCATTAACAAACATCTTCAACCATCCAGTGAGTCGGCGGTTTCTCTGTACTTGGTTGTCGCAACGCGGGGCTGGCACCTGCGTTTGGCCGCTGCCCATCATGCATGGGAGATGGTCCTGGTCTTCTTTCTCTTCACATCCTCAAAACGCTGTCCCCTCTATCCTCACTTGATCCCATACCACTGAAAAAGAGTCCTGGGTGTTTCTCTATCCTCAAATCTCGGCAATCTCCTTTCGAGGGAATGGGTCGTTTTCACGGCGTCATTGTCTATACCGACGAGATCTGCTTGGCCTTGTATGTGTTGGACCAAACATTCCGTCTTGGCTGCAGAATTCTCTTGAATCCCCACCAAGGGGTGTTGACGGGGCTGTCCTTGCCGGTGTACATGAAGATGTCGTACAAAAAGGCACCGAACGCAGTGCCGAAGAAGGGCGCAACCATGGGAATCTAAATCATCACCATCATTAGCCATTGGCTCTTTCAACTGTCACAACCGCCTGGAGGTCTCTCTCATATACAAAGAGAGATAGGCAAAACCGCTGTGGATGTAAGAGGCAGACTTACCCAGAAGTAATATCCACCAGCAGACCAGACATCATGGCCGTAGCCGACAATGTATGAAACCAGGCGAGGGCCAAAGTCACGAGCCAGGTTGATTGCATAGCCGGTCTGCCATCCGAAGCAGGCGCCAATTCCAAAGATCAGGAAGAAGAGTCCAAGGGGCATAAGTTTCCGGGCATTTCCATTCTTGGGGTCGGCCATGGCAAAGATCACAAACATCAAGATGGTGCTGGAGACAATCTCGGACCACCACATCTGCGTGCGGGTCAGGAATGAGGCAGGGTAGGTGCAGAAGATACCAGCGGTGCTAGTCGTGCCGCCTACAGTGCGCACGCCCGGTCCCTCCATGTTATCAATGGCCTGGTAGTATGTTCCGTATACGATGAAGGCTCCGGCCATGGCGCCGAGGAGTTGTCCGAGGGCATAGACGGGGAGTTTTCGCCAAGGGTGTCCGCGGAAGAGGCAGTTGCAGAAAGTGACGGCCGGGTTGAGATGGCCACCAGACTTGGAGCTACAGTAGACGCCCAACATGACAGCCAACCTGCATGATGAGGAATTTTCAGTCAGCCATCAAAGATCATCTCGAAACGCAAAATCACGTTCGCCACACAACAGTCAACACTATCAACACCATCTCTTCTCATCATCACCCTCATCCTTTTACATTGTCTGTTTATGCTGCTTCGGTATGAAGCGAACGATCCGGAACGAAGAAAAGTTGGACTTACCCCCAGCCCCAAGAGATACTCTGATAGTCACCCTTCTTCTGCTCACTCAGAGACACTTGGGCAACAACACCATCACCAAAGAGGATCATAACACAGGTGCCGAAGAACTCAGAGAAGAAATCCTGGCAGTACTCTCGAATCCCAATCCATGCCGGCTCATCCTCAGCCGGGTGGGACAGCTCAGAGTGAGAAACCTCCTCCTGCGACATGGAGCCGGCGTGTTCAATCTTGTCCACGGGAATGATGGTCTTATCGATGAAGGAAGGACCAACCGAGTCCTGAGAGTGAGTGATGGACATCTGGTGCGAGAGGGAAATAGGTATGATGGAATAATTGAGGCGACAACGAACACCGATGACGATCCAGGACAGAGAACCGGTCGGGATGCAGACTCTCAACTACAAGGGAAAGGGAGGGGCGACACGGTCCTTATGAACTTTGAGTCCCCACGGGGATTGGAGTCTTTCTTACGGAACCGTTAGGATGGGAACGTTAGACTTGGAGAAGATGATGAGTCTAGATTCTTGGTGTCTGGGGGGCCTTGTTGGATGAGGGGTTTGACGTCCCTGGCCGGCTGGCTGACTTGGGGACCGGAGGCGGGTGAATGGGTGCGTGACGATGCAGAGGCTGCAGGCAATGGAGACGATAATCTTGCCAGAGTGCCTCTGTCTCTCCTCTTCCGTGTGGGCAGTGGACAATGGCTCAGCCAGGATGGGGTTGGTCGTGCCCGGGCATGTACCATGTGTGGATCCTCAATCAGTTCGAGCAGGATGCCGGATACTCATCAATGGTTCATTGAGGAGGACGAGTGGGCAGTTTACCACTTCTGGTCTAGATGGGAAGCAGGTTCGTTGCAGAGTACCGAGGAATCCATGTCGCGAGCACCGAGAGAAGCCCGTGTCCGGGTGTCACGAGGGGGTAGTACGGGTACGATCGAGCACTGTCCCCTTCCCATCCAGGGCTCTAGCGAAAGCTTCGATGCAAGCTCGGTGGCGGCGACCCGAAACCTGCTACAAACTCTGGCAACAACGGGTTGAACTGAAGCCTAGGGTGGGACCGGAAATGGCAAAGGATCCTCTCGGGACCTTCAGAACCGGCGGAGCCTGCCTGTTAGCGTCGACAATAATGCAGCCTCTCTACCTGAGTTTACGGAGCACGGATTCCTACGAGTGGGCTCATCTTACTCTTTGGCCCGCTAGCCGCGTCCGAGGCTCGTTTTACCTATTTTTTGTTTGCTGTGCCAGACCTGAATTCCCTCGCCGTTCGGTCCAAGACTCCAAACCCACAATCACAAGCGCAAGTGCAAAGACGGAGGCAACAGGGTCTGCCAATTACACAGGGGGGAGGGGGTCAGAAAACTCACTAAGGAAGGAGAGGGGTTGACAATGGATGGATGGCTGTGATGATCTTTGCTCCAGCCAGCCAGCCAAGTCCGTTGCCTTCTCCTCCTGGCATTCAATGACAGAAGCCAACCCCCTCCCCCCCGCCCCCGTCAGCTGCATGTAACGTCAAATAAGATATGTCACATCTGCAGCCGAAAACTTTGCCATCAAGCATGGCCACTAAAGTAGGCTGAAGCTTTTTTACTTTTTGACAGCACCGGCGCTTCTGGATGCAATTGGCCGACTCAGGCCTCGGATTGACAGGAGAGAAAATCTCTGACGTGAGTGAGTGGGTGCTCTCGCGTTCTCCAGAATTACTAAATCTTTTCTGGAAGGATGGAAGTTTGTGGGGCCCGACCGGAGCAAGTCGAATTGAGAGGCTGAAAGTCTCCGCTGCTCCCTCTTTCTAGCCTTTCTAGCCGGATTCTCTGTCATCTTACGCGCTACAGCCATGGCTTCATGTATAACACATCTAGATACGGCCTAGTCCAGCACGAGTCGGCCCATTCCAATATTCGCGGGGGCACCCACATGCCTGACAGCAGGCTGTGGCCCAGTGTTACCTTCACCGAGTCAGGGCCTTTCGCATCTTCTCACCTAATCTCGCCATCATCTGACCAAATTTGCGTGCATCTGGACAGGGGGAGGCTTTTTTTCGTCGACATCGTGGAACCGAGCCATCGCTTCATAGTTCCTCGACTATGGGACAAGGGCTTATGCGCCGACTGTGATCCTACTGCCATGCCGCTGTCGCAAGTTCAACGGATCCGGCCGCGGCTATTCCTCTCGACTACTAGCGTCATGCGTCTGTGGGCGGCGCGACAACCCTGAACCTTGAACCATAGTCTGTCTTAGACGACCAGACCGTTCGCGTTCGCGGTTCAATGGTTGGATGCATCCTTCATCACGTCGCAGCGAAGGGTGGCAGGGCAGCGGCTAAGTGCGAAAATGAGGGGAAAGACAGGGCCTCTGATTGGATCGCCCGAAAGAGGAGGAAAGCTACTGTGTCAGGACACCACATTACGTAGGTCCGTGTGCTGAGGGTGGCGTTGGCTTGTAGAGGACTGGTCATGACGACACTGTCTTGGCTGTGGCCAAGGATTGATTCAAGTGATGCTCTATAACAGGCAGAAAGGGCGGCTCCAAGATAGAACCGACGGAAGCCTCGGAGGATATGCTCTGCTTGGTATTGATCTTTGGTGCTCAGCTCGTAACGGCCTAGGCAGAGGCGGAACCAGTGTCAAGTGACCACTGGGGCCGAGCCACTGCACCGGGGCCGGCCGTCCCTGACGCCATGGTTTGTTTCTGACTGTGGATAAGGCCTCTGGAAGGATGAACGTAGAAAGAGACTGCCGACCCTCACCGAGCTGTGCGGGTTCAGCCTCCTAAACGGGTCTCTCGGCCGTGTGGGCACATGCACATCGGCGCGCTCCCGAGCAACTCGGGCTCTAAAACCCGACTGGACCGAATGGCCCCCCACTGTGATCTCCAGAACTCATACAGCTCTTGATCTCGAACCAAGATCTGAGCTCCCATGGCCTCATCTCGAGGCCAGCTGAATCTCCTCCAGGTCCCAAATAAGCGGTTCCCCCTGCCCAGCCCAGACACGCTGTGGAGAGCCTACCTCACTCTGGGGTCGACCCCTGCATCCCATGACCTGAGAAAATGAGAAAAAAACCGAGAATGGGGACCTGGGATGGAATTATTCCCTCGTGCTCGTTCTCCACACTCTTTGTTCGCCGCGGGGGTCCCACGACGGGGAAGCTCACGTTCTCCGAACGGCGGTGCCTGGGCTTGGATGGAGTAGATGAGGGGTTGAGCTCGACCGGCTCCGGAAGCAGTAAGTCCCTGTTACCAACTGATGCGCGTGTGCCTTGTGTCTTGCTCGCCTAGGAGCTACCCCATGGAGGCCCGGCAGGAGGATGCGCCAGAATACAAATAATTTTGCCGTTCCCCGACATGTGATGCAACCTCTGTGTCCCTCCCCCTCCATCCTTCTGACCTCGACTCTGCGCTCGTGCTCGTCCGGACAATCATTTCAACGGCCCTCGCTGCACTTTTTTATTCCTCTCCCTCTCTTCCTTCTCATCTTGCTTCTTGCTTGAACCTCTTGCGCGTGAATTGATACCCCAATTGGCAATTGCATCTTGCATGTTCCGGTCCTTGCTCCCAAGTAGATCCAAGACGCGACAGACCTCCTCCTCCTCCTCCTCCCCCACAAACACCACCACCATGTCCCCAGTCGCTCAGCCTGTGCACCCAACCTTTGTTGGCGCCATTGACCAGGGCACCACCAGCACCCGCTTCATCATCTTCAACAACCGTGGTGAGGTTGTTGCGGTGCACCAGATTGAGTTTGAGCAGATCTACCCCAACCCCGGGTGAGTGCCCCTCCATTTTGCGCAATTGCGCAATCTTATCTTTCTACGCGAAAATATCACCGGTGGAGGCCAGAAAAAGACAAAGTAGCTAATCAATCTCAATTAGATGGCACGAGCACAACCCCGAGGAGCTTGTCTCCTCCGTAGAGCAGTGCATTGACGGCGCCGTCGAGGCTTTCGAGAAGCAGGGCCACTCGCGCGACCAGATCAAGGCCGTTGGCATCACCAACCAGCGAGAGACCACCGTCGTCTGGGACAAGACCACCGGCAAGGCCCTGCACAATGCCATTGTCTGGACCGACACCCGAAGCCAGGACCTCGTCCGCAGGCTCAAGCACCGCCTGGGCTCCAAGGAGCTGACTGAGCGCTGTGGTCTCCCCCTCTCTACATACCCCTCCGCCAGCAAGCTGCTCTGGCTGCTTGAGAACGTCCCCGAGGTCAAGGCTGCCTACGACAGTGGTGTACTTGCCTTTGGAACGGTCGACACCTGGCTGGCCTACAAGCTGAACGGTGGAACCGCTCGCGAGATCTACGTCTCCGACCCCTCCAATGCCTCTCGTACGATGTTCATGAACCTCGAGACCCTCGACTACGATGACGAGCTCGTTGACTGGTTCCGCCTTGACAGGGAGAAGATCAAGTTCCCCAAGATTGTCAGATCCTCGGACCCTGAGGCCTACGGATCCCTCGCCAGCACCGCCCTGAAGGGTATCAAGATCACCGGCTGCCTGGGTGACCAGTCCGCTGCTCTGGTCGGCCAGAAGGGCTTCACCCCCGGCCAGGCCAAGAACACATACGGCACCGGATGCTTCTTGCTTTACAATGTTGGTGACAAGCCCGTCATCTCCACCCACGGCCTCCTGTCCACTGTCGCTTTCGACTTTGGCCCCGGCAAGAGGATGTACGCCCTCGAGGGCAGCATCGCCGTCGCCGGCTCCAGTGTCAAGTTCCTGGTCGACAACCTGGGCTTCATCGACTCCTCCTCCAAGCTGAGCGCCCTTGCCGAGACTGTCGAGGACAACGGTGGTGTTACTTTCGTCACTGCGTTCAGCGGTCTGTTCGCCCCGTACTGGATCGACGATGCTCGTGGTACTCTCTTCGGAATTACTGCCTACACCCAGCGTGGCCACATCGCCCGTGCCACCCTCGAGGCCACCTGCTTCCAGACCAAGGCCATCCTGGACTCCATGGCCAAGGACAGCGGCAAGTCTCTCGCTGAGCTTGCTGTCGATGGTGGCATGTGCAACTCTGATCTCATTATGCAGGTAAGTAATTAGTGTGGTTTGGGATGTCCCCTACCTAAAGCCTCCGGGCCATTGACATTCTTGGCGTGCGGTTACTAATGACGTTTTGGTACACAGACCCAATCTGACCTTATTGGCATTCCCGTCAACCGGCCGGCAATGCGCGAGACAACCGCTCTGGGTGCTGCCATCGCAGCCGGCCTGGCCGTCGGAGTCTGGAGCGACTTTAAGGAGCTGGACGACGTCAACGTCGATGGCCGAACGCTGTTCAAGCCCCAGATCGACGCTGCGTCCGCCGACAAGCAATTCGAGCGATGGGAGAAGGCGGTCCAGATGAGCAAGGGCTGGGCCAGCTAGAGGGGGTTACCACAGGGGAATATGAAGAATGATTGATGTTTTTGGGAGCCGGCCGGGTCGGAGAGGGCCTCCCAAATATGTATGATACTACTTTTAAGGGCGTCGGAGCGAATTGGATTACACGTTTTTGTTTCTGGATATCTCATTGATAAGTTCGCCAGCAATGAATGGTGCCTCTGGCCGTGCCTGCCTGTTATCATTTGTGGAGATGGAGCTCGACAGGTTTCGGTGGTCAAAGTCCGAGATGTGAGGAGCTGGGCGTGATCATGGTGGTGATGGCGAAGCACACTCCGTTGCATCCCCTGCAGGTACATGTCCAATGCATAGACGTAGATGGTTTCGTACATGGAGTCTTCTCGCGTCGCTGTTCGCGAGCACACCGGCGTGTAAGATGGGAGCAGGGATCTTGTCTGGGTGGGTTGTCATGTGCTATGCGGTTCCGGATACACTGTGCAGGGGGAGGTGACGTTGCGATCAATTTTCGCCCCTGGGAGCTATACACGACTCGTGGGCTTGCCCGACACAGCTGAGGGTGTAGAAGTTAGAACCTTAGATCACGGCTTGCCGCGGTAAGAGCTTTGACCTTTGGCCTTTGTATCATGACCCCTACCCTACATGTGAGGAGTAGGTAGCCCTTGCCTAGATGCAGATACATTGCCGAAAGTCTCTTTTGTAAGCTTGATGCAATCTTTCCGCTGTACGGCGATCGCCGTGTGTATCTGTGGAATAAATTTTATGCCGTCACAAGAGAGGCTCTTGCCACCACCAAATGCGCTGTGACGAACTGTGTACAGACAGTACCTCCATTGCCTGTGGAGGGGCTGATTAAGCTCAAACAGTTCCCCCAACCCACAGCCACAGCGCAGGCAGGCATGTACCCTCTCGGTACTTTCCCTTGTGTCCCTCCTGCTCCTCGGGAGAAAGCACCGAGAAAAGCCCGCTGCGACTGAGAGAAGCGCACTAGCTGCTCACTGGAACAGCCAACCAACGGTTTAGCATCACCCGTTAGGGAACAACTCCCAGGGTCCAGGCGCTGAGCTTACAAGGTGCCCAGCCTCCAACCAGACCACCTCGTGGTGCGGAAACGCCTGTGGGTCGGTTGATGACATTTCGCTGCGTCCATTTCCAGGCCAGTCGAAAAGCACGTACATGCGATTCGAGCAAGAGCCCGGAGAAGGCCAACCGACGGGAAGCGAGGCAGACATGTCCCAGTGTTGATCACCCATCCTGTCCTCAGCCGGTATAACCAATCCTGCCGGGACTCCTTGATTTTGGGAGTGCAGGACTGGCTCCCTCCCTCATCTTATCAGCTGGACAAAGAGAAACAAAAACCCGGAATTACGGGCCATTCGACTTTCGCATGTTGATAGTGGCATGGCCCATATGTGACGGATGCCGATTGCAGTAGCACAATGACCAGATCCAATGCACCTGCGGCCGAGGAGGACGCGAACTCGGGCATCAGCTACGAGGAGGGATCAAGTGGTGATGATACGGCCCACAATGTCCCTTCGGCCACGACACCGAGGAAGCGAAAGAGAGAGAAGCACCAGAAGACCTCGTAGGATCCCACTCTTGGACCCTCCCCCTGAGTCACCAGGATGCTCGTTACCCTCTTGTTCTTGCTGATGCTGACCACTTTAATATAGATGTGAGTTGTGCAAAGCTCGCAAGGTCAAGTGTGACCGCGCTGAGCCCGCATGCTCGTGGTGTGCCCGTCACAACAGGACATGTGTCTATCTGGAAAGACAGAAGCCTGGAAGCCGCATTGGCTTCGGGCTGGAGCTCGAGGCCAAGGTCAACAAGATCGACGCCCTCTTGCAGTCTCTTGGACGGAGGCTGGAGGAGCACATAGACTCCCATGATGCTCCATCACCCGCCATCAGCACACAGGCGACGGGATCTCAGGTTGCCGATGTAGCCTCTCGAGGTGGTTTCTCCAGTGGTGTACCCGCCCCCAACACTCCTGCGGGCGGCACTCCCAATTCCCAAGGAACGGCGAGCCTCTTCCCTGGTGGTTTCTGGCCTGGCAGCGATGCCCCTGACGTTGCTCAGTATGGTGGCCAGCAGAACCCGTCTGGTGCCGTCCAGAACACCAGCGCGCCGCCTTTGCCGCTGAACCCTTCGGTTTCATTTCGCCAGCCTCCTCTTGCTACGCCTGCTCTCGCCGATCTCCCGCCTCAGGACGTGATATACACTCTTGTCGACCTGTACTTCAAACACTGCAACACATGGTGTCCTATCCTCGAGCGAAAAACGACGTTCGGAATATTCTTCGGTTCGACGTCGATGAACGAAGCGGACCGCGTCCTCCTTCACGCCATTGTAGCAACTACGTTGCGATTCTTGAAAGACCCTAGGTTATCGTACGAGGCGAAGTTGCATTATCACGGTGTTTCGAGGAGGACTGTTCAGCTCTATGCAATGGAGAATGTCAGTATCGAGGCATTGAAGGTATCCGTTATTCTCTCTTTAGATGAACTCGGTACGTTGAATGGCCCAAGAGGATGGAATCTGCTGGCCATGCTGGCCCAGAACGCCAGGCAATTAGGCCTTTGTGAAGAGACGAGTGTGTTTCTAGCGACCGAGCCTGACGAGATGCCGACGACTGGATCGATCCGGCGGATAGCTACAACCAGACCCGAATCGTGGATAGAAGATGAAGGAAGAAGACGGCTATGTTGGATGGTTTATCTCCTGGACAGATACGCTACTATTGCTACGACGACCTTCGATTTCTCCTTGAGCGACAGCTTAATGAGGCGAGTCCTTCCGTGCTCGTACGACTTGTTTTCTAGGAACGTCCCTGTCGAGACACAGACGGTAATGGCATCGAATGACCAGCAACCTAGCCAGGAAGCATCCTTCATGGTGAAGAAGCCCGAGAACTTGGGTAGTTTTGCCTACCATTGCGAGATCCTCCGTATTATCAGCAAAATCCACAATTTCTTACGAACGCCGGTTGATGTGACATCTTCCACGGACATGGCCACCTGGCGCAACACATACCACACACTGGACTCCTCGTTGGATTCTTGGTTGCAGAGCTTGCCAAGCGAATACAGCAAGATATCGGCTTTGTGCCATTCGGACCCAGCTAGTCGCGTTGCCAACTGGTTTATGCTCCATAGTGCGTATGTGGTTGCGGTTGTACGGCTTCATTCAGCAGCAGCATATCCCACGGTCCGATCACACATATTCGTTCCATCACACTATGCAATGCAAAGATGTCTCTCGGCGGTGCAAAGTCTCGGTGATATTGCCAGAGATGTCTACGAGGCAGATGGGTTGGACCTACTGGGCCCGCCCTTCGCCTTTTCTCTTTGGGTTGCTGCTAGATTGCTGATTGTACACGCCGCAACAGTTGGTGGCCCTGTCGATCCCAAGATCGAATTCCTGGTTGAGACGCTCAAACACGTTGGCCAGTACTGGGAGGTGGCACATAATTATGCCAAGGTGTTGAGCAGAGTGATCCAGCGAGCTCGCCAGAACAATATGAGTTTCGCCGCCATGAGAAAGTAGGTGCAACCCTTGAAGATTTTCATTCCCTTGTATACGTTCTGACAGTTTTCCCTCTGTAGAAGCGCCTATGACTTGGTCCAGTTGACGACGCAGACGAGACGATCGGGACTGGAAAGCACGTCAACCCAAAACACATCCTTGAGCGAGCTGGATAATATAGACGTTTTCGACTTTTTCAACTTACCCAGAGTTTCAAACTCAACTATCGGATCGACTGATAACCAGACAAATCTGTTGTTACCTCAAGGCACATCAAACGTCAACAACAGCGGAGGTATCCCAGACCCTGAATCGGATTGGTTGAGATATAACGCAACATATCATTGACGGTACTGTTATCCACGAAGGTAACCTGTATAAACTATAAACACGACATCTATTAGGGTATCAATTATGCCCTGCCAAGGCTAGTTGATACCTTGGCTTTTGGAAATATGAGGTTCCTCATCCTAGGTATACCAAAAGAGAGGCTTCTAAATTGAGGATGGCTTCCGCCACGAGCACCTGTGAAGTTGGGCAGATCATGATAAGCTGAAGCTAAACTTATTAAGAGGCCATTTATCAAATTGGTACTGTCTAAGCATGGCAACAATGAGATGCATGCGAGCGTGGTGGTTGGGCATTAGGTTCAAGGTCTATGTTACGTGGAAGCGGCGAAGAGAGGAACCAGAGATGCAGCACAATACTTGGGCTTTCTATACTGATCGCCATTTCCGCCACGGAAAGAATTCATACGTCAAGCTTGCCATGGCACCTTGTTATGAACCTTATGTGAAGTATCACATGCGAACCGACCTAGGACGCCCTTACTATCCCGGCTTTATTGGTTTCTACGAGGGAAGCAAGAAGGCTGCTAGGGGTAAGGTCGACCTTCCCCCACTCTCCGCTCTTACGTCCTGAACCATCTATGCACTTTCCTTCGCCTCGCACAGATAAGGTAGCTTAATTTAATCGTATATCCTGAAAAACAACAATACAATCCACGATCTTTCAACCGCACAGATTCAACCGCACAGCGCCAATTATTCTTCCATCTAATCAGATATCGGAGAGGCATCATTATCTCAAAAAGTTCATTCGTTCAAGAGATGCGAAGAAAACTCGTCGCAGCTTTCATAATTTTCATCCTCCTTTCGTGGTTGTTGCAGCGCGATCCCGTGGTTCCTACAACGCCTCGCAAGACTACCAAATGGATTCACCGCTCGCAAACTCTGAGACCCAATACTGGGACAAGACATGGGGCGAAATGACGCACGAGGAAAAAGTACTATTTCTTCGGAAACGCCTGATCACGCCCTTCTCGCAAGAGACCCTCGAAATGCTGGCTCTGCTCGTGAGCCTCAAGACCATCGACGTCTTCATTGAGAAGTTCGGCAGCAATCCCCCCCCTGGCCTCTGCATTTTACCTCCAAACGACGATGACTGGGGAAACTGGTGGTCGTCTCGGTTCCCAGACGCGGAACACCAAAATCCCAATGTCAAGTTCCCAGCGCCGCATGTCAGGTACACTTCAATATACCTGCACCATTCGTGTATGGCTTCTCGCGAGGCGCTCAAAAAGGCAATAGACGAGGACCCCGATAAATACCGGTTCTCCAAAACAATCAACGAGATCGTCCAGGAGGAGGACATCATGCCTGCGATTCGGTCGATGCAGTGGCTGGCGAATGGGTGGACGGATCTGAGTCGCTTCGAGTTCATTCTTGTGATTGTGACGGCAAGAGTCGCCATGGTAAATAAATTGCTTGATCCCTTTCGAAATGTCGATGGCTTTGTGGGGGAATTGGATCGCGTGCCGATGAAAGTGCGAATGAACTGTTTCCCTTTCTTGCAAGGCGAGCGTTTGATTTTTGTGTGATGGTCGTATTGTTAAATAAGTATCATGGACTGGATAGCGTATAATAGCGAATCAATAACAGTGTATTGAATTTCGAGATCTTGGGACCCATAACCTTCGCTGCTATTGTCTCGTGACCCTCATTGGTTATTGTCATTCTGATAACAAGATGGATATAACGCCCGTTACTATCATCCAGATGCAACGATACTATACTGTGTGCAACATATGTTTTTGATTTTGTAGTATTTAGGCTGAATATCACGCTCCAATATGCTCTCTTCTCTTCGATGACTCGCAAAGACAAATTACAACCTATGTTGATTTCCATAATCGTAAAATCCCTTGCCACTCTTTACTCCCAGGTGGCCCTTGTCCAAATACTGTTTTAAAAAGGCCCTCGGCTCTTCGGGAATGTCGCCCCGCGCCTCAGCGTAGTGCTCCTCGATATCCAAGACGACATCCAGTCCCACAATATCCATCTGCTCGAAGGGGCCCTTTGGAGTCTTCAGCACGCCCTTGAAAATTGCATCGAGCTCCTCGGGCGTCCCAGCGCCCTCTGAGGCAGCTAGGAGAGCCTCTCTCTTGATTGCCGCCCATATCCTGCAGAAAGAAAATCATGGTTAGGTTTTTTTCATGGGGAAGGGGGGTACTTGGGTGGTGAGGACGAGAAGTTGTCATACCGGTTGTACAAGTAACCCATTGACTGGCTCCGGACGTGGAATGGGTCGAAGCCGTGCTCGGCGCACCGCTTCATCATGAGATCAATGTAGGGCGCGTGTGTCCCCTCGTGGCCCATGATCTCGATGGCTGGAGTCTCAGGGGGCCAATCTACAGATTTTGCTGTTAGGTTGTCACCGCGACAGCAATATGTAAATGTTTGGTCACATACAAGTATGCGCACTGAGGACGCGGCCGCTGTGCCTCAGATTTAGACCTTTGATGATTTCGGCGCTCGAGTAGCTGCTCGAGTTTGACGCGATGATGATGTCTTCTGGTGCCACGGCATCCAGCTGTGAAATGACCTCCCGCTTGAGTGGTAGCTTCTCTGGCACACACTAGACGTGAAGTGTTAGAGAACCGAATGACGGTTATATACAAGCGAGGAGATTAAAGTAAAGTACCTCGACGACCAGCCATGAGTTGCCAAGGGCTTGGCTAAGTTGGCTTGGTGAGTGGGTGATGATCTGGCCCTTCTCCGAACCGGGCGAGTCGAGCTCGGCTCGGAAGTCATCTACAGCCTGCACGGCATCTTCCAGCTGTCTTTCTTGCCCATCGATCAGATGAACTTCATTCCCCAAACTTGACCACTGCGATAGAGATTAGTGAATGTTCAATACGGGACTGGTTGGGAGGCCATGCGCACCATGTAGGCCAAGCGTCTGCCCTGCGTCCCTGCGCCCAGGATGGCGACAGCGTCTCGACGAGTCGGCGCGGCTGTGGTAGATAACATCGTGATATCTCTATTTCATGTATGAAAACTATCGAAGTAATAGTAGAGACATCAGATGGAGTGAGGGCGGCCACGAGGGTTTTAGCCAAAGTCGGGGTAGTCGTCGGATCCGATACTTGAAGATAATATGGGGTAGCCTAAGTATGGGGTAATTTTTGGTTGCATCATCGTTGATCTCGGATCCGACTGGGGAGGATCTACTAGTTTGCTCGGGATCGAGACTAAATGATAGGATAAATGGCAATTCTGCTGTCGATCCAAGGTCTATCCGGCATTTGAATGACATTGTCGAATTAGACGAGGCCGATCCTAGCCCTACGCCGAGCACATGCCTACGCACGGAATCGTGGGACAGACAACATCGCAGCTCGGTAATTACTCCACGTACTGCCCTTGCATAGAGCCGTATGGATCCTGCCGCGGCTCTGAGATGCCCGATTCTGAGGGCGTCGCGAGCTTCGTCCTCGCCGCCCGCACCGATTTGGAGCTCTGCGGCAGGAGGCTCAAGGTCTGCTCCAGCATGGACTGCAGATTTTCGTAAGACTCGTTCGTGATCTTGCCCTCGCCATAATCTCGCTCGACCGCTTTGCGGACCAGCTGGACGCCGGCAACGATGTGATGTGGGTATGGGTCTATGGATGTGAGCGGCACTGTGATGGAGGCTTTTTTCCGCTGACTGCCGTCTCTCTCGCTTGTTGGTGATACCACGCCTGGATCGAGGGTCACCGTGCACGTATTGTGAAGGCCGAACACGAGTGTGTTCATGACGGTGTTCTCTGCGTCGGCTGCAGCGTCCTGAACGCCGCGCAGCAAATCGAAGCGCTCCGTCGCCTCGATGATGTCCACGAGCATTAATATGCTCAAGTGATAATGTAACATGAGTGAATCTTGGGTAATTCGTTAGCAAACGGAGATTCGAAATCTATGTGTTCCATTCAAAAACTTACACCAGCGCAGTTTGGCCTGTTGCCCTAAAAACTGCATTCGCCGTTGACAGGCGTCCAGATGAGGACGGAAAATCAGGTCGAATTGCTTGATCGCGTCCACGACAGCATTATACGCCTTGAGGACCCTCGACTCATCGTGTCCGTCCCGGAGAGCTTCCTTGAACACGGCGGTGAGCTTCCAGGCGAGAAGCTTCCAGCCGGATCCTACGGCCACAATCTGGTTGGCTCTCTCGTCGGTCATGTCTAGGCTGTTTGTCGACCACCCATGTGCCACGTCATCAAACATCTTCGCCTTGCTGCGGATCAGACGCCAGCAGAGTTCCTCCTCGTAACCGAACAGTCCCGACGATAACAGCGATCTGCAGTTGAGCGTCAACGATGCCGAGGTGTCGAAGGTGAGAGCCGCCCAGTATGCGGTGCTCTCGGCATGGATAAAGTTGAAGGTGTCGATGGATCCCGGACTTGTCGGGATGATGTGCTTCTTGAGGTACGGGGAGACCTTGGAGCCGCTGAAATGGAGGTTCCTCTGACGCGCCCTCAGGACTTGTATATGTTGGAGCGCTGCGTGAACACAGGCCTGGCCGGATATGCCATCGACTTCTTCCTCTTCAGAGATGCCTACCGGGATGGGGGTCAGGGCAAATAGGAACAAGCTGAGCATGGAACGGTAGCAAGGACGATTAATGACCCTCAGCATATCCCGGCGGGCATATCGCCATAGGTTCTGCATCAGAGCGCTGGTTTCAGGATCATCCGAGGAAGCACCTGTCGCTAAAGGAAGCCAGCGAGAAGAAAAGGCTGCAGTAGTACTACGCAAAGACTCGTCGATCAATCGTTCTTGAGCATCATCCCTCGCAGATGTATTACCAGCTCCAGAATCATCTGCCATCCATTTATCAAGCTGCCTGCAGAGGTATGATATGCTCACATGCTTGTCAGCGAACGCATTGTCCGTTCTGGTCTGATTAGCGCATACTCTCTTCCCAAGGTAGTCTTGACATAGAGATAGAGAGAAGACTTCTTACACGAAAGGATTCCCGTATCTCCCCATCCACGAGCCGAAGACGGTTTCATAGCCCGTCTGGTAAATCACAGACAGCCATTCTGAATCGCTCTGGCTTAACGTGTCAGGCGGTCCGCCAAAGGAAAGATTGAGTAGAGCCGTCGCCGTGGCTCTGGTACTGTGAGACTCCGAAGAGAACGACGGCAGTCCCTCTGATCCCGGCGAGGAACCAAACCCACGGGCTGCTGTGGTTGATACATCCCCCGGCGCATTCTGCTGCGAGGTGGCCGTCTCGCTGGCCGACACTGAAGGCTGCCGCCGCCGCCGCTTCCGCTTGGTTGAGAGCTTCCTCGAAGCAGAGGCCTTGTTTTCGCTCACCCACTAATCACAACCCAGGTTAACAAACAGTCAGGTCAATCGGGCTGAGCTATGCATCCACAACGTCGTAGACAGCCAATCCTCCCCAGCTCACTTTTCGACGCGAACTCTACGCAACGTACCTTGAACGTACACGGCTTCTGCCGCTTCAGGCACCGCGTACACGACACGGGCTCCTCGGAGCCCTCAGCCTGGCCGCGAGACGACGCATCGCAGGCGACGCGGGACCGGCGGCACTCATCGCAGCTCGAGAACTGGGTCCGGCGCGTGACCAGCTCGCCTTGCATCATCGTGGCGACGGGCCCAAAGCAGGGCACACTCTGGTCGGCTTACTTGCCTGCCGCACATGCACACCGAGGCTAGCAGTAGCGGGTGGTAGATGCGCGGTTCCAGGTTGAGCTTCTGTGTACCGACCGCTGCCTAGGCCTGGCATAATCAAACTGCGAATGATCGCCCCCCACAACGATGCAATTCGCCGGGAGGGAGATTCTAATCTCAGCCTCCTCCCTTCCCCCAGCCCAGTCCGAGACTCCGCTCCCGCACCGAAATCTGCAGACCCGCTGAAAATGCGGGGAATTGCATCTTCACCGGCAACCTCCGCCTGATCGCATCACCATCCAGCCAATCACGCATCAGATTGAGGAGTCCATAACATCACAGTGCTGTATGTTGTATGCCATGTGAATCTGAACTTCAAAATGAGAAGAAAGGGTCCTGAACCTTTATACTTTAACACATGTTGAACTTGGTTCTAAAGGAATGCTTGAGCTAACAGTCATCATCATTGCTTGTATTTTCTACTCAGTGAGCTAGCTATTCAACTAACCACCACCAGCGAAGCGGTAGTAGTAGTTCTTCTGGTTGTTGAGTTTCTTCCCAACAACGTAGTCCTTCTTTTTGGCAAACTCTGTCTCCCGGGTTCTACCTCTCTCCTCCGACTTCTTGACTAGCTGTCGCTTTTCATCGGTCACGCCAGTCATACCCATGGCTCCGCGAGGAACAATAGCTCGGCTACGACCACCGCGAGTTGCGACCTGATCATTTGCTCCGGCATCCTCATCATCGCTTCCGCGTTCCCCATTTTCAAGCGCCAAGCGTTCGGCTCTTTCCTCGGGTGTGGGGTAGTGAGTCAGGTTCTGGCGGTAATACTTGTTCAGGGATCTGTGACCGACAGATTTGCCCGATGGCAAGTGGAGTTCGTAGTCATCAATGTAGATATCAGGATCACGGCGCTTTGTCCGGCCTTCCTCTTGTTCATCGCCAGATGCATCGCTGTCAGTTTCCCAGCCCTCACCGTCATCTCCATTGACCTCGTTGCCGTCTGCATCGGTGATCTTAGAGGCTCGGGGTGCCCCAAGCTTGGCGCCACCCTTGTCGTTCTCCTCTTCCGCGCTGTCCGAAATCTCTTCCTCATCTTCAGAATAAGTGCTGCGGAAGTCATAGTGATCTCCAATTTCCAGCTGCTCCTCTTCTGTGCCAAAGGGAATCTTGCAGTGACCCTTGTCTCTCATATGTGTCTGGATACCGAATACGGTAGACTTGATCTTGCCACAGAACAGGCACTCATGCCCGAGGTGGACTTTCTGCTGTAATTGATCGACAAGACCGTCCAAGTTGACCAAATAGGACTTCTCAGGTATAAACATGCCGTGGAAGCGTTCCATGTGTTGAGCGTTCTGATCTACTGTTGGCGAGCTGTAATTACAGAAGATGCAGGATGTCAAGGACCAGGTTGGTTCTGACTGTGACTGGACAGGGGTGGCGTTGTTTGATTCTCTATCGGCGGCAGCATCATCTGTTGCCTTATCTGAGACGGGATGGGGGTTCGATGGTCGCTTTACGGGCGAAGGGCGCTGCTCTTCATGTGAAATCTTGGCATGCTGGAAACCTTCCACCACTTGGTTGAACTCTGCCTCAGCAGCAGAGTCGACAGAATCACGGCGCACTGCTATGGGCTCGCCCAATGTGAAAGTCGAGCTAACAACTGATGTTGTCTCATCATCAGGGCGCTGGTTACCGGAGGAGGCTAGCTTGAGCTTGTGCTTTTGGCTGGACAAGTGATTTTGGTAGGCATTTTCGCTGTAATAGGTCTTCTGGCAAGCCTCGCATGCTCTCTCGAAGTGAACCTTGTCAGCCTCAGCCGTGGTAGCTGCTCGGGCCTGCAGGACCTTTTCCGTGAAAACGTCTGCAGAGATGGGAGGGAGCGAAGCGACTCGACGTTTCAAGTTGTATCGACTAAAAGAGGGATGTCAGCATCTCTAATTTATTCAAATCAAGGTAAAATTGATATCACGTACTGCCAATCGCTCTTCATGTGGCCCTTCTGCAAGTCGATGTTTCTGTAGGCGACTTGGCACGTATTGCAGGTGTAGGGATGGGAAGCCGATGTGGCTGGCTGAGCAGCGGTGCTCGCCATGGTGTCTAAGCCGGTCGGGTGGTGCCGCGATGGTAGATTTTCTCGTGATATGCACCAGGTTTGGTTCCTTGGTTGACTGGGCGGTGGTGAAGTTGGCCGAAATCAGAGATCGGCAGATCCGACGACGCAGCTGGGTTATTATGTCACTTCGAGGGGAAGAAAGGTGCAGGTGTGACAATGAGGTTTTGCATTTTTCTGTTCGGTGGGTGGCGGGGTTGTTGGCGGGGCTGATCTTATCAATGAGATACTGAGAAGCCGATAGCGACCGACTAGGCTGATCATATGACGAAGGCGGACTTGGCGAAGAGGCCGAGGAGCCAGTTCCAAAGCAATTTGCTTCTTGCTTTTGTTCTGTTGACTGGACTCTATTGGCTCTTTCTGTGATATATCTGTAATTGTTTAGGCAGGCGAGCTGCATGACACATTCTTGCAACATCTTACCAAACTGCATGATGATCATTTCCTCGCCTCTCGTCTCAGCTGGCGTCTTCGGTGGGTGCTGACAAATAAGAGGGTCACTCAGCGTATGACTCAATGAGTCGTCCTCCCTCGCTTAGCAGGGAACAGGCTCTCCACTGTCCTTCTCTATACCACCAACGAGCTTGCACGGAGGATGTGCCATTAGAGCGCCACAACTACCGTGACACAAATGTACTATATACTTTCATATGTAGGTAAGTGCTGGACCCTTCCGTCGTTTTGGGCGGCAAGTGGGTGACATTGAAATTGAGACACTCAAACAATAAGCTGCTTATTCCCAAGTCTGCGGCCGGTATTATCGGATTATTCAGTCCTAATAATATAGATTACTGTATTCATTGTTCCTCTCTTCTGTTTTATACTTCTGAAATTCTCTATTTCTTGCAGAAAGTAGTCGATTAATAGCCAACTCTTCCCTTAGGTGTCTCATTTCTCATGTCACCCACTTGGGCGGCTAGTTGGAGCTGTGAGAGGGCCCTGGCAACCCAGCTTCTGATAGAATAGTGCCAGCTCTCCAAGACGGTGTTGAGACAGAGAAGGGGCCGCAAGGTAGCAATGGCAGGAGAAAGAATGGAAGCAACAATGCAAGCAACAAATTATGCACCTGCTCGTGAGGTGGCTGACGCAAGCCAAGGTTAATTGCGATGCCACAGACACCTTGATGCAGGTCTGCTTGCAACTACGCTTTCTGACTGATAAGAATCAGTATACTCCTACGACTAGGACGCCTTGACTATCTGTTCTGGGAAGATGCTATCGAGAAAGCTGGTTGTGGAATTGATTCTCATTGATAGTGTGGGTTGTAGCTTCACCCGCAAAGTAGCTAAGGCAGGTACTAGGTGAATTGACTTCGATTCGTTTCAAAGTCAACAGATAGAAAAACATGTTTTGTAAGCCTTCAATATTGAGAGCAATTGGTAAGTGTAGTGCAACTATCGAGCCAGTTTAGGGTTTGAGGCTGAAAGCTTCCATGCAAGCTGGCGCTGGGTTCATCCTTCCCAGATCTGAGCACACATGCCACTTCCCTTCTCCATGTCAGCACACACTCTGGTGGGCGTTGGCACCACCCACGCATCACTGTGACGCGGCGCCGAAAACCGGCAGATGCCCGCACTATGTCGACTATGGACAAATCGCATGGAGATGAGCAGACCCATTCGAGATCTCCTAGGCGAAGATTGGGCACGGCACGCTGGCCCAAGACAGTCTCAGCGCTTGAGACTGCAAAGGTGGCTCGCCCATCCAATAGCAGGCAAAGTGGGCCGCCTGTGTGACCGGAAGTATCGTGTACAAGGATCATCTACGGCTGATGGAATGTATGGACATGGGGCAGTGGCTAGCAAGGCCCAAAGACCCTCCTGGCGGCAGCGTCCTACACCTAACTTTGGGATACCCCAGCGCTCGCTGCCCGTGTCTAAGCCGTATTCGATTACCAGAGACGGACCAGGGGGCTCCAACCTGCTGCTCCCATTCCTCCAGCCATTAACCTCCGAAGCCTGGGCCAGCATCGCCACACGTTCCATCCTCATCCTGGTGCATCCCCTCTCCGTCTTCACCTTCATGCTTCTTGAGGGTGTCGTTCTGACCAGTATGCCCGCTCTCCCTTCGCACAACTAGAGACTATTTCGCCTGCGAGATCTAGACAACCGGACAGCGCCTCGCGGCGCATCCCTCGTCGATCGTCCACCATGGCGACTGCGGCTTCGCCCTTCTCTCCCGTCGCTCAGCCACATCGCGGCCACCCGGACCCTGGTGTCGAGGATTTCGACCTGGATCTGATCTCAGGGCTCTGGCTGGAGGCTCCCTTCGTCAGGTTGCCGCCAGACGCACCGCCCGAGCTTCACGACTACGTCACAGACATCCATGATCCCCGGCGTGTTTATGCTATCCATCGCGCAAGCCGTCGGCATGGTTTCCAGTCGTTGGTCAACAGGTAAGCTACTCTCTCAAACGAAGCCCATCGCCGAGGGAATTTCCCTATCTGACTCTTCCACGACGTCTAGGTACATCTTCCAGCTTCGCCATGGCTGCGGGTCACCGCAGTGCTCAACCTCGACTTGCTTTACATGTCGCAAACGATTGGCCGGGAAGGCTCCAATTCGACGATATAACCCCTCGAGCGCGAGAATATTAGCCGTTCATCTTGCCAGCCAAGAAAATCCCGAAGATGGGCTGTGCCCATACTTTCAACAGCACAAAGAGACGTCGGAAACGATGCTGAAAGGTCTCATATTCCAACCCGCCAATCGACCTG
The DNA here is from genome assembly GCA_902006505.2 of Clonostachys byssicola. Classification (NCBI taxonomy): domain Eukaryota; kingdom Fungi; phylum Ascomycota; class Sordariomycetes; order Hypocreales; family Bionectriaceae; genus Clonostachys; species Clonostachys byssicola. Next base: position 380,444 of record CABFNO020001451.1, on the reverse strand, counting down.
GCAGACTTGCTCTTGAGGTCAGACGCCCGGAGATCCAATCGCACTCAACTCCCTCGAAATCAAGCCAGCGTCTTTCGACCCGAAATGGCGGGCAAAAAACTCCACGCTCTCCGCCGAGTACGAAATCGCCGCGAAATGGAAACCAGATCAGATCCGACAGCGAAGATGAAGGCCGACGCTCCAAACCTCCCTTGTCCGATGAACACTTTTCACCACCAAGGACTGACTGCAAGGTCCGAGAGCGACCGGCGAGTAAAGACCACCGTTCTTTTGCTGCTAACGTGTTTGGAACTGTTGCTTTCCGGATGCTCGAATGGTTAACTCCGCAAGGCCACGCCGCAATCGCGAAGAAGCTTGATTTTACCGAGATGGATCACCCCATTGTCCTAGGAGCAGAGTCAAGCAGGGATGGCTCAAGCGCAGCGTCACCCAAAACCGAAACCTCAAGAACCCCAAGCTTTCTCAGTGGCGATCCACCAGAGAGATTAGGACCCGTTGAGCCACTGTCTCCATCACCAAAGGATCCTGTGAAATCTCGACACAGTTCTGAGGCTACATTTCGAACGCCTCAATCATCGTCGAGGCCACGGAGGAGAAAGTCGCTAGAGCCGCCGACACCGACTCCCACGATGGACGAGCCTAGATCACCAACGAAATCCCCAAGGATATCTGCATTCCAGCCAGATAAGCTCGCCTGGCCCCCAAAGTCGAATTCTACGGCGGGGGTCACCAGGAGTATTCCTGATATTCCCCTCAAGCCTGTGTTTTTCGATAATATTGCGCCTCCTGCAACCTCTCCCAGACTTCAACCACCTGAGAGTCCCCGAAGTCACTCTTCGGATAGCCAGCCAATACCTACGTCGGAATGTCAGATCAAAACCGGAATCAATGCGCAGAGCCAAAGGCTGGAGGTAGCGGAACTGAAACCCGAGCTTTCGGATTCTGAAATGTCCGACTCTGAGATTGAATGCCCCTTACCTCAATCTTTGACGCACCTGACCGCTAGAGTCATCGACTTTATTTGTGATGTGTTTGATGAAGACAGCACTTCTGAGAGAGCTATTCCCTATGGTCTTGAGTCGACAGAGGTTGTTCCTCAACCCCAGAGAAAGTATATTCGCCTAGAGAGAACGCAGTGGCCCCGCGAACCTATTCCTAAGCGACAATGGAAAGCCTTCAATGAGCAGACTCTCTTCCATGTTCTCAGCAATCCGGAGTCTCTTATCCAGTCTTTTACAGTCGACGGCATATTGCTGGACTCGCAGACGCTCTTTCATTGTATGCTTCGTTTGACTCGAGCAGCGCCCAACCTCGTATTTCACAGTCTCTGGATCGCAGCTGGAAGCCTCTTTTTACCTCCAAAGTCCGTACGGAGTGCTAGACTCCAGAAAGCCAACGTTACAGGAACCCGCCAGAGGACTCTCTCAGAACTAGAAGCTGGATGCATCTTGTCAATTTGCTTGCATGCTTTAATTGCAAGTGTTCCTTTCTGTTCAGACACAAGGCAACTAGCCGAAATGTGGCGAATCCGATCACGGGGGCTTGCCTCGAGTGCACTGTATGATTCCTCAGAACTACCATACTGGTTTCGAGAGGACTTCGATGATGCTTTCTCGAACAGTCTTGCAATCAGGCTAGCCCGGCGTTTGTGTGGAGCTGTCGAAGTGTGGCATCACTTTGCTGCGGCAGTGGGGAGTATGAAGGGGGAACCCAATAAAACCAAGAGCAAAATTGACATACTGAAGCCATTTCTACACCAGATTGGCTTATCCGGCCTCGATTCGGCACCCGTCTTGGAGTTTCCAGTCGCAGAGCGTCTGACACACAAAAAACGAGTGCAAAGTCTTGCCTTGGATTGGGCGAAGACAGTTTTGCTCGATGACTGGGATGGAAACCCAAATTTTGCAGCCAATAGCCCCAGTTCTGGGGCGCTGTCCTTCATTGGCTCGATGCGTAAGTGTTACCCGTGACTTGATAACTTTACTAGTGGACAATTATCTGACCCAGATGGTGTGTAGATAAACGACGAGAGCTTCTCCCTCTTTGTGAATCCCGATACCGCTTCGACTATCTCTCAGAAAGACTTGACTCGATGGACGTCCCCATCAAATGGGCCAAATCCGAGTACGACCAGAACACCAGACATTTACTGGATTATCCTTTCTTGTTCACTCCAGAGACCCTTGTTTCTTTCTTCCGGTCTATCAACTTCTCCAGGATGAACCGAGCGTATGAGGAATCCAGCTCGCTCAAGACTCGGATGAGTGTAATTGTTGACCCAGGAAGCCTCATCACAAACCCACACCACAAGACCGTGCTTCAGGATATGCTCAAGACTGCATCGTCCAAATACTTAGTCCTCTCTGTCGATCGGAAACATGTCCTGAGAGATGCGTTCGACCAATTATGGCGGAGGGAACCTCGAGAACTTCTTCGACCTCTGAAGGTGCGCCTTGGAGAAGACGGAGGGGAAGAAGGCTTCGATTCGGGCGGTGTCCAACAGGAATTTTTCCGCATGGCTATCGGTGAATTCCTGGAACCAGTGTACGGCGCATTTACTACTGACGACCGGACAAGGATGTCGTGGTTTGCCCCCGGCTCAGTGGTGGAGACCTGGAAATTCGAGCTCTTCGGCCTGCTAGTCTCGCTTGCCGTCTTCAACGGGTTGACTTTACCAGTGACCTTCCCCAAGGCTCTTTATCGGAAGTTGCTGGGCTGGCCTGTAACGGAACTTGCTCACATTGAGGATGGCTGGCCAGATCTCACCAGCGGACTAACAACTCTTCAGGACTGGGATGAAAGAGACGGAGCTGTCGAAGATATCTTTGCTAGAACATACGAGTTTTCCGTTGCTACATACGGAAGCCATTTCAGTCGGGATATGACTCAAGGGGACTCTCCATGGCCACAAACTGGACAATCTTCACCTGATTCGCCTACCGAGGCAGGTGAAGAGGCGCCGCTTGTCACCGGAAGCAACCGTCATGAGTACGTGAATGACTACATTCGGTACCTGACGAGCGTCTCCGTTGGGCCACAGTTTGGCGCATTTCAGAGAGGCTTTCGCTCGTGCCTAGATGCGAAATCATTGACGCTCTTGACACCCCCAATTCTGCAGTCTCTCGTTGAAGGCGTTCAAGATATCAATATTTCGGAGTTGCGAGAGTACACGCGATATGTCGGCTGGAACGCATCGCATCGCACAATTAAAGATTTCTGGTCGATTGTCAAGCGCTATGATGACAACATGAAGCGTCGGCTACTCGAATTTGTTACCGCATCCGACAGAGTTCCCGTTGGTGGCATGCGTAATTTACAATTTGTGGTACAAAAAAATGGTGAGGAAGAGGGCGAGGGCGGCCACTTGCCCACGGCATATACATGCTATGGAACACTTTTGTTGCCCGAATACAGGGACAAGGAGGTGCTTCGGGAGCGCCTTGGAATGGCGCTACAAAATTCTCAAGGGTTTGGGTTTGCATAGATGGGTACTGGAGGAATAACAGGCGTAACATGTGTATAACATTTTCTACTATCTACACCATTTTCTGGTATTAAGCGATGGGCACTAAGCGATTGGATACTTAGCGATAGGCACTGCATGGGATAATAAGAATCGATTTCATATAGCGCACTTTGCCTTCCCAATACTATGAATATATCTTTTACGCATGGGAAACGCCTTTGACCCTTGCTTTGATCGTTACACAAATAAGGTATTTGCACGATGCCTATGATTCTTAATGGATAGCATTCAAAGGTGTTTTTACCGGTTCTCCTTGTTCGTCGCTCATAATAATCATACTGGTTGGTCTTCAATTTACTTGATTTGTCTCACGTTGAGATTTACACGCTTGTTCTTCATCCAACCGCGCCATTCTTCGTACTGCCCATCCTCGGTTGCCGGGAAGTTCTCGAGATGTGCCGGGCACGTCCCCTTGATGACCTTGGGCACGCCGTGCCATGCATACCGCGACTCGTTAGTCATGTAGATGGCGTCGCCGGACCGGAGCGGTATCGTGAGGTACCCCTTACCCTGGGCGGTATCATACGCCTCCGATGAAAGCTTCGTGGCAGAGGCGTCCTCCTCCTCCCCCTCGCCTTGCGGGCCCTTGCTGGGTGCGATCATGAATATGCCGTCGCATCCGAGGCTCAGGCTCACAAGCCCCTTGTCCGACTCCTCGCTCACGTCGCGGTGCATCATCATGGTGTCACCCGGAGTGTAGAAGTTGACGATGGCGGCCTGGGCCTGCGTCTCCGGGAAGAGAGAGTGAAGGAAGCCCGCGATGTCGGCCGGGAACCGGGGCGGCTCGGCGTCCGGGTAGACGCGGTTGGTCCAGTCGTACTGCCCGCCCAGGGTGACCCAATGAAGCTTGCGGTTGAGGACCTGGCGGAGGGACTGGGGCCGGTGGACGGAGGGGTCCTTGGGGTTGAAGTGGGCGGCGGGGGAGTCGGGCCCGTGGGAGAAGAAGGAGGCGCCCGGTGCCAGGGACTCGTAGGGGACGTTGAAGTGGAGGTGCATGTTTGTTTGGTGGTTTGGGTTGCTGAGATCGCGGTGGATCATGAGTTCTAGCAGCTTCTGCTGGACGTTCTCAGGGATGAGATTTGGCAGAATTAGGAGTCCTGGGATGCGGCTTGTTAGTTGAGTTATATGAAGGGAACTCAAATATGAGTTAGGAGGAGAGGGGCTCAAACCTGGAAGAAGAGGATGGTGAATAATCTGGGCATCTTCTTGAACCTCTTGAGATATGCCGAGTTGCTTAAAAGCATCTGTGAGTTGGTTCTTTGATATCGATCCTGCCGAGACAAAGCCAGTCTGGGAGAGAGGGAGTCTAGGGTCGTCGAGCTTGGTTTCGTTGAGCAGCTCAGCAGGCTCTTTTTTCGAGAACGATTTCCACTCCGCCCTCAGCTCGTCAGAGGGCTGCTCATGAGCATCCAAGTCCCCCAAGTTGATTGTCATGTTGTTTTGTCGCCTTTTTACACAGCCCAATGATCGGATGATCTGTGAAAACCCCACTTGAATGAGATTCACAAGGTGAATATGAAATCTTGTGCCAAAGTCAGACAAGATGAGCTGCGAAATCCCTTATATTACCTCGCAGATGATTTATGTTTTTGGCTTTATTTTACTTTCGCCAGTTCTTTGCTTGAAGTTGAGGATTCTATCAATCGCTATTCCAGGTCCATTTCGACCTGATGGGGATTTTTACTTGGTGGTTTAGGGTGGTTGTAGGTGCATTTCGGCTGACATAAGCACATGCAGCCTTGCAGATGGAGTTCTCCGATATCCTGACTGAACGAATCGCTTCTCTCCGCCGGGCAGTAGGTTGCCGGAGTTGTAAATTCGCCAGACTTGGGCCGCTACGCTGAGGAGACGAGGCATGCACAGGATAAGGTCGTGTCGATGGCGTGAGTTAAGGTCATTTGGCTGGGGCCTCCAGCCCCTGCTACAAAATGCCCGACAACCGCGCTTGGTTCAGGTCAATGAGGCTGCTGCACTCGCACGCAGCTACCACAGTCCCGCAGACGGTTCGAATCACCCCAAGCCTAATGTGTCGTCACCCAGACGGTTGCCTTATGAGTGGGAGGAACAGAAACCAGTGACTGAAGAGCCAAGACCAGTGGTCGAGGAGCAAAGGCAAATGGCTGAAGAGGAACGATACTCGGCTGAGGAGTTAAAAGCAGTGGTCGAGGAGCAGAGACAATTGTCTGAGGAGCAAAGACTAGTCGCTGAGGAGGAAAAAAATGTGGTACGACGACACCCGCCAGGGCCCATGAAACTCCGTTATGCCAAGGTCCATGGGAGAGCCCATGAGACGTCAAGGCCGCCAGAGAAATCCAAGACTCTATCCAAGTCGCGGCAGCGGCATCAAGGTCTAAAAGGTATCATGGTGGCCAAGACCCTCTCATCAGACTTCATCTGCTATAGGGAAGGCTCGGACATACCCGCGCCCATTGCCCCCGAGGATGACTTAATGATGTCCACAGCCCAGCAGTATTTTGGTGAGGCTTACCAAGAGCTCTACTCTGCATCTAGGCTGAGTGAGCATGCTATAAACACGGCTGTACCGGAGGTTGCACTCATCGGTGCCATGGGAACTCGAAAGGCCACATTCATCAACGGTCTGTTTGGACTCCCCGACAACTACGGTGTTGACTCTTTACATGACGAGGTCATCAAGATGACTATGTACGGGGTCAATTTCCCCGTCGGATCCCAATATGGGAAAGACCTGCCCATAATGTCAAGACCGCAGAACGGGTTCATTCTCGCGGATACTCCTGAATACGCCCTCATCAAGCGTCCTTCCTGGGGCAAAGAGGTGGTGAATTATCTGGACAAGCGGGAGAATCTCAAGGGCGCCATCCTCCTCCTCTCACTATCGAAACCCTTTCGCGAGATGGACAGGTGGGTGCTGCGCCATCTCGCTCACAAAAAGGTCAACACGAGCGTTATCCTCACCGGGGCACAGTACTTCCCCAAAAGGTGGGAAGAAGTAGCTGCAGAGCGTGCTCGGCAGGTTCGTCGGGAGATGATCAGCCTCGACGTAAGGCTTGACAACGGATGGGTTAGAAATAATGGATGGATGCCGGACATACACGTCGTGGCTCCAGGGATGGAGTTCCAGGCCAGTGTTGGCAACGGAGGCGGACTGGGAGGCGCTCGAAAAGCTATCTTGGAGTTGGCTGGGTTCGATCTGACCAAGCCTTTCCAGAAGGACACTTCGGTCAGAGGTAACCTCGACCACGTTGTATCATTTGATACTCCAGAAGCATGATATGCTATGCCCAGCTTTAGATGCTTCTAACGTTGTATATTATCGAATAGACCTTGTATATTATTGAGTATGCCATTTGCTTCATGAACGAAATTGAAACATGCTTTGAAACCGCCGTGACCGCTTATGACTAACACCTGATGTACAAATCACACAAAACCGAAACCACAATTGACTGCTGGGATAATTTGCAGCAGCAAATGACTGCTGCTCTAACCCTCCAAATGAGCAGTCTGTATAACCTGCAAATACTGTATCGCTTTGAATTGGCGGCCAGCATCCATATTATCCTATCTCCATTTCCCCCTATTTCCCATCACCTGTCGTAGCGGTTGAATGACTTGTGCCAGGACGGCTGATCGACATCCGCTTCCTTGCTCCTTTAATGTCAAATAGAGTCTTCACTTTCTTCAGTCTCGCCCAGCGAGCCTTATCCTCCTCATCCTGCGCCTTTTCGTCATATTCCTCAGCATCTAGCTGGGAAGCGAAATGGGGTGAATCATTGACTGCCGAAGCGTCCCCAGCAACCGGTGTGACTGGGTTAGCATGCGACCGCCGTATAGGTGTGGAGGGGTTGCTGGGAGCGTGCATCGACTTGGGCCGACTCTTTGACCGGCCTGCGTACAAATCTCGTAGATTCGACTCATTCTTGATAGTCTGAAGTAGAATCTTCCAGCCGGGCAGAGCCTCACCCTCCGAGGCTTTTGCGTTGGATCGCTTCTGTGTGTCCTGGTTCTTCCAAGGACAGAAGAAACGATGTTCGCGAACAGGGTCGAGATGGTCCATCGGTGCGGGGACCAAGACCTCACCATCCTCATTCACTTCCTTACTCTTGAACATCCACAACCCCAGGCGCCTTAGGCAAGTTTGACAAGAGGCTGAGTTGGGCACTGGACCAATGCGTGCATTGGATAACCCTTGCCACCCTAACAGGGCCAATGCTAACGCTGGCCGATTCGGTGTTTTGATAGAGGCTTGTTCGCTCTTTTTGAAGAAGTCTGGAGGTAGACTGGCCAGCACGTCACCCAGATCCAAGCCCTCCGGGAGTCGTATGTTGAATTCGTACGGTAGGAAGGATTCACGCGAACATAATTCATCGTATCGGACTCGGAGTTCCTCGAGAGCACTAGTCGTACTAGACAGTGGAAGACGAAGGAGAGAATCTATCGAGTCATTAGTAAAAAATTGGCTAGGAGACATAGCAGGTATCACTAACTTTCCGAGCCCCGTTTCCGCCATAGACAATCATCAAAATGTGCGCTGACAATCAGCTCCTCGTACTTTTCAATGAGTCCTTCCTCTGTGACCTGTTAGCAAAGACTGATGTTGTGATAGAAATAGGGAGAAGCGCGCACCGATATCCGAGGAAACGAGCACAGGGACTTCTTTTCCGTCGACGTTCTTCCTGTTGAGCTTGACGACGAGCTCCTTGTGGCACAGCACACAGCGCACCGTTTCCTTGCCCTTGCAAATCCAACCTCTCTTTGCCCATTCAATCTCGCTCACTCTATCAGGTTTGAATGTCCAGTCTGTGAGCTCTTGGAAAGTAGCCAGCCGTCGGAGGAGTTCACTGCGGTCACCCGGGCAGTATTTGGCCAGCGGTTTCTCGGGCTCTCGTTTCGATTCGGTCCGTCGCGGGCTCGTTCCAACGGTCGAGGAAGGCGATCCCCCTTTCCCGGGAGTCGGGGGATTGCTTTGAACGGGAGAGTTGGACAGAGGGAGGCCCAGCCTGCGCCGTTTGTCGAGGAAGCTCTCCACGTCGCTCGTTTTCTGTGGAGTCCCCGGGGGCCGTGAACTTGTCGCGTCGGCATTCTGACGATCACTCGAAGAGCGACCGAGGCCCTGGAGTAGGTTGTTGAATTTCCTCTTCGTCGAGTTCATGTTTTCGGCACTTCTTAGGCTGTTTTTGTAGGAAACATGGGATAAACAAAACTCTTTGTCGACGGCGCAAAGGGCCCCTTCCTGGAGTGTAGAAAAGTTTGTTGTATCGGTAGAGTAGATCTAGATGTCTGGCTTGGCTTTTGAGGTCGATAAACTATCAAAGTAGAGCTGAAACGAGGCGACGGGGTAGATTGGCTTTGGTGAGGTTGCTTGCCGAACTCGGTTGTTTCGCCAACCAGTGTTTAGGTTGCTGATAAGCTGATAAGCTAATTACCTAGGTAAGAGGACGACTTCCGTGGGACTCAATTCATGACATATAATCAAACTCAAGCAAAATAATAAATTTGAGACATGTAATTCATGATTTAATCGCGCACATTTCATGTTACCCTAAGACACTGTTAAGCCTCCTTATTGTCCGTCGAATAGAACGAGGGCCTTTGTCTGAAGTGCATGCCTATTTGTCCAGAATGCTTATTACCTCACACATGGCGAAGAAAAAAACACAGTCACTGTGAACAGTTCCAAGTACCTTCAAATTGATGATTTAAACAGAGAACGATGCATGATTATTAATGGCTCTTCCTTTCTCTAATAGTCGATCTTAACGTGTCAACATGACCTCTCTGACAACACGAAGAAATGAGACACGTATTTCATTTATGGGTGCAAGTAGAGGCATTCACAGGGGTGGAAAATAAATAATACGATGTTCTATATAAGATTATCAGGTCTGGATCTTACTAGCCTCGCTCTTTGCTAATAGGTCAAAGCTTGCTCAAAGTTGAAATAATGCAGATGAAGAATGAGAAGCTATTTATTTCATGATTACTTATTTGGACATCCACTTAAGTTATCAAGGTCGTTCATTCGGCACCAGCGCCCCCCGGGCAGACATTTAAAAGTTTTAATGATTGGATGTCATTGCTATAGGGTGCAGGATCGAAACGAGCCTCGGCTTTTGTATTTCATACCGGGCTCTATTCAAGCGAAGCTTGATGATATGTGAAGCCAGTAGCCGGAGTGTAACTTCTAATTTCATTTCTATAATAGGACGTTAAGGCATCACATAATTTGAGATACTAACTAGCAATTAGTTAGTTTTGAAATAACAGCTACCTATTGATTGGTCTAAGCAACATCATGACTTGCTATGTACCTAACTGCCATTTTCTAGCTACCTACCTCTACCCATATACGCGCGTTGCTATTTGCTTTTCCTTGATCTTATGTACCCTCGCCCTTATAAACACGACCACAGCTACAGCCTCCCCTCAAGCTACCTCAAGCAGGTAAGTTTAATCCTATCCGCCGCGATGCTGATAAATAGGTACGATCAATAGCTACAGCATCGAGGTGCCTCAAGTAGGTAAGTCTAACCCTATCCACGCTGACTCTCATAAATATCATCAATACCTATCTGTAGCTTCAGGCTGCCTTCATCATGTAACCCAGATCTTATCCACGCTGACCCCCCACCCCCTCGGTAGCTTCGCTTGCCCTTATGACTGCCTTGCAGGCGTTGACTTGTAGGAATTCGATCGGCCCCAACAAGATCGGGGAATTGATGCAGAAAGCCAGGCCGCATGATCTTCAAGATTGCCACTAACTTTAGGCGACCCCAGCAGGAAAATAGCAATCGTCTTGCGGTCATTCTTAATAGCCCATGATAAGGGAGTCTCGCCATTTTTATCTGCAAGATTCGGATTAACCTTATCTGCCGCAAGAAATGCTTTAGTTACCTCCGGGCTCCAATGTTGAGCAGCCCAAAATAGAGGAGTTCTTCCATTATTATCTGCAAGGTTCGGGTTAACCTTATCTGTTGCAAGTAAAGTTTTCACTACCCCTGGCGTAGGCTTTTGAGCAGCCCATGATAGAGGAGTTGTTCCATTTTTATCTGCAAGATTCGGATCAACCTTATCTGTTGCAAGAAATGCTTTAATTACCTCTGTTTCGTAGTTTTGAGCAGCCCATGATAGAGGAGTTCTGCCATCTCTATCCGCAAGGTTCAGATCAACCTTACCTGTCGCAAGAAAAGCTTTGATCACCTCTGAATTGTAGTTTTGTGCAGCCCATGATATAGGAGCTCTGCCATCTCTATCCGCAAGGTTTAGATCAACCTTATCTATCGCAAGAAAAGCATTGATCACCTCTGAGTTACACTTTTGGGCAGCCCATGATAGAGGAGTTCTTCCACCTGTGTCCGCAATATTCGGGTCGAGCTTGTCTGCCCTAAGTAGAACCTCAATGACTTCCCTCTTATTTGTCTGAATAGCAAGTGAGATTGCGGTGTCTCCGTATGGGTCTGTCATATTTGGATCGACCTTGGCTATGTCAAGGAGGGCTTGGACGGTGTGGTGATGGCCCCCTGAAGCAGCAGACATGAGCGGAGTCCTCCCAAATGCATCCTGTGATTCTGGGTTGCCATTGACGCTTTCTAACAGGACCTTTAAGATTTCCGTACGACCTTTCTGAGCGGAAAGATGCAAGAGAGGGGTGGTGTCATAACCGACAGCCTTTGAGGTGTGTATATCATGCTGAAGAAGAAATGCAACAAGATCTTTGCTCCCAAATTCAACTGCCTGTTCCAACAACGTTTTACTTTTTGAGAAGTTGAATCTGGAACTCAGCGTGAAGCATGGCCTTTTCTGATGGGGAGATTCAGCCTCTGCTGACAGAGCCAAGGCATTCTCTGACTGGGACGGAGCCATTATGTCGTATAATTTATCGCAAGCGCTGAGGCTCGACGTAGCAATTGAGGCAAAAAATGGACAGCCGTATCTCTCGTCCTCTACCTTGAGGCATGAGAGCGTTGTTGAAGTCTCAGTCGAGGAACAGTGTTGGATTAGATGAGATGCGTCTGCCTCAGCCAATATATACAGCAAGCTTGCCATCGGTGTATATTGCCGTACTTGGCTAATATCATAGATATTGTTCTTCCTAATCCATTCAGAGTGGTTAAAGCAAGAAACGAATGTAAGCTGGTCAACACCTCCATTTGCTGCCATTTCGGCATGGTGGATAAGATTTTGAACACAGTATTCGAGCAAAGGAAATTTTGAATGTAGCTCCTTCACGGACATTATAGGGTTTTGGCCAAAAGAGTAGAAGAATTCCAGCTCAGGATTACTGTAGCTAAGGCAAAAGTATTTCAGCCTTTCATGGCTATTGGCCTCGAATCTCGTGTCGATTTCAGGCCAGATCTTTACCAAATCGGTGTTCTGGAGGAAGAACTGGCGGACAGACTCATGGATGAATTGGACAGTGGGCTGTTCCGACTTGGTAACTTCAGCGAGCCCTTTGGATGAATGGAGTAGAAACTTTTGAATGGTATCTCGGGTGATTTCGTCTTGGTCCCACGGCTCTGGGGGAGTAGACTCAAGACCGTGTCTGATAGCAAAGTAAAGTTGTTCTGGACTCAAAGGTTTTTTGGCAAAAAGAAGCCACTGGACGCACAAAAGCATGCTATCCCGGTTTCGATCGTCTCGCAAGATGATGTCTTCAAACAACGTGTAAAGATCACTGGGAAGATCCTTTAGGCGCCGCTTAAGTGTATGCATATTGCCGTTGTCATATTCCTTGTTCAAAATAGCCACAACAAGAACAACCCACATGAAAACGCCATGGGCTTTTTTTTGAACTTCCTCGCGTATTCCTTTTGCCGTGTTGCTCTTGCCGATCCTGAGTTCACTCTGGATATAATCTGTTATATCATTACTGTGGCCATCTTGCTCCTCAAGACATAGGCTGAGGCCAAAATCGATGGTGATATGTGGATAATGTCGGCTGGAGAAGAATATGCTCAAGTTTATTGATGGATGTTCCTGTCCTATGTTTTCAAAAAACTTGATCATGTTTCTAATCTCATCCTCATTACACTCATCCAGAGCGTCGATGAAGAATATGATGGCTATTTCTTCTAATGTTAGAAGGACCTCTAGTAGCAATTCTTTCAGAGGTTCGATGGCCCATATATAGCTAGGCACAATCCTAGCACCTAATTCAAGCGAGTCGAAGACGCACGTTTGCTTGGGAAACTTTTCGAGAATCTGCACGATCAATGACCGATACATCCCAGTTGTTGATCTCTCCAGCGGTGTTCCCCGTGCATTGAAGAAGAAATTAAATATGAATGAATTCTTCCCTCTGTTCTTTTTGGCCGCGTTATAAGCAAATTTCATCAAAGTGGATTTTCCAGTCCCCGGGTTTCCTTTCATCCACAGAAAGCCTTGATGGGCACGGGTTTTGTTGGGGTTGGTCCAATCGCGATATTCTTGAGTGCGAAGTATCCATCTGCATGTCTTGTTGTGGGCCTTTTCGATTGTAGAAACCCGTGCATCGATTTGGTTGAACTTAAGCGATTCCAAGATTTCTTCTTTTTGAGTTGTTGTGAGAGGTGCCCTCGTGAAGGCTGAAACCTGTGGCTCGATTTCCTTCTCTGGTATATCCAGTAGCATTCGTTTTATGGCTGCTTTAACTTTCCCGAATTCAGGGTCGTCTAATATAGAGAAGCGACACATCTTGCTGTGATCTTGATTGATATGCTCAACTATTTCGAGATCGGGAATATTTACGTATGAGGAAGTGTCCTCCACAACCTTGACATTAGGTTAGCACCATCTGGTATCATTTTCTAAGCGCAACGTACCTTCTGACCGCCAAGGGCCATGAAACCGTATTGCTCTTGGAAGGAATGTATCTTCCACCGGCGCTCACGAGCCATTGGGCCGAAAACGTCCCGCAGCTCGCGCAGGCGTTCTGATGTTGGGAGGAGGGAAGCCCGGATACTTTCGTTCACAGAATGACCCAGAGCTTTGAGAACTCTTTCTCCAAAGTGAATAAGCGAGCCACCCGGGTCTGCACCGGAGTGTGGAGTGCCGAAAAACATGATACCGATAGTAGACTCAAAAATCGGACGAATGTGTAGATGGCTCTGGTCGGAGGACTGACCGCACCTGCGAAGCAAGTCCTTAACAATTATCCCCCCCAGACTATGAGCAATGAATATGAGAGGCCTCTTCGGCTCATCTTGTCGTTCAGCTTCGAGTGCGATAGAGAAATCATTGGATATGTCGTACACGGTGTGAGTGCTGACGGGCGGCCCAGAGAATCGCTGGATTTTGGTATCGTAACCATAACTCAAGACTCGTGCATCGGGGACGATTTTGGGAACCAAATCCCGGGGCCAAAAAACGGGACCATCGTGAGAAACGGAACTTATTTGTCTCGACCCAGGCATTAGTTTTCGAAATTTTGATGGACGACCTCGCTCGTCGCTACGAGACTCGTTCCTGGATGTAGCTTCGGCGGTCTTATCCGTCCAGGTTCGTTCAGGGTGGCCGTTGAAGCCATGCACAAAGACGATGCTAGAAAACATTAGGTTATCACCAAATAGAGAAATCGATATCTGGAATAGTACTCTAGGCGAGGATTTTGGGGGTTGATAATCACGTTCAAAGCGAAGGACACGATCGGCGCTTGTCCCGTGGGACTCCCTGTCTCCTCCATCTGGCGACGCTTCGGCTGCCGAGTTTCGATCTATGATATATTCGGAATAGTAAATATGAGTGATAGATTTTTCGTTTCTTCTTTTGAGGAGCGTTTGGAGAGATGCTATCTGTGGTAAAGAAGGGCATAGTCTCACTGCGGAGGTGGCAGAGATGCCTTGCCGCCTGCCTTGCAGAAATATTCGTTACTTCACAGCCTCACTTTCACTGAACAACCAATCAAGACTAAGCACAAAACGTATGCATTCGCGCCCGACCTTGCTTACTAGATAGTACTTGATGAGTCTTGCTCCTACAGTCTCGAAACCCCAAAATTACAAAGGAACAAGAACCAGAAGGTGTTACTTCGGAGATATATTCTTAGCCTTGATCTCGAGAATTAGGTTGGATTTAAAGCTTAGCAGACGGAGAGAAATGGAGACCAGGTACGAACAGCCCGATCAATAGGTAAGTACCTACCTAGGTAATCAGCCTGCACACTCGTGGGTCAATGTGTGCTGTGGTATCACTGTGCACAAGCTGGTAAGGCCACTCTTCCGACTGTGGGGGTGGGGGTGCCACTGATAAGATAAGGAAAACACCTTTTTTTTTTCCTGCCTTTTTTTTGCGCCGAGTAATTCGTTACCGCTGTTCGACCCTTCCTAACTTGCTGGGCCTGCATTGCCGCAAAACACACCTGGATACCCAATTGAATAGCTTGGGTCGCGATACATTCGACGACACGGTCAATCAGATTTTGGTCTCTGTTTCCAGCACATGCCCGGCACGAATAATAGCCCACCCTCGTGGCTCTTCTCCAACAACTCCTCCAACCCCCAGATCACCTCCACAACCATGGCTAAGAAGGAAAAGAAGAGTTCTGGCGCAAAGGCCAAGGCCTCCGCCGCCGCGAATATCCCCCCACCTAGCCAGCTCCTCGGTCTGGTTGACGGTTTCCTCTCCGAATACTCGCTGGACTCGGTCCGCAGCGCCTTGAAGAAGCAGGTCGAGAAGAACGGATGGGAGTTGCCCGCGGCTGGAAGCACGTCCCTTGTGGCCATTTTCCAGACCTGGGAAGCTTCTCAGCCCGCCGCCGCACCCAAGAAGAAGGCCATCAACGACGATGTTGACATGAAGGACGCCAGCAGCGACGACGACGCTGATGACTCTGGTAGCGAGGGTGACGATGAGAGCGAGCCCGAGACGAAGAAGAAGAGTCTGAAGAGGAAGGCTGCCGAGAGCGATTCCAGCTCATCTGAATCGAGCTCCAGCGAGTCCGAGTCGAGCTCAGAATCTGAGGACGAGGAGCCTAGGGCGAAGAGGCAGAGGCGTGAGGAGTCTTCCTCAGAGTCCTCCGAGTCTTCCTCCTCAGAATCTTCCTCCTCCTCCGAATCCTCTTCGTCTTCTGAATCTGAGTCCTCCTCGTCGGATTCTGAGTCCGACTCGGAGTCAGACGCTTCGGCTGTGGTCGAGAAGGCTTCCAAGGTCGCCCTCCCTGACTCCTCCGACAGTTCCTCAGATTCCGACTCTTCCTCTTCCTCCTCATCGTCGTCCTCTTCCTCTTCCTCATCATCCTCTGACTCCGACTCCGACTCATCATCCGACTCTGACGCCAAAACCAAGAAATCCAAGAAACTAGCCAAGGTCAAGAAGTCCGACTCCTCAGACTCCTCCGTGACCGTCACCGGCGCCCCAACATCCTCCGCCCTGGTCGACCCTCCCCTGCCCCCCGATCCGACCGAGTTAAAGAGGAACGGCAAGAAGCAAAACGTGCCCTTCTCCCGCATCGCCAGGGACATCAAGGTCGACCCCCGCTTCGCCTCCAACGAGTACGTTAACATCGCCTACTCGCAGCGCGCGCACGAGGACCTCATCGTCACCAAGGGCAAGGGCTTCACCAAGGAGAAGAACAAGAAGAAGAAGGGCAGCTTCCGCGGCGGGCCCATCAACATCCACGAGAACCAGAGCGTCTACTTCGAGGATTAAAGCTGGGAGGGCAACAAAACAAAATTAAGGGCATTTTATGAAAGAAAACCGGTTATCCTGTGGTCGGCATACACCCTGTTATCCCGGAATCTCTCATGATACCTCCTCCCCCTTTATGAATACGAATTAATTTCGGGGCGTTGTTACTGGGAGGTTGGCGTTTTTTCAATATATAAAGATTGGGGGGCATATCAAGGTCCTGAGTTTAAGAGCGTTCCGTTAGTGAGCAACTCTTCTTTCTTTCCCCTTCGATATAATACATGCATTTTTTCCATAGAAGATTAAAAGTTAGATCGAAATCGAAATCATATATTTTCATCCTTTTGTACTAGTAACCATTGCCGCTTGTTTATGCCCAAATTGGCTCATTCACTCGTGAAAAGGACCAACTAAATACCTAGATAACCCCCCTTTTAATCTCAGTATCCATATCGGTCCTTATATGATGATTTTTTAAAGTGTACATGTTATGCAGTTCGCTTCATTAGACATTAGGGAACGTAAGAATAGAAGCGAAGCGTGGGGGAAGTCAGAAGCAGCAGTCTTAACCTCCCTCGACGGCACCGGGTCTCAGAACCTGCGTGGCCGGCGCCGTCTCGCCCGCCAGGTCGCCGAGCTCCGTCTCCTCATTCATCGTGTTCATGATCTGGTTCTTCCTCTCGACCGCATTCCAGTCGCGGTTGCCCTCCCTGGCGTTGATGTGCGCCTCTCGCAGCCACTCCTTCCAGTGCTCGCTCACGGGGGCCGCGCCGCTCGTCTGCACCCAGCCGACGCTCTTGGTCTCGCGGATGGCGTACCACAGCGTGCGCGTGAAGCTCGGGTGGCCCTCGCGCTGGTCGTTGGGGTCGGTGACGCTCTCGGCGTTCTGGGCGTCCTCCTTGGTGATGTCCTCCCACTTGTAGCGCGACAGGTCCCAGAAGGAGGAGCGGGGGAGCATGCCGAGGGCCCAGTACAGGCCGTTGAGGAGGATGTAGGTGCCCGCGATGAACATCTGCAGGTCCCACGTGCAGTTACCGAGCAGGACAACACTGACCATCAGTAAGGTGGTGGCGATGCCCATCAGGAGGCGGTACGTGCGCTCCCCGACGTAGTAGTCGCACTCCTCGGTTCCGGAGTAGAGCTCTCGGGCGACATCCTCGGTGCACTTGATGAGGAGGAAGGCACCCTCGCGAGTGCGGATCATGACATCGCCAGGGGGGACGTTGTTGTTATGCCTGCGCTTCATAAGCCGCGGGCGCCAGAACGATGCAATGCCAACAATGGTGGAGGTGAGCGAGATCAGAGTAACAGAGATGATTGCGTTTCCATCCTTCCAAGCGATGCCACAGGCTACAATGGCTATGCTGATGGAGCAGGAGAATACGCTCAGGATATGGATTGGGGACCAGAGCTTGGGCGGCACGGCGGGACGCTCGCCGCTGAGGGCCATTGTGGGGTTGGTGAAGAAGTCCTGCGTCGTCTCTCTCAGTGTCGCACGGCGCTGCACAGGCCTGGGCGGTTCGTCAGGCCGGGCGAAGTCCCTGGCGGTGGTGGTCCCGTTCTCATGGGGCAGCTGTGCCATCTCCTCGTCGTCCCTTGGCGGCGCTCTTGGCATGGCCAAGCGCAGCTGCTCGGGGGTTTTACCCGGCAGGAGCTTGATCAGTTTGGTGTAAACAGCTCTGATCCAGCCATACTCGGTCGCGAGGGTGCCTACCTGGACGTCCTCGAACTGGAAGTTCTCGCGGTGCTCAATCTTCAGCACCTTGAAGCTGTACGCTGGCAGCTCATTGAGCGGCTGGATGATGTTGGCGAAGTACCCGACCGACTCCAGAGTGGTGCCGCTCAGCACACCCGTCATCTTGGCCAGCGTTTCGGGCATGCGGGTTGGCCTGGTGGCCTTCAGTAGAGCCTGGGGGGCGGGTATTAGGCGTGGGAGGACGCAGAACAGCGAGGCAGTGATGGCCTGGGACTGATCACCGATGGACGACTCGCCGATAACCGCCAGAAGGGTGACAATATCCAGGCCCCAGTCCAGCTTGTCGCTGGGGAACCATGTGAACTGATTGGCGCCGTTCCCCCCCATCTTGATGGTTGTGGTCGGTCAACCACTTTGGCAACAGACGCTCTTGGAGGGTGAATAGGTAGTATTGCTTGGCTTGGGGTGGAGAGGATAGGAGCGACGTTGAAAGGAATAAATAAAGTTAGAATCACGAATACAGGGGTTGGCAAAAAGCGATGCCCATGTAAAAAATACCCCGGACGCTGAGCACAGAAATAGACGAAGTACAGGACTCTCAAACACGCAACGCTGGCTGGCTGCGAAACAATTTTTCGAAGGATGAACCCCCAAGAGGAGATGAAACCCGACCGACAGCCCAGGCCGTTCCCGCGTTCATTTCAGAGCGGGACGGCGCTAAGAGCCGCATTTCAGCTGGTTCCTCGATTGGGCTGGGGGAAACGGCGCGACCCGCTGGTTGGTGAACTCCAGGTCCAAAGTGGCTGGGCGCTGACGGCAGTTTCGATGCTGGTAACCTAACCCCTAATGTAAGCGCTCAGGCGCTGATGTAAGCGCTCAGGAGAGACCTGCATAGAAGCCTGGCACTCGCTCCACCATGGTAATTGTCGCCTGAGATGAATGGATTTCGCGCCGCTTAGATATTGTGAGCCACACGTCACCTGACCACTGCACCAGCCTTGCCACACTTTTGTTCGACAAGGGTATCAACACCGCCACACTTGTGGCACTAAGGGCCGGCTGGCGGTCTGGGCGGCGTTCGGTAAGGCTTCTTCAAGTCTTCTATCGGTTCTCCTGCCAGATTGATTAGCATCGGCTCATCGAGCACCGCCTCTTCAAGGCACGCATCACATGTGTGTGGAATGGTGAGTTCTAGGCACCAGCGACATTCTTTCACGGAGGACAGGTAGTGGGATCATGTTGACAGAAGCTCGATTGGTTGCCAGTGTTGGCAGTATGCTGGTATCTAGAGAGAGAAAAAAATAAGCAAAGAAAAAGACAGACAAAACAAATATGCTCGCTAAAAAACAAATGGCTCGTCTGAATGCATCCGTATGGTTCCCATCATAAGTCGTATCATGTCTCATAAAAGATGCGTTTATGTTCTTGTGTTATCCTTCTCGAGCTTCCTTTACAGGCGCTCGTCTCTGGATGTGCCGTAGGTGAACACAACCCACTGAAGGAACTCCTCCCACTCCTGTTCCCATTGATCGCGCGCTGCTTCTCGTTCGGCATCGTTCATGCAAGAGTGATCGATGCTCCACAGGATGAGCTGCTTCCATCCTGCGAGTCCCATGTCGTTCTTTCCAATCATGACCTGATAGAAATCGTGTGATAGAGTAGATCTGAAGATCGTTCCGTTGTCCGAGCTGACAGTGCAGTGGACGTTGTTTGCGAGCAGGTCGTACATGGAATGTCCACTTGCTCGTGGGGTCAAGCCCAGGATCTCGTTTGAGATGGGACAGAGCTCAAGACAGACACCGCGTGCCTTCATTTGTTGCATGATGTATGGATGTTTGGCCAAGGCATAGCCATGGCCGATTCGCTTTGAGTTGAGCAGAAGAGCATCGACCAGGTTGGCATCGGTGTCGGTGCCAATCTCGAGGGTCTCGCCACAGTGGAACAGGAAAGGGATATCCAACTTCAGATTCCTGCAGTTGTCCTGGAACTCAAGCAGTTCAGGAATGAAGTCCTTGAGGGGTCGCCCCTTGGACTCCTCTCCAATGAGATCAAAACCGGCAATCCACTGAGGCCATTCCTGCTTGAACTGGATGCACTCATCCAGTGCCTCCTTCACCTTTTCGGGTGAGAATGATCGGGGAGTGCAGTAGATGACCTTGAGGCCCTGGAAGAGTCTGTTTCCTTTGGCCATCTCTGCCTTGAATTTCTCCACTTCGCTGATAATGATGTTCATGATGCCGCGGTTATCGATGGAACCAGTACCGTCATCGCGGCACAGTTGGTTGGTGCTCATAAAGTTCGGTCGAATCTCTGCGTATTGGATGTTGTCGTTCATCAGATCCTCGAGGAACAACCGTGTGTACCTTCTGTAGGCTGTCTCGTAGTTGAAGAGACCTTTCATCATCCTCGTTCGTCCGTTGAACTTCTCCCAAGCACTATAAATAAAACCATTAGTCACTGTTACAATGGGATGAATGATGAAATCAACTTACCCCTCTGCCGTCTGGGGGCAATTGTGTGCCTCCTCGTCCTGAAATACCAGCTTGGAAGCGAGCCACTTCATTGCGTTGGCATTTGTTGTCTTGCGGTATTTGCTGGGGAAGAGTCTCAGGAACTCTGAGAACTTCATCCACTGGCGGGCTTCGTAGTTTGAAGAGAAGAGATTGCCTTGGGTGGCGCAACCAACGGCCTTGACCGAGAACTGGATCTCACATCGATCAAAGCTCTCATAGTGATTGGTAGAGACAAGTGGGAGATCGCTGCTGATGCACATGCGCTCCATATCCTTGGCAATGTTAAGCAGCACTTGGGGTTGCAAGCAGGCATTGAAGTGGATATGCAAGTGGCTTCCCTTGGGCATGCGCCGGGCAATGTTGAAGATCTCCGTTTGCCCGATCAGATCCACGTTGGAGAGAAAATGGTCTCCAGGGATGTGCTTGTGAAGCTGACCGCCGAATCCTGCACGCGCGGGAGCCTTGCCATAAACCTCTGTGCAGTCTTGGTTCTTCAGATATTGGATGATCTTGTCCACTTCCTCCTCAAGCCTTGACGCTCTACTCCGGCACTTGTGGTCAAAGCCGACAGCCCTGTCCATGTCCAACATTTGCCTGCGAGCTTTGTAATACTCATCATTACTTCGAAAGCCCGAGTCAATGGTATTTCCAATTCTCCGAGCTGCCTCAGCGGCTTCTGGACGCAATTCTGGACGCAAAGCTGTGTGGTGAGCTTGGATGTGATGGCGTGCGACTATCTTGTCGTCTTCAGCATCCTGTCTTGTCGACATGGTGGTGTTGGGTGTGTTTTGTCTGGGTTTTCTAAAAGGATGAAACCGATGGATAGCTATTCTTGTAGTTGTTGAAGGGTCCAAATTAATATCCCGGCCTTGACGACCTTCCGAAAGTCTCTTGGCCGAGCAAAAGCCGCCCATTATATAATTGCAAGGGGTGGAGGTTTGAGTGATTCAGTGACACTGGGAAAACAAAGCGTGGTTCCCGACACAATGGTAGTGAGATCAGGTGCTCCAGCCAAGCTTTGGCAGTGTGTTGTTTCTCCCTCGTTTGATCAAAGACGTGTGAAACGGATGGGGTGGGCTTTAGTGTGGGTGATGTAAAGCCGGTGATGAAAGGCTTGGCGGATGTTGTTCTGGTGTTGTTGTGGGTTCTGGTATGAGGGGGATTGTGGAAGGGAGGATAGTGGTGATATATATCTTGCACGTTCCAAGGCGAGGCTCCTACGTAATATGCGCACGAGGTGGGTGTGCTCCGAGGTGCGAGTGCATGACATTGAGTGGATTGGAGCCAAGATTGATCCTCGCTCCATGTCGAAGCTCAAACCCCAGCCAAAACCGGAGGAAACAGGTACCTGGCTAGGCGCGGTGATCGTGTTGCAGGCGACTGATGAGGGACAGCACATGCGGGTGGAGATGGAACAACGCCGCCTAGCCAGATTTGACGCCAACATGCGCCCACTGATGGCCCCTGTCTTCAGTGGGCACCCTCCAAGCCCCAGCACTGCATACCCTGGACCCTGGGGCTATTTGACCCAAACCATGCGCTATCTTTCAGGTAGGTGAATAGCGGGGTGGGACTCATACCTGGCAGTGTGCTATTTGCCGTTACTGCGGCGCACTGGGCAGTCAGGCGTTCTACGTCAGAGACTCTTCCGTCCATTGCATTGTTTGTTCACCGAGACTTCTATCTCGACAGACAGACATCTTACCAACGCATCGGGTGTCAATGGCATGCCACGCACAATTGATTTCCCGTCGTCTCTATGATATCCTCATGAAGCATTAGGTCAGACAGTGACGGGTCTTTGCCATCTGCGCCCTCGATTCTTTCCACTGGATCTGGTGATAAGCTGACGGACAGGCATCGCATCAATCTCATCTGAACAATCAACGACCCAACACAGCCCTCACTCACAAGGCGATGCTCGTCTTGGTGTTGCTGACGGGGTGACTCTTTTCGGTCACCTTTCTTCCGTATTCCGCAAATCTCTAGGCATCATCGCCGGTAACCAGGATCGCATTCTGCCTCTTACAGACCAAAGTCATCCATCGCAACTCCAGTTTGGGGGCATAGCCAGGCCCGTCTGACACGCGACCGGATTGCCGGCACCATCATTTCTTTGCTGCCTCGCCCACACGAGAGCCCCTTGCAGTCAAAAAAATACCCGTCTGCCAGACATCGCAACTGCCTTCACATATGTGCTGCCTTCCCCACTGTTGGCAACCAACTGCCTTCTATGCATGCCATAGGCGCGTGCGCTTAGAATTGGGGCCTTCAAGGCACAGACAGATTTGACGCTCAGCCACGGCGGCACCAGATTCCTGGCGCCAGGCAACCCCCACCCTCTCCCCCCATGGAGGGGAGGAACATCATTCGGGGGCCGAGGCAGAATGAAAATAGAACGACGAGGCTCAAATCCTCACCCGCCAACACCGTCTATACATGGAGGTGGGACAGAGTAATATTTCCCCTTTGTCAACTCTGCAACCTCCATCTAAACCCCACATCAGCCTTAACAGCCTCGGCGGCTCAGCCTGGCCCTTCAACTAGACAGGATTAGCAACATCGGTCCGTTCATCATGGCATTTAGACCCGCATCGCCGCACTCGAGGCATCCCGCTTGCTGGTGTTCAAGCGCCCATGCACCGTTCATTCGGCGCTAGAAGTGGAAAATTGCTTTTCCTAGGCAAGCGTCTATCTATTGCCAGGGGAGTTGCGTGATGGCCTCTTGATTGTCCCGCTGTGACTCCCTCCCGTTGCACAAGCCACGGCGTAGCTCTTTGTATCGCGATCACCAGATTCACTCTTGACATGGTCAATCAATTATTCTTGGATCAGGTGACGGGTGCAGTCTGTAAGTCTGCCAAGCGTGTAAGGCACTGACCTTCCTCTGTCCAAAGTCCCATTGGTGAGGACTCTAAGGCAGAGAGGTCCCTTGCAGTTTGAATCTCAGATTCTTGCCTTTCAAGGACATAAAAGAGGCCCAAAAACCCCACCTCTGCAGGGAGATCGAATCGTGAAATTGTGCGATACGCCGCCTTGCGACCGGGGTGTGATGTAACAGTTTGGCGTTTTGGTAGCATCCCGCCTGCGCAGCCCCAAACTCTGCTACCAACGTGCACAGTCCCGTTTCAATGCCTAATGGGCCCATTTCAAACTTGACATTCCCGAGTTGGAATTACAATAAGCAACCAGCCAACCACCTTTGTTTGTTCCCATCTGTCCGTGCAGAACATCATAGATGCCTACAAGTCTGCCCATCACTAGCCTCCTCCACTCGTGCTCCCGCTAGATGGCAACGAAAATTGTACCCTAAATGAAACCGACATGAACAATCAACAAAACACGAGCCCCTCAAACGAATTTCTGAATATGATGCAAACTTTGGAACCCCCTTGGTTCTCGTAGACTGCCCTGCCAGGGTACTTTTGCTTGCGAGCTCACAGCTGTAACAGGCACCACTACTTTGCTCGCAAACCTGCGTGAGACTCAGAAACAAAAGAGAAAAAGGAGCACAGCCCAGCATAGGTTCTTTGTTTTTATGATTGATGCCTTGGAGGAAGAATTTCCACCAATCTTGTTTAAACTTAGAAGAAAGCTAAGATAATGGCCTTCAGCCCCTTTGTCCACCCCTTTCGACACTCAAATTGGAGTACGCTCCCTCTCATGTACATTTTAACACCGTGACAAGCCATCTTTGATTGCTCAGCCTCAATAATTCATTCTGATGCCATCACCTGAATAACAAGTGGTCATTCAGTCGATACGAGGTCATGTTCCTTTATAGAGAAGGTTGGGTGGGTAGAGACGAGCTGCCTACTGGGCGAATTAGCCTAGTTTTTCCATTTTTATACGATTGATGACCGCTCTGATCTTCCAAAGTTCGGTTTATCCCGTGTCCATTCATCAGTGAGTCAAGTTCAATGATGCTGATCTGCCAAAGTGTACTTATGGCTGCCTTGATCGGTAGATCACTTGCAATGATTCACTAGCTGAATTGGCCCTCATCCTTGCAAGGACGAGAAACGGCAAGCTCTATTACTTAAGCTACCTATTTACTATTAAGCCTCATGTCCATTAGGGTGAGTACTCGTCGTTTCGTTCCAGTTCATCAACATAATAGTCTATCGAGTCCTGAGCGTCATCACCGTGAGTGGAATTCCGTTGCCATCCCTCCCTGATACACCGACCACTCACAACTAGCTAGCCGTCTGCTAATTTGAGGCAAGCTCGTGGTGGTTTGGGTAAACATTCAGGGTTCAAATAAACCCGAACCTGGGGATTCATGACAAATGTCCTTGCAGGCAGATATTCAATCAAGTGCCATGCCTTGCCTACAAGCCAAGAAGAGAGGTTTCAGTCTTCGCTCCCTAACTAAACCAAACAACCCATGTTTTAACCTTAAGCGAAATAACTCTTCCAAAGTACTCCTTCAAGATCTTCAAGTTGTTCTTGCGTGAAGTACTATGTATAGGTTAGCATAAAATGACTCGCATAATATTCCACAGTGTGGATTGAAAACGGGGTTGATGAGAGGGTGGCTTACTTTTTGATCAACACTCCAACTATCCTGCCTCGTCTTCTTGAACTCGCTCAAGATCATCTTGGTAGCCTTGCCTACAGTACCAGGATCACCAGCAGCCCGTCTAGCAAGGGTTGCCAAGACTTCTGGCATCCATTCAGGGGGCGGTGTAGCATAAGGGAACGCCTCAATCAATGCCCCCAACCCGAGAACAGCAGCATGACGCCTGGCGATCTGCTGATGCGTGTTCACGGGAGTCTCTGCGCCTGGAAGTTTACGCTTGGGCATCGGGTTCTTTCGTAGTTGATCCTCGAACCTCTTCTTCAAGACCCCAATCATAGGATCACGGATAGGACGAGGTGAACAACGGATCATACCAGCCAGAGTCGTTGAGGCTGAGGTTCTTACCTCAATCTGGGGGTCGCTCAGCATCTCTGAGACAGCGTCAAATAGCTGATCACGTTGCTTCTTCTTTGTGAGGAAAATTCTGCGGAAGTACACAACTTGCATGTTGACCAATGCCCGTAGACGCTGGTGCCAGCTGGTAGCTGTCTTGCCAATGCGGATCAAGCCATCGATGAACTCAGCATCCTCTCCTTCACGGAAAGGAATATTGGGGAAGTGTCTGTAGACATGGTAGGCCAGCCTCATAAGCTCGGGGTCTTCCTTCACATCCATCATATGTAACAGTTGTCCCATGAATGGATCGGAGAAGAAGGGGACCAACTGGATACACTCGTGCGATGATAATGTGCAGTCCAGCCACATGAGGACAGTCTTGGAGGCGGAGGTATAGGATGAGGGTGTTTGCTGGCCCGGTTCGCGCTCGTGACGCCACTTCTCCAGCTGATCGAAGATAGTCTTGATAGTCGTTGAGAATTCCTCTGTTGGGCGGTAAGGTCTCAGACCAATGGACGAAGCAGCCTTGTTTGCCTCCAGTAGCTTGGTCACATTCTCAAATGACTCGTGGTACCGGGTCTTGTAGATCACCGAGAGCACTCTGCCCATGGCTTCGCGGACGGCTTTATAAGGGTGATCTAAGTGGCCGAGGAAGTCGTCGAGAACAGGCTGCACATCACGGAAGTGCCAAGAAGCGTCGGAGATTACAAACTCGAGGAGTTGAACCTTGGCCGACTCTTTGAAAGCCGCATTCGACGTCATGTCAAGCTTGAAATCTCTCAAGGCAGAGGTGATCTCATGGCAGCGCCTAGGGTCCTTGGCATCAAGGATCATGTGCAAGCACGTGAGCCAATATGAGATATTCTCAGGCGTCAAGTCTTCAGAGAGAATTCTCAAGAACATCGGCGCCGCAAATTTCCACACGCGGTTGCGCATATCCGGTGGATCATCGCTGGATCCTGAGAGGAGTGCACCTAAAATCTCTGAAGTGGCACGATGTTGATGCTTATCAGTACCTTCTCCATATACATTCTGAACCAGATCTTCAATATCTTCCAGGGTTGCTGCGGTCTTGCCGTAATGCAACAGATCGAATACATGCATCAGGAGATAAACATTGCTCATGCGGAACCTATCGGTGGACGCATCTCGTGGCTCTTGCTTCAAGTATTCGAAGCACTGAGCAAACCATTTCTTGGTCAAAATGCCACCAATCTGCTCCCTGATGGCAGTCTCGACCTCGTCATATGCCTCGAAGCGACTAGGCTTGGCCTTGAAAGCAGTGAACTGCTTGCCCCAGACGAGCCATCCAGGGTAGTCAGCATCGACCATGTATTCGGCGTTTTCTGGGTGACTGAAGGCTGCCAAGAACCTATTGGTGAAGTCGGCATCACCGTTCTCGACAGAGATTTTAATCCTATCCCTGCCATTTTCCTTCTCAGTCAAATAATTGAGGTAATTATGACCATAGACAGCACGGATGTCGATGGCCGTGAAAATGGTGGTGAAGGCATTCAGATAGTAGCTTCTCAACCCGGGATGGGGGTCAATAGTTCCCCGTACCACAAGATCAACGAATTCAGGAAGAGCGAGCTCGTTGAATCGAAGACAGAGATTAGCAGCAAATATCGAGCACCTGGTCGCAATCTTCCAATGTGCGCCTTTGGCCTTTTCTGTCAGCTCGAGGCCCAGCTTCGCTTTGGACTCTTCCACACGCTTTCGGCGCTGTTGAATGAACCCATGTCTCTTTGCGATAGGTGCAGAGACATCTTCTGAAGGTTCGATCGTCTTTAGGTAGTCCTCATTTACCAGAACCATCTGCTCCACGGACTTTCCAAACTCGAGCAAACTATACAGCGCGGATGAACCGAGAATTTGGATAGATGGCTTGTCGATACCAGCGGTTTCAATATAGAGCCGCATCGCTTCCGGTGCGTATCTCCAGTCCTTTATCACGGTACGAACAAGACTGGTGTACAGGATCGTGTACATTGCGCCCTTGATCCGGTCATGATCCACAGCGTTAAGAGCTTCGCGGAACCCTTCCAAGATAGTTGGGATCACCAGGGGTTTGCCGCCAATTAACGATCTGAGGGACGAGTCCTGGGAGCTTTGTGCGACTCGTCGGACATCAGCGTACGATGACAAGCAAGATTGAGCAAGATCAAGGAGCAGGCGCTTATCGATATCGCTCTTTTGTCTTGCTGATGCATTGTGCTTCATACGGAGCATCTGGTAGGCCTCGGCCCGCTTAATGAGGAGCGGTCGGGGATATACCTTTCGCAGACCTTTGATTTGGAATGGGGATATATCGGACCTGTAGAGTCTAACATGACGATCCAGAGGGTGGGCAGATCTTTCGATGCCCACATCTGTGATCCAGGTACGGTAGGCGCTGTACAGTGCAGTGAAGCAGTCTACATCATCCTCCATGCTCTCTCTCAAAAATCCATGGAACTTGGACAGAAGGAGACCAAGGTCATCCCGGATATTATGAATCTTTTGGTAAGATGCGTCGCTCGAAGTGAGCGCATATCCGGCCCTGGCGCGAAATTGGGGTCGGAGCTCTTCATCCTCTCCAACCTCGGCCAGTGGCTCATCATCGTCAATCAAATCTTCCTCATCCTCATCGATCTCCATCTTCGATGTGCCATTGGCTTCGCCACTTCGGTCTCCGGAAGCACGCTTCGGGTCAAACAAAGTCGCCATACCGGCTGTGATGAGACGGATTTGTTGAAGCTGTCTGGACGCTTCGTCAGACCACTCCTTGTTCTTTCCTGATCTGCTAACTGGCGGGTTGTCGCTCATCAACAACTCTAATTGCTCAGTAGCTGACTTTGTCTGAGATTCGAACAGCTCAACAGCAAATTCAATCTCAGATGGAGAGGGCTGGTGCCAGCGAATTGTAAGGTCGGCTGGGGTTGTAGATCGACCCCAATCAGTGATATCAACGCCTCGCTGAATGACTTCTGGCTCGTAAAGGGCATGGTCAATCGCATAGGTGTGTGTCAGGTTAAGGAGGAGATGATGAATGTAGTTGGACACCAAGATGGTAGGCAAGCCGCGGCACTTTTCTAACATGTACTCGGCAATACCAAGAAGCTCCGTTTTGTAGTTGAGAACTTCTCGTCCCACATGGACAACAGTCATAGCAAGCATACTGATATGCCAGACCAAGGCTCGATCTCTCGGTAAATAATCTGTGCCAGATGTACGGTCTGAGGCAGCATTGTTCTGGTCGATCTCGTTACGAATATTGACGACAAGCATGGGAACAAAGACCTTTAGTGTCTTTTCTGGGTTGATCTTGCACAGCGCATTCAAGATCCAGGCCATTGCATCACGAGCCTGATGGATCACATGGCTAGACACAAAGGTAGCCAGTTTCTCAAGGGCGATATCGAACAACTCCGGAGAGAGTGATGCGAACAGTGGTGAGAAAGCTGCAGGAAGGGCATTTATAACATTGTCTTCTGGTGTGGCCCCTCGGACATCGTTGGCATCAGGCAAATTCTCCAGAAGGGTGAAGACTTTCCCTAGTAGGGTTATGAGGAATTCACCAAACCCAGCTGTCGAGGATCTGAGAATCTGCTCCTCGTCCTCATCTGTCAGCTCCGCATTGTAGTCAATCTTGACGTTCTGACCATCGCGCTCCATGCGCTCCATTTCGCCTTGGACCCACTGCATAGCCAAGGTTGTATCATGGACGTCGCCCTCCTCCTTGATAAGTGGAACCATTGGAATGCTGTTCGCAACACTCTGAATGAAGGCCAGTGTATACTGAGTTTTACTTAGATCATTTGCGTCAATGCCAGGCAGTGCCAGGGCGAGGAGGGCGGTCAAGTGGCAGCGGTAACCCTTGAGTCTCGACATGACATTGGCAATCATCTGCAATCCATTCAAACTCGAAGTGGTTCGGTGCACCTCTACCAAACCCTGAAGACTGGGATAAAATCGCTGGAGTGCACCGGGTAGCACCAGATCAGGTTCCAAGAATGCCAATCCCTGCAGGGCATTGTAGTAATAGTGCGAGACTTTCCCGCTCTTGGAAAACAGACCCATAAAGGTCACTTCCTTGAGTGAAGCCACGAACCGTCTCTTCAGGGCGGCATTGATCCTTCTCTCAGGTGGAATATCAAGCTCTCCGCTCTGCTCACGGTTCCAACGGGAAACGAAGGAATCCGTCAGATAGAGCGTAAGTTGGCCTAGCAATGCAGTCCAGGAGCCCTGGTTCGAGGGGTGGAAAAATGTATCAATCGATTCCATAAGACCCTCTAAGCTAGCCATGGTAGATTCTTCGTGTTCCAGGCACAGGGGTGACAGGGAGTACACAATTAGACGGGAGAGCATGTACGCAATTGGATACTTCTTTTTGTCTTTCTCAAGGAACACGGCAGCCCCGGACAGATAATCTAGGGCAGTGTACGGTGAACTGGCCTGGCCAACGGGAATGCCTGTCAAGCGAAGGATGGCGGTGAAAATGAGATTGGATTGTTCCTTGGTGAAGATACCATACTCATTGAAGGGCACGTAGGAGCA
This sequence comes from Clonostachys byssicola, assembly GCA_902006505.2. Lineage (NCBI taxonomy): Eukaryota > Fungi > Ascomycota > Sordariomycetes > Hypocreales > Bionectriaceae > Clonostachys > Clonostachys byssicola. The sequence goes on along the minus strand of CABFNO020001451.1, from coordinate 350,667 downwards.
GTGCAGGTGGTCTCTGGCCATTCTGGAAAACAAATCTATCACAAAAGTGTCGAATACCTTAGATCGGTTCAAGATCGACCACAGATGGAACAGAGTAGGGAAGAAGGTGCCGGGCTGCGACTTGACATCATGCTCTGGGGCAGGTTGACTGGGCAAGAGGGCATTAAGCAACCCAATGACGATGAAGGCATTGGGCAGATCGTTGACACTGAAGTACGGCAAGAACACCTCCAGCATCTCGCGACGCTCACTTGGATCAAAGAATGTATTTGCGTGTGTGCACAGCTTGAGGAGCTGCTTCATCGAGCGTCGGCGGCTGGTCTGATGGGGTGGGGCTTCGGAGGATAATATCCATGGCCTGAGCTCTTCCCAGAGGGGTCGCCAATCGAACGTGAGGTCCTCTCCAGGTTTGAGGTAGTGACTCTTTCTATTACAGCTACCAGTTAGTACAGAATTTCGTTCAAGAGGATGTAGAATGGGCTCGAGACTATGGCGAACCTTGTGAGCGTGAGCACCATCCGCAAGAAACGGTCAGAGGCAGCATGGTCCAACCCAGGTGCAAGTGCAAGACTAAAGTATAACTTGGCAAGCTTGGCCCTGTCTTCTCTCGTCATTTCAAATTTGAGATTGAGCCATGCTGACAGCTCCCTTGTCCAGTGCAAAGCGCCTGGGCTGAAGTCCTCAGCCTTAATGGCAATGTAGAGCTGTTTTAGGATCTGCTGCAGAGCAGCATCTCGTTCGGATTCGTCTTCAACCTCGAACGGCAACTGCCTAAAGTAGGCAAATGTTCGGGGCCGGTATCGCTTCTTGTCGTCGTCGTCTACTTTGGCGCAGGGTATGCCGGGGGTCGTCGCACGGGAGATGGGTTCGTACGGTGTGAAGTTGGCGAAGAGGTGGGCGGCAGTCGAGGCCGAGAGAGCGCCAGCATGGTCCCCGCGGCGAGGGCCAGGATTGTCGTCCATAGCGACGAGGTGGATGGCCGTGTCGATGGCCACACACTAATGTGAGACGGGGACAACGGGAGGCCTACTCCAACGTGGCAGTTGGGGGGTTATCTCGAAGGGAGCTCCAGTATTAATCGATAATCGTGGTCATCAGCTGCCTTGGGTGGACGGCTAACGGGCGGGATATGCTGATTGATGGCTCTCTATATATGTCGATGCTGTCGTCGACGCCGTCCTGAGAATGCGGGTGTGGATGGTCTGACACAGTCGGAGCTCAGCTACGACGCAAACATGCATGAATCAAGACCAGGATAGGAGATGCAAGATCCAGTCGAGGCCCATTGGATATGCAGAGGGCCGAGTTTGGCGAGTGTCGTCAACTGACAAAGAGATACCGGTTTGATGAGGCAGCGCCGCACCATTCAAGTATCTGGAGCCTTGTGCAGGAGACGATGGACGTGGGAGGGGGGTGCGATGGACAAAAGAACAAATGTGGATGCTGGACGGTGATGATGACCACAGGTGGTAGCCTGAAGAGAGGAAGGGTGGGTGAGGACCCCCAAAGTCCGCAGCTGTCCACTCTCCTCAGCGTCTACGACTGCTATACTGCCTAAGTCTACCGCACCACCACCAGCGCCCACGGGTCTAGAAAAATTCCGGGGAGCTCTCACGCAACGGTGGGGCATCCTCCCGCCACCACGGACCTCTCCCCAGCTGCGGCCTCCCAACGTTAGGTCAAGCTTTCGGTCAATCTGTGTTGTGCTGTAGCTAAGGCGCCTATCCACTGAAAACGCAAATGAGTTCCAGTCATTCTGCAGGCCGTTGCGGCAACCTGCGAACTGAGCCAGCATTGCCATCATGGCCTTCCTGCAGCAGAAGTGCTGCGTTTGATGCAGCCATTGCAACCCAGTTCCCGCATCTCTCTGGAATTGGAGATGCACATGCGCCCGATAAATTGAGTGCTTCTAGGCCCATCAACTAATAATACCTTCGCACGTAACTAACCCAGTTCGTCATTACTGGTCGATATCCATAACGAATCCCTTAATCCATACCCCTCTCGTACCATCAACAGCTATCATGTGAAAGTCGCAGCAGCCAGTTAGCATGACGATCGCCTGCCCGTGAATCAAGAATGCCTCTTAATCGCTTGCCATGAAGCTATATCAGACCCAAGCTTTCCAGAAGCTTCTCTGTACGCTCACGAGCCCTCAATTCCCAATAAAACCTGTGATATTCCCTGCGAAGAACAACAAATCCACCCACACTCGCTCACTCCCACGACCAGGCAGTGATGACTCGCATAATCGTAGGGGCCCTGGTGACGTCGACAGCTGGCACCTAATCTGCCATTGCAATTCCAACGACGCGCGCCATATGCCGAGGAATCGAATCAGGCGCCGCGAAGCCCATCGATATCCTTCCTTGCCCTTCCACCAACATTGCAAAAATTGACGCCCAGCCGTTTGTTGGTCGCGCACTTGTTTTTGTCACACGACACGACCCCGCAGGCAAGTACATATCTGAGTCGTCGACGACGCACCAACACGGATTGGATTGGCCCAGTCGGATGACACCCTCTGACCAGAAGTGCTGGCAACACTCAGCTCGACGCGAGCTACGTGATATCTCCAACGCATGCGTCTCGCGCCATCGCTGGCAAAGCTCAGCAGATCCCATGCCTCCAGCAGATGTAGAGCTAGTTTTCCTGCCAAGCGGGTGACATAAGACATTGCACACGCAAATCACTGGGATTTTCGATTCTCAATTCAACAGCCGATATCTATTAAAATAGTAAATTAAAACTCTGAAAAGGTTCTTAGAGATCTAAGTAATATAAAAGTATGTTTAATGAGGGTATATTATACACTTATTGTTCGTTTATTGAGTTCTAAAGGTGAGGGGTTTGGCGAAATGAGGTGGTCAAAGTACCGTTTGGTGTGCATACAAAAATTCAGGGTTTTGAATGACACGCTTTGATGCTCCGGTTTGGGGAAGCCCCACTCTGCCGCTCCCGCCTGGCCCGCATTCCGAGTTTCCGACACACTAGCAGGCTCAGATGTTGAGATGCGTGCGGCGGAGGGGGAGGGGGATTCGCGTCACCGAGGGGAAGAAGGGGCCTGTTATCTCAGATGGCTAAATATAGATATATTTGTAGATATAGATAGATACATGATTAGGTATTTAAAGTTTTTTTCTTCCTTTCATCTGAGGCTCATTGAAATGATGGCCCTTCATCAACAGTTGGCTAGGCTTTGTCTATGATACATGAATGTTTATAGGTATATGAATAAGGAAATTCGTTACTTGCTTCCAAAACGGTTGCTGATTGACATCCGCCTGATTCGCTGCGTTATTCGCCTCACCACAAGGCGGCATGTATTTGATTTGTCCTCTGTCGGGACAAGTGGTGTGCTGTATGGTTCGTATGTCGCCACCTTGGGCGTCGTGGGATATGTTGGGGGGACGGGGGCTGTGTAAGTACTCGCCGCATATGTGCTTGCTGTAAAAGTACTTGCCGCATCCATCTCAAAATTGGGTTTTTCGCTGAGGTCCAGAGACAATCGTCTTTTGCGCATAAAAGCTGCGCCTGCAGACAACCGTCTCTGGAGGCCTGGCTTCTCTGGAGCCTGGCCAGCCACGACACTGTCGGTGAACATTCGTTGAACCACCGGTGGTCGTGAAACAAGGCCTGCCGTTGAGATTTCAGGTAGGGTGTTAGAGCGGCGATGATCTGTGTTGTTGCTGCTGACGCTGGATGACCTGCACCTTGGCATCGCTCGTCTGATTCGCGAGTGCGTTGATTCAGGCCAGCCTTCCTGTCGCAGGCTGATCCAGCTAGCAGTGACCATCATAAGCCGCTTGTGTTCTCCGGGAACAGGTACGGTCATCCGCTCATCTGCGGGTGGTGTCATTGAACGCAAGATGCGCTCTTTCCTGGCGACATCAAAAGACTTGGTCGGCGGGCTTCGACCGCTGGATGAGGACAAAGTGCAGTACGTGTGATAAATTTCCAGCTCATTCTTCGTTAATACACCAAGGATAGGATGGCGTCTTGTCGAAGGGTCGATCACACTGAAAGTCCACTTATACTCCGGGGGAGCCGGACTCGGTGAAGGCGAAGCGTCCATGTAGTCTGAAGACTTCATCTTTGGCCGAGCTTCCCGCTTGACCCAGCGTGCGGCCGTCACTCGTCCCTGATTATCCACCGATCTGAACTCATATGATCCATTGCTTAGCAGGCTCGTTGTCCATGCTGTGCCATCTTCCAAAACAATTTCGGCACCGTCATCACCCCGCTCTGGGAGAGGGGAAACGACTGCAATGATATCTCTGTTGTCCAGTTGATGGTCCTCATCAGGGTCCAAGTTCACTGATGGCGAGTTATAGTCTTCACTCCGGAGAAATAAAATATCATCGGGCCCCAGCTCAGCTTTGGCGCGGAAATAGCGGGGAAATCGTTTGGCGAGCCTGGGGATGATGATGGAACCAGAGACGATGCTGGAGGGGACCACCTCAAAGGCTGGGACTGGTCGTTGTTCGTTGAGCCTCTGGAGCTGGAGAAGCACTCGTGGGCGGATCTGGACCAGTGTCCCTCGTCGTGTTCGGGGGTGAGGAGCGGGATGAGCCAAGGCGAAGCGACTCGAGTCGCCCGGTAGTCTCTTCTGTCTCCTCCTTCTGCTGCTCGTGATGCTGTGGTCGGATCCAGCAACGGACTCGTCATCAGTCAAAGTGGGAGCTGGAGATGGCGCTGAGTCTACAGGAGGGTCCAGGAACCTGACGGAGAGTTCTCTTCTGGGTGTTGTTACTTCCGATAGCTGACGTCGGCGGGCAGGTACTAATGTCTGCGGGCTGTCATCGGACAGAGATCGCCGCCCAGAGGACGAGGACGAGGAGGAAGAGACCTCCAGTGGCTTGGGTTCGGGGAATTCGACAGTCAGAGGTCGTAGTGCGGAACGGAGCAGAGGGAATCGTCTTGGTTGTGGTTGAGATGTCTGTTGGCCTGAGAATTCGTGGCCATGGAGGCCTGCGCCGGCGTGGAGGAACATTATGGTCGTATAAGGTGTTTTGCCAGCCGCGATGGGATGTATGTGGGCGAATTGAGATGGCGCGCACCAAGAGGATCGGCCAGGGAGTTTGTTGGGGAGGGGAGCGAAGTATTATTATAGACCGATATCACGGCCTCATTGAATGTATACCAGTAGCAGGCCCTGGTATAACCCCCAGTTCAGGTGTCTGTACAAAGGTAAATATCGAGAGGTGGGAATGGCGGTAAGCTGGTGGTCCCTGGATGTAGGCGGAAGGTAACGGAGCGTGCTGGCCGTCAAGCTCCAGACCACTTCGACCGAGTAACTGCAGGCTCGATTGGTTCACAAATGTGGAAAGAGAGGAAGCGAAAACAGTGCGATTTTATGAACCTTGCCCGGGCGCCTGGTAGCTTTCAAAAGGAGCCTGGTAAAAGAAAGGGTATTTGTCTGAGGCTGGGCCCGTAGTTGGAAAAGTGCCTTGAGACACACAATCTGGAGTTCGGCACGGTGGGCTCTAAATCGGTCGGTAAGTGAGTGACGACCAGGGCGGGCATAGCACCATGTTGTACAACAAACACCCTCAGGTGAGCGACGGCCAGTATCTTACGAGATCTCTAATCCCGCGGTGTGCACAGGCAGTAAATTCCCAGGCACTAGCCAGCGCCACGATGTTGAAGTTGCGGTCTCGAGACTAGGGCCAGGGACATATTCAGCCATTCCACGGGGCTGCAGGCGAGCTGAACCCGGTCGCCTGGAGCCGTCGTACTCGGATCTCAGTGGGCGAGAAGGGGGCCCGACCCATGGTCGTATGATAGATACGTAATTTTCAGGGCGCTGAGATAATCGCCTACCTTACCCATCTCACCCAGTACGAGTACGAAAGACAGGGGTTCTCCATTCTCGCGGCGGTAAGGAAGAGCAGCGCTACCATGGCATGCATGCCACATCTCAAAGGGGATGGCGATCACACGGTCTGACCCAGTAAAGGGGGGCTCCGGCTCGAATTATTAGAGGATAGTGGATGAAACTACTAGGTAGCCTCTAATATCCGCGAATAGCAGCCCACCAAGTCATCAATCCTGCCAATGAGTTGCAGGATCCGATTAAGACAGAGCAACACGAATACATGAAATGATTCACACCGTGGCTCTGCGTCTGCAAAACAGGTCAGAGTTAATGAAACAGTCCACTTAGCATTGTCTTTATTTCTTTTTCATTATTTCCTTCTCGCCTGTGTTCTTTTATTCCATCCTGCTTCGGCGGTCCCGTGACCCTGGCCTATAGTACCATTTCAACCCACCCACCCATCTTATGCTGTGGCTGGCCAGCCTTACGCACGAAAATATCAAAGATTTCGACATCGCCATTGAGTCAAGAACCCAGCAGGTAATTTCCCTATTTCTCAGGGGCTTTTCTGACTGTTCATGCCAACTCCTTGGTATCTCGCGTCTGCTGGCGCTTCCGGCTCTGCCGCCCTACTGTAGTTCATATGACCAACAGCCCCCGAGCATTCCGAGCACGCGACAACGCTGGCGCCAAAATTTTTCTGCTATAAAAAGGGATCCGCGGAGCATCACATCGGTCTCGGGCTTCTTTGCTTGCCGACCTTAGATAATCCAGCACCGATAGATGTGGAATCCGGGCGGCAATCTTTGCTAGCGCGCATCTCCCTTGCCCCAGTGTAAAACTCGCGTTTTATGACATCCATCTGATACTAACAGCCTCCGTATGGGCCAAACGAGAAACAAGCAGCCCAGCCTTGCAAGAGGGTTTGCCACTGTATCGCAATTGACCAGGACCCGGGATCGATTGACCGGAACAGAATTATCAGCGCTGATATAATTAGTGCAAGATATGAATCCCTACATATTTTGCAAGATGCGACTACATCCATTATTCTCTGATATCTCAACCTTCCAATACATATCACAATATCCAGAAACAGCATCATAAGTAGATATCCAAGATTAGTCACTGATTAATGTTGGAAACTGTTATAGATAATGAGATGAAGCGAGTTAAAATTAAAAGACAGCATAATCCAAAATAGTTGATCATATTACAGTTCCATCTGCAGAGCAGATGGGCTTGGTGGTTCCGAAATCTTAGTCATCACTATACCCAAGTTTTCGCTTCTTGATATCTTTCAACAACAACCAAACGACAAGGTCATGGAATAGCACGACATCATGTGCTCTCAGCCGACCCATTGTGCAATGTTTTGATTTTCAATTGCTTAATTCAGCCAGGATCCGAAGTTCTTATCAGTCTACATGTCGAATTGATACACATCAGCCATGCGCCGAGTCAACGATCTGAGGCTCCATCAACCATTTATCTCGTAGTAGCAACCGACACGCCACCACCCAACATGCGCGAGGGACGCCAGGTTTTCGTCGCAGCAAAGAACTCCCGACATCGTATTGCAGCTATATCTCTCTACCGGGCGCTCATCCGAACCTCACAAAAGATTGCCATACCGCGAGAGCTCAGCAAGCATGCGCGAACCCACCCCGTTGCTCACCTAGTGAGAAAACGCTTCGAGAATCATGTCAAATACACAAGCTTTAGACTCGTTTACTCGTCTATGGCTACAGGCTACAGGGTACTATACAATTGGTCCCAATCCTTGTACGCGTGTGATCTTCTCATGACAACTGCTAATCATCTTGCTTCAAGTTCCTAACTGTATTGACGAAAGCCCAAACCACGGGATCTCCCGAGCATTCCAAAGTGCTTGCCATTCTCGCCGAACGAGCTTCAAAAGCAGATCAATCTCGAAAACTAAGATCATCTCGAGCAAACCCGAAAATGAGAAACCCAAAATCCCATGTCCCACTCCTGCGCCAGGTCGCTGGCCCTGGCGAGCCGCCAGCATATGTCCCGAACCCCAGACCTGAGGGGGAGAAGAAGCCAGGGCGACCTCCCGTGTTGGCTGCAGATTGTTTCGAAATCCCGTTCCTACGTTTCACGAAACCACAACCGCCCGTACTTGGGCAAATAATAAACAGGAGACGTTTCCTGTGGAAGAGGAGGATCGAAGGAATTGACGTATCAGAAAAAAAAATACCTCAGGCTGTGCTAGAGGATGAATGGGAGTCACTGGTTGAGGACCAGATAGCACGTGAGACGAAGAAGCAGCCTCGCACTCCAGGGCGCCGCGAAACTTTTCAATGGAGCGTCTTCGTGAGCAAATTGTGGTACGAGCTTTCCCTGGAAAAGCTCTACGATGACTGGGTGGCCCGAGGCCATGCACTCCATCAGATCACGGAGCGCGAGCGTGCTGAGCGCGCTGGCCGTGGCAAGGACTCGCTAGCGAATCCCGTAAGCGTATTGAATTCAGAGGCGGACGCCTTGGCCGCGCAGGAGACGAGATCCGAGAGATTCGCGGCCATGCCTGCCTTGGGGGCTTGGCACCGAGCGAGGGAGAAGCTCGGGGCGGCCGCTGAGCCGACGCAAGGAAATGAGAACGACACGTTCGTCTCACCTGTATGGGCCGAGGCGATTGAGCTGCAAGAGTTTCGGCTGATCCGGTGGATGGACGGAGACAAATCAGAGCATACTGGCAGCAAAGCAGTACGAGGGTACAGTGCATCCAGGGATAAGCCACACAGACGAGGTCCGGCATGAGTTATGACATACCCTACTAACAAGAAAATTTTGTACTATATCATCATGTAAAATGGACGACGAATATCACATTTCAAAGACTACCAATCTTCGAGGTCTAATCACGCTCCGGGCCTTGCTAGACGATTGAGAATGCATGAGAGGAACTGAACAGACGGAACCAGTCCCTCTCTTCTCCCCCATCACTTCTCACAACGAGCATCAAAGCGCGCACCCAAGCCATGAAGGAGAGAACGACGTGCGACTAACGACAGTATGGGTGGGTAAGTGGGATCACATGGTCAATTGGAAAAAGCAATAATGTACGAAAACCTATAGACCGCTTATTTTCCGTTGGTCGTATATGTCGCAGAAGGGTGGCGCACTCGCGACTCCAGGCAACCGAGGATATAGATGGCTGACACCTGCATATGTGGCTGGACGCCATCTCAGCTACGATGGAGAAAGGAGAAGGATGAACAAATTAGAGCTCGTCTGTGCAAACCGAATGGATCGCCATATGCTCCATACTGGTGTTGAGATTGGTGTTCAGCTCAAAGCTCCACGCATTTGCAAACGGCGCAGCAGGTGGTGGGATGAAGTGCAAGACCTGCATGGAGCCCAGATCCTTCCATCGGTGAGTGATGTCATGTGCTGAGCATTGGTATTGAGCATAGCGTGAGAGAGCTCTGAAGGATAGAATTTAATAGAAGAATTATAACCCGCTGGCTGACAACGGCTCTCTGCCAACAGCTTCACGAACAACAGCCTTGATATTCATCAAAGATTACTAAAAAGAAAGTCGAAATTAGGCTCTGTTTAGGCGCTTGTGTGGAAGCTAAGACCTGGCGATCGGACCCGCTATTCGATTGGCATGTGCCAAGGCTACCTGGAGGTGGAGGTAATATTCCGACATAATTCAGTCTTGAGATGACAATTTCTGATTTATGATGGATTAGTCGTCTGAAATCATCTAGATTCTCCAACCAGACCACGTGCATCCTTCACCATAATGAAACCGCGAGAGAGTATTAATTAGCACGGATCAAAGGTCGCTAGGGAGAGGAGACGCCAGACAGCAACGGGAGCTAAGAAAGCGGGTGGGCGAGAATAGCCCGTTAGAACCTAAATTTATGCCCGGTTGGTTGTGCCAGTGGGCGCAATTCGTTGGTCGAAGAGAGCAGAACACGTACGACAAGACACCGGCAGCCGACAACCGAAATTGTCTCGCGCAACCAACGGCAGAGGTGGCTTGCGGAGTGAAACAATGCTTCCCAAGAGAGGTTGCTGCATGGCCCCAATCAAATCCATTGTTTTTGGCGCACGAGAAAAAAGGAAGCAGAATTGGAACTTTGGATTCCTTGCACTCAGCACGCCTAATTCCGGCATCCAACTGGCCAGATCGAGAGGACCCCTGCCCAGTCCAGCGATCTTGGATCTCGGTATTTTTGATCGTCCAATAAGCTTATGAGGCACCATGCAGGTAGTTTTCTTGCTCCGTAAGACTCGGATGGTCAGCAAGTTGACTGGTGGTGTAATGACGATGTGATGAGGCTGTTTGGTTCCCACCTCGCTCATCAGTTCATCCACTCTCAGTCTATTCATTTGATAGGGGCAGTCTGCTATTGATACTTAGACGCCCTAGATGTTGTATAATTTTGAGACCATACTGCGTTACCAAGGTATACTTGAGGCTTGCATCGACTCCCATACTGCACGTACCTATGTAGAGGTCGCAATGATTCCATCTCTGCCACCACGGTCTTGGAATGGAAGACGGCAGGTGGCGATTGAGACGTAGCTAGAGGATGTACAAGGAAATTGGTTTTATGCTAGCAATTACAATCATCCGCATGTAAATCTCAACACTCCTGTGTGCAAGTGATTTGGTACCGCCCGTCTCGTACTCGTTGGAGGGCCGGGGCGTTCCTCCACCACGATCGAACAGTAAAGGAGCATGGATTCGTCGAAGGGGATCATAGCGAGAGACTCCATCAACTATACTAGATTCACCCTCGTTCCTTTTTGTTCACAGCGATCTTAGCCTCGTGTATGTAGGCAACCAAGTGCAACTTCCTATCCGTCTCCCTTCCCGTGCGCAGCCAGTTTGAGTCAGCCAAATCGAGTCCGAAGATATTCGGTGTACCTAATGTCACTTTTGCCCACCCGGGGATTTTAAACCGGCCGTTGGTCCTGGTGTTAGCAGAAACGGTCTGATCTACAATGTCCGTCCGCTCAAGGTCTCTCAATATCCAACACTTAGTCGTACTCAGTGGCCCGTCCGGAGCTTCCAGAACCTCAATTCTGCCCTTGAACATCCAAAACGATTCCTCAGCTGGACCCAGACCGCTGCCTGCATGCCGATGACGGCGAATGGCCAACCCCGTAACCCTGCCGCACGGTTGCCGTCCCTCATGGCATGGTCCAGGGCGTAAAGATCACCACACGGCGTACACGGTCACTGCCTCGCAGGCATAAACTCCAGCCGCCTCTTCTGCTGCTGTCCGCCCAGCTCGGGTGCGGTCTAGAAGGAGGCGCCGGTATCAGAGCAGAGGACGGCGGACCAGAAGCTCGTCGCCCATGTCGGCAGCTCGCGATGGCGCCGGCCAGGCTGATTGGCCCCAGCAGGCGAGCCAGGGCCACCAGGACCAGGATGAGAATAACCACAGCCACACGAGTCTTAGCAGTCCTTGTGGGGGTCATTCCCAGTCTAGGCTCAGTCTGCTGCCACTGCCGACTTGCAGCCCGCGCTCCGTTGCCCAGACCAATTTCCAACCTGATCATCCTCAAATACACGACTTCTATCACGCCCCGTGTCCCCAGCAGCTGCAGCCATCCGACCTCTTCCTCCCTCCCCCGTTCTCTGTTGACACCAACCTGTTTGGCCTGCCGGAGAGCCAGCTGCTGCCCGATCGATACACGTTCGAGCTTGGATCTCAGATCTTCCCGCCAGACCCCGCAGGCGCTGCAACCACCTCTAACATTAACTGCGTTAGCGCTACTGAGCAGCCTCCACCAGCGGATGCGAGTTTCTTCCCCACCGCCGTCCCGCAGACCTTCCAGCAACCGCTTCTCTCTCAGGACGAGACCCTGAGCAGATCGTCCCAAGGCAACGGTCTGGGAGTAGCTCCGGCTATTGATCCGACCCCGACGGACTCGCTGCGTAGTTGGCCCCAACCCCCTTTGCTTCCCCGGTCAACCGTCGTTGACTGGCCTGTGCCGCTTGCTCTCAGGTCTGACAAACCACAGGCGCCGCCCCCCATGCCCAGGAATGCAGCGTCGGCTGATAGCCGCCAGGACAAGGCAGGCCCATCTACAGACACATCCTCGGCAGCGCCGACGAAACCGTCCCGGGGCCCTCCCAAGGCGACCCGGAAGCGGGCGAGAGTGGAGGATGCTGACGAGGCAGACGCCGCCGAGGCCGGTGAGCAGTCTCCAGACCCAGCCAGAGATGGTGAGCCATCAGGCCAGAGAAAGAAGACCCGTGGCCGGCCCCGTAAAGTAACTTCGGGAGACGTCGGCCACAGTGAGGCGAGTCTCCCCCTTCCCTTGACCAGCTCCAGGTGTTTCCCCAGGCCATGGTTCAGGGCGCTAATCGTCCGAGCAGCGCCGACGCCAGCAAATTCGCGAGGCTCAGCGCGCATACCGCGCGCGCAAGGACTCGGCCATCACGGAGTTGGAGGATAAGCTCCTCAAGGCCCACGAGAAGATGAGCAACATGGCCAACGAGTTCTCCAAGTTCATCGACTTTGCAAACACCAAGGGCGCGCTGGCCAGCAACAACGTCGAGGTCTCGCGGCGCTTGCAGGATATCAGCAGCAAATTCCAAACCATAGCTTCCGAGAGCGCCAGCGCAGGCGCCGGCCACCCGCAAGCTGTAGATCCGTCCGGTTCAAGTGTAGTGAGCAATGGCACCGACGGTCATCGACGCATTCTGCCCCTGCTCAGGCCAAGTGACTCGGCCCACAGCTCGTCTCCCAGCTTCGTCGAGGTGACCCAAGCTCTGCAGGTCGACTCCTCCTATGAGATTCTTGCTCATCCTACGCTTAGCAATGCCAGCTTCCCCGACTACGACCCTAGCGCGCAGGCGCCCGAGGATCTTGACCTCGATGAAGAAATCCCAGTTGCAACCGCTTCATGTTACGTGGAAGCAATAGGCCCAGGTCTGCAGGCTCCAGTTTCGTATGCCCACCAGGAGCTAACTTTCGGTCGCCGTATGCAGCGCAACATCCTCGAACGTGGTTTGAGACTTGTATCAATGGAGTCTCCACCTCCGGATAGGTATCACGCCGTGTTTGGATTCTGTCTTCTCTTTGAATCTCGCGAATCGATTACCTGGCGCCTAAGGGACAGGCTCATGGCTGCCCGGGGCGAATCTCTCAACTACTGGAGGGCTCCTTTCACAAACCTGGGCGGCGCGGGATGGCACTACCCCAATGCAACCAGCCAATCCGATTCCTCGAGTAGCTCGTCATTCGATGCTCCCTATGGCAACCAGGGCACCTATGAAGCCCACCGGCCTCAGCATAACACAGGGTATTCGATGGGACCTCATTGGGATTCATCAATAGAGAATGTCAAATGCCGCATCGGTAAGAGGATGCAGATTTTATTTCCCGGCTTCACAGGTGAATTTCTAGACACAGGTGAGATTGAGATTTACATGCGTGAGCGAGGCATCTACATCCCCGGCAACGCAGATTACGTGAAGGCCCAGGTCGACCTGGATGACTTCAACGGCGCAGTCGACATCTTTGCTTACAACAAGCCCCGTGACACCGGCCCCAAATTGATCAGTGGTCCCAACACGGGCCCGCCCTTATTCAAAGACGGTTCAACGCCAGGAGCCCCGGACACCAACAGCATCTTTCCGTTCATATGCCCGGCCATCCCGACGCAACCGCCTCCGCCGCCGCCGCCCTCCCGCAAGATGACCGTAGATATAGACGTCACCGTCTTGGCAGAAGGTATGCTTACAACGCACATCTCCCATCCATTAATGGAGCTTACATGTCTTAGGAATTTGTGCCAACGCCGTATGCCTTGGCCGAACACCCGCGATACGGCCGAAAGACCTCGACAAGGCTCTCGACCAGGCAATGTTCAACCGGATACCAATCTACAATCCATTCATGCATTTTCCTCAAATGCGATAATCCACGAGCGAGCCAGACATGTATTTGAATTACACATTATTGTTTAAGCCCCACGATCTTCAAAGCTTTGGGCAAGGTACCTTCCCGGCGTACTTGGAATGAATAAGGCTATGTCTATAAGCATCTTATATGCTCTTTATGTGTATTTAATGTGTTCATACTCTAGGAACCGAAGTTTCCTTTCTGTCTCACCAAATATACAAGATACCCAAGTCCAAAAGAAGATAGGATATATTGTACATATCTTAAACCCCTCAATGGGACCAACTGGTTCTGAATCAATTTGGAAGGGATGCTGGGGATCTCCCTGATCGGAGTGAGGGGTTGCCCACCTGCCCACCAAGTGACATCCTAACCTATGGCACATAAGCCTTCAACTATGAATTCCGCATAAAAGTAACAATTACCATAAGAATAATGAAGAAATTATCAAAACATCATCCTAGTATAGTTTATTGTCTGCTCATTATTCTTCTTACAATTTTATCAAGTTCTGTGATAGATTGAGTGGGGGTGCAACCTTGTATGTCGCCATTTGCTGTTATAGATAAGTGGTGTGAGATCGCCGAAACCGCTGCTTCAATTCGTTGTCTTATCTTAACACAACTATTCTCTCTTTCCACATCACATATCAACCCACCTACACCTTTTTATTTCATTTGCGAGGACCCGTCAGTTTTATTCATCCAAGATGGAATTCAAGCAAAACCACCCAAGCCCCAGCCCAAAGCTGAAGCCCCGGCTGATCATCCACGGAGGCGCAGGCAACGTCCGACGAGACACCTTCACCCCTGAGAAATATGAGCTATACCGCACAACTCTCCTCTCCATCGTGACCAAGACGGCAGCGTACATGGACAGCATAACAAGCGACGGCAAGCTGCGGCACCGCCCGTCCGCCCTGGAGATGGCCACCCACGCCGTCGTCCAGCTCGAGGACAGCCCCTTGTTCAACAGCGGGCACGGCGCCGTCTTCACCCGCGACGGGATCAATGAGCTCGAGGCCTCGGTCATGGTCTCCCGCGGCCGGGCGAAGCGCGGCGTGGGCGTCATGGGCCTGCGGCGTGTACGCAACCCCATCCTGCTCGCGCGCCGCATGCTCGAGGAAGGGGACAGGGATCTTGCGCCGAAGATGGCTTCTTCTTCTGACTTTTCGACGACGGGTGAGAGTGATCTTGATGTTCCGTCTGCTCAAGGGCACACGCAGATTTATGGCGAGACGGCGGAGCAGCTGGCCAGGCAGTATGGGCTTGATCTCGTGGACACGAGCTACTTTTTCACGCAGCAGCGTTGGGATGAGCATATAAGGGCGCTCGAGCGAGAGAAGCTTGGAAAGGGCGGTGCTACGTGGTCGATGGACGAGTATCTATCGCAGGGGACATGCGGCGCAGTTGCGATGGATGAGGATGGCGTCGTGTGCGCTGCGACGAGCACTGGAGGTTTGACTAACAAGTTGACCGGGAGAGTGGGAGACACTCCCGTGCCTGGTGCAGGATTTTGGGCCGAGGAGTGGGAAGAGGAGGGGCCAGCGTCTTCTCTATGGGACATGTCGAAAGCAGCATTCACATCTTATGGTTCGCCGCTCTTTAGTCTGTCGGACTCGCTGAGAGGACTCGTTGCAGATTGTCTTCCCACCCCCTTTCTGTACAGCCCAGTCTCATCAGGATTTCCTTCAACAGGAACGATAAGCACTAGATCCATGGGTGTATCTGGTACCGGCAACGGTGATTCGTTCCTACGAACAAACGCAGCGCGGACCGTTGCCGCCATGGCTCGTTTCAAGCCAGAATCAACTGCGAAGGCGCTCGCCAATGTCGCCGGTACAGGAGGCGAGCTTCAGCGCAGCGCGGGATCTCGATTTGGAAAGACTGGTGAGGGTGAGGGCGGGATGATTGCCATTGAATCCATCGTCTCTCGAGATAGCCAGGGGAGGATCGTAGACGCCAGTGCAGAGGTCTTGATGGATTTCAACTGTGCTGGAATGGTTAGAGCATGGATCGACGACGACGGGAAGCCTGTGATGAGTATATGGAGCACAGGAGCTGAAGACGGGTTCCATTAGACGACGACTCCAACGCCAGTATATCAAACACACAATTTATTACTTTGAGATTTCACTAGAATTGTGTTAGGCCCATACTCTAGTCTATAGCAAACCAAATTTAGAAACTGAATAAGCTTTTCAGAAACCTCGTATCTTTTCATCGCACATGTCTCATTCTTTCTAAAGTTATTTCCCTTTGTGGTTGTCATCCCCAAGGTTGAAGCTATGTTTCTATTCAACCCCCTTCCGCCTCTAACGAAGTATTTAGAAACCTTCTGTAACAGTGTTGTCCTACAAATAGCCATGCGGCGACGAGTCCTATCCCAACCAAGAGTAAAACGATAGACGGCCCGATGGGAACTAATACAGTGAGGCGAGGTGAGATGTCTAGGGTAGCCCCTTGGACCAGAGTCGGGGCCTAGCTACTCAGTCTTTAACGAGAACAAGTTTCAAACGACTAAACAGATGTATGGAAAAATGATTATGGCATGAGTATGCTAAATTTTGCCCTAGTGATCAAGGCTGAGCTGCAACATAAAGCCGCCATCAAGTTGTTGAGCCTCCAGCGAGGTCGAAGAGCGTCTCATCAAAGACGAGTTCAGCGAAGTCATCTCCTCACTAAGGCCCAAAGCACATTAATCGTTGGATGAACTGACCGACGTGAGAGAAACAATTGCTTTGTTCGCTAGAAGAACCACATGGCTCCTAATTTAGATAAGATATACACAATAATTCTACATTTTGGTACATTCCCCAGTTTGGGCGCTGAGAAATCAATGATCAAAGGATACCACACCGCTAGTTGCCGGTTCCGACCAGAAGCCTTCGGTTTCTCTTAATAACCTGGTTCAAGCCCTTCTCCAGCTTCTCCGTTTCCTTCCTCGCTGCTACGAGTGCGCCCTCCGCATCCTCCACGCTCATCAAAGGCATGCCACTCACACCGGCATTACCAAACTTGGCCGCTCCGTCCTCAGTGGGGTGATGAAGAACTGTCGAGGGGGTACTGAAATCCTTGCCGTCTGGTGCGCTGTAGATACCGACACCGGCAGCGGCATCAGGACCATAGAAGTATGGGGCCAAGGAGTTGAGGCTTGCCGCTGCAGCATCTTGCCGCAAGGTTGCGCCTTTTGGCCAACCGACATTGGTGGGACCCAGGTTGAGCCTTGGAAGGACGTACTGGTTGATATAGCTCAGAGCATCCTCCCGCTGGAGCTTTCCGATTGGGTCTTGTGTCTGGGGTTGGGATGTGGCAGGGAAGATGTTCGGGCGCCCATTAGGAACAGCTCTCCCTTTGATGAGTGAGAACGCGCCGCTTCCAGGTTGATGCCTAGCTGCAACGAAAGCGCCAGGATGCTCGGCATGGCCGGCAATGGAATTCTGCAGATCCAGGAACGTGTTCTCTTCTTCAACAGTCAACCCGCGAACGCAATCCCCGTTGGGCGTAATCAGCATTCTGCTACCATCGACGTGGAATTGTTTGCGGACCGGCTTTCCGGCTCGCAATGCTGTAAGGTCAGAGTCCTGAATCTCGCCGCACTTGCAAGCGGTGTCCTTGCAACGGGTGGCCCGGTCCTCAGTTGATGCCGGAGACACAGTGCTGTCACCGTGCTTGCTACCCGAGTTGCTAGAGGTGCTCTGCTCCACCCTGGAGGAAGTAGAAGTCACTGGCTTTAGCATGTGAAGTTTATCGACCGTGGCCGTCCAAAGGCTGTCTTTAATGTCATTGAAGATAGAAAGCGGCCCGAGCTGCGGTTTCTCGTCTTTGTCGACCTCCTCGACCTCGCCACCCTCTGAAACGGGAGTTGGCTCTGCAGTAAGAGTCTTGTTGTCGTCCTCGATTTTTACGGGGGATGGCTTTGGAGCACGTTCGACCGCCTTGCCCTTGTTCTCAATTTTGCGTTCGCTGCTGGTTGGCTCTGGCGGAGCCTGCGGTCCCTGTTTGCTAGGAGCTGGTGGAGTAACAACGTCTTCAGTGGCTTTCACCGGCGCGGGCTTCTCCTCCTCTGCAAGTTTCGTATCAGACCCCCCTGCCGTTTCCTGGAGCTGGGGAACGGCTGTCTTTCGCGCCTTTTCCTTTTTCTGCTTCTTCTTTCGACCTAGAACCGGAGCGTGTTCCTCTAGCTCAGGCTTCGGAGCCTCGGCGATCGCTTTTGTATCTTGCTTGAGGGCGTCCTTTCGTTGCTTGCGTTGTTGGCTCTTCGTGGTTGTACGAACTGCAGCAGCGCCTACTCTGGATGGTGGAGGAGATCCAGCTCGAGATGCCGACACGGACGCCGAGACTATAGAGGCTGTGTCACTAACCATCTCACTACCAGGAGTGCCCGGTCGATGTGTCGAGGAGAGCGCCCTTGACACGGCAGAAATTGGTGAGGCCACAGGCGGAACTTCCATTTTTTGAATTGGGAGAAGCCGTAGTGTTTTAGGCGCTCGTGTGGCGGAGGGGGAGGCATTGCCTGATGAGGGTATTGGAAGAGGTGGGAAAGCAGTAGATTGAGCACTCGACGGCTTCTCGTGATTGTCGCGAGTATCAACTTTCTTGAGAGAGGGAGGGGAGGGAGTTTCAGCCCTCCTGACATCTGCTCTAGCGAGCACGGGCGATTTTGGATCCGGGCTACTAAATTGAGTGTTGATGGTCTTGTCGAGTTGCTGTTTCTTTAGGGCCGGGGTGCCTTTCGGGGTTGGAACCGTTGGAACAGTCGTCAGGGAGGGCCGTCCACTGGACTTTCTAGACTTGGGAGCATTCAACGCTGGGAAGTCTTCCTCCTGAAGGGCCGTGCTGGGCCTAGCTGGGTCTGCTTGGGTCTGGCTTGACATGATCTTTGCAAGCCCACTTTGAGCAACCAAGCTCCCGGCACCCTGCTTTGTCTCAGTTGAGCTTGGTGGAAGCACACTGCGAGGCGGTTGATCTGGAGTCAATAATCCAGCAGACAGACCGGGTGGCGGTCCGGCTGTTATGGGAGTCATAGCTGTCGGGAAGCGAAGCTGGCTTGGAAATGCATCGTATCCTAGGCCGGGCGGGCGGAACCCCATGGGGTCATCGAATCCAGGCGGTACAGACGGACCGTTGGCGTTCTGTAGGGCTGACCCAGACTGGATGATGCTATCAAATGTGTCATCGGACACCAATGCATCTACCGAGCTTGTAGCTTCATCCAGGGATGGTAGATCGTCATCTAGAAATACCCATTAGCCCCTAGGTTCATTCAGAGTGTGTGAGATGATGATAGTGCGATGTGAAAGAAGCATGGGGAGGCTACGATGCGTTGACGCCGGTTAATATGTACAGGAAGAATTCGGCAGGTCAAGCTACGGCTGCCATCATCGTCTTCGACAACAACAAAAATCAAGGCAACTTGGAGAGAATAAAAGACAGATAGGTATATTCTGACCAAAGATGCCACCGACCTAGGCGGTGAATGCGACCAGTTAACGTACATAACAGGGGTTTGTGGAAGACGATGATGGCTTGCCTGACTTGACCCTTGAATACTCCTAGACGTAAAACCAAGCGCCAAGCCAAAGTAGAAAAAAGTCGACAAGGCTGACTGTTCCTGTGGGAACCTGTTTCCAAATGCAGAGAAGCTGACGATTTCGGGTCAAATGCATTGCCCTCGATGAACGAGAAAAAAAGAAAAAGAAGAAAACCCAACCCCTGAAAAGACAGAATAAAAAACAAAAACGCCGGTCTTATACATGAAATGAACTTTGGCATTCTTGTGTGCCTAAGGTTCCGCTATGCTTCCCGCCTTTCTAAATGATCATTTTCCATCCCTCATCTACCATCTGGTATATCCGGCATTATACATCATATTGGGATTGTACCCACCTTGGCTCTGACCACCAAACAGTCCATGTGCGGCTCCGGCATTGCTCTGCGGCTGGTGTTGCATCCTTGCCTGAAGGATACTCGGGTCCGCAAGATCAACTAAGCCACTCCCCCCCGAGGAGGAAGTGTTAGCATGTCTATGCTTCTTCCCCTTCTTCTTCTGCTTGGAACCAAAATCTTGGAACGCCCCGGGCTGAGTGCCATAGAGCGATAGAAGGCCAGGAGCAGGAGCTGGGGTAGAGGTAGAGGGTGGGTACTGATTAGAAAAAGAAGAGATCATGTACTCACGCTTTCCAGTATCAGGAGCTTGACTGTTGGCTCCCCGAGTACGTCCGATTAAGGTTTGTAAGAGGTCGTTGGATGAATCTTTTGGGGTACCTGCAAAGGCAGATCCGGCGAACCCGCTCTGTCCAAACATGTTGGGGGGGGTTCCGGTTGACTTCAGCCCGGGTGGTGGACCGGGCATTGAGGAAGCATAATATTGATTGCCTTGAGATTGAAACGAATTCGGCATCATTGATGATTGCTGCGCCATGATGCGGGGGTTCGCTGACAGCTTAATGTTGGTCACAGAACTACCGCTCTCGTTGGCAAAGTTAAAGCGCGAGGACTGTCGATTGTGACCCTGGGATTGGAAAAGGTTGGTCTGGTTAGAGATGCCGGGTGGCATCTGATCGTTGAAACCACCTTGGGACCGCATGTTGAAGATCTGTTGAGGCGTCATGGTTCGAGTGACAGGATTGGTGGAAGTTTGGCCAAATGCCGAGGCGCCCAAGGCTGGACCAAACGGCCCATCTGTATTTGTTCGCTGGATCGGCGGCTGAGTTCCTGGCCTTCTTTGTTCGAAGCCAAGGCTCTCACTCGACACTTCACGTTCTTCAGGCTCACCTCCTAACGCTAGGCTTCCGCCGGCTTCTGGTTCTCCCTCGGATTGCTCAATAGCTTCAACCTGCTCTTCCTGTTCGCCATTGATTCGAAGATCATCCTCCTCTCTCATGGCCCTTCGTCTCTCACCCCCTTGAATATCAAACAAGGGAGGATATTGAGAATCATCAAGGAGCGCATTTCGAAAGTCAGGGAACGGGCATTCTTGAATGATCTTGATCAAAGCATTGAGCGAGGTTTCTGGAACAGACCGCCAGGACTCTTTGGATGGCTTCTTTTGGACTTGCGGCTGGGGACTGGGCTCCTGCTGAGTTGCCGGCTCAGGATCCTCAACTGCTTCCTCTTGAACTGGAACCTTTGCCGTGGCCACTAAGGCGGCAGATACCGCCGGACTTGATGCAGCAGCACTGGTAGCATGGCTTCCGCGACGACTCCGCTGTGGATTCCGAGCCCAGTTCGCCGAAGATGGCAAGGCAGATGAGTCTACCCCGCCGTCAGATCCGTCTTTGCTCACAGATCGAGCCATGGCTTGAGCGGCAGGTTGCGCCTGCGGCGGCGGCGTAGGGTGGGAAAGTTGTCGAGACGCTACGCGTGAAGGGCCGCTACTTCCTCCACCGGGGAGTGGCCGCTGTGTATGTATGCTATTCATGGAGGATAAGTCTTGACGAGTGTAGCTGTCCTCGTCGTCGCCTTGCTCGTGAAGGAACATACATCCAGGGTTATTGCACTTCTCGTTCTTCAACCATGCCGAACAGTACTTGGTCGTGCCATGCTGAGCCTTCAGGTACCGATCGCCGTTCTGTGAGCCATGGACGGCTTGGATACACTTTGTGGCTTCTTCCGGTTTCTCGAAGGTCACGTATATGCCGAGTGACTGATGTTGCCCATCCGAGCTCTTCCTATTGCTAATAGAAATCTTCTGGATGTTGCCGTACTGACCGAAAAATTCAGGTTTCCGGAGTGTTTTGAGCAGTTCATCTTCCCGCACCGTCGGCGCTAGACCTGTGATATACACCAGGTTTTTCTGGACCACTCGTACCCCAACCAAATTTTTGCGG
The DNA here is from genome assembly GCA_902006505.2 of Clonostachys byssicola. Classification (NCBI taxonomy): domain Eukaryota; kingdom Fungi; phylum Ascomycota; class Sordariomycetes; order Hypocreales; family Bionectriaceae; genus Clonostachys; species Clonostachys byssicola. The sequence goes on along the minus strand of CABFNO020001451.1, from coordinate 329,117 downwards.
TTCTCCTTCTCGGCTTCTCGCTTTTGGGCCTCTTTCTGTCGCTGCTCCTGGGCTCGCTTCTTTTGATTTTTCTGGATGTTTGCACGGAATTCAGCCACCCTAAAATTCAGTCAGCACGCAAGGTTGTCGTGATCGAAATATGTTGTGCATACTCTTCTGTTGTGACGACTTTGTATTGTATCGTTTTCTCATCGTAGGGTCGTCGACAGGCTGGGCAGAGGCCGTTCATATTATTTTTGATATTATTGAAACAGAACTGGCAAACCTGTGACAGAGTTAGTCCAACAAATGAGCCTGTCAAGGTTTCTGCAAGGATTTTGTACCTGATATCCACAAGGACATGGCCGGAAATTCCGATCTGAAAGATCGAAATCCTCTATGCAGAGAGGGCTTTTGGCTGTTAGCTTTGTGTTCCTAATGCTACCCAACGAAAATGGCGGGAGTTGCAACGCGCTCGACAAAGTGTAGCTGCGCGACGTACCATGTATCGCCCTCTTCCTCGATAAAAGAATCTTGAGGTGCCATGATTTCTGCGGTATCAAAGGGGGGTATGATGATGATTAGGTATGAGGCGTTGGTAGGGAGCTGATTAAAGAAAAGTTAGGATCGTTAAGGGACATTCATCACTAGCACAAAGGCCAGCCCAGGAAAGAAGATGTAAACTAAGCTAGTCTACTATAGGTCTAGTCCAAGCTTGCTATCACATGACTTAGCGCGATACCTTTGAAATGTACATGCCGGCAAATATTCGGAAATCTCGTCCAACGGCGAGAGCTGCATTTCAATCAGGGCTCCTGCTCCCAGACAACCTCATCACGACCTCGGTGAAACCCTCGAATCGACAATTGGCCTCAGAACCTCATAATTTCGGCCATGGCGAGTAGATTGTCCCGAAGCGGGGCCTTGGCCTCAGCTTTACGACCCGTGAAGGCCTCCCGGGGCGACCAGGCCGTCCGGTGCCTCTCCGTCAGTGCGGCTCAATTTGTCGCAATTGGCAAGGACTCTCCGAACATGCGAAAAGCCCCCCGCGACCATATCGGAACTCTCAAAGCGCCAATTGTCAACCCAGCCGACAAGTATCAAAGCAAGGCGGATAACCTCCATCGGTATGGCGCGTGGCTGATGGGTTGCCTTCCCAAATATGTCCAGCAGTTCTCGGTCTGGAAGGACGAGCTCACGATCTACATCTCGCCTTCAGGCGTCATCCCGGTGTTTTCTTTCCTGAAATGTTAGTGCACAAGAACGATTCATTTAGGTGTGTTAACTAATTTTCCGACTTGAAGACAACACCGCTGCCGAGTTCACACAAGTCAGCGCTGTCACAGCTGCCGACTTCCCGACTCGGGACAATCGATTCGAAATTGTCTACAACCTTCTTTCCGTTCGCCACAACTCTAGAATCCGAGTGAAGACATACGCCGACGAGGCCACTCCCGTCCCTAGCATCACTAGCTTGTTTGGCGGTGCCAATTGGTACGAGCGTGAGGTATATGACATGTTTGGTGTCTTCTTCGCCGGTCACCCGGATCTCCGCCGCATCATGACAGACTATGGCTTTGAAGGCCACCCCCTACGTAAGGACTTCCCTCTTACCGGCTACACCGAGGTTCGCTACGATGAGGAGAAGAAACGTATTGTCACCGAACCGTTGGAACTCACACAGGCTTTCCGAAACTTTGAGGGTGGCTCCAGTGTTTGGGAACAGGTTGGGCCAGGTGAAACCCGGACACCCGAATCGTTCAAATTGCCCACACCAAAGCCAGAGGAGAAGAAGGAGGAGGCCAAGAAGTAGACTGTTGGAACAGACTGTGTATGACTTATTTGTTAGATATAACTCACTGATAAGCCTCAGTGTGCGTTCTTTAAAACTAAAATAACACGGCATCATATTTGTCTCTCGTACTGCTGCTAAGTTCCGCGGACTTGAGCGGAAATACCACATAGTTTCTTATCGACAGCATAGTGAAGCCCAAAACTATTGAACTTTCCTGGAGGTACTGCCAGCTATTGCACTGGAGTATGCAGGCGGAGACTTGGAAACTACTGGGGCCCCTTGCGAGCATGTGCAAGTAGAAGCAGGATCAGAGGAAATACGGTTATCAAGTAGGAAATTTCTTGAACTAGAGCATCGCGTCTCTCGCTCGCCGCCACATTTTAATATCGCCTAGAGATTTATACTTGTACGAATACTTGAATGAACTATTTGCATTGCTCAGGGCTGTGAAGAAGGAAATGATCCAAGGCAAGGTATGCATTTGGGCATTACGTAGGTGCAAAACAGCTGAAGAGCGTCTCCGATTGGTTGCAAGTAGACCAGGAATGCTTGCCGCCAACAAGGGCAGGACGCGAGACTTCATTTTTTTACTGCTGTATTTTTGTCTTGTTGAGGATCACTGGAGTCATATGGGGAGCCTTATGTACCGTGCTTAATGTCCTCGTGAACACTAGGGAGGTTGGTAGGTATCAAGAGCGTGGTCATGAAGATTCATGTTTCGTCCCAAGGTGGAAAATAATACGAGGTACTTTGGCGCGCATGAGTTCAGGTTTCGGACTAGACGTAGCTCTTTGGGCGCCCAACAGCCTGAGTGGTACTGCAATTACCGGGACCCAAATTACCACCTGAAGCAATGGAGGGGCACTTCTTAACGCAAAACTTAGCGCATGACAGATACCTCGATCCGCTGAAGAGAGCTGCACGTGACTGGAGCCAGGCTTGACAGCACCAAAACCTGCCTGAAGCTGGCATCCTTCGCTAAGAGCGCGCTAATGCGGAGCAGCCAATTGTCACCCTTGGCCTCATCCAGGTAACTCATCTGACATCCATATCCACTTGGCGAGCATACGGACTTATCACGGCCACCCAGTATCGAGAGTCAGCAACCGATATCGACATTCTACAACCGCGGACTATCGGTATCCGACTCGACGACGACCGCCAACATCTCTCTCCGCCGATCTCGAGGTCTCTTGGCATCTGGACCATCACCATCTCCATGCGATCATAGGCGAAGCAAACGACAAAAGGAGGTGTTCGCCCTCTCCCTTCTCAACGATTTCAACAACAGTTGTGCGCCCACTTTCCTGTGGTGACGCTCTGCCCATGAACGGGCTGAAATAACTTCACCGTCGTATCTAGGAGCTGTAGGACTCAGCTGTCTGTGAAGGGGAACTGCCAGCGCCTTGGCCTCTCGTGAGGCTCGTCCTCATTTTCGATGATGGTGAGTGATCCTAATGTTGTTCCATGCAACAGTCCGACCGGGCAGAAATTGGAATGCGTTTCGGGCCTTTTCTTTTTCCTCCCAATGTCCTTTATCCCAGATGACTTGTCTGCCGAAACACCTGTTATGCGGCATGGGGTAGTTTGCCATGTAAGATGGGCATCGTGGCTAACTTGCGGAATCATACAGACCTCACCTCGGCTCGGCGGTCAGGTTGGCGGCAGCTTCGCTAACCGGCGCGGTCATGCTAGTCAACTCTCCATCTCGGATCCTAGCCATCATGTTACTGAAGCGATTGGCACACTCTACGGCGACGAAGATGAATCACCGCTGGCGGACAACATGAACAGACCGTTGAGTTTCATTGGCGGCTCGCCTTTTTCCGAACAAATCCATTTTGTGCCACAAAACAGAGATCTTTTGTCACCCGATGCGTCGAGACAAACAAATAGGGCGGCGTCAGAGCCAACATCGCCCTTGTTCAACGGCGAACGGGGCAGTCTCAAAAAGTCGCCTCCAGCGATGCTCCAGGGCCAACAACGTAAAGGCTCTCTTGAAAATGGTCCAAAATCTCCACGATCACCACCTCTGTCTCTCCGAGACGTGCAAACGGATGCGGCTACCTCCCAATACACGCTCACAAACATCGATAATGCGAACGACATTGCCCAGGAATTAAGTAACCTACAAGCACTCAGGCGGATGTCAATGGATGTGGGGAATATCAAAGATCCGGATATGCCTCAGATGTCTCTCTCGAGCATTCCCCTGGTTGCACCAACTGGCGATGATGATGAGGCCGATCCTTCACGTTTACTCTGGGTGCCCGCGCGAGTTCACCCGGAACTGGCACCCACGGAATTCAAGTCATTTCTTGAAACTCGAGTCCAATCGATCCGTAGGAAGTCGAGAGATATGGGATTGGGTGACGGAGATCTCGGCCCTGGCAATTCAGGCTCATCACTAGGTGTGGGTCAGTCCCTGAGGCGACAAAAGTCAAAGCTTTCGAGGCAGATTGTGAATAATACAGGCCAAGGTGCCTCGGGTTATGTTGATGGTGCTGAAAGACTTGAACGACAAAGATCGCAACGCGAACGACAGAACTCTGAACTCAGTTTAGAAGACCTTGTCAAGGACCCAACCAAAGCTGTGAAGAGGCTCGCTCAAGAATCCCAGGCTGCCAGCGATGGCGCGGAAGGCAACCCTGATGATAGGCCTATTTTGCCAATGCCTCCCGGCATGGGCCTTCGAAGGTCTACCAGGACGCAATACCGCAAAGGTGGAAGTTTACGTGGAGAAAGGCCTTTCTCAAGACGGGTAGGGCACCGTCACCAGGAGAGCGAGGACTCAGGAATCCCCCCAGTTCCGGCTCCACCAGGGCACGCGATTATGAGAGTACAATCTGAGCCCATTTCCGAAGAACAGTCGAGATCATCAGCTCGTTCACCTGAGCTTACTCGAGAATCTGCGGAGGCTTCAACTGCACTCGAAAGCCCCTCGCCAAGAGCTGAGCGGCCGCCAACGCAGGCGTCGTCTCAAGAGTCATATGAGCCGGCGATATATGCTTCTTCCGAGTACAGCCAGCGGGCTCCCGAGGCTACGGTGGAAGAAGACAAAGAAACTCGTTCACCTCCTCGAGAGGGTTCAGTACGCTCACCAATCCCAGCACAATCGGAACCTGCCCATGATCCTATTCCTTCCGAGTTGCCACCAAAGTCGTCTCGACGTAAACTGAGCCAGAATGCATCTCCTTCTCAGCAATACACGAAGCCAGCGCCTAATGCATCACAGAATTTAAATGAACAGATTGCAGGGAACTCTAACTCTTATGGCGGAAACAGCTCCTCAAGAACTGATAGTCTGGCTTTCATTCCTACCTTCAACAGTCACGATGAGAAAAAGAAGTCAAAGAAGGACAAGGATGACGATTCTGCGTCCACCAAATCAACAAGCAGCGCATGGAAATGGTTCAAGAGCAGCAGTGAGGACAAGGAGAAAAAGAAAGAAGAAGGCAAGAAGTCGAGAACAAAGGCACTTGTTGAGCGAGCCCAAGATAATGTACGGCTGGACGTCATCCAGACATCGATCGATAAGACGGCGATTAAGGGTCGCGAGAGCGTCGTCTTGGATCGGGATAGTGTGGATAGCAAACTCCAAGATGATAGGAGGAAGGATGGCCACCGAAAGAGTGACGGGAAGAAGGAGAAGGATTCCAGCATTTTTTCGTCCATCTTTGGTGGCAGCAAGAAGAAGGAAGAGAAGGACAGGCACAGCAAGAAGTCCCAGCATCTCCGAGTCCCGTCCGAACCCCCTGTCGTCAAACCCTTGGAACCCGATGTCGACTATCACTGGACTCGGTTTCCCCTCTTGGAGGAGCGGGCTATCTATCGAATGGCACATATTAAACTGGCAAACCCTCGACGCCCACTGTTAAGCCAGGTATTGCTCAGCAACTTCATGTACAGCTATTTGGCAATCGTTCAGGCGATGCATCCCAACATGAATGTCCCTGTCTCCCCCCAGCAGAAACGTCTTGAGGAAGAGGCCAGACGAAAACGGGAAGAAGAGGAGTATTTGGCCCAGCAGCAGATGCAGGCAGGACAAAACGAACAAGACCTGGACCAGTACGACTTTGATTATCATCGGGTGAGTGTTCTTTTAGCCCCCCTCATTGACATTAACTAACAAGGTGAACAGTCTGCCGTGGCATACGGTGAGGCCGGGGCTAATGAAGAGGTGGACTACGTTGATGACGCTCAAATTTATGAAGATGAGCATGGGACTGATCATCATCACCAGCAAACCCGTCAACAGGACTATAATTATGACGGTACAGACTCGTACGGTCACGAAGTGAAGGATTATTACCAATATCACGACAATGATCAGCGTCGTGATGGAAGAGACAATAATATGTGGTGACTACATGGTAGTGACGACAACAATAACAACAACAATGACAACAATTGGCTCTAAACTCAGCGCGGATTCTGTTCTTTTTAGGTTTCCAACTATATACAGCCGATTCTAGCGACGGCGGTCTTGGCAGGCCAATGGCGAACTTGTCGAGACCGTATACGGTGCTATGATAAGCAAAATCTACACTAAGCATTTGGCGGAGTTTATTTTTGGGGTTTGGGCGGTGGTATTCGGGTGTATTTGCAGGTTTATGTTGAGATCAACGATGGTATCATAGGGACTAGCGACGGAGATGGCGTGTGGTTTGAACTCAAGCGTGAGGTACGGCTCTGCAATTATTCACATCTTCAGTCTTCAGTTTATTTCTTGGTTTCTTTTAGACGTCGCTACTTGTCTTGACACATATTTCCCCCATCAAGTTGTCAGGATTTCTCCCACGGGATTGCGACTGGACATGCATACGCGATGGGCATACAATGGTGTTTGTTCCTTTCTCCCCCGCCGCGTCATTCTTTTCGGGGAAAGGACCTGATAGATATCTGAAAAAGACTCGGCATGAGCCCGAGCCTGGGCCACCTTGAATATATGGTACGATAGGATGCCCGAGATATAATAAGCGTCTGATTCTATTGTGTGCTGCAACTTGGGATGATTCTAGTTCGCTGTGTGAACTCTGCCGCAAACTCTCGGGAGATTGATCCCACAAGGACACGTATGCCAAACGTTTGCTGAATGAAACGGCTTGCTCTTCTCATGGACAGCAGTTAGCATTGCCCAAGCATGTAGAGCGGCCATCTAGCCGGCTTGGGGGACAAAGACAGCGCATTCAAGCTGCTGACTAATAAGCGAGGGTGAAGAGCCTGTGCGCACTGATGGTAACTGAACAGCTTGTTGTTCCTAGGCGCTAAGCCATTCTAGGTAAGGCCTTGCGTCGCGACTTCTTGGGCTAATCCAGAAAATTATCTCCAACCTGCCAGCCAAGCTAGAGCGCCTTTGAGAAGAGTCTGAGATCTGACTTGCCCTTCCTGCTCTCTCACCTCCTGTTTTCTTTGATACCCATCACGACTCTTCCTAATCCTCACTTCCGTCTCCTTTTCTCCTCCCTTTGGCCGACAAGAGCCTCTGTCCTCTGCCGTGTACGAAATCTACTGAAAGCATGGCTGCTGTGAGTAATTGATTCATTTCTGCCTCGAGCTCCTTTATAATGGCCACCTTCGATGTGTGCTCGACATTTCCAGCCAGCCACGCATTCTGAAGGACGCGTTTGCTTGACCTCTCCGGCGAACCCAAGCTGCGCTCCATATCAAGAACTTTATTTTACCATGCATTTGCGTGCGTAGCGTTCTGTCGCATGGCTCCCTCGCATTCCCCTGCCTCCACATGGACCGACACCACGATCTTCTTCGCTCCACGCCCATCTACTTTTGACTATGTCGCTAACTCCTAGCAGCCGCGATCGTACAACAATCCAGGCTACCTCCAGAACGGCGCGAGTGGTCTCCCCCCTGGTGCCGCACCCCTCCTGCCGAACCAGGGTCGAGTCATCCAAACCGGTCCAATCCGAGTTTTGTGTATCGCCGACGTACGAGGTATGTCACGAATGCGTCTGGTACTTGACGATGGGAAGCCCGCTAATATTTTTTGACGACAGGAAATCTGCGGTCTCTCAACGATTTAGCCAAGCAAGCTCGAGCCGATCACATTATCCACACCGGTGACTTCGGGTTCTACGATGATACATCTCTAGAGCGCATTGCCGAGAAGACGCTAAAGCATGTTGCTCAATACTCGCCTTTAATCGCGGAGCCTGTCAAGAAGGCCATTCAACAAGGTGGTCCAGGCCCCGTCAAGAGCAGATTTGCTCCCAGCGAGCTCCCACTATCCGAACTGTCCTTACTCCTCTCCGGAGAGCTCAAGCTTGAGGTCCCCGTCTACACTGTTTGGGGTGCCTGCGAAGATGTGCGAGTTCTCGAAAAATTCCGATCCGCAGAATATCGGGTACCAAATCTGCACATCATCGATGAGGCTCGATCAATGCTTCTTGAAATCGGTGGTGTGAAGCTACGACTTCTCGGCCTGGGTGGTGCCGTGGTAATGCACAAGCTGTTTGACAATGGAGAAGGCCGCACTACTATTGCGGGAGGACAGGGAACCATGTGGACTACGCTTCTTCAGATGGGTGAGCTTATTGATACCGCGCACAGGGTCTACGATCCTACCGAGACTCGAGTTTTCGTGACGCATGCCTCGCCTGCCCGTGAGGGCATCCTGAACCAGCTCTCCGTTACCCTCAAGGCCGATTTCTCCGTATCCGCTGGTCTCCATTTCCGCTACGGAAGCTCCTACAACGAGTTTAGTGTCAACCCAACGCTGGATCATTATCGAGGCAAGCTCGCTGCTTCTAAGGCATCTTTCAACGATGTCTGGGATACTGTCAAGGGGGAGGTCGAGCCTGCTATTCAACAGAACGAAGCCCAGCAAAACTTGCTCAAGAATGCTCTTCAGATTGTCGAAAAGATGCCTTCAACTGCTGCGGGAGGCAATCCCTTTGGCGGTCCGGTATCTGGAACTGGGGCTTTGGGTCAGGTTGACGAGAGCGCGTTCAAGAATATGTGGAACTTCAATCTTGCCGACGCTGCCTTTGGATATCTTGTGCTTGAGATCCAGGATGGCAGAATCGGTACCGAAATGCGTGCCCAGGGATTCAACTTCTCTCACCGTGGTGTGAAGCAACAGGCCGGAGCCCCGCCTGCTGTTCCGGCATCGACAGCATCCCCCAGCAACGCTCCTGCACCGGCTCCTCCCTCCACACAGTCGTCTGCTCCACCCCCAGCCAGCCGACAAGCCTCATCGGCCCAGCCACCCAAGCCTGCCGTCGCAACTCCCTTGACTGGTCCCCCCAAGTCGACAACTCCTCATCCTCCCGGCAGCGCCACCAAGGACGCCGAAAAGGCACCTGCAGCAGCCAATGGATCTACTAATGGCCAGGACACAGCGTCTTCACCTGCCCCTACTAAATCAACCTTTTCCGATATCATCGGTCTTTTCATTATGAATGTAAACAGCGAGGAACAGTGCCGTGATTTGTTCGCCGAAGAAGACAAGGCCACGATTGTCAAGATCGAGAAATGGGGCGGCTTGAATAGCCAAAATAAGGTGGTCCATTTCAAGACCGTTGAGGAACGTGATGCTGCACTTGCAAGACTGCCCGAGGACGTCAAGACACGTACCCAGGAGGATCGTTCAAAGCCCCTCGTCAAGATCTTCCAGCATCGCGAAAGCAAGAACTTCAGCAACCGGGGAGGCGCTGGAAACTGGGGAAGCAGCAGCCGTGGGGGTACTACTGCCAGCGGCTACCGAAGCGCTGGCGGTGGTGCGAGTGACTCAGAGAGCAATCGTCGCGGAGGTCGTGGCGGTCGTGGTGGTCGTGGCGGTGAGAGAGGTCGTGGCGGCCGTGGGAGAGGTGGTGTCAAGGGCGAGACTGGCGCATCCTCACCTGCTCTTGGTCAAGAAAATTAGTGGTAAGGACGTGGACATTTGTTGATGCTTCGTCCAAACGAACTCATCCTCTTTACTTGATTCATCGTGCTCTTTTATCCGGCATCTACTCTTTTGCGGGGTGTTGATTCATTTTTTCTTTATTCATTCCCCTGGTGGTCATTGCGCTGGGCTCGGGAGGGGGATTAAAACTTCCAGGCTGAGCTTCCAGTTTCTATGTATGTGTACTTAATGAGATGTCGAAGCCGTGGCGCTCTGACATTGAGGTGGCTTTGACTTGCTTGGAGTTTAGTGCGAAGAGGATAGAATAGGTCCTTTGTGATTATGGCACGGGGCCTCTGTGAATCCACTACATCTCATACATTCGATTTCATCTGCAGTGATTGAGTTATGCCACCCGCGTAACAGGGCCTGACAACAGAGCCGTCAGCGGCTGTGGGCAGTTATCAACACAGCCGTCAACAGCTGTCCGCAGTTATCAGCACCGTCGGTTCCTAGGCAATACGTGCTCCTTCTGAATTGCTACCTACCTACCTACCTAGCTACCTACCTATGCTCCCCATAAGCCATTCGTAAACTTTTCCTCCAAACTCCAACACCGCCATCGTCCCACACCAACCTCGATTCCTTCAACGATTCACTAAGGTCTCTAAAAAATTGCCTGAGATTCAGGTACAAAATCCCAATCCCAATTTACTCCGAAATCGAGGGGTTTTATTTCTTGAGAATGGTCTCACCGGCTGCCAGTCTGGCTGTGATTATTGTCTGCCTGTTCATACTCGTCGCACTGGTTTGTTGGTTTTTCAAGTCCCAGATCAGATCATTCGTGCAAGCACTTGTGGGCCACCATCAGAAAGTTCAGCAAGGAGGTTCTGATGAATCGAGAGCCTAAATTACACGGATACGGACCATTTCAGTTGTTCTATCTGGAGTCCCGAGGATGTGGGTGGACTACAAGGCTGATGAACACAGGGAACATGGTGGCGCCCCACTCTGTCATGTCGCAAATTCTCGGCCTCAGCCTTGTCAAGGATTCCGACATCACGCAACAAAACAGCTTCCACACCAGTCAAGCTCCACCACCAGAGCTTCTTCAATCTCTCCCAAAATGGCAGTGCGGCCTGCTTCGAGGATCTATGGGAGCATCTCAAGATGCTCCATACGCCCAAGTACCAACCTGGTACGTCCGTTCAGCACATCCCGTGTTGTCCTCGCCTCCACTCAGACCCCTACGGGCGATCGGCCGACGCACTTTGGATATGAGACCGTCACAGAATCCGAGAAGCAGCAACGTGTTGCGGGAGTGTTCACGAGCGTCGCAGAATCATATGACAAGATGAATGACTTGATGTCTCTTGGGGTTCATCGGCTCTGGAAGTACGCACCCCGATCCTACTTCACCGTTCAATGGCTCTTGCTAACATGTGTGAAGGGACCATTTTGTGTCTTCTTTGAACCCAGGAGCGACTACACCTATCGGAACCCCTCAGACCATTCTTGATGTCGCTGGCGGCACCGGTGATATTGCTTTTCGGATGCAGCAGCACGCACAAAGCTACAACAGCAACCCAAACGTAAAGATCATCGTCTCCGACATCAACCCCGACATGCTAGCTGTCGGACGCCAGCGATCCCTGGCCCTCCCCGCTACGCATCAGGCCAACCTCTCCTTCCTAGAGGCGAATGCTGAGGTTCTGCCACCCAAGCTCGAAGATAACTCGCTCGACCTATACACTGTGTCCTTTGGCATCCGAAACTTCTCCAACATTCCTGCCGCTCTACGGGAGGCTCACCGCGTCCTGAAGCCAGGCGGCGTGTTTGCTTGCCTCGAGTTCTCAAAGGTGGACAAGTACCCGCTGTTCAATGCCTTCTACAAGCAGTGGTCATTCGGGGCGATCCCTCTGATCGGCCAGCTCGTGGCTGGCGACCGTGACAGCTACCAGTATCTGGTGGAAAGCATCGAGCGCTTCCCGAGCCAGGAGGATTTCCGCGATATGATTGTGGATGCTGGCTTTGAAGTCGCCGGAAAGGGGTACGAGGACTTGACAGGCGGCATTGCGGCTATTCATCGCGGTATCAAACCCCTCTGAGCACTGGGGCAGCCATGTTTCGTTGTACAATAAATGTAAACTACTTAAAAAGTAACGAATGATATAGACCGAATTCTGACACTCCTGCCGAGGCTTCCACCTGTTGAAATCATAGAAGCTAAGGGCTGTTGGTGACACCTTATGGTAAATCAATTCACTGAAAAATCGCGATTGCTGTAAAGTTAAACTCCTGAATGTCACCATAAATTTCCTCTGTAGTCTGACTTGTAGGCATATCACAAACTACCCTCGTCTACCGGGGCGAAAAAAAGCCCAAGTTACTTGCGCTTACTTTGCTTGTAATTTAGTCTTTCTTTATCTGTCTAGCCAATTCATTCCCATTATTGAGTTATCGACAAAGTTAACTTGAAGAAAGCCAGTGTGCTCGTGTTTGGAATTCAGCTTAGGTAAATATGAATGCAGAGCAAGACCGAGAGGGCTACTATTCCATCCTAGCTCAATGCCTCGAAGACCGTACTCCAGTCGAATCTACTCCGTACCTTGACCCTAGTTCGTCGGCCTAGAATAGCGAGGAGCAAATCCGGAGGTGGGTGGTTATCGATAAGAAAATGCGGAGGTGGGGCTCGTCACTCTCGTCATTGTGAATTATTGTCTGAGACTCTTTCCCGTCGGGGTCAATCTTTTTTTATCAGTGCAGTACGTGGCAGAAACAATGCATGGCCAAGGTAATTAACCGCTTTAAACTTCGATCCTAAATTTGGTGGGTTTCGGTTGAAGGTTCAGCGAGTTACGCCCAGGAACGGCGATGGTTTGTTGCGGTCTCCCTCGGCTCGCTTTCTGTCGGCTCAGCTGACTACTTCAACTTGACATACTCGGCGCTGTGCTAGACCGTACCAGCATCTCGGCAATAACCTACCTCTCTGAGGCGCCACTCAAAGGATACTCTTCGTTGCTCTATTCACCTCTTGTAACCAAATCAGCCTGTCCACGCCGTCTTATTCGAACTCGCCGCCCCAGATACACACACTCACACGACCTTCACAATGAAGGCTCGCGCGTTACGGAACGCCTCCCTCTATCGAGCGGTCGCAGCACGAACCCTACCGACTTCCAGCTTCTACAGATCCATTCGCTCTGCGAGCAGCATTTCCCAGCGACCGGAATCAGACTTTGTATCCTTCCCAGGTGCACTGAAGAGTGCCTTCACCAATACTCTTCAATTCCAACACCCGCAAGAATGGACAGCGTTGCCAACCTACCGAGTTGTCGATCAAAATGGCACTATTGTCGATCCGTCATTCAAGCCTGATATCCCGGAGGAAACAATTGTGAAGCTGTATACAGACATGGTCTATATCTCGATACTGGATGTCATCATGTTTGATGCACAGCGACAGGGCCGCCTAAGCTTTTACATGGTCAGCGCTGGAGAAGAGGCTGTCCCTGTTGGTAGCTCCAGTGTGTTAGACAGAGAAGATGTCATCTTCTGCCAGTATCGCGAACAAGGATGCTTCCGTGAGAGAGGCTTCACCACTAGGCAATTTATGGCACAGCTATTTGCAAACAGGGAAGATAGCGGCAGAGGCAGAAATATGCCTATCCACTATGGATGCAAAGAGTTGAATATTGTAGGTCCTCAACTATAACATAATCTGATAGTGCAAATGTAGGCAGTGCTAACGCCAACACAGCATACTATCTCCTCGACAATTGGCACCCAGTTACCACATGCTGCAGGCAGCGCGTATGCCCAAAGAATGGCTAGACTTCGAGACCCTAGCTCCAAACCTCTTATCACAGTTGCTTACCTCGGCGAGGGTGCAGCAAGCGGTGCTGATTTCCACGCAGGGCTCAACATTGCCGCAACTCGTTCCTGTCCTATAATCTACATTTGCCGCAATAACGGTTATGCTATTTCCACCCCCACTCTGGACCAGTACCGTGGTGATGGCATTGCAAGCCGAGGAATTGGATATGGCATTGATACAATCCGGGTGGATGGCAACGACATTTGGGCTGTTCGGGAGGCAGTCAAGAGAGCCCGAGAAATCGCCCTTGAGGATGGCGGCAAGCCCGTTCTAATCGAGGCCCTGACCTATCGAGTATCCCACCACAGCACATCTGATGATTCATTTGCATACCGTGCAAGGGTCGAGGTTGAGGACTGGAAGCGCCGCGATAACCCCATCACGCGGCTAAGAAAGTGGATGGAAAACAACGGGATGTGGGACGATGCCAAGGAGAAGGAGGCTAGAGATCGGTTACGAAAGGAGATTCTCAAGGGTATTAGTGAGGCCGAGAAGGAGAAGAAGCCCCCCTTGAGCTACATGTTCGAGGATACTTATGAGAACCTGACTCCGGACTTGAAGAAGCAGATGAAGAAGCTGCGGGAAGTCATTGACAAGTATCCAAACGAATACGATGTGGCAGAATACGATGGTGGCAAGGAAAGCTTGAAAAAAGACTAGAGTACGCAAGACAACTTAGCAAACAGATATAAGGCGAAGCAGAGCAAAGAAGTTTAATAATACCCAATTTAACACTACCTAGACGACAACGTACGGAGATCCGTGCTTGTGTCACCATAATCAACCGAAGCTTTCGGGAACAAAACCGACCTGTAAGATATTTCCCTGCACTATAAGGTACAAGGTATGCTGCCTGTAAGCCCGCAAGTGGGTGACATTGAAATCGAGACACTCAAACAATAAGCTGCTTAATCCCAAGTCTGTGACCGGTATTATCGGACTATTGAGTCCTAATAATATAAAACTGTATTTAATACTGTATTTATTGTTCCTTTCTTCTGTTCCGTACTTCTGAAATTCTCTATTCCTTGCAGAAAGTAGTCGATTAATAGCCAACTCTTCCCTTAGGTGTCTCATTTCTCATGTCACCCACTTGGCCCGTCACCTACCCACGGCGATTGTCTGATAGTGCATATGGAGTGTATGCCGTACCATCGTAGCCCAACGTGGCATGCGGCAAGAGAATGCCTAACAAAAAGCTAGCCAAGTGATCTCCTGCAAAAGCGGTCAGGGGATACGGGTTTGTGGATGGTTGGCATGGTCATACGGCCTCGGTTTCCATCTTTTTTATCTGTTGGCTGCATTCGGTCATCTACTCCCAATGAATTTGCATCTAGATAGCTAACCACAAACCTTCCAGCTGGCACTAAAATTTGAAAATCAACAAACAATCAGAAAACAACAAGGAAGTTGGGCTGAAAAAAACATCGCGGGAAATATGTTGTAGTGCCAGCAAGGCCTTGGGTAACACAGAGTATTGGACGCGGCCGCCAGGTGAGACATGAGCTGTACTAGGCTTTTCAGCATCTCATGTTCCAGCACAGCTCATTGATCGCCCTTGGTCTAATTTTGGCGTTGCCTCAAGGTTTGCACCAGAAAATTACGTAGAGGGCCTTGGCTCATGATTTCTGGGTTTGCGTTATCAGTGGGCTCTGTGGAGGACAACCCCGCCAACCTTGGGTGGCTGGCGGCTAGAGCTTACCTACCGGTATCCGGCTAATGACATATACACTTGAAAGCTGGGACAGAGTTAGACCGTCTTGGGGGCTTGGGAGAGCTGCATGGTAAATAGGGACTCGGTACATGTGCAAATGCAGATACCCCGTCCGAGTGCCATAGTGTCATCGGCACAGATAAAAGCCTACCCTTGCTGGTGGGCCGTCGGGAGACAGTGGATTTAGGGAGGCTGAAGCTCTAAAGACGTCCTGGCCTTAGTGCGACCGGGGGGCGTTGCCTTGCACAATACAAGATGGGACACACGCCACCACTTCCCTTGTAGCGGGCATGCCATGCACGTAGTGGCATTAAGTCGGATTACATACTGTCCAGCGCTGCCAATGCAGCCAAAGTCAGCACCGGCGCACGATCATCTCTTTTTACACATTTTCTCTTCCCATATGTGGCACCGATAATCCGCCGACCGTCGCTCGCCATACAGCCGCTGCATCCCATACCCACGACGATACCCAGACCTCCCTGCGACCCAGGCAGCGAAGCGTGATCTCAGGCAGCACTGAGGACCCTCTCGACATCACCGACTCTCCCCCCGCAAACCGCCTCCGAAAGCGCAAGACGCCCAACGCCGCTCCGTCCCGTGCCTGCCCTGCCTCTCCCCCGCTGCTGGTCAACGTCGTGCCTTCCCTCCTGATGGCGTAGTCTGGGCATGGCAGAACAAACATCGGCAGCTGAGAACGAAGCGCGACTTCCCCCCCAGGCGAGACCAGCTGCAGCGTCTCCCATAGGCTCTCAACGGTAGGTGAACCTTGATTCCCGCGTTTGCCCAGGTCCAAGTTGCTTCTCTCGCCGCCTGCCTGCTTCACTTGCGTCCCATCCCATTCTACCAGCCCTAATCATTTATCTCTTTCTGCCGCTTACCTTATGCCGTTGCCCCTGCGTTACATACGTCCACACCGCACGCAGCCTTGAGTCCCGGACTGTCTCTCTTCCATCCATCCAACCCAGCACCAGGCCCTCTACCCAGCCCACCTCCGACGTTGATGCTCGCTCACATGCACCTGTCTGGACGCTATTAGCTTTGCCAGTCTCCCATCCGATTGACTATGGGTTGCAGCCCTGGCTGTTCCATAGATTGATTCACTACGGTCAATCCCAAGCCACAGGCCCTGGTTGCATTCACCATCTTTTCTCCTGCCTAGCGGGCCACTTTTCTTCTCTCCTTCCTTCCCATCTACTGATACAAGGCGATCGCTATACTTTTTGTCGCTTTTCTTCCCTCTTCACTTTTCCTGAACATTTCTTCTCCCCTTCTCTTTCCATCACACACCAGTCTTGCACAGCATACTACGCCATGTGCCTAAGCCTTCCAGTGGGATTCGAGTCTTGAGCTTCAGACGTGTGGTTGTGGTGATTACGCATCGAAGTGCAGCCTCATAGCACATCCTTTCATTGTCTCATTCTCTTTAACTACCCCTGCTTTGCTTCGTCGGCCGTGTCTGTTCGTGGCCTCCGATAACTCGTTACTCATGCCTCCCAGAATCACTAGATCGTCTGCTCGCCAAGCAGCCAGCCAGGTAGCGCGTCCCTCGGGTGCACCTGTCCCTTCGACTGCCTCGGACGGTACCATTTCTACAGAAACCTCGAACAACTCCAGAACAACGCCGTCGTCGACGAGGAAGCGGAAGAACCCCCCTCCTCCGGAACAGGCCAGGAGCCAGACCAGCCCAAGTACACTTCCCGGGCCTTCGGGTCGACAGTCCAAGAGACAGAAGATCCCACCGACTGGCACCTCTTCCACAGGTGCTTCCGTGTCAACGAGATATCAAAGGAAAGCAAAGGCGTCTGACGCCATGGATCTCTCAGAGTAAGTGAAACTTCCTTCTTTTAAGGCTACATGACATCAAAGTTATGATATCATACTTACTTATAAAGTGGCCCGAACCGGCCTCCTCCGAGAAACAACAGCAGTACGACAGCTCAGCCAGCATCTTCGAGCAGGAAATCGAGCCGAAGCAAGAAGCCGGCAAGTGGTGCTCAAGGTTTGTGTGGAACATGGCCAGCCTTACCCATCATTATGTACATACTTACATTGGCTCCTCCTAGGTTCAAACCCCTCCGCTACTTCCTCGTCAACACGCAGATCAAAAAGACACAGCAACACCTCAGACCGCGACACCGCAATGACTGGGACAGATGATGCTCAGGATAACGGCCCTCCCCCCCCAACCGAGAACCCTTCCCGCGAGGGCGATAGTGACGATGACGATGGCGATGGCGAGGATCGGCGATATGATGACGATGAGGAGGAGGACGATGATGATGACAACGATGAGGACGATGAAGACGATGATGAAGATGACCCGTTTGGTGCATTCGGCGGTCCGGGCGGGGCCGGGCTTTCAGGAACTCTACGAGCACTCAGCGGCATCATGTCCGGATTCACCTCTCGACTTCGGGACCTGTTGAATAGCCTCCGCCAGGACGATCTGTCAGTCCAGCTGATAGCACTGCAGGAGCTCTCCGAAATACTGCTTGTGTCGAATGAGGACAACTTATCCGGCCATTTTTCACCCGACGCTTTCGTAAAGGAGCTCGTGTCATTGATGAACAAAGAGGAAAGCCCGGAGATTATGCTTGTGTCATGTCGTTGCCTAGCTAATCTGATGGAAGCCCTGCCGTCCAGCGTGGCAAATGTTGTATATGGCAATGCGGTACCTGTGCTTTGCCAAAAGCTCCTGGAGATTTCATTCATCGACCTGGCCGAGCAAGCTCTAAGCACTCTGGAGAAGATATCTGTTGAGTATCCTGCCAGCATTGTTCGCGAGGGCGGCTTGACAGCATGCCTCTCCTTTCTAGACTTCTTTCCCACAAGCACGCAGAGAACTGCGGTAACCACTGCTGCCAACTGCTGCCGTAATATTCCGGACGACTCCTTTCCCGTTGTTCGGGATGTTATGCCAACTCTGTTAAATGTCCTGGATAGCAATGACCAACGAGTTGTGGAACAAGCAGCCCTTTGCGTTTCCGGCATTGTTGAGAGCTTCAAAGAAGATGCAGACAAACTCGAGGAGCTCGTCAGCGTTCCACTACTCCGGGTCGTGTTACGACTCCTTCACCCTGGCAGTACGAATCTGATTGGTTCTAACATCCATACTCAATTTCTGCGAGTGTTGGCATTTACCGCCCGCGCAAGCCCCAAGCTGTCGGCTGAACTCTTCAAGCTCAATGTGGTCGAGACCCTCTATCAAATTCTAACTGGTGTATCCCCCCCAAGCGGAACTGAGGATGTTGCCTCAAAACTCGACAGCGTGGTTATCATGCAGGCCCTGATCCATCGACCCCGAGAGCAAATAGTCGAAACACTCAATGTCATCTGCGAGCTGCTTCCCAGCCTTCCCCGAAACGCAGATCCCGTTTGTGGCGACTTTGTAGAGCTCAATGCTTCCCGAGAAGCAAACGCCTCTTCATCAGGTGATAGCAGTGGTTCTAACGATAAGCGGATCGCCTTGCTGGAGGAGTGCAAGGAAGAAGTCAGACGGTTTGCACTTATCCTGTTCCCTACTTTGACGGATGCTTTCTCCAGTACAGTGAATCTGAGTGTCCGACAAAAAGTCCTGACGGCACAGCTGAAAATGCTTTCTAATTTGGACAAGGATATCCTTGCCGAGGCACTAACATCTGTTCCATATGCATCTTTTATGGCATCAATCTTGTCTCAGCAGGATCACCCGACTTTGGTCATGCTGGCTCTTCAAGCTACCGAATTGCTACTGAGCCGTCTTGATGATGTGTTCCATTACCAGTTCTATCGCGAGGGAGTTATTGCAGAAATCACTGCCTTAGCTAATGAGCAAGATCCCCCAGTCGAAAGTCACAATCGGAATAGCGAGGGAGACACAACTCTTACCGAAGCACATGACACAGGAAATAATGCCGATCAGGCCAGGCATGACTCCAGCAATGATGAGGACGATGACAGGGATGGAGAGACCTCGGATGACGAAGAGGATGAAGAGAATGGTGACGGCGAGGGTGATGATGAGGGTGATGATGATGAGGAGGAAGAGAATGACCATGAAGCAATCCACAGAGATGATGCATCGCCGGTTAGCTCTCGGGGATCCACGATGTCCCTCGATGCACCCGTCTACCGACTGTCTTCCGATGGTCACTCGATGAAGTCGCGGATCCGTCATGTGGCAAAGAAATTCTTGGAGGCTCGTGAGAGTGATCAACACGACCAGACTATGAGGGACAGGGCGAATGACATTCTCAACGATCTTTCAAAGCTTGCCACTGACCTCGAAGATTTCTTCCTCAAGCGTACCGCTACCGACCTCTCTCCTGGGCGGGGTAGAGTTCTCTTCGAAAAATTAGCTGCTTATTTTGACTCCAACGTCCTAGAGAGCGTCACCAGTTCCGAGCTTTTAGCATCCGGTCTTGTCCGGGTGCTGGTCAATGTGTTTGGCAATCCCGATGAGCAACTTACGCGGTCGGCTCGGACCACCTTCCTCGAGGTCTTCATGGGAAATACAGTCAAGTCAAAGCCAAAGAGTGCCGCAGGAGACTCGCCTGTGACACCCTACAGCGTGATGATACATAAGCTACAAGACTTGCTCAGTAGGTCAGAGCATTTCGAAGTTCTCACAGTGCACCAGAATTCTTTCGATGGTAATAGGAGCAGTCCTGCATCGATGCTAGGGAAGCAAATCCGCCTACGTTTAGTCGCCGATGATGACTCTGACATCCCTCGACCTTATCGGAGCATCATGGTCTCAATTCACGCAATCGCCACATTCAAGTCCTTGGACGAATATCTCCGGCCTCGAATTAGTCTTAGTGAACGACCTCGTGGCTCACGACGAGATGGCCTGACTAGAGCTCTGGCCGCCATGGCTGGTGGTGCGTTCCCCATGAGCACTGCTGCTGCAGCTCGACTCGCTGGATTAGGAAACATGCCCCCGCCCCCTCCTCCGCCAGCAGCCCCCTCCTTCTCCCGATCATCCCGTCGAGCGAAGACTCGCTCTACCCCTTCAACTGAGTCTCCGACTGTCCCTGATCCCCTCTCGGAATCTTCGCGTGAGAAGGGAGTCTTGAGGCGCAGTTCGAGGCGTCAGGCCGCATCAGAAGAGACACCAACGCCTCCACGACCTCCCCCAGACGAGGATGATGAGGTCCAAGATACACTCGAGTGTGCAGATGAAAAGCAACTAACCGACGACGAGGATATGGGCGATACCAGTGCCCTAGACGCCATCGTTGGGGATCTGCAAGAAGAATTGGGCGATGAACCCCCTGCGGATCCCTCTGCTGTCAACATGGAAGTAGCTACCGAGGGGAGCGTCACGGCACGCAAGGAAGATGGCAGTAGGGTTTCTACACCAGGAGCCTCCACTGGAAGCAAGCGTCCAGGGCCGCCTCCGCCCCCCAGTGGTGCAACACCTTCATCCTCTCGGTCCGTTTCGTATGCCTCCGCTCTCCAAGCGACACCTCAGGACTGGCATATCGAATTCAGCTTGGATGGGAAAGTTGTGCCCAACGAAACGACAATCTACCGCGCTGTCCATACATCAACTGCCAACTCCGGGGAACCTGTGACTCGCAGTATCTGGTCCGCAACACATCCCGTCAAATTTAGACGAGTGCCTGGACCTCCCTCCACCGAGTCGTTGACGTCGGCCTCTAATGGAGAGACCGACGGTGAATTTGAAAATGGCATCCCGGCATCTTTGGCAAAGCACCCCTCAACTGCTTTTATTTTAAGGTTGCTCAATATTCTCCATGAGCTCAATGCCAATATCGAGGACGTCCTAATGGACAAGAAGAATGGGATCGTGGGCCTTTACCGGGAGCCCCTCTCTCAGTTCGTGAACACCAAACTCACTGCCAAGTTAAACCGCCAACTCGAAGAACCTCTCATCGTTGCAAGCAACTGTCTTCCTGGATGGTCTGAAGATCTTGCACGACTCTACCCCTTCCTCTTCCCATTTGAAACAAGACATCTCTTCCTTCAATCGACTTCTTTCGGGTATGCGCGGTCAATGACCAGATGGCAAAACACGCAATCAGCAGAGGAAAGTCGCCGCGACCGCCACAACGAACGCCCATTCCTTGGGCGTCTTCAGCGGCAGAAAGTACGTATCTCACGTACCAAAATCCTTGAGTCTGCCCTAAAAGTCATGGATCTATATGGTGCATCTCAGAGCATCTTGGAAGTTGAATACTTTGAGGAGGTCGGGACTGGCCTCGGGCCAACCCTCGAGTTCTACTCCACTGTCTCTCTCGAGTTCTCGAAGAAGAAACTCAAACTGTGGCGTGACATCGATTCCGATATATCAAGTGAGTTTGCTACAGTTCAAACCGGCTTATTCCCCCGTCCCATAAGCGACCAAGAGGCGTCAACACCTAATGGCGAACGTATTCTCCACCTATTCAAGATGCTTGGAAAATTCGTGGCGAGGTCAATGATTGATTCTCGTATCGTTGATATTCACTTAAACCCCATCTTCTTCCGAATCGGAGAGGCTACATCGGCAGGAGTCAAGCCATCACTCGGCGCGGTTAAGATGGTCGATCCTGGCCTAGCTCAGTCTCTTATGACAATCAAGGATTTCGCCATAGCGAAGAAACAAATCGATGAGGACCCCAACAAGACGCCAGCACAGAAAGTGGCTGAATTAGCAGATATTTCAATCGACAACGTGCGTTTGGAAGATCTGTGCCTTGATTTCACTCTTCCTGGCTATCCAGAAATTGAGCTCGAAGATGGTGGGGCTCACACAAGGGTGACGATTGACAACGTCGAATCTTACCTTGCAAAGGTGATCGATGTGACACTAGGCTCGGGAGTACGTCGTCAAGTAGATGCCTTCCGCTCTGGATTTTCCTCAGTATTCCCTTACTCTGCTCTGAGTGCATTCACACCAGACGAGCTTGTGAATCTATTCGGAAGAACTGATGAGGATTGGTCCCTTGAGAGTGAGTTGACAAATGGACCCCTGCTAAGTTTTCTGCTGCTAACCTCTACTAGCTCTCCTCGACTCCATCAAGGCGGACCATGGCTACAACATGGAGAGCCCCAGCGTTCGAAACCTGCTCCAACTGATGAGTGGGTTCGATGCCACAGAAAGACGAGACTTCCTACAGTTCACGACCGGAAGTCCCAAGCTACCAATTGGAGGTAAATACACCGAACTTGGATCTGGATACCCCCAGAATTTTGCATGCTAACCCAGATATAGGCTTCAAGAGCTTAACGCCCATGTTCACTGTGGTGTGCAAACCAAGTGAAGAACCATACACGTCCGATGACTATCTTCCCAGTGTCATGACATGTGTCAACTATCTCAAGCTACCAAATTACAGCGGCGTCGAGGTGATGGACAGGCAGCTCTCAAAGGCAATGAAGGAGGGACAAGGGGCATTCCATCTCTCCTAAACATCGGTGAGAGGGCATAGGACGGATTGGGGGAGTATAGATGTGTCTTTTGACACCAGTGGAGCAAGAGATCCAAGTACCTTCTGTGAATTACGAAAAGTACTCTTTTAATCGTACGAGGATGGAAAAGGCGAGAAGCAGGGGGGCTTACCGGTACGGTTTTGTATGCAATTGTGTATGGCGCTGGAGGCCGGGTCGTCTGTTGGTCAAGAACCGACTTGATGCTCAAAATAATGCTTTTCAGCGTTTATGACCGAACTATAGATATCTTATGAGGTTTTATATAAGTTAACTTATCACTTGACGGTGCATAATGTAGAAAGTACTTGATCTAATTCGCAGTGTGGAGGTCCATCCTGCCTAAGGTATCGTTTATTCATTTATCTTCATTTTATTTCTTCCATCGACTAATTTGTACTACTATTATATCAGCATGTGCCCATAAGCTGTTGACAGTAAGACGGTATTCGTCCCATCCAAGACTCATATCTCTAAGGTTTACAGGTAAGTATTTCATAAATGTTGCCTATTTGCAACGCCCAAAACATTTTCCATAATCCACCAGAAGAAAGAGTTCAATCATCTTCCTCGCCAGAGCTCCAGATCTCGGGGGGCATCTGAGACTCGTCGCGGAGCAGGCTGTCGGGGAGCATCTGGCTCTTGGAGAGGAGCTGCGAGGTGCTGCGGCCGTTGTTAGAGTCAGGGAGGACCAGCGGGGGCGAGGAGGAGCCGTAGTCCTGGAAGGTCACGTGGCTGCTGGATGAGTGGTGGTGGTGCGAGGAGCGGAGGGACGGGGTTTGATGCTGCTGCGGCTGCTTCGGCTGCTGGCTTTGGTGATGGCGGTGGTACTTGTCGGGCGTCGAGGCTACGGATGCCGTCGTGGCCTGCGAGGGGCGCACGATGCTCTGTCTGTTGTGGGCAGTTGGGGTCTTGCGGTTGGACATTGGGGTCGAGGGGACGAGGATGGTGTCCTCGGAGCCCG
Source organism: Clonostachys byssicola (assembly GCA_902006505.2). NCBI lineage: Eukaryota > Fungi > Ascomycota > Sordariomycetes > Hypocreales > Bionectriaceae > Clonostachys > Clonostachys byssicola. The sequence goes on along the minus strand of CABFNO020001451.1, from coordinate 305,526 downwards.
GGTTCTCTGTCAGTCGGTCCGATTCGCTGCGAAGCTGGGCCTCGACCTGTTGGGAGATGCTGATGCCCATGGAACTGCTGGGGGCGAGCTGATTCGTGTAGTTTGGCAATGGGATGGGTTGCTCGTCGGACGGAGGGTCGGATGGAAGCTCTACAGCCTCAATGGGGGCTTGCTGCCCAGCGTCGGTGCTGAAGAGCTTGTGTCTGAGGTTGGAGAGAAGCTGGCTCACGATGGCTGGCGGGAGGTATTTGTACCTGCCGATGGTGTCAGGATACCACTCCTCCTCCCGCATGTCTTCCTCGTCGCGAGGGTTATTCAACTCATATACTTGGTCAATCTCATGTCTCCATTCGCTTGGCCCCTGTTGCACTCCTGGCTGGGGGCATGCAAGATATTGAAGTAAGGATCCGTCATACAGCCAGAAACGAGTGACTTGCGGGTATATCTTGAAGGGGAGGTCGATATGAACAAGATGCCCGCTAGCGAGCCGTGATACAACTGTGGGCGAGACTGGGAGGAGGATATCCGTGGCGTAGGCTGGCTCGCCGAGGCCCTGGATAACTGCGAGAGGAACACGCTGCGACTCAAGAGGTTGTGTCTGAGTGTGTCTAGGTGCGGGATAATGGATAGGCTCGCGAAGAGGCTTTGAAGAGAGAGGCTCTTGGGGCGTAGGGATAGGTTGTGTTGTTCTTGGTGTTGAACTTGGCTCACGCCTTCGGCTTTGAGTGAGCGCTTCATCGGTTGTGCTGCGATACGAGGTGCCAAGTTCATCCAGGACGAAGAGTGTGTCGGGTCCGGCAGCAAACTGGTCGTCATCATCACTATCCTCGCCTTCTGTTGAATCTTCAACGACCTCGATGCCTTTGTCTTTGAAACTTGTTCCTTCTTTCTCTTGCGGAGGTGCATTTGACAGCCCAAGTCGTTCAGGCCTAGTTCGTTGTGTCCCAGCCCCAGATCCACCATGTTGTGATTTACTTGAGCCTGGTTCCCTTTCTTGCTCGTCGATAGGAGCCTGGTTTTCCTGGTCGATCTCGTCCTCGCCCCAGAATTCAGACTCTTCATCCGAATCAGGGATTTCGCGGAGACCCATCGGAGACTTCCTGGGCGAAACCTTCTTTCTCTTTGATGGAGACGGTGTGCTAAGTCTTGACCTGGCTTGTGATGACCGGAGCCTGCCTCCTGACTCCAAAACAGCGTCTCTGCGTGGCCTTGCTCTTGTCGGAGTGTTCATCAATTCTTCATCTGAAGAACTGGTAGTTTCTCGGCTCGGAGCTCGACTTGGTGCGCCACCAGTATCACGGGTGACATCTTTCAAGGGTGAACGCTTCGGTTGTGTTTGATTCTCCGAGCCCCAGCTTCCCGTTGCGTAAGAGTCTTCGATGATTAATTTCCTTCTAGTCGGCGTCGGCGAAGTCACCGTCCCAGGAAGTTCATCGAGCTGATGAGGTCTCGAGTCTGCCTGCGTTCCCCGAACGGACGGTGACTCGTGGATGCCCGAGAGCGGACCATACCGAGAAAGTAGATGGCTGCTGAGCGGCGTGGAGAGCTGGCTGGATGATGGTATTACGGCGCGTCTATTTCGCTTCGCAGGAGTCTGGGGGATGATTGAGCCCTCTTGTGAAGCAAGGCGCTGTGAGGCAGTTCCGAATATGTCATCTAGCCCGGGCAAGCTTTCAGCCGGGGCTTGTCTTGGCTGAGGGCTTGGGCTGTTGGGCTCACGGAGCCAATCATCGAAGCCGTCGTTGTCAACATTTTCCTTCCCGTTGTCGTCCAAGTCTCCCCCATCCTCATCCTCTGAATCCTTTATCAGTTGACCCTTTGCATAACATTGGGTCAAGGTCTGGGTGTGATAACTTGAGCTTGGAGGATCTCCGACGGTCTTCCGCCTCGAGTTTTTGCTCTGCTTCATTCCCACGTTGCCGCCGAACGTCCGCCGTCTCTTCGTGCTTTGATTATCGTTTCTCTTCTCTTTCAAGGCACCCCGGCGCTTTCTCCCTGAGCGAACTGGTTCTTCCTCCTGCTCTTCTTCCTCCTCACCAGATTCGGTCTCGTCACCATAGATCTCCCTCTCTTCGAGAATGGGCAGTTCCGATGGCCTGTCATTCTCCTTGTCCTCAACCACATTTCCTTCGCCGTTGCCTTCCTCAGTCGCATCACTCAATAGATCGTCTTCAGCATCCTCCTCAAAGCTGGACACAAAATCTATTTGTGTTAATGTCTGCTGTCTCAGCCCCTTGGTTTTCTGATTTTGCCTGCCATATGTGCGAACAGTCTTCTTGCGCGGGGGGAACTGGGCCTGCTGGAGGGATGGGGTTGAATTGTAGATTCGGCTTGGCGCGGGGGCGCCTCGCGAGCGTGTTGACGGCGCCATCAAGTCAGCTTCTAGCCAGCAGTATCTGGGAGTATCACAGGCAGCATCCGGTTAAAGCAGATCAAATCACCAAGTTTTCGTCTTTTACAAAGCTGTACAGATGCTCTGCTGTGTGATGGAACGGCAGTACTGGGCTGATGGGCATGGATCCATCTGGTCTATGGTGGGGCACTTCCCTGGCCAGTCGCGTAATCGCGTGTCTTTAATGGGTTTTCGTCGCGTCTTTCCTGATGACGTAAGATCCACCACGCGATTGTTTCTGTCATCTTAAATAGATTTATTAATTGAGAATTGATCTATGAGACAGGCCTTTAAGTGGAAATAATGAGAAAGTATTGCCAAGAGCCGGTGTTCACCCAATGCAGATTGAACCCTCCCAGGCGTAACTCTCAACGCAACGTCTGCGTCCAAATAGCCGTTGTTTACAAACAGTTCCAGCGTGACCAAGGAATGTAAACAAAAGGAAATGCGGTCACAGAGTGATATAAATCTTCGCTTTTCGGGATTTCGTGCATTTGCGGGTGTGGAGGATCTAAGCTACTAGAGCTCCGTAAGGGAAATAACAATTAAATGAACTCTTCAAGCCAATCTGCCAGCCGCTCTTCTCCAGCTTCACCCAGGAAAAGCCCTTCGTGTTCCACCCCTATATCTGCCACCTGTATCCTGCGAAGAGCCTTTGCTTCCCAGGTCTCATAATCATCATCCCAGTTGCTACGTTCCTTGAGCTCGAGTTTCTCCATGCTCCGCCGCATGAGCTCCGCGAGTTCCTCTGCCTGGGCCATGAATGTGTTCCCCCGTGGCCTTCGCTTTGAGATCCGGCCACCTGGCGTCCGCGCGATAAATTTGTCGTGCATGAGAAGCGTTGAGGGGATCTTCAATGTGGATGTGCGGGGAGGGAAGAGGAGATGTGACTTCCGGGGCACCTTTATCGGAAGAATGTTATCCGCATCCCCATCTTCCCCAGCTACCAGACGCGCCACCATGTCCGAGATGGGCGACGATGCCGGCGAGCCGTCGAAATCTGCTGGAACTAAGAGACCAGGGTTGTGGAAGAGGAGGCTCGGACTGATGAATGGATCAAAGAGGTTGGCTGGTGTCCTGAACAGGCTTGGAAGCTGCTCTGGCACGTCTGCAAGATGCAGTCCATCTGCAAGAGGTCTCTCTGTCAAGTACGAGAGCCCCCTCCTTTTATACTTGTGAACAGGGTGGTCGGGGAGGAACATGGTCCAGTTGTAGATTCCGTTGTAAGCGGCGACTCCCCTCACTCCAAACTTAGCGTGGCCATGGCACTCGGTCAAGGCAAGCGACAGGGCTAGGCTGGCGCCGAAGAATGATCCGTAAACGTAGATGTCGCGTCGAGCAGTGCTCGAAGGCGCGAGATTCTCGACGAGCCACTCATAGGCAAAGGCCGTGTCGTGGATGGGTGTTGGCCATCCCGAGTACGGCAGCTGTTCATCAGCTTGCTCTGCCCAGCGATAATTGATCCTTGCGATGGGCCACTCCTGGAACGAAGTCGGGAGATCTATTGGTGTGGTTTCGGCTCCCGAAGCGAATGGAGGGAGATGAATCAACACTGGTGAGTCAGGGGAAGAAGCTGCCACGTTGAAGAGGCTGTCGAAGGTTCGCTGTTAGGCAGTGCATATTGTGGCGAGATACGGGTTGGCTTACTCGATATTCACAGAACCGGAGGAACCACATTGGACCTGGACTCGCTCATGCGTCTTGGTGGTGAACGAGCGTAAAGGTAACACTGGGAGAGCAGCAAGGCGGGGGCGCAACAGCCGACGCCATGTTCGCATACTCTTGTTTTTGGCGACTCAATCGAAAACCTCAGGAAGTCATTACCTCATCGGCATTAATTGCGTACATGAGTGAAGCGACTGGTGCTGAGTATAAATGTGTGCGATAATTGTGCGCGACGGATCTGGCTCCATGGTAATTTAATGATTTTTGGACGACACCTCAGATGTTAGGCCGTCCGCATCTCGAGCATGTTCAAGAACGTGCCTTGGTGTAAAAGTCCTCCCAAAATGGCTAGAAAAAAATCGTATAATACGGACTAGAATCATAGATTTCGTTTTACTTATTCATTACTGAACAGGCACCACCCGTTATATTCATACATCATCAGCGTTACAAAGCACTAACAAACAGCATCCTGGTAGATGGTGACACAAAAAGGGTGGCAGAACCCCTGGAGAAGCCGGGTTTGGGTCATTTGGGACCCAGCATTTTTTTACGAATAGCGACTAATGATTAGAGTAATTGGCAAATGATAAGCTACTGTGTGGCGCTTTGTCTATCTGTGTCGCTTATTATTAGGCATACAGACTATCTGATCTCGTGTTGGAATGCAGCTTCAGCCGCCGTTGGTTTCCCACGTTTAATGTCACCCGCCAGGAACTAACTTGACTCGGTAAATAAGGGAAGGGTAGAAGGGCACTAGCGAGTGGCCAAATCCACCGCCTTGGTAAATCGCTCCATGACCTGCTTCATGTGCCGTGTCCCGACGTCATTCCCTGTGCCCGCCGTGTGCAAATCGTTCCTTTCGGGGTCATGGGACTAAGTAAGTTCACCTGTCCTTGGACAGACCTCAGAGAGAGGAGTAATCATGGATTTTCGTCGCTGTTGTTGCCCCTCTCGTGCGATCTGCCATCGGCACTCCACGATGCACATTTACACTCAATTCTGCATATTGTGTAACTACAGCCGGTGCTATCCTATCGCATCGAAATGAATCCTTGTTCCGCCTGGTCTCTACTCAGCCAACAATGCAAACCGAGAGTCCGCCACTAGATTTAGGTGACCATGGTCGCTTGCCAAGAGAGTATCGTATCCAGAATGATGAGGCACATCTTACCCCCAGGTGAGTGATCAAGCCGATTCAGATCTGATAGCTCCAAATAACCAACCCTCTCTCCTAGCCGCTGGTGGTTTGCGTCGTCGGCATTTCCCATGATTGCAGGCACCCTTGGGCCGGTAGCCTCTGCATTCAGTATATGCGCTCTCGTCGTCCCTTGGAGACAACACTTGGCTCCCGGACAAGACATCAGCAAAGCTACATATGTTAACGATCCCCCATGGTATGTACCGTGCACGCCTCTGCCCCGGGAGACGGGATATTGACTCGTTGCTCCAAAGGCTTCTCGCAATCAATGCTATCCAGTTGGCTCTTGCCCTGGTGGCCAATGTCTTCCTCTTACTGAATATGGCCAGACGAGTTCGGTTCGGGATAGCACAGCCTATTACAATGCTTGGATGGTAAGAGCTTGACCCTGAGAATATACCGAAGACAAACGGAACTATGTTGGGCATTCTGAACGTCTTACTAGGTACATATCGGCCATCCTTCTCATTGCCCTGCTTGCCGCTGGGCCTGGGCCTCTTAATCAGGGACTGGACTTCCCCACCGACCAAATGATCTGGTCTCAAGCCCTTTGGTATGGCACTTGGGCAGCCATCCTCTATTTTCTGAACGCCTCGTTCATGATGGTGACTTTCTTGGGTGCACGTGCTGGTTACTACCCCAAGGACTTTAATCTGACCAAGAGCCAGCGCACGCTAATGCTGCAGACCATAATGTTTCTGCTCTACCTTCTCCTGGGTGCCCTCATATTCTCCAACATTGAGGGATGGGGTTATCTTGATGCTCTGTACTGGGCTGATGTGACACTGTTCACTGTCGGTTTCGGCGATCTTTCTCCGTCGACGAACCTCGGACGGGCGCTTCTCATACCGTATTCCCTCATCGGCATCATCAGTCTCGGTCTTGTCATTGCCTCTATCCGCAGCATGATTCTAGAAAGAGGCAGACGCCGAGTGGAGGCGCGTATGGAAGAGAAGAAACGCTGCCAGACCGTCCGACGCATGACCCTGAAAGGGGACGATTTCATCCTCAACCCCATCAGCGAGAGTTCCCCGACTTCTCCGTCTGCGCCGCCTTCATCTACAGAGAGTACCCAGCTGGAAAACATTCCAAGCTCCGAGTATGAGAGGCGCAAGGCCGAGTTCCTACTCATGCGCAAGATCCAGGATCAAGCCCATTTACGAAGACGATGGATAGCCATGGGGATATCCACTGGCTCCTGGCTTGTTTTGTGGCTCGTTGGAGCGCTGATTTTTCACAAGTGTGAGGAGAGATACCAGGGCTGGAGCTATTTTGACGGCTTCTACTTTTGCTACATTTCCTTCACCACAATAGGGTATGGAGACTACACTCCCCAGTCCAACGCAGGCAAGTCCTTTTTTGTCTTCTGGTCCCTTCTGACCCTGCCCACCATGACCGTCCTCATCTCAAATGCCGGAGACACCGTCGTCAAATTCGTCCGCGACGCTACGCTCCGCTTGGGCAACATTACCATTCTCCCCGGGGACGACCGTTTCCTCGGCGAATTGAAGTACGCTGCGAATAGGCTGACTTTGGGACGGTGCTTCCCTGACTATATCCAGCCAGTCTTGGACCCTCGTAATGATATCTCTGGCAACTTCGACGGCTCCAGTGACCTAGAATCAGCTGTTGAAATAGCTCCTGACCACCAAGTCAAGGCGATCAAGCGAGGCCGGATGCATCCTTCTTCGCTTGAGAAAGACACTGAAGGGTGTGGCGAGGTCGAGAGCCAGCCAGATGGCCCAGCTTATGCTGGCTCCACGTTTACCTCCAAAGTCAGGCGCTCACTCTCCCGTCTCCGCGACCCTCTCCAGGATCTGCCCGCCGGCACCGATTTCCACTTCCTGCTCATATCCGAGATCCAGGTAGTCAGCCGCCATCTCCGACGGAAAGAGCCTCGCAGGTACACGTTCGAGGAGTGGGCCTGGTACCTCCGCCTCATAGGCGAGGACGAGAGAGACCCCTCGAGCCACGGCAAACCCCGCGCCAACCCTTTGAACCCTTCTCCGGACGGCACAGTACGGCACCACGTGGCTCACCTGCGCAAGGGCCGCCGGCGCCGCAGAAGGGAGAAGGTCCGAGACGTGGGCGCTGAGGGAGTCGCCGTCCCCACCCTGGATCAGTCTGACCAGCTAAAGTGGTCCTGGGTCGGGCATCGGAGCCCTCTCATGGGCAGCCAGGAGGAGAGCGAGTGGATCCTAGACCGCCTGACTTGCAGGCTCAGGGAGTCGCTCTCTGCTGAGAGGAGGCGGCAGCTGAATAGGAGGCCGGTAGGCCCCAATCAGCTTGCGAGGAGGTATGGGAGGGGTGTGCCACCGCCGAGGCAATGACGGAGCCTTTTGTGTGTATAGTTTGACAATAATGCGGGTACAATTTGATACGAGAAACGATATCAAAAACAATATCAAGACACTATTGAATGAGACCGGGACCTCACATATAGGAGATCATACCCTACACCTAATGAGCCTGAGATTAAGCAAGAGGACTTTCTGGGCGGCGTGTACACACTAAACGATATGCATAGGGCTCTGAGCCTGCTTATCCTTCGCGATAATCGCTTCGATGAGAAGGGCAATTTCTTCCCACACTCCAAGCCGAAAGGGGGTACAGTTAATAAGAAGTTGGCTCGGACGCTGTGAACTAACTGTCACTGTAGACGATAATAGTGACACAACTAGCGAACCAGGAACCTAACGTGAAATCGCCAGCATGACGATATCCATAACCTCATGATCAGTAAGAGGACACAGGCACTTGGTGCAGACCTACCAGCACCGACGATTTCCAATAACACAATGCCTCGCTTGAAAAGAAGCCTCGCGTGAAGTCTTCAGAAAATATCGCTCGCAACGTATCTACACTCACATCGGATGTTATCATCGACTCCTGTAGACGATCGCATAGACTAGCAAACAATATGAATGGTGATAGCAAGAAATCCGGAAACAAGTATCTTAATGCGATGCGCTTTCATCTGACAAGGCAATGGACATTGTCATCAAGGCGGCCGCACACTTCAACATCCTTCGCAAGACCAGGCAATAGGAGGCGGAAGTAGCCATTGACTTCGCGGCAACCAGACACAAGAGATTGTTCGATGTCAACCACCGGCAGATGGAATTCGAGGAGAATCAATGGGTGCACCTTCGAGTGCATCGCGGTGACATGGTAAAGGGGGAAACACGCGAATTCGGGGAGGAATGAGCAGCCTCATGTATTGGTTAAAGGGGGCGATGGTAACTGGCACTTTTGAGCTTCTGCTTATGTGAACTATAGACCTGATCTAACTCACTGTATATGTGTTGTCCAGGGTCTGCTTACTAAAAAGTGAGTTTGGATGCAAAAAGCTGAGACAACCACCACCATGTTTCAAATTAACCGGGCCACTCTGGGAATTGAACCCAGGACCTCTCGCAAACAAGATGAGAACCCAAAGCGAGAATCATACCACTAGACCAAGTGGCCAGACATGTTTCTGTGAGAGGACTCGTAATAGTCAGTTATTGAGCAGAGGCGGAGGTAGCTTGCGGTTTTGGTGCTACAAGTCGCTCAGGGGTACCTAGGCAGGACAGGAAGTCACAGGCTGGAGTATATGTTAGGAATAATAATAATAGAGAAATATCAATAGCCGTCTCGCACAATCCACCCCTCAAGGTTGGCCTATCTGTCCATGCCGCATGTAAGGCGGCTGGAAACAGGTGTATTGAATACATTGCCCTGAAGAACCCCAAACTGCAATTTGTCAATGTGCACCCCTTCCATGCTCAGGAGTCGCATGGCTGCTCACATGTAATTCGCAACAATAACTAGCAGAGCAACCCCCGGAGTCGAGCGCCGAAGCGCAAATTTCCTACTTCCACAGGAAGCTAACATTCCTTTGCATTCCGTATTGACAATTTCAGTTTCTGCATACATGCAAGATGTCCCCACTCACAATTTTCTCAAGCACACACAGGTATTCCATTCCTTTCCTGTTTTTTTCCTTTCTTCTACATCACGGTTTTCAGCAAGTCGTAACAAGTACTTTGGAAATGAACAATGATGAGACCGTCAAGCCCGGTTCGCTGGGCAGACTACATTCTGAGTTCTCTTCCACCCATGCAAGCTTCCTCATCCCTTCTCCCCCAACTCACATTGCACAGTTGAATTTTGTTTGTACGGGTGACGACAAGGGCAGAACAAACAGGTGTATCTGAGTGTAATCATCAAGTCTAGAGACATGAACAAAGACATTCAAAGATTACAGTGCTTATTGTCCAATCTACGTTGGATATTGTCAGATTATTGAGGGCACGAGTTGGGACTATTATTGCTATTGTCTGGTTTCTGCAGGATTCTCGAGCTATCCGTATGTAATGTACCCTCCTCTTTGATGTATTCCGATTACCCTAGGTACCCAAGATCAGATACATCGTGATACCGCCAATGACGCTGCCTTCTGGATCTAGATGTTTCTTATTATTGTACTCCTTGGCGGCAAACAGCGCCAAGTTTGCACCAAAGCTCAAGCGATCTTGGTCATTTTCCTATCTTGTTATGGTCCTTTACTTGGGCAACATGTTGGAAACGTTGAGACTCCAAGGCGAACGTCATGAACCAGCCGGTGATGGCACTCCTGAAAGCCGCAATTCTAATGCGCTTCTCGCTAGGAGATCCTGTATTTGAGGAGATACCAGATTGGCGTCATACAGAGCGAGACAGGAGCTCGCACTTCGAAGCATTGGCTGGTGTATAACTTGGACTTCATCGAGGTCTAAGCCGAACACCCACATTGTGTCTCGCTGGGATTAAATTAGCAGCGCCTACCTCGTTCTTTCAAATGCGATGCAGCCTTACCAATTCTTCGTACGGTATCGAGCGCTGGTGCTGAGAAGGGATTCAAAACTTGCAGTTCCGGCCAGAAGATGTAATGAACTAAATGCCGGTGACTTTTCCAAAGCTTTCCATCCTCAAACGTGTTTTGCTTTCCAGAGTAGACCATACTTCAATGTGTGTCAAGAACAAGATTTAAGACTACTATAGCGCAAAGCTTCATAGCGCATTTCCACAGTATCCTTGCACCAATATGTACATGACTGGGTGAGTCTAATATCTGTGAAGGTTGGGTGCATGATCTTGCTTGGAAATCGGTGCTGAGGCCAAACTTATCCATAGTCAAACGCCATTATCCTCCATCATCAGTATCATCGCCGCGGCTATCGAATAGGCCTGTAATAAAGTCGATAAAGGATATGACATAACCGTCTCCATCACTGTCGGTTGGTTGTTTGAAATCAATCCAGGTGTTCCATCGTTCTATTGACTTATTACTAGAGAAGCCAATATACATGACCAAATAAACAATAACAATAATAATAACGACAAGCAGTATTAAGTAGCATCGATGACATTTTTCTAATCTCATGGGAGAATTGTCGATGATACAGTAGTTGATACTATGTTTAAAGTAATACCAAGTTAAGTCAGCAAGGTTAGGTGGTGCTATAACAGCCTAATCGTCAAGGAATGACCGGTGCATCTATTCGAGCTTTTAGATTTAGAAGGGTGTATTGCGAGCCTCGACATCCGGCCAGCAGTCAGGGGAAAGGAATAAAATATGAAGGCCAGATCTTTACCAACTAACATTCAACGATTGATTTGTTGGATTTGCGAAGTCTGGTTAAAATGACGGGTAGGCGCCCAAGGTGTTTTCAAGGCCCATAAAGAAAACGAAGACACAAACATCGTTTCGCCTTACGTATACTTTGTCTGTACAGGAATGGACAAGGAAGGCAACCAACTCCACAAGTTGGTGCATGTCGGCTGCACCAGGGAGAGGTTCTCTGTATACCAATCACTCCAGAAGCATCATATCGTTGGGTACCTACTAAGTTGGCTCCTTCCCATTAAGCACCCTATGTCAAGATGGTAAATACCAATGGCGATAATGGGCGAGGTCCAAGGTATAACTTATCAGGGAGGTGGCAAGCGACCGACGTTACATATGGCATACTAAATCTCTTTTTCACCCAAGTCAGGGCCCCCATTGTCTGAGTAATAACACTAAGTTTAATAATAAATTAATTATTCTATAATATTTAGCTCGGTATTGTGCTTATTACTGGGTTAATTTTCTTGATATTGTGTTGAAATTCAACGCTGGAAGTCCTGGATATACATGTGTAATGACGGTCGTGTGGGAGTTTCAAAGGGGGCAGTTGTTACACGGCCATAGGAAAACTGTCCCCTTTTGAAAAGATTCATTCGTCCCGAGTGAACATAATACCAAGATACTAATATCGGATCAAATCCCACCAATCATTTCGCTCCTTTTGATATCGCCCGTCGACCTTCACTATTCCATACCATCACGATTCCATCAATCTCATAGCAGTTCCGTGTTCTCACATTTCCGTCAATTTAATGATAAACTCTAGCTTTTTTGTTCCCTTAGGTAGTATTTATACACCAGCAGACTGATCCTGCTACGACTCCTCGATCCTGTGGCTAGACTTGGCCACTGGTTTCAATTGGGAGTCCCAAGTCATGACGAACAACTTGCGAAGAATTTTGTGCTTTTTCTCATCCTCTGTACGGTCACGCTTCGACAAATCTCGTAACTTGACCAGGAGTACTGCGGGGAGGTCCGACTCTTGAACATATGAACTTTTGCCGAATAAGAAGGCCTGTGGGCTTGACTTATGGTATTCGTCGCCGCAATCTGTACCGTTATGATCATGATACTCGTCGGAAATAAAGTGATCGCTGCGGATCCGTTTGAACATATTAATACCGCGATCGCCAGCATTATTCAAAGTCGGTGGAGTAGAGTAAACTTTGTTTGGGTTTGACGACCTGATCCCATCGCGACACTCGCGGAAATCGATGTGTGAAATACCCAATTCAGTAACCGGAGAGTAGCGAACTCCATTCACATTTAGCTTCTACCGGCAAAGCGTCTCCAAATCCCAACTTACAAGGATACCATCACCATGCGAGATGATGGCATCCCATAAGTTTTCGGGCGGAGGACGCGAGAATGGTGGGTTTGGAGGACCCCAAAAGCGAGGATATTTATCTTTGAGTCTGTAGATGATAAGGCGTTAGAACCGGCAGTAGTTCAAGTTGGGACATGTTTTTACTTACTCTCCTTTCAACAGATCCTTGGCCCAATACTAAGGGGTCTTGGGTGTCGTGGGGCCACTCAACTTCTTGTAGGGTTCGAATTTCGGAACAGGGGTGGGCATATTGATAGACATTGTATCACCAAATGGGAAATTGATTGTATGGCCGAGACTCGAGACGTGGAGAAGTGTGTAACGAAGACTGGGAGAATGATTGGGTGATTGAGTACTCGAGGAGGAGAGAAAGGTGACTTGGTACAGTAGCAAGTGGATGATGTTGAAGATGAGATACTCAAGACATTAAGCTGCTTGTTATCGAGTCTGCGGCCAGTATTGTCAAACTATTGTGTGCCAATAATACATAATTGAGAGATAATACGGTATATATTGTCGCTTTATTCTCTTTTGTACTATTAAATTTCTGGGTTCATCTTAGAAAGTAGGCTATTCACGATCACTCCTCTGTTATGTATTCCATTTCTCCTGTCACCCACCTGAGCAGGCCAGTGGGTTCATAAGGCCCATCGTGTTCGTTCAATCAGTGACGTAGAAGTCTGTCTACCCGTGTGTATTGGCCTCTTCGTCCTCGTCCCTCCAACCTTTCCCAAAGAAGCGTCAAAGGCGTTTGCGGGCGGAGCCCAATACACGCTCATTCGGTATTATTACATACCACGTCATTGCAATCACCCAAAGATAGACAGTCCGAGTCAAAAAAAAATAAAAATAAAAATAAAAATAAAAATCATCATCCATATCTGGAGGGGAACAGAGCTACCAACAGGTAAGAGGAATTAGAAGAGAGAGGGAAAAAAGCAAAAGAGAAGGGCTGCTCTGGGAATTGAACCCAGGACCTCCTGCAAACGAGGCTAAACCCAAAGCAGGAATCATACCACTAGACCAAGCAGCCATTCTTGTTCATATCTGATGATCCCTAATAGCATGCTATATAGCTAAACAGCAAGGAAAGCAGAACCGATATCAAAATAATATCGAGGCAATCTGTAAGATAGCGTTTTTTTGTCATAATAAGTCCTACGTCTTTCGCTGTGCCGCACTACCCTAACTGAAGACAGGAATTATTACTGTACCATCGTCGCAGCTTCAGCAAACAATCTCCGAAATTAGTCCTGCCTGAATTGGCATTGCCAAGTGTCGTTGGAGCTAGAGATCGGAATGTGGCGGTACGGCTAAGCTACCAACGCAAGTCAGTCATCCACCGTCGTCATCGCGCCACCGACTCCTCCTGAAAAGACCCTGAAAAAGTGGTTGGAACCTTCAAGACTTCGCATGACATACCGAACGACATTCAGGTGAGAGGGTCCTGGATTCCTACAGCGAGTAGCTCCACCGTCTGAATGGCTAGCTTTCCATCCTTCAACGATATCCGCATTTGCAAGTCCCTAATGAAGGTTATCTACGAGCCACTGGATCTGACGCACCGCCCCTGCTCTCATTAAAGCGCGGGGCTCTTCGTGGGAGGGAGCCAACTAATGATGCACCCACCCACTGGAAATCACGGGGTTACATTAGCTCCAGTGGCCCTAAATTTCCAAGCGAGGCCCTGGAAATTACATAGACCTCATTGCGCCTTGTGCTCTTTTAGCCGCGGATGGCCTGCAGCTTAACCTAGTCGGACGGTTATCTTGCGTCTTGTCCCTGAGTTAATACTACGCTGGACACCCAACCCTCTATTCCTATCCCCTCCACCACCTCTGTTCACCCCTATCGTATCATCGTTCCACGAAGACGAGCCAAACAAGTACGTGCTACTACCCTCTGTCCTGTATCTCACAACCTACACTTGACATCTGTGGAGCACCTGATTCCCTCCTACCAATTGCTATCAATCGATCTCCAGCGCTAGCTCAAGGCTAACCACCATCTCCAAATAGCTCTCCTGCCAACCTCGAAGCTTCTTACATCCTACCGCCAAGATGCCTGGTGTTCGTAAGTCAATGTTTCTGTCGAGGCAATAGCATGTTCCGCGAACTAACCGTCCCGATCCAGCTCTCGATGCTCTTCACAACCTGAAGGCCAAGCTCAAGGCCGCCTTCACCAAGAAGTTTGAGAAGCCCGCCGAGTCCAAGCCCGCCGAGTCCAAGCCCGCCGATTCCAAGCCTGAGGACTCCAAGCCCGCGGATGACAAGCCTGCCGAGACCAAGCCTGAAGCAACCAAGACTGAGGAGACCAAGCCCGCAGACTCCAAGGCCGAAGAAACCAAGCCCGAGGCCAAGCCCACCGAGACTGCCCCCGCCCCTGAACCTGCGGCTGCTCCTGATGCTGCTGCTGCTGTAGCTGCTGCCGCTTCGCCTGCTGCTCCAGAGACGGCCAAGAAGGAAGAGGCCCCAGCACCGGCTACAGCTCCTGCTAGTACGTTCAACCCGAAATGCTGTAGAATCCGGCTTGTATAAGTGCGGAGTGAACGGTGTTACCCCTCGCCCCCCTCTCTGAGGAAGTGGTCATTGATCTAACTCGAAAGAAGCCACCGCCCCTGAGCCCACCCCAGCTGCTGCTCCCGTCACCACCGAGGCTCCCGCTGCCGCCCCCGAGGTCAAGGCCGAGGCCGCTCCCACTGCTGCTCCTACCGTTACCGAGACCCCAGCTCCTGGTAAGAACAAACCGTAGCCTACTTTGATATAAGCAGGCGGACCGAAAGAAAGCTCAGCCTAGCTAACAAAACGACAGCTGTTGCTGTGACACCCGCTGCCGCCCCGGCTCCGGAAACCGCTGAGAAGAAGGAGGAGACTCCCGCCGCTCCCGCCGCCGCCCCTGCTACAGCTGCTGCCACCCCTGCTGCTCCCGCCGCCACCTCCTAATGTGCTGACCACGATTGATTGATGCTTGTTTTCGTTTGGCTTTTCTTCTTCTCTTCTTTTTGCTGTTTCGATGTCGAGAACAACGATAATATACCGTTGTTAGTTCTGTACCATCGTTGGTTGGATTCGAAAGTCTAAAGGTTTGGCTTTGGCTACTTATCCTACATCTTACGACTACGGATGGTTGGATACCCCCTGAGAAAACAGGATGTTGCGAGCGATACCATATACCTAAATATATACCCTTGATAGTCTTCATTGAAGTTGATTGCTCCTCATATCATCATGCTATGCTTCTTATTTTTCTCATTTCGTGAAAACTGAATGAAGAAGAGTGATTTTTAATTCATCAATCAAGCCCTCATTCTTTCCGGCGCTGAATACATGAATATTATGGATTTGATATCGCGAACACCTTAGTCTTTGGCCCACGGCGCTTTCGTAACACTAATCTGCGCATTCGTGGTCTCACCGCCAAATGACCTCCCAGTGGGCCTCGCACCCAAAGATCCGGAGCTTGGTCCTGGGGGTGCTCTGGTATAAGGAATCCCAGGTCCCGACGATGCAGGCGGCATCCTTGTCGCCTGGGCCCACGGTGCTCCCGTGCCACTTCCTGGCGGCGGGGGCCCTGACGTGCCCGCGACGGCGGCAGAGACTATGGGCTGGTTGGCCATGTGGACGCTCTGCGCGGGCTCGGCGGCCTCGGGGTCCAGGTCCCACGAGAAGAGCTCGCCAAAGGTGAAGTGCTGGACGACGGGGAACTTTGACAGGACCTCGGCGTTGAACATCTTGATCATGCCCTTGTTGATCTTGCCCCAGCCGTCCTTGATGCCCGATATGTCGAACAGGATGGGGGAGTGTTCCCAGAAGGGGCCCTTCTTCACGTCGTTGATGAACCCGATGGCCGAGAAGTACATGTTCACCTTGCGGTAGTCCTCGACGGCGGTGGGCTTGGTCACGTCGGCGGGACGGGGGGCGCCGCGGACGGAGCCTTCCAGGGGGGTTGCCTCGTTCGAGTTGATCGGGCGGGTTAGCTGTGCTGAGCCGAAGATGTACGGCATGAAGGCGTGGTCGTCGAGGCCCCATACGCCGTGCGAGCCAGCGGGCTCGAGGGTGTAAGTGAGGATGAGCTTTCTCACAACTCTCAGGTATCTGGGCTAAGTTAGCTCAGGCGCGTATATATGAAAGTGAGATGCAGATACTCACGGCTCAATCACTGAGAGAACAATCTCTCGTTCGATCTCACCATCCTGCTGCTGCCCATCTTGGAAGAAACCCAGCTTCCACAGTCCTCCCAGAAAAGCGAGGAAACTAAGTTCATGCCCGGTGCCGTAGTCGAGGCGCTGGGAGCTTCCAAAAGATCCCAGGAGATAGCTGGAAACCTCCTCCTTTGCCTGGCCGTTGCCAACCTTCAGCGTCTCGCCCAGCCTTCCCTCGTCTAAAAGGCCGTCGATGCGCTCCTCCAAGAGTCCGTGCCATTTTCGGAAGCTCACATTGCCGAAGCGTCTTGGGCCAGGGTCTGGTGGTGCCTCGTCGAGATATGACTCGACCACCTCGAGCAGTTGCTGCAGAGCTCGGATGGACTGTGTATTTGAAACTGTGTTGGTGGAGGGTAGAGGGAAGACGCGGGGTAGTGGGGTGTTGGGCTGGTGACGAGGGACGAGAGCATGGTTGAGCTGGAGGATGAATATTCCTATGTCCCTGTATGCCAAGCTTTTGAGGAAGCGAGAGACGTCTGGGCCATCATTGATTCGCTTGATCGGCTTTGAGAAAGGCGGCAGGTTAGACAGGTCAAGTAGCTTGAGCGTGGGTAAGGCTGGCAAGGCTGGTGGAGCCACGGGCTTTTGAGGAGGCTCCATGGCTTGTGGTTGTAGTTTGAGCGAATGATCAACACAGGGGGCTGTAGGTACTCTGTGTTGGTTTTATATGGTGCTACTATTTTTATTTGAGGAAAGTTTTGTACAAGAGAGCTGAAGGTGGATAGCTTAGCTGCAACATTTGGGTAGCTACCTACTTGGCCAAGCTCCTCTGCGTGATGACGTGAAGTTAGTCAGCACAAGAAGGAAATGGAGCAAAGTCAGGTATTTACATATGGGTAGTGTGAAACCACGCCAAACTATCAAATAGGTATTAAGTTATTCACACGGATTGAATGTACTTTTACATCATTATCCTGTGTGAACTAATACGGGCTGTTTTAACGGTGCCTGATTCTGCTTTGGAAGCATCGCTCTAGGGTAGGTAGGTCAAGCTTGGGCCAATCTTGGCACACGGGCAGGCGCGAAACTACGCGACCTCTTTGCAGTTACACAATCTCACCTTGCGATGCGCAGAATAGCCCCTAGGCTGGCGCATGAAGAGTCGAGCTGGACCTGGCGCGCATAACGATTATGAGCGATCCTTATTCTGAAGACCGGGTTGCAAGATTTATTGAATCTTTACCCGATGAAACTTTGTGCCCTCCATGGGCTGATCAACAGGTGGACCTAAATCGCGTCCAACCGAAAGAGCAAGGCGACCACACATCGGGAGCGCAATTACCAGAGAAGCAGTGCGATGAAACCGAGACATACTTTGATCAAGCGGTTGAGGGACGAGAAACCATAACCACAACGGTCAGTTCAGAGAGCCTTTGTTCACTCTTGAAGGCCATGGGAAAGCATGAATGGACAGCCCATGGCAACAAATGGGAAGAAGGGTTCATAGGAGAAGACGAAGACCAAGCAATATGGTTACGCGTACACAAAAAAAAGGTGAAGAATGAGCGATGTCAAAGGCTCCTAATGTTCATACACAACCTATGGCTCCTCTACCAAAAGGCTCCTTCGGTCCATGGTATGGACCAACAGACGTCTGGTGTTCATAAGAAGTATGCCGAGAGGTTTGGCGATTTGATGCATTATATCCCATCTACGGTCGATAAAGTATGCAACAAGGCACATGACGACCTGTCGAAGATGCCAGACGAAAGGAAGCACGCTGCCAATACTGCAGAAATCTTGCGGAGTCAAATCATTCCTCTGCTCCTGTTGGTAGCAAAGTCAGTCTTTATGACGGGGAGCCAAGAGAAAACGGGTGGCAGTTCTCAAGCCCTGCCTTCAAGGGGAACCTTTACTATTTCTGCAATTTGGGTACTGCGTCAGATTATGGATTGGGTAAAAAGACTGCGCCTTGCGATGATTGATGAGCTGGAAGTCAATCCACCCTTTTGTGAGAACGCGGATACTGCAACGAGACGTAGAGAATCTCAAGAAATATCCAAAGAACTCCGCCAGCTCAAATTACCAAACCGGCACATCAAGAAATTTGCAACCAGTCTTACAAAAGCATACGAGGAGTTGGAGGAAGAGGCTAATAGGCCAAAGAGAAAGAGGGAGGCTATGGAAGAAGATAGACGGATACGGCAGAAGCGAGAAGACAAAAAGAGAATGGAGGAGGAGGCGGTCGAGCGGCGCATGGCACTATTTCGATCATCTGTTCAAGCGTTCCAGGCTCGAACATCGACCCAGAATTCCCACAGCCAGGAAGCAGAAGGTCACGAACAGACACACAAGGATGCAGACGAAGACCAATTTACTCAGATGCCAACTTCACAGGGACTGGCTGAAGTTGATCCAGCCTCTAATGCCCACGGAGATCGGAAACGCAGCCAGAAACAGAACCGTTGGGTGAAGGAGGAGCGGTCGGCCAGTAGTCAGCCAAGCCAGAGTCTACCGCAGGGCGAAGCTCGCCAAAAAGTCTCTTGGTCCTATGAAGAGAGCAATATTCTCCTTACACTGATTCGCACGACGTCACAGCTAAGCCCGGTGGATTTAACAGAACAACTACCGGGACGAAACGAGCAAGAGATAAGACAGAAGATAGGCGAGCTCAAGGAAACGTCGCGCAAATTCTATAAGGAGCGTGGGTTGATACTTCCGAAGTGGTGTTGAGAGTGGATGATTTGCGTTAGCTTACCGCGGTTCTCGCTTTTGGAGTTAGAATGATACCCTTGATTTACAAACCAACCACCTGCTTTAGCTATGGGGTAGCTGTCGAGCCGGCTTTCCCGATCTGGGGACTATCTGACCGGCATCGGGAGTGAAAGCATGTCGTGCCTAAACATATGATAACTCGTAGTCGAGAAGCACTAGGAGCCACTCCTTACCCACCTCGAAGCTCCTCGTTATTAGTTTGGTGACCAACACGCCACCGTGATTTCCATAGAACCCCTAAGCTGCCCCCTGGAGGCGTTCAAACTCGCAAATACCCCGGCTTTCCGTTGATGTGCTGGCGCTGCAAGCTTGACATACCTGCACCAATACATGTCGTGAAGCTAACACGCAAATTAGGTCGTGCCACAGCTTGCTTGGGCGGCTGATGTGGCACCACTTCGTTGGCGGATAGACCCGCCTGATTGATGATAGGTAGGGTACATACAGGTTCCTACAGGATACCTCCCTAAGGATGGGCGTTTGTCGAGCCGGAACCTGAGCTGGTGTGTGTGTGTGGTTGTATTTCTGAAGGACTGACTTAGTCCATTTTTGACAATTAAAACGCTATAATAAATGATGTTTGGATTGATGGGAAAGGTTACCAAGTAGGCCAGCACCTGCATGCTCAGCAAGCAGGGAGCTGATAGGCGAGCTTTCGGCTGAACCAGGGCATCAATACCCGACATGTTGCTTTCAAGGTAGATACTGGATCGTGCGAATCTGAATGGCTCGCCTTCAAAGTTCCTGCCCCTCCAGCTTGGGCAAGGATAAACCCGAAGCTAGGAATAACCGTACGGGGGCTGGGGGTAAAGTTCGATATTACGTACCCCTGAAGGATCAGTGATTTATGCTAGCCAGCTTTGGATGGTGGTGAAACGGCGAGGGCGACCGGTAGAGAGATGGGCAGATGGCTGGATGGACCGGTATGAGCTGTCGTGTGCTTGGGATGCGAGGTGGTGATGCCCAGCTCGTGCTCGACCAACCGCCCGGCCGCCTTGGACAATGGATGGGATGGATGGATGTGAGGCGAACCTGCCGGGTGGTAATTAGCTGTGCATCCTCGTGCATGATGGGTGCATCGGTGCTACAAGACAGCGGGGGTGAGCTACTTTTAGTGCCACTCGACCCCTGTGGCGCAGTGGGGCAGCGCTCGACGAACACCCTGCGCTGACTTTTCCAACGGGCGTGCAGCGCGTTGAGATGGGCGACTTCCCCTTTGCTCGCCTCGCGCGCGAAATCACACCTTGGCCTCTTCTCCAAGTTCCCCTGACCTCAAGAACACTCGTTGCTTGCCTCATTCATTGGTTCTTCTGCGCGCGGGGTTTCGACTTAGCAGGTATCTGATATTAGGTCCCTTTTTCCGTGTCTTCATCAAGGACTGGCGCTCTTTTCTTTCAGGAGAGGCGAGCTGCGATCGACACAATAGGAGGCATCTGAGGTGAAATTAGTGTGTGAGTCGCTACCCCGTGCTTATCGCTCGACCCCTTCCCCTCTGGTTCATGCTGTGGCCTATTTCCAATTGCGCTCTGCCTTTGAATTCAAGTTGGCTCATGCTTCAATTTTAGTTGCAACTGCGTCCCGCTGTCTGATTCAACATGTCTGAGACCGAGGGATTCGAAGTCGTCCAACGCGATGAAGTCCCCCAGGAAGCTTCGCCGGTGTCTCCAGCTACCACCAAACCCCAATCCGCTTCTCCGGCCACCAAAGCCAGCCCGGCGGCTAAGACAGCAACCACGGGAGCGTCGAAGCGCCTGAGCACGAGCTCAACCACAGCGACTCGCCGTCCTGGCACAACTTCTACAACCACGGGAGCGAGAACGACCGGTACCACCACTACGCGTACCGCAACTGCTGGAACTGCCAAGCCGCTCACGCGCCCGGCGGCTAGCAGCACATTGAACCGCCCAACGACGAGCTCGAGCACGACCAGCCACCGTAGCCGACCCAGCGTCAGTGCGAGCGAGGATGAGAAGAAGTCTACAACAACGACTTCGTCTCGACGGACAAGCACCTTGCTATCTAGCCCGTCCAAGACCAAGACCACCCCCACGAGCACCACCGCTGCTGCTCGCAAGCCTGCAACTGCAACTGCGACCAGTACTAGCAGCCCTCGCTCGACTACGGCAGCGAGAACCTCTACGACGGGCACAACCGCAACAAGAACTGCCACCTCCCGACTTGGAACGGCCCCATCTACAACTGATGCGAGGAAGCGATTATCCACTGCTGGAACTCCTACACCTACGACTCGAACTACCGCTACTGCCCGAACCGTCGCTAAGCCCGACGCCTCGGCGGCATCTGCCAAGGAAATCGAGGAGCTGAAGGCCAAGGTCGCTGAGGGTGAGGCTGAGATCGAGGCCCTCAAGACCCAGGTCAAGGAGTCGGAGGATAAAGTTGCTGCTCTCACGGAGCAGCAGAGCCACAGCGAACCCAATGGGGACGATGCGAAGGCTGACCAGCAATCCGCCATCTCAACACTTGAGAGCCAGCTCTCTGAGACCACGGCAAAGCTCGAGGCCGCGCAAGCAGAGCTCGAGCAGCACAAGACTGATCTGTCGGAGGCAGTTGGCCAGAAGGAAGCCCTCCAGTCCGAAATCGAGGCTCTGAAGGCATCTCTCGAGACTGTTCAGACAGAGAGCGCCGAGAAGGTTCAAGCCAGCGACGCTGCACTGCAGAAGGCTGCTGATGAGCATGCCGCAAATATTCAAGAGCTGAAGGATTCCCTTGCTGAACAGCAAAAGGCCGCCCTAGAGGGGCTTGAGACTAAGCACAAGGAGGAGCTTGGTCAGGGCCAGGCATCTAGTGAATCGCACGAGGCCGAGATCATAGCACTTAAGTCAGAGCACGATGCAGCTCTTGCCGAGCTCCAAAAGAAGATTGACGACTTGTCTGCCTCACAGGCTGCTTTGGAGTCTGCCAGTGGCGACAAGGCCAAATCTGAGCAAGATGCTCACCTCGCCCAGGTTGCTGCACTCGAAGGCGAAATCGCAGAGTTGAAGGCTAAGCTCGATGCTGCCGATACCGCGGCCGAGAAGGCCCAGGCTGATATCAAGTCCATCGGCGCCGAGATCGAGACCCTCCAAGGATCTCTTGCTGAGAAGGAGAAGGAACTCGCTGCTGCTCAGGATGACTTGAAGAAGGCCCAGGATGAGCTTGCAGCTGTCCAGGCCAAGGCATCCGAGGCTGAGACCACCCTTGCTGCCAAGGACGAAGAAATTACCAAGCTCAAGGGTATCCACGATGAGCGCATGAGGTCAATCACTCAGGACTACGAGACCGAGATTGAGAGCCTCCGAGGTGACGCGTTCTTTAAGCGCAAGTTTGAGGACCTGGAACGTCAGCACACTGAGCTGCAAACCTCCTCAACTGAAGCTGAGGAGAGCCATGCCAAGGCAGTTGAAGCTGCCAAGGCCGAGCATGCCAGTGCCGTGGCCGCACTGGAGGCTAAGGAGGCTGAACACCAGAAGGACCTGGAAGCTCTTCGAGCCAGCCACGCAGAGCAGCTTGAAGCCGCCAAGAACAGTGCCTCGGCCGACAAGGATGCTGTATTGAGCGAACTCGATTCTCTCAAGGCTAGCCACGCTCAGCAGCTTGAGGTGTTGAAGAGCGAGGGCGAGTCTGGATTGGCGAAGGAGCTTGAAGCCCTCAAGGCATCCCACGCTGAAGTCATCGAAGGCCTCACGAAGAGCAGCGCCGAAGAGAAGGAGAAACTGCTAGCCGATCACGCCGCAGAACTGTCGTCGATCAAGGAGACCGGAGACAGTGCTCATGCGAAGGAGTTGGCTGACATCAAGGCAGAGTTAGCCTCAGCCAAGACAGCTGGAGACGAGGCGCACATTGCTGAGCTGGAAAAGATCAAGTCTGAGCTTTCTGCTGCTCAGGAGGAGAAAGAGTCATCACATGCTGCCGCTATTGCTGCCCTTCAAGCCGAGCTTACAGCAGCTAAGGAGGCTGGAAACGAAGCTCATGCCGCTGAACTTGCCAGCATCAAGGCCGAACTCTCGGAAGCAAAGGAGGCCAGCGACAAGGCGCATGCTGCGGAGCTAAGTGCACTCAAGGAGGAGCTCGCTGCTCTCAAGAAGGAACTTGCAGCCGCCAAGGATGAAAAGGAGACGCAGATTGCGGAGACAAACGCAGCCAAGTCTCAACTCGAGGCTCTTCGACTTGAGCAGACTGATGCGAACAAAGCAAGCGGCGAAGCACATGCTGCCGAGATCGCTGCCCTCAAGGACAAACTCGCCGTCGCGGAAGAACAGACGGAGCTGCGTGCTGCCGAGCTCATCACTCTCCAGGCTCAGCTGGCTTCCCTTGCATCTGAGCACGCTGATTCTAACAAGGCAGCTAGCGAATCTCATGCTTCCGAATTAGCAAAGCTCCAAGCAGAGCTTGTGTCTGCCCGCGAAGCAGGAAGCGAGGCACACTTCGCTGAGCTTGCTGGTCTCAAGGCTTCATATGCTGCGGCTGAGGAGGGCAACAAGAAGGCACACGATGACGCTCTCGCTGCCCTCAGATCTGAATTGACAGCAGCAAGTGAGAAGAGCAAGACTGAGCACGCAGCTGAGTTGGCCAAACTGCTGGCTCAGCTTCAGGAAGCCCAAGCCGAGGTTGAGAAGATCGAGAGGAACGCTGAAATTGCTCTGGACAGTGCTAAGTTGGAGCTTGAGGAACAGCACCACAAGGAGATTGAGAAGTTGATTGATCTCAATGCTGAATCAATCCAGGCCTTGAAGTCGGAGGGAGTCAACGCCAAGAAAGAACTTGAGGAGCTCGCGGCATCTCACACCAAGTCTCTTGACGATCTCATGACTGAGTACAGATCCAAGGATGCATCCTTTGAGGAGAAGCTTTCCGCTGTCACGGATGCTCGTGATAAGCTTGGTGAGCAGTTGAAGACTGTCCAATCGACTCTCGACAGCGCACAAGCTGAGGTTGATGAGCTCAGCCACCAGCTTGCGCAGGAGAAGTTTGAAAGGATGACCGCGCTTGCCGAGCTTGACGCAGCGAAGAGTGCCAAGCCTGACACGTCCGCTCTGGATGCATTGAAGAAGGAATACGCCACACTCAAGGAAGCACATGAGAGCACGCTGGCTGAAAAGGAGACCCAGCTGAAGGATGCTCAGGATGCCCTTGCGGCGGCCAAGACTGAGCTTGGCACTGTCCATGCTAACCTCTCCGACGTCCGTGAGGACCTCGAGCTGTCGCAGAAGGATCTGGAAGCTTTCAAGGCTGAAGCCGATGCCAAGAACAAGATGGCCAAGGCCGACTACGAAGACCTCAACGATAGTATGACTACCATGGTTGAGGACGCTAGGAAGGAGGCAGATGAGGCCAAGAGCAAGCTGAAGGAGCTTGAGACCCAGATTCAAGGCAAGACGTCATCAATTCAAGGACTGGAGAAGAAGGTCGAGGAGCTTCAAGCAGTACTGAAGGTCAAGGAAGCCGAAGTTGTCGAGGCTAAGGTATGAAAGCGCAAGCCTCCCCGGCGCGCATGTTACTAGTGTGACACTAACGGATTATGTGATCTAGGCTCTCGCCGCCCCTGCTAAGGCCAAGGGTCTTGCAGATAGCAGATATGCAAACTCCAACGACGACGACGACGCGGTATCAGCGGAAGGTGAGGAAGACGAAAAAGATCACAGTTCCGCCGGATTGGCCTTGGTGCGAACGCCCCTTGCATGATGCCAGCCGTCCTTCGGGTGGTTTCCTTCACCGAGATGTTTATGAATACAAGCTAACTCGTGCTTTTTTCCATTAATTTAGCTAAGTAGTGCAAGGTTGACGGCCAAGCAAGTCCTCACCCTCGACCGCGAGATGCGAGATCGGAATCTGGCCATGCTGAACACAATCACTGATACCAAGTCGTCTGTATGAGCAGCGACCTGGCCCAGTGCACACATATGTGGCATGGGAGGTTCACAGTTGGTATTTCGGAGCATTATATATTAAAACCTATGCATTAATTCTCGTACTATTTCGTTGCTGTTTGGTTTGAAGCCCTGGCTATCATGGGAGGATGAGTGGATATAGGACATGTGCCTAGAAAGTGAGGATGGGTGCTTTGCGTGTGGGTGAAACTTTAGTTCTTGTTGAGGAAAGATGACACGATACCCTTTAGTGCAGTCGTTGCCTCTAATGCATTTTATCAGCGTACCTAGCGAAATCATTGAATATGGGCCGCTGTCAAGTGATAACTCCAACATGTGTGGCGTAGAACGCAAGGCTGCCATCGCATTCTAACCCGACAGACTATCAACACAATAAGGAGTTGAATATCATGACAATATGTAATAAGATTGTTTATTGTTCGTTTATTGTAGCATTTCTTCTTTCACTAGTTATTTACTCTGTCTGCAACTTCGATTGTAAAGGCTCATCAGGGTGTCTTATGCTACGTAGGTATTCGGCGATGCGTTCACATCGCCTTTTTCTTGGAACATTATCTTGGCTGGGCGGGCCAGATGTAACATGATGTTCCCACTACTCACGGATTTGCTCCTTGGCAACTTGGCCAGTTTTTTGGGATGCCAACTCGTGTCGATCTTTGACGTTGAAAGCTTGGAGGAGGAGGGGATCATGTCCTACTTTGGCTTGGCAATACGTCAAAGATGTTACAAAATTAAGCTTATCCCGAGAAGCAAGTCGACGGATAGGCACGAGTTGTTGATCCCCTGGAAGAGAACCAACAATGGGACCCAGAGGGCTAACTTGACCCGATATCTTGTCATGGGGCGGCGGATGGTACGGATCAGGATGCATGAAGGCGCCTGATTAAGCTTGAATCAGGGGAGCGGATTTGATTTAGGTCGCGTTCAAGTGGGACAAGTTGTGTAGACCGCGGAAGTAGGATGGAGCAATGATCTGACTCGGAATGTCCTGACTGTGGCATGGCCAAGCCATCGTCGATCTGACCGAGGAGTGACGTTGTGGGAGGGAAGGGTCCAGCAGGTACCTCGCGATGTATCTAGAACCCACCACGGCATTGGACCCTCGCTGGACCGACCGGCAGGCAGCTCAAGCCCGACCCCGATGACCACATGCTGGGGACCACCACTGGCGGGCGCATGGTCTAGGCGGCCCAGGGGACCCTGTCTGCCAGCCAGCGCCCTATAGCACCCTGCATGGGCACTGGGCCCTCACTGGCCGCAGGCTGATTAGTCACTATTACAACAACGCATGCTATTCCTGATTGGCCCGATGCAATGCGCGAACAGACCACCTCAGACAGGGAGCAGAAGTTGCCGCATTTTCAATGACGTCTTGCCCAACACGAGGACAATGTGATTGTCGTTGCAGCGCGATGTCATCCATGATGCCGTAGCCTCCGAGCGAAGAGGGCCCGGCCCAGCAACCCCGTCCCCTTCCAAACAAACACGTCGGCACTAGCTGTATTTCAGTAGATGCGAATCCCGAGCGTCGTCGACTGCCCAGGTACCTATGTATCCGTGCAAATCAAGTTTACTCGCCCGTGACGAATCAATCGCCCATTCTAGACTCCATCTCATCTTTTCAGCCCGGCGTTTTCCTCCAACCCGCTATGTTCCTAGCTCACGGCCCCTAAGAGTCTCCAATGACCGCCAGCTCCAGAACATTTTGTCTCATCTCCCCTTTTTAAGCTTTTCCCTTCTTCTCCTCCTCCTCTTGCTCTTGTTTCCCCATCATCGTCCTCATCGCAGCACAAACCCGACGGCGGCCCTGCGCTTGCCCATCCGCATTGACCGATAATGCCTGAAGTCCTGCATGGCAGCATTCAGAGGTCGAATTCCGACCCTGGCTTCCACCCGAGCGATGCCTCCGACAACACCGCTACCAACACGACGCCGTTGCAGAAGGCCTTAACCTTATCAGACAACCATGTTTCCGAAGCGCCACCTCGCCGCCTAAGCTTCGCCCTCGGCAGACGGGGCAGCAGTAACAATCCCTCGTCCTCCGGCAACGTGGCGGCACCGACGAGCCCCGGCGCGGCGAAGCGAAAGGGCAGCATCCAGGTCGACGAGGCGCCCCCGAGGAAGAGCCTGTCGTACGCGCTGCGGCCCGAGGCGGAGGCATACTACGACTCGAGGGCGGCCACGCGCAGGGAGTTCAAGAGGCGGGGGAAGACGCTCGAGGAGTACTACGACGACAACCCGGAGCTGCTGCCGCAGCTGCCCTTCACGTGGCACCACGGGAGACGGCGGTGGCGGCTGTGGTTCTTCGCCTTCATCGTGTTCGTCGACGCTTCCGCCGTGCCAATTGCGCTGTACTATGGCATGAAGTACGCGGGGGACGTCCAGGAGTACATCATCTTCATCATCGTTACGACTATTTGGGGCGGGCCGACGTATCTCGAGTTCGCGATCCGGACGCTGCGCCTGATGAAGAAGGAGAGGTTCTATCGCCCACTTGGCACGACGAACCGCTGGTGTGCAGACATGTTGACGTGGGCCTCCGCATTGACAATCACTGTCGTCACGACGTTGTTTATCGTGGGTAGCGCCCCGCACGATACTTGGTTGCGTGTCGTGTCGATGGCTGCTCCGTCTATTCTCTGGTGCTATGGCGGCGTCCTACTGGCCATCACTCTACTACATCGGTTCAACATTCCCGCCCCTTTCCGTATTAGTTCCACCGCAAAGGGCGGAAAGGTATGTTTACAATGCGAGAAGACAATGGATCAAGAAGAAGTAATGCTAACTCGTGTTTGTATAGGTTCTTCCGGGTGTGTATTACTTCATCGAGGACACACTTGCGGTCAACGGAGGCTGCGGTGCGCCATATCGTGAGGCTCTCGCAGCAAGATATCGGGCCAGCCCTCGATTCCGCGAGATGCTTTATGAGCAATCCTTGTTCTGGTCGATACCCACATTGATCTTCGCCGCTATCTTAACGGTGATTGCCGTCATCCCCCAAGTCCCCGAGGACTGGTCTTACGGAGTCTGTTGGGTTGCCCCGTTCGGATTCACCTTCGTCTGGGGCCTTATCACTATCACCTGGTGTAAAGCACGCATGGTCAGGGAGAGATTGGAGTGGGAGGCGGGAGAGTTCCCCCGAAAGATCCCATCACCCAGTGAGAAGTCGGTGCCCGTACAAAGTTGTGATCCTGTTGCATGATTACTACATTTAATGAAGATATGAAGAAGACGAAAGCAAAAATTGCATTTTAGCGTTGGGGTAGAGACTGAGCTAGACAAATATACGTAACATTTCATGTCATGGAAGCGGATGAAAAGACCCCATGCACTGTATAGATGTGACCATCCTTTGTATTGTGAAGCATTGACTCACAGATATAGATTCGTCTATTATCTAGTAAAACCTGCCAACATGCGATTTGTATAACCGTTTACGATTTGCTTACCGGCCGCAGCATCAAAGGAGAAGTGACATCGGCTGGGCCGCCCCAGGGTGATAGGTCCACCACGAGAGTATCAACGACCTCGAAGCCGCACTTGGCGTAGAGGCTCTGCCCGGCTATGGAAGACTCGAGGTAGGAATCGATTCCAAGGCGACTGGACTCTTCCAAGCCCCAATTGATAAGCATGGAGCCGGCACCCCGGCGTTGGTGGTTCGGGTCTGTGTGCAGCAGCTTCAGGTCTTGACGAGCGATGTTAGTTGGTCGAGCAAGCCGTATTTATTAAGATGGGATGACCGTCATGAGACATACAAGAATAGGGCTTCCCAGTGAACCTCTCGTTCCGCTTCGCAATCATCCCACCAAAGAACCGCTCGCAAGCCTCGGGATTGGTGCCGGGCGGCCAGGTCTCAGGCTCATGGACGTGGGGTTCCGTCCAGAAGAACCAGCTCGCGAAGGCGATCATGTCCTCCCCCTCGGGCAGATCGGTGTCCACGACCTTGACCCAGCGGTTCGCCGGGTCCGCGCGGAGTATGTCGACGAGCTTGGACGCGCGCGGGTGGCTGCCATCGGTGGACGGGGGGAAGGGCCCCGGGAAGAGGGCGCGGCTCATGGGGGATGTCCCGTAGGCGGCGTCTTCGATCTCGACGGCGCGCTTGGCGTCGGCCTCGGTGGCTGGGACTACTTTGAGGCCCATCTTGTGTAGTTCCTGGGACAAGGTTGATGAGTGTTTGGGGGGACTAGGCTGGTGGATGAGGATGGCAACAGGGAAGAGGAACATGGGATGAATTTAAGCTAATCGAGCCCATATCAATGGGTCTGGGTACAGGCGAGGGGACCATGCTCATCATACTGGCTAATTGATGGCTGAGCTGCAAATCTTCACCTGGTGATGCCAAGGGTTTGTCGGCGAGCCGGTTTGGGCAGGCGGGGGATTACATCGTCCTCCCCCACAACGGCTCGCCGATACCAAGATTGGAAAGTGACGATGTGGGAATTTTCGAGGCAACGATGGAGGTGAGTTAGTCTTATACAACGTGCTCCGCTGCAAAATTCGAAGTTCGGTAGTCAGGCAATTGTGAGAGAATGACAACGACTTTCGAGTACATCCAAAAGAAGAACCGGACAACTAGCCCTACGACGGCCGTTCAGAATGGAATCATTCTGCCGAGAATGGTGGAATGGAAAAATGTCTCGCAAGCCCATTGACGAGGTCGATGAACATTTCGCTATACGGATATATCATTTTGCGTTCAGTGATGGAATGGTGAGAGATCATGTTATATAACTGTATAAACTTATATGGACTTCATCATTGATTCCTCGTTTCCCAGGGCAGCGATACGCAAAGTATGGCGATTTCAAGGCGCCACTTGTCTGTATCTGCTGACAAAATAGAGGCAGCTTAAATTGTTGTCTCTGCTGCTGATGTTCTTGTTGGTCCCGTTGCTGACTTGGCTGCTGATAAAATGATGGCAGCTCAAGTTGCTGACTTTGCTGCTGATCCCGTTATTGATTTTATAGCTGAAGCCATTACTGAAGTCGTTTATGATTCTTTGGCGCTTGAGAGCTGAAAAATGCGAGTCGAGTTTGTTGAGGGATGGCAAAGCATGAAGGTATCGGCTAAAGCATACCCATTGGGCGTGGAAGACAGGAAAGTTCTCGACGAGAAGCACGACGAACCGCTTGACCAAGGATAATGTCTTGGATAGACCAACCGACCAGATTTTGCAGTCCAGTCTTCGTCACATGGAGAGTCGTAAAGGGCATACGCAAGCCACGAGTTGGGTCGGGGTAGGCGAGGGTCTATATCACGTACTTAGATTATGACGTGTTCGATCTTGGTCTTTGGGTGAAATTCCGTGGTATTCCCACCAGTAGTCTCCCTCCTCACGCTCTTGTGCTTCAAGAACTCGTTGGTCCCGTCTTTTGACTAAGGTAAGATACGGAGGCGGGAGACGAGCTCCGCCTCCGTATGCCCCTGCCTCAAGAGGATACCCTTGTAGATATCTTCGCTTAGGCACTTGGCGATGAGCTCGTCTAGCTCATCAGTATCAATTAGCTCCTCGAACGTTGTTCGCCGGGCCAGTGTCCGATTGATCACCGCCTGGTGGTTCATCGCGCTGTGACAGGCGACGGACCTCTGGATCATCTGAGAAGGAAATCCCGGGCGGCAGACAAAGCTACTGGCTTTGTCGACGAAAAAGAAGATTCGCCAGTCTTTCGAACAGGACTGGGAATCACCCGACCCTGGACGGCAGACGAAGCCCCTGGCTTTGTCGAAGAGGAAGAAGGTTCACCAGTCTTTTGACTAGGATAGGGAAGCACTTGACCCGGTCCCTGACAGCAGACGAAGTTACTGGATTTATTGAAGAGGAAGAAGGTTTATCAGTCTTTTGACTAGGATAGGGAAGC
The DNA here is from genome assembly GCA_902006505.2 of Clonostachys byssicola. Taxonomy (NCBI): domain Eukaryota; kingdom Fungi; phylum Ascomycota; class Sordariomycetes; order Hypocreales; family Bionectriaceae; genus Clonostachys; species Clonostachys byssicola. Next base: position 274,626 of record CABFNO020001451.1, on the reverse strand, counting down.
ACTTGACCCGGTCCCTGACGGCAGACGAAGTTACTGGATTTGTCGCAGAGGAAGGCTCACCAGTCTCTCGAACAGAATTGGGAAGCACCCGATCCTAGACGGTATATACTGACGAGTATCCTCCAGACTTGACGAAATGTTGAAGAGATTGTCGAATGAGATTCAGGAATTGATAGTGTTTGATTATCTCCAATTATCCAATCTTTTGGAATCCATTCCATGTCTGATTGATTCATCACGACATTGACATGGGGCTCTGCAGATGGACCAGGTAAATCAAGGCAACGAGATTTAGCTTCTGGTTTGGCTTCGTCATCCACAACGCTGTCTGGACGCGGCCGCTCTGGTGCTGATACGTGTGGAAGTAGCTTATTGACCTGATAAGCTGTGAAAGAGGGTGGGAGAAAATCCGAAATCTCTTTGCCGTTGGTGTAAGCTTGGTACTGTGTCCTATTGAGGAACGGGACGGCCAGAAACATCTGGTATTGGAAAGCTGCATCGTTCCCGGAATTGTGGTGAATTCGATTTTGTGAGCCATCGACGTCATCCTGCGAAGCATGGTGGGAGAAAATCCGAAATCTCTTTGCCGTTGGTGTAAGCTTGGCACTGTGTCTCGTTCAGGAATGCGACGGCGAAGAACATCTGGCACTGGAAAGCAGTATCATTTCCGGAGTTGTGATGGGTTTGATCTTCTGAGCCCTCGAGATGTGTAGGAATTCCTAGAGAAAAGGTTGCGCTTTTGGTATTCTTATTGTTCCTCCCTCCGGCTCTGAAGTGATAGGCGAAGATACCATGGAGCTGGAAATCGTACGGGATGGTGTTGAGTTCATTGTCTTGCTCGTAGATGCTTATTATCTTGCTCGTAGATGGCTTAAGAGATTGGAACGACGCAGGAAGCCTTCTTCGAGTTGTGAGTCCCAAGTGATGACGAACAGCTTGCGAGTAAAGCTCTAGCATTCGTCCTAGTCCTACCTCCGACGAGGAACATCTGACACTGAAAAGCCGCACCATTTCCGGCGTTATGATGAACTTGATCATCAGAACCCTCAAGGTCTGTAGGAATTCCCAAAGAAAAATTTGCGGCTCTGGCATTTTTGTTGTTTCTACCTCCGGAACGGAAGTGATCGGTGAAGATACCATGCAGCTGAAAATCATACGGGATGATGTTAAGCTCATTGTCTTGATGGTAGATGCCCGTGAGGTTGGAGCGGGGGAGGAAACTTTCTCTCTCAATGACCACAAATAATTACGCACACAGGAATGATGAAACGAATGAATTGTGGTCAAATATTTGATCGAGAGGGATGACGAAGATAATAGGATGAATATTATGTGGCCTCAGGCCACGGAGGCTTCTTGGTCACCTGTAAATGAGGAAAGTGCGGCGGCGCACAATAGCCACTACTCTCTGAAGTGGGTGACATTGAAATTGAGACACTCAAACAATAAGCTGCTTATTATCAAGCCTGCGAGCAATATTATCAGATTATTGAGTACTAATAATATATACTTGAGATAATACAGTACATATTGTCACTGTATTTCTTGTTATACAACTGAAAATTCTACTTATTCATTCGGGAAGTAGCATTCTCATGTCACCCACTCCTTTCTTAATTCGAGAGTGACACAAAGAATGGCGTGACGGTTTTCCTATTACAGTGTCCAAATTCATAATTTGTGGTTTGCCAAGCATGGAGATGTTTGATAATTACTTTATTGTTAGGATGGAAACTAGTATTGATTCTTCTATGAATACGGCCAAACATCTAGCCCTCTATGGCCTCAGTTTATTCTTGATGGATTCACAAAAACAATCCCGTTGCTTCGATAACAGGTCCTATGAGTCACTCACGTCTAGAGAGAAGAAACACTTCTTTGCCTAGCTACGATTGTTGAGATTTGATCGCGAAGAACGTGTTCAATACTCGCATACAACGATTACGCTATCTGAAACAGTATCGACTATTGAAGCGATCAACGCCTGGCTTACACGCCTAAAGACCTCTCAACGTTGAGGTCATGGGACATGGGAAGATCCTTGGCTCATTGTAAGTATCGCCCCTCACCCTCCTTCAAGGTTGAACTATTTGTCTCACTTTTTAAATTTGTATAACCTAAGAAGGGCCCGACATATCTCAAGTAGGTTTTAGCGAACCTCCAGGGCCATCTGTTGGTACACCATCATCCGCCAACAAGTTTGCGCTACGGAAGCGATCCTATAGAGGTACTGGCGAGTCCGCACATAAGCGTATCTGCTCAGAGACTGTTGTGTCCGAATCAAAGCTCCCTGAGTCGCCCGCTGGCCGGTTTGACCAAGCGCGCCAGCTCAGTCAAACTCGAACAGAAGGCTCCCGTGTCGCCTGCTAGCGGCTCGACCAAGACTTCTCTCCTGCTATCAGCAAGCGAGAGGCAGAAGGAGAAGGAGAAGACGAGGGTTTACAGGAGCAAAGCAACGCGGAAATGGGCCTAACGCTACATATTGATAATACACAAAGTATTTTAGTATCCTATCATTATCCATTACCGGAGCATAGGATTGCCATCGCTCTTTGCAAGGGCAGGAGTGAGGCAAAGATGCCCTCGGTTATTATTCTCATCAACCACAAGAGACAGCTGCAATTATATAATGCGCTGATATCAGGAATCCCACCCTGGGAGGTACCCGATGGTTCGATTACCGCACGTACAGTGGTCACCGCACCCAGTTCAGAGGCAGACGCAATCATACTGGATTACGTTCGCACAACAGAGGCTAGTTTTACCACAGATCTCAAGCTACAGGCAGTCGCTGAAACCCGCTGCTGATATATCCACGTCGTTATTGGATGCCCCTGTCTCAGTCGGTCCGAGAGTACTACCTTGGTGGATTACCAATCGGAGCAAGTTTCATCCTATTGCTATTTGTTTTCACGGATGGTTTGTGTCTCCTCAATGACATCGGGATTCAAGAACCCCACCCACTTAAAAGCGAAGTAATAATGGTTCCCATAGCGATGAACTTGGGGAGATAGAGTCAACATGTTCCATTGTTTGTCCGATAACCAAAGAACAATCTCGTCCTGGTCGTCGGTGGCAAAAAGTAGCTCAAAGAGGTCTTCAGCGTCTTACGGAGGTAGAATGTACCGTAGCACGAAAATCAATCAGGAGCCAGGCTCCGTCGCGGGGTTGTTGTTCAAACTGAAAGGAATAATGTGGCAAACATCAGGTTTGATCGCACTGGAGACCAGTTTCTGGTGGAACTCTTTGGTGTTCAGCATCGGCCATAGATGGCACTTGCGGAGAGATATGTTTGGGACTAGTGACGAGAGGTTGTAAAAGACGGGGCCTTCAAGAGAGCCCCGAGACATACGAAGGAGATGTCTAAATTCACCCATTCAATTGTATTGGTACTGATGTGTTAATTCATTTGCTGTCTTGCTCGTACGCTAATGGTTGCGAATGCTAGGAGCTAGAATAAGTCAGATAAAAAGCAAATGCCGAAATCACTGCGGATTCATTTATCCTGTCGTGCCCTTGGTTACTCCCTCCCCCGTTGTGAATGACCTGTGATTCCCTTTTCAAACGCCGTAACTGTTTGTCTTGCGGTTGATGTCATTGCAGTGGCATTGTTGCAGCTGAGATTACTGCAGCGGCCCTTCTTTGACGGAGCCCTGTCACTTCGGGGGTGCATAGCCGACCTGTTTGTTCTTTTTGTCGCAATAGGCAGTACCTCCATTTCTATTTCTCAATATACTTCGATACTAATACCAAGCTTGCTTGTATCTCTCCCAGCAAGATCTTTATTGTAACTTTGTCGCTTGTTCTATCTAGATTCATGAGATAGAATGGTTTGAGGTTACTTCTTTTGAGAATTTTGGGGTCTAATAAGACTCGCGTCGGACGGATGGTTGCTGGTACTGTGTTGGATTCTCCACCTCCTGTTGATCCTGTTGCGTAGATTGGATAGGGAGATGAAGGGAAGGATGCGAAAGGGAAAGGAAAGAATATGAAAGGGAGGATCCTGGACTGGTGAAGATGGATGTGACGGATGTTGGAAGGATGATGAGTGCTTCGATGGAGAATTAGAAGCAAAGGAGTAAGTAGAAAGCTGCTCGCTTCGATGATCAAGTCGAAACCAAAGAAGGAAGCAGAAGGAAAAGAAAAGGCGCAATCCAAACGGCACAATGCTACGTCTAACCTGGACAGGAGGATTTCGATGGACGTGGTCAGAATGTGCTCCGAAGACTCGATATAGAATACATGATTTATGGCGGCCTACCCAGAGCAGGCATTTTTCAGTTGCTTCGTTGTCTTGGGAGGGTTGGGTACGTTAGCAGGCGAAGCGTTCCGGCATCACCAGTGCGTCCGGCTCTCGACGAGGCTAGTGAACGGAGTCTGGTGCTTCTAGTCCCTATTCTACAAGAAAAAAATATGTTTAAGCATCCTTTCGTTCCCGTTCAATTATCCGTCACATTCTCGAGGAAGATCAATCCAGAACAGTGGTTCGGTCCCCCTCAGAGACGTAAATACAAGGTCGACATTACAATGACGAGGGGAGGAGCAAGTCGAACAGAGAAAACACATCGGGCTTACCGAGATTTCAACATCCGTATGCTACAGATAGTAGCAGTTTGTCTCTGTGAAGCAGGTCTTGCCAAAAAAAAAACCCTAAAAAATAAATGAGAATTCTGTCTTCTATACCTACTCTATGCCAGGTAGATTATAAGCGTGCCGATACGTACAGCCTGTATAGTTTAATAATAATATAGATAAAATTCGATATTAGACACAATATCACCGATAGTATTAAGAATAATAACTTAGAAAATAACATGATACTGTCTGAATATTGTTATACTGTAGGCTTAAACCGACACTCTTCTAATTATTATCCTTGAAATCTACTGCAGCATCGGGTTTTTATATAATAGTTCTGACTGATATTGTAATTAATTTTGGTTACTTGGAAGTATCAGGAGAAGAGTAGACTTCAACGATAATAATATGAAAGACTTTTTTGTGACCTACGACTTGAGATTTCCTGTGATTTTACCTACGCGTTTGGTGTTTATTTCCAATATAGTCGGATCATCCACCTGGCAATCTGCGGACATTACTACTGCAATAGACTCAGGATCTAACTATTCTCGTGCTAGAATGAAAGATAATATTTTCATCTGAGGAGCATTAAGACAACGTGGCAAAGTAAGTAATATGAATTGGAAAGGTTTGGGTGGTGGGACGACCTCAGTTATCGGGGGCTTTATAATGATAGTTTAGGATAATGGTAGTCTAGACTACGATTACAACAGTTGAGTGCAGTTACTTGGCATTTGGATGACAGGAGAAATGAGACATTGAAATGAAGGGGGATTTATTAGTAGAACAAGTTCTACGACGACTAAGGTGAAGTGGTGGTAGAAAACGAGTAATCAATAGTATTTGGTATATTGTCTCTTGAGGTTTTTACTATTGGCCCTTGATAAACTAATAATACCAAACATAGATTCAACAATAATCAGTATAATGTTTGAGTCGCATGATATCTCCCCTGGACGTCATCTCCTCTTCCCATAAGCTGGTCGATGTTGGAAGCAATTGCATATTCAATAAGCTTGCGTACGAATTCAATCCAGGACACTATGGCATCTAGACTTGTCGTTCCCTTATGTTGGCGGAATTCAATAGTGCCATGCTTCGATAAGGAGCAAATCGTCGACGATGACCTTGAGGAAGACCTGACTACCGCACATGGTGCTGGTGAGGCAGTGGCTGAATATTCGTCGAGAGCCGAACGTACCATAGTCTTTTCAAGTTTGGCATTTGTGGGCTACTCAGAATGAGGCTTCGAACAAGAGCGTAATCGAAGGAGAAGAGAGGAGCGGCATAGGAAGAAGAGGGAGGCCATGTTACTTAGAGATACCAAGTTCAAAGTCCATTTCATGTAGCACCCTCAGTTTCCCTCCATGCACGATTATTCGCTGCATGAGTTGCTTTACCCCGTAGATATTTACGTTTGCTTTCTTTGTGCGATTCTGATGAATTTTATGCCGGTGTTAAGACCCTCTTTCTAAATCTTGACTTAAGATCGTTCCCTTTGTGAATGAGGGTATGAAGTGATTGATCTTTGAAGAGGTTGTCGTTGAGAATAGAAAATCGATTGCTTGATTCTATAGAGGTAACCGCCTCGTTGACTAAACGGATAAATTTTAATAGATCTTGTCCAAATTGTGAGTATTCTGACCGCAATTCCGTATTAATCGGGAGTTATGAAACATGGACGAGAGTATGCGTAGATTGATTTTCTTGCTGAAGAATAGAGACTGGAAGCTCCAGTTTCTTTTCGCCACTTTCAATCAATGCACTGTTGAGAACTGAGATTGGAAGCACCAGACTCCGTTTACCAGCCTCGTCGAGAGCCGAACGCACTATACTCTTTTCTATTTTGGTATTTGCGGACTTCTGAGAGACGATTTTTGTCGGTGAGACTTTTGACAAATAGCAGAAAACGTCTATTATCAACCATACCCACCTGAAAATTATGTCGAGAGATATGTGAGAGTGCTGTTCGTTTCTATTTTTGATACTGGCGAACCACGGATGTGAAGTTGCCAGAGATTCGACCAGTCCGATGATGTTCGATTTCGTTAATAACAGTGATAATGTCCTTTTTAAAGAGCTCGATAGCACATTGTTTTGACTCGATCCCAGTAATAAATAAGTCGTTGAGGCCCAGGCATTGTCGGTATCAGGTTTTGGAGGGGACATTTATAACACTAATAAATACGCTATTATTCCATTCTATTTCAAGGGACGGCATAACAGGAGAGTCGCCTACGCGAATTTTTCACGCGAAGTCTCGCTCGTAGACAACCTACGCGCGAACATGCTTTTGGGAATGGACATCATGGGTCCAGAAAGATTCGACATTCTGCTTTCCAATCGTACAATCTATATCCAATCGTGCGATATCGTGATGAATGTCCACCCGGCGACACGCGGGAAACCCATTAATATACCGATTCGATCATCCAAGACCGTTCTCTTGGCCGCAGGCCAGTATACGAATATACCGATTGTACACAACGCGCGGAAAGCAAGCTCTGGGATGCCAAGGGACTTTATTTGTTATACCAATATCCAACGAAGGCCAGGAACTGATCGTATCAATAGCAGCTGATACTGTTTAAGACATTGCAATCGTTCTTTCTATATGAATATTGAATATATTCTTAGCGATTAAAAGTTCGATGTTTGTGGCTAAACTGAGGATGGTTTCTTCTCTTTTGGATGTAAGTGATTAACATCGCGCCAGATTTGGTGTACGGCGGCATTGTTTTCGTAAATCTACTATTAGTGAACCGAGGCCATGGAGAGCTAAGTACTATATTAGTTGTATTTATAAAGACTTGAGAATCAGTACTTATATGTCTGGAGACCAGCAATAAAGTCATTAGTGAAACATTCTTTAAGCTCCTCAAGGCGTGTAAGATGAATTGGACACCATAGGAGGAAAATAACAGTATCTTTCCCTGCGTTCTTGTTGAATTAGGAGAGAAGCGGCCAGATCTATCCACAAGATAGAGGCAGTTGTAGGTACATTGCATTAAGAAAGACATGGAGATCATCTTCCAAGCGTGAAACACTAAAGTATTTCGCGATAATCTGGAGTTCTTTGATGCCTTCAGTTGTACCGAATTTGTTATCAAGGAGAGTCGGGTTAGCCAATTTGCTTCCATCGATGCTGTTAGGGTCCGGACTGCGCCTAATGGAAGAAAGTTCTGCAGGTAATGAAATGATGGATTTGCCTGGAGGGATGAATGGTACAGGATCAGGAAGCACCTGTCCCACCACCTGGGCTTCTGTCGGCCTTTTTAACGCATGCGACGCAGCTGAACCAACTTGCTTCCGTTTGACCATTTCTCGATAGATATGTGGCTCTGGGCCGTCCCGTTTCTCTTTATCTCTCAGGTGACTGGTCTTTGCTCTTGGACTGATATCGAACTTGGCTCGGTGAGTCAGAATCGGTTCGCCAGTAGCCGGATCGTCTGCTTCAGGTATCTCGAACCACTGCCGTGTGAATGCTGCGACTAAAAAGTCACGCTCGACATCTGTATAGACACCTTGTTCAAATTTGGTATTCGCACGACCTACTCGATCGTTCATAGCGTCATATAAATTTGTGAAGGATGGAATAAGGGAAAGAAATCTTGATTAATCGTTATGTATCATGAACAAACAAGTGATATAAGCAATGATGCTGTAAGGCTAGAGGACAGTACGTTTGTTTTGCTCCTAAACTACTATTGGAAGGAACTATTAGCCCTAGAAAGACCAAACTCGGCGCGACTATTACGGTAGGAGTGACTATAGAAAACATCGGCCCTGGAAGGATCAAGTGCAACGAGGTTGGTTGTATTACTATAGTGGTGATTATAGAGACGAACGAAGGAGCTATCAGCCTTGGATCGATTTAATTGGGTCCTGTTATTTGCTGAGTTATTGTTATTGATATTGTTTCTAATACTCAATTATATTCATTATTGTTGTCAAACTATACAGGCTGTGCGTGTCGGCACGCCAGTGTGGCTGGCTATTTGGAATAGTAGATGATGTTCCTGTCGCTGATACAATCTGGGAGATAGGTGCTGGAGGTGCCTTATGGTGTGCTAAATTCATTAACGGAGCAACAAGGAGAAAAGGAAGAGCCGCACAGTAGAAGGAACAGTTTCCTGATGCATACATATTCTGGGAGGAAACAAAAAGGTAGGTATATTAAGAGTAAAAATTGAAGTGAGTGTTTTAGAAACGCGCTTGTAGTTCAGCCCTCGTTGCCGATATTAGTACATGTTCTAGTGAGAATGCCATGACACAAATAGAAAGTCATGGCTAAATCTAGTTTCTCTTCATCATTAACTCATTCCTTTCCAGCTCCACTCTGCAGGAAGATGTCCAGAATAGCCTTTGGTCCACCAGGATGTGACAGCAGTTCCCACAACTTCCAACTCTCCTCGATCGTCTCCTTGCCGCGCAAGAACATGTCCTCTTCGTATTCACGGACTACCTGATCCCGGCCTTGTGCTGTGCCATGCTGTTCCAGCTTGTTCGCCAAGACCAACGCATCGTTCATGGCCACGTTGACACCCTCGCCAGAAGGAATCGTGACGTGGGCAGCGTCCCCAACCAACGTCACGCCAGGCACAGACTTCCAACCCATGGCCTCAACTGGTAGACCATAGAGCGGCCACCCCCGGAAATTGTCCGAGTGGCGAATCAAGTCTTTGAACTCCTCCGCATATCCGCCGAAGAATTCCTCCGATAGAAGCAGAGCTCGCGTCGACTCTGCGTTGGACAAATCGGCTGTGGTCTGGGTGAAGTCCTCTGGAACAGCAATTCCATAGTAAATTCGGTAGGCATGGTCGCCTTGTCGTTGGATGACGAGGGATTTGGGCCCATTAAACACGGAGCTAGACCCAGGGCCAAATTTGGAGGCCATGTAATCGTGGATTGGGTTCCCGTGACGTATCCTTGTCTCGATATAGAGTTTGCCTGAATACTTGGGCTTGGCCTCGGTGATCTGTGAATCAAGCAACGGAGTAAGCACACATTCAAACAAACTAAATCAGCTGAAGAGTGTTTAATCTATACATACCAGGGGTCGTACTTTGCTCCAGGCTCCGTCAGCGCCAACCACGAGGTCGAATCCAGATTCCATGGAGCCATTGGTAAACTCAAGGACAGGTCTGCCATCGTCACCAAAGGCTGCTCGCTTGAGCCCGTGTCCCCATTGAATCTTTTCCTTTGGGATTGAGTCCAACAAGATCTGCCGTAGTGCCAGACGGTCAATCTCTGGCCGTTCTTCCTCCGTCGGGATGACGTCGCCCTCTGCCTTCTCACCGCCAACCTCACCCCAGCGTTTACCCTGAGGATCAAAGAGGTCAAACTTGTCGTCCTCATATCTGGCATGCTTCAAGAAGGCGTCGTGCAATTTTGCTTCTCGGAGTGCCAGCTGCCCTGTCTTTGGGTGGATATCAAGCGAGCCGCCGCCCCGATCTGAGATGCTAGACGATTCGTCGCGCTCATAGACGACATAATCCACGCCTTTCACCTCTAGCAGTCGCGCCAGGGTCAAGCCACAAGGACCACCTCCTACTATTGCGACAGACGGGACCATGTTGTTTCTCTGGAGAATCCGGGCCGTGTGGAACTGGGAACTGATGATGGGGCGTGTGAGCTGTGAAGCAGAGCGTCTTGCAACAACGCTGAATGCTGAATTGAGCATCTTGGCGAATTTGTCGAGATCCCACCACGAGGAAGAACTCCTATCGTCTTATATAGTATCGTTTTTCTCGTTGGGGAGGAGAGCTCAACGGAAATGAGACGGAGCTTCAGTGGACTTTCTGGGAGTCCGCCGTCCGACTTCACCACGGTGAATCCAATGCAAGACAATCCCAGTGCTAACTGCTGTGCATTCACTAGCGAGCGCTTGTGCTTCTAGATTGATCGTGATGGCTGAGGTTGTATGTCGATTCGGGTGGATCTAAGTTCCGACGAGATGGACTGGCACGCGGCTGAGCTAAAACATGATACATCTAGATACTTTAGTATTGAATTTCAACACAATATCAGAACAAATAAACCAGTACTGAACATATCATCAAGCTAAATATCATAGGATAGTTTGTTATTCTCTTATTATTGTGTTTACTCAAAAACGAGGTCCTGCCGTACGCGGAACGTGCCAACTGGTTATTGGCCTAGTCTCGGAAGTTAGAACCGCCCGAGATAATGAGCTTTGATCATGTCGGCACCTGGTCAACCCCATTAGATTTCCTACATATAACATCTGCCAGCAAGATTTGACTCTTGACAATGATCTAAATTGACGGGTCTAGATTGAAATTTGAATTGATCCGGCCATTACTCGTTTCATCTGGCCAACCCAGCTCACCTTTTCTTCTCTCGCTACTTGACTTATACAATCTGTCAGTGTCCGGAAACTTGCCCCGAACTGTGGAGTCTCCCGGCGCCGAGCCTGAGACGGAGGAGAAGCAATGCCAAGAAGCAAGTCGGGCTCTCTTTCGGAGGGCAAACACCAAGAGCAGAGGGTTCTCGCCTGTGTTCTGTGCCAAAAACGCAAGGTCAGATGCGACCGCAAGTCTCCCTGTACAAACTGCATTCGCCTGAGGGCCAACTGCGTGCCCGGCTCACTCGGGCCCCGTCGACGTCGCTTCCCGGAGCGGGAGCTGCTGCTGCGCCTGCGAAAGTACGAGCATCTCCTCCGCGAGAACCAGATAAAATTCGAGCCTCTGCACAAGGACCATGCCGGCTCGGATCATGAGCTTGAGCGTTTGGCGGACACCGAGGCGCAAGCATCATCCGGTAGTTCATCTCCGGCTCCTAATACCGGTACTCAACCCAGGTAAGGTTGGCTAAACTGAAGTCTCTTCCAATTCATCCTTGTCCTGTCTTGTTCTGATTAGATTCTCAATGTCAGGGGTATGTGGCAGGCGATGAGAAACTGGGTAAGAATCACCAATGCTCTCCTATAGGTGACAAAATCACCATCTGAACGATGTATTAATCATCCATCACCAGTACCAGTATTTGGAAAATGACGAGGACCCTTCTCAGTCCTGCATCGGAGAAGACACTTTACGTGAAGCTGTCGACAAAATGGCCTGGGAGGACTTCACCCGAGCTCACTCCAACATTCTCTTTGGTCCACGGGAAACTGCCAGGCTGGACTTGGCTGGCCTCCATCCAGATCCAACACACATTTTCCACCTCTGGCACATATATCTCGAAAATGTGAACCCGCTTCTCAGAGTCACTCATGCTCCTAGCCTTCAGGGTGTGATAATCGAGGCAGTTGGCAATCTCTCCAATATCAAACCGGATCTCGAGGCGCTCATGTTTGGTATATATTGTATGGCGGTCACAAGTCTGTCAGACGAAGAATGTATCAGCAAGTTCAGCTCATCCAAGAGCGACCTCTTGACGAGATGCCAGTTTGGCTGTCAGCAGGCCTTGATGAACTGCGAGTTTCTGCGTACTGGCAAGAGGACTTGCTTGACAGCTCTATTTTTCTACGTGGTATGTAAAGCATGTCCGTTATTTCTAACATGACTGTGCAGAGAGCTCATTCTGCTGTTTCTAGTGCTCCATTCGACCTACGACCGATCCCACCACCCTCTCGTCACTCCTCGCCATCACAGTCCGCATCGCCCGCCGGATAGGCATCCACAACGAATGGGCCAACGCCAAGTTCGACACCCTCGAGGCCGAGCTCCGACGCCGGCTGTGGTGGGCTATCGTGCTCTTCGACATGCGCATCGGCGAGATGTCCCAGTTCGACGCCGGATCGCTGTCCCCCATCTGGGACTGCGCGATCCCCCTCAACCTCCACGACTCGGACCTCCACGCCGAGCTCAAGCAACCGCTCAGCTCCCGGGACATGCCCACCGAGTCCCTCTTCGTCGTCGTCCGCGGCGCCATCGCGAACTTCATCCGCAACGCCGGCTTCTTCCTCGACTTCCACAACCCGCGCCTCAAGGCCATCGCCGCCGACGTCCACAACGGGCAGCCCCCGCCCGCGAGCGGCGAGGTCACGACGCTCGAGGGCCTCATCGAGAGCAGGTACCTCCGCCACTGCGACCCCCTGAACCCGCTGCACTTCATGACCATCTGGGTGGCGCGCTTCTTCGTCGCAAAGTACCGCATGCTCGAGCAGTACGCCGCCCTCATGGGCAACGGCGACCGGCCGCCGACCGACGCCCAGCGCGACGCCGCAAACGCCCACGCCCTGAGCATGCTCCAGTGCGACACCAACCTCCTCGTCTCCCCCCTCGTGAGGGGCTTCCTCTGGCTCCACCAGTACTACTTCCCCTTCCCGGCGTACATCCAGCTCTTCCAGGACCTCAGGAGGCGGCCGTCCAGCAGGCACGCCGAGGCGGCGTGGGCGGCCCTCGGCAGCAACTACGAGGCGAGGATGATCCACCAGGGCGACGTCTTCGGGCTCGAGCGCAGGGAGGCGGGGTGCGCGGCGGACCTCCCCGACTCGCCGCTGTTCCGCATCCAGGCCCGGCTCGTCCTCCAGGCGTGGGAGGCGCGGGTCGCGGAGAAAGGGGAGCCGGAGGAGGCGCTCGCGATGCCCCGGATCGTCACGCTGGTCAAGGATAGGCTGGCGCGGTCGTCCTCCGCCGCCGCCGCGCCGGTGCCCACGACGTTGCCTGCTGACCCGGCCACGAGCGAGAGTGTGCTCAGCTCTGGAGAATCGAACCCGCTTGATATGGCCGCGCCAATGTCGCTGCCGTCTGATCAGCTGTCCATGGCATCTTGGAACATGCCGGACGATCTCACGGGGTTGTGGTTACCGCCTGGGTTTGCCAGGCCTATGCCCCCTAACTTGGGCGGAGGACTGTATCCGTTTGGCTGGGCAGCCATGCACTGGGGGATGGGCAATCCTGGAGGGACGATGTGATGCGGTCTTGGCCGTGTGCTGTGGGTTGAAGCGGAACTTGGGGGTAAGAGTTGGTGGCCAACACGCCATTCTTCATAGTCACAAGCAAGCAAGCCGTAGTTCCAAATCTCTGATCGGCGATAATAAAACAGTGTCTTCGTTGCCTCCATCCGTCCTATGTATGCTCGTTTTAATCCATTCAAAAACACGCCACTACTTCGAACAGAGCATCATTAGACTCCATAACAATACAACCATGGTCGCGTGAATCCAAGAAAAGAAAGACAAACGTCCCACAACACCGTTCCTACTCCTTCCCAACCCAGCTGGAGATGTTGGTATAGTTTTAACATCACTTGAAAGCAGCCTTGACATCCGCCCTGGGCCACTCGAACAGCACGTCGCCCTCGTACACATCGGTGATAATCCGTCCGATTCTCGACTCAACATCCACGTAGAACTTTTCGCTCTCGCGAATCACATTCGCGACAAGATCGCGGCTCAGCGCCGGATCGTCTGCATCGCCAAAGTGCTTCTCCACTCGCTTCCGCAACGCTTCGATGCCCTTGCGCACCTCCTTGGAGTCGTAGTTGCCGAGGATCTTGTTAAAAATAGTTTTGGTGTTTGAAGGCTGGGCCGCGATCAGGGTTGCTGCCTTGCCGGATTGCAGCTGGGCCTCAATGTTCTCCAGGTGATCAAGGAGCTTGCCGAGCGGCCTGCGCATCACTGCATTGAGGTACAAGCCCATGTGTTCGTGGTACTCCCTGCTTGCATTGTTCTTCCAGATTTCGAGAACATCGAGTCCTCGGGTGTCCGTCTCCTCAACGAAATGATTCATGTTCTCAATGAGAAGAATGTGGAAGTTCAGAGCCTCCTTGTCCTCGGGATCTCCTCCACCGCTCGTGACACCCACTGCCGGGTTCTCGCGAGCAATGACGAGAAGAGAGTCGAACATGGACTTGAGCATTCGGTCGTACTCTCGGTCCACTGTCCGCCGGATAGGGAGATTGGGGTCAATCCCAACCAGCATATTCTCAACCACTGTAGAGAAAGCAGGGAACACGCGAATGAAATGAATAACTCCCTTGCGCTTGTGGATCTTGACCTTTGTCTCTTCAATGGCCCGGATTTGATCATCCACAAATTTCCTGAACCGACCACCAAGCAGACCGTGCTGTTTTTGGAAAATTGTGTTGATAAAGTCTTGGTTCGTTTGGCTAATATCTGCCATCTTCTTCTCAACCGCCACAAACATGCCCACTCCTTGTCTGTCAAATTGTCAGTCGATGTGGTTCAGAATTACGGATAAAGGGGAAAGACTTACAAAGGATCCTGCGATATGACCCACTCCATCAGCTTTTGCAGATCATGGTCCAAGAATGAGAAAATGGTCTCCATGGACCGTGTGACACGCCTAGCGAGATCACGGTCAGGCTCCATGATACGATGTTTCTTGAGATCACCACCACGACGATCCTGGGGCATGCTAGAAGCAACCGCGTCTGGGAAGTCTGTCTGCTCGAGCGTCGTAGCATGGAAGAAATCGATGATGAAGTTTTGTTCCATTTCAACCAGAGGGAGCAACTCGTCCAAAACAGTACTGAATACTTCCCATGGGAGGGTCCCGGACCCTGCCTTTTGGCGATCAGCCTTACCCTCGGAGAGGGGAGATCGCAGAGCACGGGCGAGCGTCTGACTTCGCTTCACTGTCATCTTTCTAGCCGCTGTCGCCACGTTCTCCTGCTGCTTTTCTATTTGAGTGGTGAAAAGCCATACTTGTTCCTCACTCGTCATCTTGCGGGCGTTCTTGCGGCAGCTCATCATGATACCCTGGAATTCGTTTTTATACACAGGATGGCTCTTCTCTTGATAGATGCCAAGCATGTGGCTCCAGCTTTTCAAATCGACGTCTCGGGCATAGAGCATCAAGGGGCTATACTTCCACAGGACGTCTCGACCACTTTCGTGGTGGCTCGAGTCACCTCTCTTTGCTAGAGCTCCACTGAGAGCATGTTTCGTCTCTGCAAGTGCCAGTTCGAACTGTTGTGGCATGAAGCCGATGAGGTGCTGCATGAACTGCGAGCTCTCTTGCACGTACATTTCCTTCTTTTCTTGAACAATCCTCATGTTCCCATAGTCACTATCAAGTCCCAAGGCTTGGTCATCGACTGAGGAATCCCCAGCCTTTCCGGGATCGCGCCCTCCGAGGCTGGGATCAATCTTGATCATAGCCTTGAAGAGGACAACTAAGGAATTTTCAACTTCAGAAAGGCCTTGGATATTGTCTAGGGGTGCCGTGCGAAGCACTTGTAGATCAGTGCTCGTGATTGCACACGTCTCAAGAAGAGACTCGAGTTCCTGTTTCAGCAGCTTTTGGTTTGCAGCTTGGACTTGAAGACCTTGGCCTTGTGCTTCAATATAGGCAATATCTTCGGATAACGTCTGCGACAAGTTAGAAAATTCCAATACAGAGAGACCATTGCATACTCACCGAAAGCTCAACGGAATACAATGTTAGAAGGTTGTCCAGCTCCTCGCATTCCAGGATGGCGACATCAATGCCCAACTTGATAGCGTCTACCTTGTCATCTTCTTCTTGGAAGCGCGCCAACCAACCACCAGCCTGCGTCTTGTTCAACTCTCGTTCGAGATCGGCCCTCATGTCATCGACATTCCCGGACTGCATTTGTTCACCAGGAATCCAGCCAAAATGGTCAAGCCATCTACCAAATCCTTCGCTTCTGTTATCGAGAATGCGGTGGTCAACACCGAGACTCTGCAAATATTCTGTATCCTTCCCTACAGCTCGGACTGGCCGGGCCGGCTCCTTGGGGAAAGACTCGGGAGCTTCTTTGATAAGAGATGACGCGCCTTGGCCACTCAATGGGCGATTGATGGTTGGCACCGCAACCTTGACGTCGGGAATGTTGGAGCGACGCTGAGGAGCACGCGCCGGAACATCTGGAGTTGGAGGGGCAGAGTCTTCCTTGGGTGTGTCTGGCTTAGGGGGTGCTGGAACCACGTCCGTGATCCCGTCTGGGCCGTCGGTAACTTTCTGGGCAGCCAGTCGTAGTCGCTCTCCGGCACCTCCTCGACGAGGTTTAAATGCTGCTGCCGCCGCTGCCGCCTTCCAGAATGCTCCCGCAACCTGCTCCTTCGTCTTCGGAGACTTGATCATAGGCCCAAGACCAGGTCTCTCCTCCTCCTCTGCCTTGCTTTCATCCTTGGCGATAGTTTCATCGTCCTTGGCCGATGTTGCTTCCTGAGTTCCCGACGTTGGTGCTGCCGCTGATGCGGGTGACACCTTGGATGGCTGCTCAATATCAGTTTGTAACGACAGTCCGTCTTTGCCCGTTACTGGCAAGGGTATGCTAACAACCGGAGGAATCGGGAGACTGTTCAGTCCACCCGCATTAGAATCCGATTTGGGAACCTCGGGACTTTGTATAGGACTTTGTATAGGTACGGCGGGAGTAGGATCTGCTCCCATAGCGGGGCTAAGGGCGGCAGGATGGTTGGGGCCTTGACTGGTAGAGTTCTTGCGTCCGGATCGCTCTGCACTTCGTGGTGGCGGGATGACGGGATCCTTCTTGCCAGGGCCGCCAGTGCCAGGAATAAGAGGTGCCGGCACCAAGTCTCTATCTTGTGGCCGTGTTGGGTCCATGGGAGGACGCTTCCTCTCAGGGGGTGTTTGATCTCCCAGTCCTCGACTTGGCGAGGAAATGTTCTGGGCAGCTTGCTCATCTCGGGCAGCTCTGCTCGGTGGTCGCATGAGCGGAGGTGGCATGGGGGGTGTCTGGTCGTCTCTCGAACGACTAGCTGGTCTAGGCGAAGTTTGACCATCCCTCGCTCTACTGGGCGGTCGCAGCGGAGGCGTCGAGCTTTGATATGCCTGATCCTCCCTCGGCCGACTCCCCGGCCGGCTTGGTGGGCGAAATTGGTCATCACCGCCGCGTCCCACTGGTGGTGTAAAGGAAGTAGGAGGGTGCGACGGTTGCCCATCCCTCGGACGACTTGAAGACCGAAATTGGCCTTGCTCCTCTCTTGCTCGGCTGGGCGGCCGGCCATGTTGGTTCGGTATCTGTGGCAGTGGTTGGGTCGGCGGTTCAGCTTGAGGACCCGGTGGACCATTTCGAACCGCCATCGACATGGACTCTTGACTCTTGCTATTCTGGACCACTTTTCGCAGGTTGGTCCTATCCCGGTCTCTCGAGGCCGACGAATCGAAGCTGCCAGCAGGGGAATTGGTGCCACTGGGCGGTAGCTGTCGGATTGGAGGGGTTCTAGTCGTTCTAGGCGGGCCATCGTGAGCGCCAGGCATATGCGGTGGGAAGTTGGGGTGGCCGGGCATTGATGGCGGAGAAGCCATGCCCGGTGGTGGTGGCATCGCAGACCCTGGTGGTGGCCTCATTGGCGGTGGTCCATTGTGATAGTGGCCGCCGGTGTTGGGAGGCCGCTTGCCCGCTCCCATGACTTGCTCCAGCTCTCTGGGGTCGAAACCCAAGAGCTCGGGAACCAAACCTCCCGTATATTTGCCATAGATCTTGATCATACTGGCGATGAAGAACTTCTTCTCTTTATCCGACTGCGCCATCCAAAAATAAGGCTTCACCAAGGTGACTATGAACCCGTTATCGCCAGCCCATTCTCGGTGCTGAGGGTTGGCTTGCGGGCTGGTAAAGGACTCGATGTGCGTGAGGTCGTCCAAGTTCCAGGTCTTGCCAATGGAGAAGGTTCCGTTCGGGTTTTCTTTGGACTTGTGCATGCGGACGCGGCCTGATTTCCGGACTGCGATGATGATGGCTCGGGGTTTTTGGGATTCGGGAGTTCGAGCTTGCGGAGGGGGCGGCGTCGCAGGATGCGTCGAGAATTCGGTGATGCGAAGGTGGGTGATGTACGTCTCCTGGACTGGCTTAGATATTAGCTTCATAGACGAGAAACAGAGCTGGCACAGAGCTCCCGGAGTTGGCCAGCCGAAACTCGACGGTCAAGACGTACGCGTCCCATCCGGCTCCCTCTTGCTAAAGCAACTCTCGATGATGCGACGCTTCTCATCTTCGAACTTCTCCCTGGTGCCTGGGGTGGCAGGACCAAAGCCGTTCCCGTTTGTGCGCTCCATTTGCGTGGCGTGGGCCGTTCATTAAGGAGAGGACGAGTGGGTTATGAACGGCCTTGGGGGCATTGTGCGCAAGCACAGATGGTCTCCGCGTTGATTCGTGCCGTTACTGCTTGGAGATCGCTCGGGCGAGGTGGAAGGAATCCCACAGCCCGTTCATAGCTTGGGGAGACGTGGAGAGGTTGGCAATCTGGCCAAGCCTCCTGTGGCGTAGCATCCTCCTAATTAGAGCATCCTGGCCAGTAGCCACAGTGGGACTGGCAGCTCCCGTCAACGTCAGCGCGAGCATTTGGCTTCAATGTGGCGTCACGGGCTGTCTCAGCGGGGTCCAGCCGTTAATAGTTCAGGCGATCGCCCCTGTAGAATGAGCTAACAGCAGTGTGAAGAAACCCAACCCAGCGCTGAAACGAATTGAAGTCATTGAGCTACCAGGCAAGTGGGTGACATTGGAGAAAAAACACACCGAAGCACTCCCTAAATACATGCTTGATCTTTTATCTTTTATAGCTAGCTATAGAATTATTAATATTCTTTAATCTCTATTTAGAATAGGCAGCTTATTTAGATATTTAGATATTTATTCGGGTGTTTATTTAGGTGATTATTTGGGTCTTTATTTGGGTGTGCCATTTCCAATATCACCCACTCGCCAGGTCGTTTCACTCGTGCAACGCAGAGTACCCCAACTAATAGGGGCTAGCAAAGGAGCGCTCCTAGACGCAGAAGTTTAGCTGCGTGAATCTAAAGTAGCAGCCAATCATCTCTCCTTTGAGGTTACACAAGACGCCCTCGAGCTTCCGCCGATTGTACTCTCGAGGATTTTTTTGTACAATCGGAGCACTCATTGTACCCAAGCACAAACGATGTGCAGGCAGTATTTGTGAGGGCGAACCAGTTATGTTTTCTATATAAAATAACCTTGCTCTCGAAGTAGGTAAACATATGTGCTTTCATGCTACAACCTCATGCAAAGACTATGTATCCAATAGTTCTAATGCTTCAGCGCACTCTCAAACAGTTTTCTAAGCTGGTCTTTCTCGGCCTCCAACTCCTTGGACAAGCCAGGTGCCAGCATCAGAACTCGCGCTTGGGGGATCGTTCCCTCTACGAGAGATTCGATGTCGCCCGATCCAAAACCGAGATCTGACAGTCCACTAGGCTGGTCGCCGAGCTCAGCGAGGAACTTGGTGATGGCTTCTGCCAAGACCTCGCCGGCGCTCTCACGCTTGACGTTTGAAATATCCACCCCAAAAGCCTCGGCAGCAGCCAGGTGGCGGTCAGGATTAGAAGCAGCCGTGAATCGGAACACAGCCGGGGCCGATACCGCGACAGACACACCGTGGGGGATCAGCGGGCTAGGAACATCGTATCCTGCATGACTGTATCCCGGGTTCTGTCCAGAAATGGGGTAAGACATGCCTACGTAGTCAGTCAGTCTCGTTGCTTGCTTCAAAAAAAACAGATTGCGCTATGGAAATTCCTTACCATGGCAAAGGTGAACTCCCGCATTTCCAAATCCAACACCGGCGAGAGTTGCGGCAAGAAGCATCTCGCTCTGGGCTTCGAAATCATCGGGATCACGGACAGCGCGTGGGAGATATTTGATAGTAGCCTTGAGGGCGTGAAACGAGAACACGTCCGAGATGGGGTTTGCACCTTGGTAGGCGGGACGGTTGAGAGGGTTTGTCGGTCTAGGTGTCCGCTCGTAGTAGGGGATCGCCGTCCATGATTCTAAAGAGTGGCACAAGACATCAAGGCCAGAGGCTGCCTTGACGGCCGAGGGCATGGTTCTGGTATTGAGAGGATCACAGATACCAAGCGTCGGTTTCAAGTTCCTATGCGCAACGCCCGTCTTTGCTTTCTTCGATACTAAATCAAAGATTGCTGTGCCGGTCGTCTCACTGCCTGTTCCTGCTGTAGTCGGGACTGCAATGAGTGGCAGTAATTTCCTGTCAATCGGGCGCCCCTTTCCCAGGGGAGCGTTCACGAAGTCGAGGAAATCTGCCTCCGGATATGCGTTGTAAAGATTCATAAGTTTGGCTGTGTCCATGACGGAACCGCCACCAACTGCCAAAAAGGCATCCGGTTGGTACGGCCGGGTCCATGCGATGGCCTCCTTGATGCTATGTGGCAAGATTTATTAGCCCACGTTCATAGCCGACTGAATCAGAAATCATATACTTACGAGCTATCCTTTGGTTCAACTCGGACATTTTTGAAAACCTCGAATTCGATTCCTTCTCTTGTGAGACCTTCTCGGACCTGCTTCATGGCGTCCAGCTTATCCACAGTAGAGTCTGTGACCACAGCAACCTTCTTAGCACCTAGATTCTTGAAATCCATACCCACCTCCTTGGTGACGCCAGGGCCAAAGCGAATTGATGAAGCCGCCATCTCAAAGGCATACTCTTTTTGCTCTGCTACCGCCGGTGAGGCGAAGCGGCGTCCTTGTGATTGCACATGAGAGAGGAGGTTTGATGATGGGTTTTGCTGATGATATCCGGGATTTGAGTGGCATGGGCATGAGGGAGGGTGTGTATATTGAATTGTGCGGAGGAGGCTGGTTGCCCGCTTGGCGGCCTGGAAGAAGGTGAGTTTCCATTCCCTCAATTGAGGAGCTCAGCGGCACTTACATTAGGCACAGCCCTAATTGGTGATACCATTATGTAGAATTTCGATACGGCAAATATTCGAGAGATGTTTTATATCTGGCCTGAGCAATGGGGTACTAGAGCAGGAGAAGAACGTGTGGTTCTGTAGCCACATATAAAGAAAGACAACGGAATGGATGATGTGATGAGATCCGACAACGGATTTTGGTGGACCTGACAACGACCTCGGATACCAACCTAAACATCGACTAGAGAGGAGGAGCCCAGTTCTTAAACTACCTAGCTCGATTAGTCTGCGGGGAAGGGTGGTATCCATCTCTTTCTGCCAGATCGGATCCGACAGTGTCCAATCCACATCGTTGCGTGGTTGATGGATCTGGCATCATGCAGTTACAGGCGGGAGTGGTCGTGTGATGGCTATACTAGCGATCTTGATCAACATGGGAGCCCATGATTCATAACTGGCTACTCTCAACATTGACGTACGTAACAGAAAATAATTGCCCATGGGGAACGCTAACATGGTTAATTAGTCCCTAGGTAGCATGGATTCTCGATGCCAGATAGCACTAACACCGGGTTTACCAGCACTACAGCCTTCACCCGCTATACCCGTATTACCCGATCCAAGCATCTCCAGAAGACAGATGATAGAAACTCGTTCAGTTTTCAAAATTCCTCAAGTCATGAGTCTATCGGAAATCCGGAAAGTGAATATCGGATCCGATGCTATCTCAAGGGCTCCAAAGTCGTGAAATGAACGGATAGCACCTTTACATAGGTAGGTACGTTCTCTGTAGGTGGCTTACCCGAACGGGATATTTGGGAAGATAAAGGCGAATCAGAACACAGCAATGGTGTAACCAACGATCGATCATTATCACACGGTATTATATGTCACTTCTAATTTGGCAGCCTAGCTATGCAGATATATCTTTTATTCATTTTGCAGGAACAGAAAATACGAGCATCTCCACTCAGTCGATGTCCAGCCGCTTCTGGATAATTTCCTTAACCTGTGATATATCCAAAGCTTCTACGCTTCGAGCTTTTTGACCTATCATACTCTCGGCCATGAACATGGAGTTGTAAATAGCCTCCTCCGTTGCGTCTGCGACAGCCTCGAATAGGCCGGTGATGGTATCGTTATCTGACATTTCGACTGCCTGTGCGCTTGGCGTATATGGATTGACAGGTTTTGGTGCGGCCGGACTCATGCTTATCTCTGGGAACGGAATATGGGCTGCCGTTGAAAAGGCAAGAAAGATGTCTCCGGATGTATTGGCTCCGTACCCGCCAACCTTGCCCAATCCCACCGTGGCACGCTTTGCAAGACGCTGAAGCTGGACTGGCAGAAGAGGCGCATCCGTGGCAACAATGATAATGATGCTGCCATCTTTCCGTGGCCCACCGTGCGTCTCCTCAGTGGTATTAGCTGGCGCTGCGTTTTGAGCTGCGTTTTGAGCTTTGATAATTTTTCCCACAGGGATGCCGCCAATATGCAGGTTTTCTGCCGAGCCGTAGTTGGCCTGGACTAGAACCCCAACTGTGTACGTCGTTGGGTTTCCGGAGACATCAAACCCTTCGACGAAACGACTGCTGGAGCCCGTCCCGCCCTTGGATCTGTGACAAATCATTCCTGTCCCGCCACCCGTGTTTCCTTCAGGTACACGATCTGCGGTTGCCTTCTCTATACCGCGAGTCACATGCTGTGGGGTGACGGCAAACCTGCTCGGGTCGTTCAAATACCCATCATATGTCTCTGCGACGGTAGGGAAAAGGAACAGGCCCATATCCCCATCGTCATTACGGTAGTGTTGATAGCAATACTCGAGGATGCCACGATAGGCATCACCAACAGAACCTGTTCCCGTTAAGACAATAGGTGAAGTCAAAAGGCCAGTCTCGTTGATCCAGTGCGTTCCCGTCATTTCACCGCAGCCATTGAAACTGAAGACACCAGCAAAGCAGGCATATTTGGCCCAGTCTTTCCGGAATAGTATTGTCGTCAGTCCAGTATTGACGCTTTGGTCCGTCTGGACGGATTCCGTGTGAACAAGGACACCGGGCACATCGGTCAAGGAATTGAGCTTGCCAGCTGGCCATTTTCCCAGGTCAAGGCCGGGAAAGACCTCGCGGACACGGACCCTTGGTGTTTGAATGGGGTGAGAGGACATGATATAATTGTGAAATGTACAATATTTGATAGTGACAGTTATGATGCGATGCGCATTCTAATCGAGTTGGCGTGCAGTATATATACTCTGCAGGGAATCGTACCCAGATTCGGATCTCGGGTTTCGGGTTTGAATCGTCCGGAACACCAGGCTCACTCCACCCTACGTGGACGTGAACAGTTCCTCAACCGATCACCAATAGGTCCGTTAATAATATCATTTGGCTTCTGCATAGGTTTTGTCGACACGATCCATAAGGGAGGGGTTGGCAAAATATGACGTGGGCTTTGGACAAGGTTACACAATCGCTCTCACACTGCCAGCTTAAGGAGTCTTGTTCAAAGTTGCAACAACTAAAATGTGGATAAAAGTGAACAGCCCAAAGAATCCAGGAACTGCCTAAGGAACGGATCTCCGCATTTATTTTCTCCTGGGAAACCGATAGGAAGCCTGCTGCTTTGTTGCTGAGCACCTTGATCCACGTCGCGAGCCTCGCTATCTGATGGTATCTTTCTGTGTGATTCGAGATCAACTATATTACCACCAATCTCGCCCATACTCAGAATCTCTGAGCTTTGTCTGCACTCTGAAAGAATCAGCTCGTAAAGAGAGCTAGGTGCCTGGGAGGAGAATGGCCAGCCTGCTGATCATCGCTTGAATTTGCCATTTGCATTGAGCCAGGACGAATCGAGCACAAGTGCACTGAGAAGGCTTTGGCATGGTTTGTATCATGCTAGCCACGCACAGCAGGAGGCCCCAGGGGGCTTTTACGAGCCTGCGGATGTGTCGCCTGGTGTTGAGGCTGAAGTGTGATTGAGAACATGCCAAGGACCGAGAGACAGCTCAAACTGTCCAGGGCTCTCAAACATCTCATTCATCGGAATCTATCCGGTTCACTCCGTATCATCTTCCTCGTAACATTAATTTGCTTGAGTAGGCCGACTTTTCTCACGTCGATGACGCGTCGTCGGTCAGTGCGGCGTTGTCCGTTGGAAAATACAACAGTGTTGTCAGGCAAAACTTCTCCAGGGCGGACTACAGACTTGGGAGAAATCGTGCAGTTCTAGATTCCAGTCAGATGCCGTGTCACACAGAAGGCCGAGTTCAATACGCACCTTGCCAACTTTAGCACCACGTCCAATCGTACTTCCGACTTGGATGAACGTGCCCTCAGATATCTCCGTCCCTCCAGGCTCTACAGTTGCACCGGCCTCCACTATAACATAATCGCCGAGGGTGATTCCTCCCGTTGACGAGAGAGATGAGCGGTCGCCCGGTTGCGCGCCGAGCTGTGCACGCTCCTGGATAACGCATCGGCGCCCAATCAAGACGCTACCTTGTGTTGAGTCGATACGGGCACGGGGATGGATAACAGTTTCGGCTTGGATCGTAATCGAGTGGTGGCCAGTGAGCGATGCATCCTTTGGAATCGTGAGCGAAGACGAGAAGTTGACTGGAGGCTTGGGACCGCCGGAAGGAGCAACTGACTGCCGCTTGCTTGAGGACGACATTTAAGTAAAAGAATTGTTCAAGCTTTTATAGTATGGGGAAAATCAATGCGGCCTATAAAGGGCCATTAATAAGAATTTCGAACCAGTGCTCGTGTACTGAACACCTGATGCATGTTACAGAGAGCTTCATCTAGCTCCGGTGTTAGCGCCCTTGGAATCTTCCCAATCAGAGTCGTAGAAGATCATGAGGTCAGGGACATTGGGAGACTCGGCTGCCAGATTGTCTGCTAACAAGTACATCCATTCACTGATAAAATTGCGTGGAGACGATGTAGCGGCTAACTAAGTTGATGAGTAATGGAGGCTTGGATTGGCCAATCATGCGTTCGCCATTTCTTTGCATCCACCAACTTGTGGTCAACTCGAAGTGCCGCATTATCACGACCTCTCCGTGCATCCCCATTGTATCGCCACCACAAGACGACACGATGCTTTCGAAGAGAGCGACGCCTGCGAGGGCCGCTAACCTCTCACGGACTGCTGTGAGGGGTCTGGCCACCGTCCAAGATGCCAATCCTGTTCGGCATTACGGAGGTCTCAAGGACCAAGATCGCATTTTCCAGAACCTCTACGGACGATTTCCCGCCGACCTTGCAAGCGCGAAGAAGATGGGAGATTGGCACAAGACGAAGGAGATCATTTTGAAGGGACACGACTGGATCATCAACGAAGTCAAGACTTCCGGTCTCCGAGGACGAGGTGGAGCTGGCTTCCCTTCAGGTCTGAAATGGGTAGGTTTTTGGACGAGTGCAGCTGGCCGGCAAGTACGCAATTATACTAATTGTACTCCTCACAGTCTTTCATGAACTTCAAGGACTGGGACAAGGACAACAAGCCCCGATATCTCGTCGTCAATGCTGATGAGGGTGAACCGGGAACGTGCAAGGACCGAGAGATTATGCGAAAGGACCCCCACAAGCTTGTCGAGGGCTGCCTCGTTGCTGGCCGAGCCATGAACGCCACCGCCGCCTACATCTACATCCGAGGCGAGTTCTACCATGAGGCTGCAATCCTCCAGAATGCCATCAATGAGGCCTACAAGGCCGGCCTGATTGGCAAGAACGCCTGCGACTCCGGTTACGATTTCGACGTCTACATCCATCGTGGTGCCGGTGCCTACGTGTGCGGCGAGGAAACCTCCCTGATCGAGTCCATCGAGGGCAAGCCTGGCAAGCCCCGTCTCAAGCCCCCCTTCCCTGCTGCTGTCGGTGTCTTCGGATGCCCCTCTACCGTCGCCAACGTCGAGACAATTGCCGTGGCTCCCACCATCTGCCGCCGAGGAGGCAGTTGGTTTGCCGGCTTCGGACGTGAGCGAAACCAGGGTACCAAGCTCTTCTGTATCTCTGGCCAGGTCAACAACCCCGTCACCGTCGAGGAGGAGATGTCCATCCCTCTCCGTGAGCTGATTGAGAAGCACTGCGGCGGCGTCCGTGGCGGTTGGGATAACCTCCAGGCCATCATTCCCGGTGGCTCGTCAACGCCCATCCTTCCCAAGCACGTGTGCGACGACCAGCTCATGGACTTCGACGCCCTGAAGGACAGCCAGTCCGGTCTTGGTACTGCCGCCGTCATCGTCATGGACAAGAGCGCTGATGTCGTTCGCGCCATCAGCCGGCTGAGCCACTTCTACCGCCACGAGAGTTGCGGTCAGTGCACACCTTGCCGTGAGGGCAGCAAGTGGACTGAGCAAATCATGCAACGATTCGAGAAGGGTGAGGGTCGTGAGAGGGAAATCGACATGCTCCAGGAGCTTACCAAGCAGGTTGAGGGACACACCATCTGTGGTACGTATTCTCCCCATTATATTCTACCGCTCATCTATATACTGACTTTGATGTTCCTGCAGCTCTGGGAGAGGCTTTCGCTTGGCCCATCCAGGGTCTCATCCGCCACTTCCGACCTGAGCTCGAGGCGAGGATGCAGAAGTACGCGCTGGAGAATGGTGGTGCTGCACTGGCTGGTGGATGGCACCCCTCGACCAGGCAGCAGGGCAAGCTGGTCGCCCCTGGTCAGTAAAACATGGTCGGGAGCTCATCGTGAGGGTTTCATTTAGTCTAGAGGGGACGCGGCGGCCGTAATTTCATGAGCCCGCGTCTGTGTACCTATGCATAGTCAACCGTAAATGACGGTGGTGTATTCGTTTTGTTAAAATCAGTCTTCAGCCATCCTACATGTCATCTTCGTGCCCGTGTGTGATGAAACGGTGCCTGAGTGACGGGAGAAAACCCAGTCAACAGCTCCCATCCACTCCAGCCTATCATTGTGTGATCTGGCTCCGGTCTGGTGAATCCGGAAGGCAGGTAACTGCGAGTGTGCTGGCGGCCTGCTAGTGATGGGTTTTATTAATCGGGCCCACAGCCCAACCCGATGGTCGGATGGAAGAAATGCTTCGTTTCATCAAGGGCTCGCTCCTTACAACCCCAAGGCATTGGGCAAGAGTATTTTCCTCTTGCAGATTTGGCTCGGTCTTGGTCAATATCGTCTTTTGGATCTGATTTTTGGTTTTCCGGGTTGATATATCTGTCCGTTCAGAAGGTGGGCCTCGCTCATCCTCACCGCATATCCCATCATCATGGTCAGCTCCTACGAGCATTTCGTCGCCTTCGGCGTTGATAATGGTACGTTTTGACATACACTATATTATGAATCTATGGACGGGCATGGCTCTCGTTCGGCTTGACTCAAATGCCGGGTGAATCTATGATCCAATGGAACAACAATCGCTCCCTATGTATCTTCTAAGTTAAGGCCTCAATGCACTCGCTTATATTTCCCAGGCGGCCTTGAGAGGCTCCTCCGCCTCTTCCAGTCATTTTTCATGATCCTGACGTCTTACCCCGTCCTGATCGCCCAGCTCATGCCCACCCGCCCGGTCTCGGTCCACATGGCCACCGAGACCTGCCTCAAGCAGCTGCAGGGAACCCTCAACGTCACCCGCCGCACGTTCCGCCTGTTCCGCTTCCTCGAGACGTTCAACGCCTCCTACGCCCTCTACCTGACTGAGACCAAGACCATCGAGACGTGGCTCGACGTCGCGAGCAAGTCGTCGCTGGCCACCTTCGGCATGCTCGAGTCCGTCACCCTGCCTGACCTGCTCGGTGTCGACCACCTGGAGTTCTTCGGCCCCGCCCAGACCATCAAGATCAACGTGGACGCCCAGATCTTCTGGTTCATCGGTCTCTACACCTCCGCCGTCAGCACGGCGATCAAGCTCGTGCGTATCCTGGCGTACTCTCCTGTCCCCCAGACTGGCGAGGGCTTTGGTACCGGCAAGGACAGCAAGGAGCAGTCAGAGAAGGAGGAGAGCAAGGAGGAGAAGGTTGAGAGCGAGAAGAAGCTGCTCAAGGAGGCTGCCGAGAAGCGCAAGGAGGAGCGCAAGGAGTGGGCCAAGAAGGTCAGCAAAGAGACGAGCCTCCTCGGTCAGAAGCTCCTCGCCGATGTTCTCGATCTCATCATTCCCGCTTCCGTCATGGGATGGGTCCAAGTCGACACTGGCGTTATCGGCATTGCAATGTTTACTACTTCCGTCCTGACGGGCTTGGATGCCTGGAGGAGGGTTGGACGAGACCTGGAGAGGCGCCAGGCTGCCTAGTGGTACGCAAGGTGATATCTGGAGAGCGTCGAGTTCTATTTTTCAAGCAAGTAAATTGTAGAATATCTAGATAGATGTTACGTCGTGGTATATCCCCGGAGCTTGTATATCCAACTCCACCCGCCTTTTAAATAGTCGCTATAGATCTTTATCGTAACTCATGTCCGTCATATATAGGCATTGAGCGTCGAGCAAGAACAAAAGAGAGTCGCTTTTTTTTTCTATTCCAGACCATTACTACCGTCTGCCAGTTATCACAAACCGGCCGGTCTCGATGCGCATCTTCCAGCCATCCTGGAAAAGAGCGGCAGCTACGCCTTGTCGAAGCCGCGATACTCCGCCAGCACTGTGACGTCCGATACCAGTAACAACCGTCAAGCTCTGTTCCCTGGCTTTTCTAACCCTGGATTCTCCGAGACCGTCCCACCAGGACTGCACTCTCTGACGAGCAATCCTGATACCGTCCAGCACAGTGACACCATGCAAGTCGATGGACGTCGCTGTGCTCTGCTTCTGGACCAGGAGCTCAGCGGCAGCAGATGAAAGCATGTGAGAATTCTGTGCCTGTTCGTACGAACGCTCCCGATAGACAGCGGCAGCCTGCTTATACAGAGAATTCGAGCCACCTTTACGGAGGAGCTGGGAAGTATATGCGTCAGTCGCCCGCTTGGCGTCCCAGGAGGCTTGTGCTTTCTGGTTCATCTCTGCAAAATTAACACCAGTCGATAATGAAGATCCGGCCAACGGCTGCATGGGTGTCTTGAGCTCTAGCGTTCTGGCATTCCCAGCCGCCGGTGGCGCAGTACCCTCAATTTCATTGCTTGGCAAGGGTGTGAGGCGGTAGTCCAAGTCGATGCGCTGGACCCATGGATTCTTCACAAAGTACTTGCTCAGCATGCCGGCAATGTCGTCAGAGAATTGTGAAATGGAGCTGGTCACCTGGACCAGGGCGAGCAGGTAGTGATCTGGGATGTTGCGGTACTTGGAAGCCAGCGACTTTGCCTGGGCTTTGCCCTCAGCATCCCGAGCCTGAATTCCGTATGAAACGAACTGGTCGAGAATGTCCATTACGGTTGCGCCACTGGAGCACCGTTTCCTGTAGAAGATATCAGAGACTTGATCATACGACATGTCGATTCTATCGGCAATGAACGCAATCTCTTCCTCATCTACAATGGTACAGTGTCAGTAAGAAAAATCAAGAAAAAAGCGGCTGTGAAATGGGAATCGAGCTAACGTTTAATATTCTTCGCTCGGACAACCTGTCCGCTTGGGGGAGAAAATGATGTATCACCCTGGATGCTGTTGGCCCGTTTCTTGGCTTTTCTCTGTTTTTTTTTGCTCTTGGTATTGGTGCTGGTATCAACGTCATCAGGTTGAAAGAAGCCGTCGATCCCCTTTTCTCGTTGTCCCGTCGCCTCGAGAAACTGAATATTGAGCAAGATATCCAGGGCGATCTGGAGGTCACCGTTGGCCTTCTTCATAGCACTCTTGATATCGATTTCCTTCAACTCCGTGAACATGCCCCGCAGGTTGCTCAACTTGGTCTCATCGCTGTCATTGCTGAATTTAATGAGACTAGGCATCGCGGAGGATTGTTCTGCTGAGGAGGAAGATATTTCAGTGCCTTCAGAGGCTGAGCCCAGAGACTTGGGGACACAGTTGCTGGTACTCGTGACGGTGGCACTTGTACTCTTATCATCGTCAGGGTCGAAATTGACGTTCTGGGGAAGATTAGAGACGCCTGTCGCGTTGAAGCCTGTCGCTTCCTCAAAGACAGCCGACTGGGAGAGCCCGCTAAGGATCTCCTTGGCTGTTTGGTAGCCTTCGGACGAAGTTAAGTCATGATCAGTTGCAATTGCGACAATCAAGGGTTCATCCAAGAGGGATCTGAATGAGTCCTGCCAGTGCACATGAAATATCAGTATATAAATAATTTGACGAGTATTTCCCACGTCGCATATCATCTCGGGCTCCTCTCATCCATTTGAATCCCACGGTGTTTTACTAGGGAGGGCTTCAAGCATCGCTCGGGCCTCTGTCTCGTTTGAGACAATATGCCAAGCCGGGGAACGCTTTCTTCACTCACCACTAGACTCTGCATAGGATCTTGGTCACTTCCAGACGGCATGGTGTGAGCCAGTCCGCCAGCCGGCAAGAGGACGTGGGGAGTCGGATAAAAGCGTAGTGTAAGGTCTTGTGTTGGTTGAAGATCTCTTCAAATACAGCATGATCTAAGATGGGGCTGAAGCGATTTATATGTATGGCAATCGAAAGAGAAATATGACAGAAAACGCTGGTCTTTCCAGAAAAAAAAATATTATCCAACGCGTGAATGTTGATGGTCTGTTCAGGCAATTTCTGATGCCAGTAACCGATGACTCTCACATTGAATGACGGCAACTTAGGCCGGTCCAGGCCCCGATATCAAACAGCTCAGCCTGGCTCCGCCTGAATGTTAGGTCACGTGGGTATACTCTTTAGACAATAATGAAGTAAAAAAACCGTCGTCTCTCATCAGGTCTCACATAGTATGTACGATCCTGAAATACACAGGAATTGTACCTGAATTATTGATCGAGCATCTTCTCGAACGGCAGAAAGGGTGTCCTAAACTTTACTCGCTCAACTCTGAGCTGCCTGAACTGTGTTTGTTTGTCTCACACGAGACTCTCACGCGTGACCAACTCAAGTGCGACCGGGACCGCAGGAACCCGGTATATTTGCCGGGGGGACGGGCTGGCAACTCAGCCCCGTTCCACGAACATGAGGACGAGCAGAAAGGCAAACATTAGGCTTCAGTACAGACTCCATCGCCACCAGGCAGATACTATAAGGGTCATGCATTCATCCACGGGCGGAAAGAAGGTTCGGACAGGGCGGTACAGGTACAGGACTAATGCAGCCCCGGAAATCAAGGTTGGTGACGCTGTGCTGCAGACCCAATAAAGCAACACTTTACTCGATATATTCTCCAGCTACATAGGTATCTTATTATTCATGTATTAGCCAATGGGAAATACGACGAAAATTAGAATAGTTTATGCGTCGAATAGTTCACAGACACACATGTCGCATCTTAAATTGATGAGGCAGCCCGCCGCCATGTGTCATGCTGGTAGCGGTACTTGTACAGCCCCCCTGTCGAGTAGGTACGTAATGAAGGTACCTGGGTACCTACATGTCTAGCGCGCTGCGTTATCGATGACATGATGAGCTTCCCCATCCACCGCTAACACACTTGCTCCGACTTCTATCTAGCCGTATTTATACTCGAGCTGCCCTGCCATCAGCCGTCGATGCAGAGCTCCTATAGCCCCCGCGACCGTCCTTCAATGCAGCGCCCTTCGACTTAGAAGAAGCATCGCGAGTGCGCTCTACATCCATCTATCCCGCCCGGTCACCGGCCGACCATCCGGCCACCCACTTCGGCAATGCGTCATCGAGTCGCAAACACCCTTCTTACGACCTTGGCGCTGCTCACGGCATCTGTGAGCGGCGCCCAGAAATTAACGCCCGTACACGAGCCGGGTCGGTGCGCCTTCCGCGGCCACTGTGGGAAGCAGAGCTTTTTTGGCAAGGAGCTGCCCTGCGTCGATAACGGCCTGGCCAAGGATCCCGATGAGGAGTTTCGGAAGGAGCTTGTTGAGCTCTGCGGCGAGAAATGGAGCACCGGACCTGTGTGCTGCGAGCTGGATCAGGTATGGATTTGAGCGCCTCTTGTAGAGGTAGATACACCAATGAGTATCTTTCAACTGACTATTTCTCAGGTTCGAGCTCTCAAGTCTGAGCTGGGTACGCCCAACACGCTGATCGGATCCTGCCCGGCGTGCAAGGAGAACTTCTTCAACATGTTCTGCACGTTCACTTGCTCCCCCGACCAGTCTACATTTATCAACATTACCGATTCCGCTGCCAAAAACGGCAAGCAACTCGTGACCGAGCTCGACCAACTGATATCACAAGAGTATGGGACTGGCTTCTACGACAGTTGTAAGGAAGTCAAGTTTGGTGGCTCTGGAAGCAAGGCAATGGATCTGATCGGAGGAGGAGCCACCAACTATCATGATATGTTGAAGTTCCTGGGAGATAAAAAGCCTCTCGTCGGTTCGCCCTTCCAGATCAACTTTCCAGCCAACTATACCGAGCCAGACATGAGCCCCAAGGATATGAAACCCAAGAAATGCAATGACGAGGATCCAGCCTATCGTTGTGTGTGTGTGGACTGTCCTGAGGTTTGTCCCGAGCTGCCCGCAGTCAAGGACAAGGGCACTTGCCACGTCGGCGTGCTGCCGTGCCTTTCCTTTGCGTCAATCTTGGTTTATTCGGTTCTATTGTTCGTATTTACCACCATGGTCTTTGGGCATATTGCCTGGAAGCGGTACTCGAAGCGCCGGGTGGAACGAACAAGGCTGCTACACGAATCGTCCCACAGTGACGATGAAGATGAAGGCGGGCCTGTGCTCACCGAAGCCATGCGCGATCGCCCGACGAAGCGTTATCGCATCAACGACATCTGCGACAAGGCCTTCTACCAGCTAGGACATGCTGCGGCCCGTTTCCCCGGTGTCACAATCAGCCTAAGTCTGGTTCTTGTTGCGCTGCTCAGCGCCGGGTGGTTCAGATTCGATTTGGAAAAGGATCCTGCACGCCTCTGGGTCAGCCCATCCTCTCCTGCAGCACAGGAAAAGGCGTACTTTGACCAGAACTTCGGCCCCTTCTACCGTGCCGAAAAGATCTTCCTTGTCAACGACACTCAGCCATCTGGACCTGGCCCTGTTCTTAGCTACGAGACTCTCAAATGGTGGATGGATGTCGAAAAGAGCATCCAAAGACTCGAAAGTCCCATATATGGCAAGTATCTTAGTGATATTTGTTTTACGCCCCTCGATGATGCTTGTGTGGTTCAATCCGTCTCCGCCTATTTCAACGCCAAGGGTGGCCTAAGCCCCAAGTACTGGGAGGATGATCTCCGACAGTGCTCCAAGTCTCCTGTCGATTGCCGCCCCGATTTCGGTCAACCAATCGAACCGAGCATGGTGCTTGGCGGCTTTGATGACGATATCACACAAGCACGAGCTCTCACCGTAACATGGGTTGTCAATAACGCGAACGAGGGCAGCAATGCCCTTGCTTTCGCCATTGACTGGGAGAACGCGCTTCGGGATCGACTCCTCCAGGTTCAGCAGGAAGCAGCTGATAGGGGTCTCCGCCTCTCTTTCAATACTGAGATTTCCCTTGAGCAAGAGCTGAACAAATCGACCAACACCGATGCCAAGATTGTCGTCATTAGCTACATTGTCATGTTCATCTACGCCTGCATGGCACTAGGCACCCCGCTCAAGCATGTCTTCAGAAACCCTGCGGTATTGCTCGTCGAGTCAAAGGTCACTTTGGGACTCGTCGGCATCATCATTGTTCTCATGTCCATTGCGGCCTCTATTGGTTTCTTCTCCTGGGTTGGCCTTAAAGCAACTCTAATCATCGTGGAAGTCATTCCGTTCATTGTCCTCGCCGTCGGTGTGGACAACATTTTCCTCATCGTGCATGAGCTTGAGAGAGTCAATGTCAGCTGCCCCGATCAGATGGTTGAGGAGCGCGTTGGCCGGGCCCTGGGCCGGATGGGCCCATCAATCCTGTTCTCTGCCCTGACAGAAACTGTGGCATTCGCTCTTGGTTCCGCTGTTGGCATGCCTGCGGTCAGAAATTTCGCCGCTTATGCCGCCGGAGCCGTGTTCATCAACGCTCTTTTGCAAATGACAATGTTTGTTTCGTTCCTGTCTCTCAACCAAATGCGAGTGGAGGATCATCGCTGCGAGTTATGGCCATGGTGGCAAATCACCAAAGCCCGCATTCATCTAAACGGATCGAATGGTTATGCTGGGTCGGGCAGGACCTCTGACTATGACGAGGAAAGCTTCTTGCAAATCGTGATCAAGAACAGATACGCTCCAGCCCTGCTCACCAAGAAAGTCAAGACTGGTGTCGTTGTTATCTTCTTTGGTCTCTTCGCTGCCAGTCTTGCGTTACTACCTACTATCCAACTTGGACTCGACCAGAGAGATGCCATCCCAGATGGCTCCTATCTGATCCCATATTTCAATGATCTTTACGACTATCTCGAGATAGGACCCCCTGTCTACTTTGTGACCCGAGGTGTAGATACCACCTCTCGTCCAGAACAACAAGAGCTCTGCGCCAGATTCACAACGTGTGAGCCACTCTCCCTCGCCAACACATTGGAACTTGAGAGACAGAGATCCGATGTTTCCTACATCTCTGCCCCAACTGCCAGCTGGATCGATGACTTCTTCACGTGGCTCAATCCTATTTACGACAAGTGTTGTGTTGAGGACGGTGAAACTTGTTTTGCAAATAGAGAGCCTGCGTGGAACACAACCCTCTACGGTATGCCCGTAGGTGACGAGTTCATCCGCTACCTCGAGAAATTCTTGACCGCCCCGACAACATCAGAGTGCCCCCTTGGTGGGCAAGCCGCGTACGGGCAGGCAGTTGTTCTCGGTGATGATTATAAGAGTGTCAAGGCCACTCATTTCCGAACCGCCCATACCCCTTTGAGAAGTCAGGAGGATTTCATCAAGGCGTATTCATCCGCTCGACGCATTGCAGCGGACATCACGGCCCGCACTGGGGCAGACGTCTTCCCATACAGTATATTCTATATCTTCTTCCATCAGTACCTCGAGATTGTCGGCTTGACGGCTGGACTACTATCCGCCGTCGTAGGCATCATTTTCGTCGTCGCTTCGATACTTCTGGGGTCTGTGCTGACCTCCGCCGTGGTCACTCTCACTGTAATCATGAGCGTCATTGACATCATGGGTGCCATGTCCCTCTTTGGCGTCTCGCTGAATGCGGTGTCTCTGGTGAACTTGATCATTTGCGTCGGAATCTCTGTCGAGTTCTGCGCCCATATCGCTCGTGCGTTCATGTTCCCTTCCCGAACCGTTATGGAGAGCAACAACTTTGGCCTACGAGGCCGTGACGCCCGAGCCTGGACAGCACTGGTCAATGTCGGAGGTTCAGTCTTCTCCGGCATCACAGTCACCAAGCTTCTCGGTGTCTGCGTCCTCGCTTTCACCCGCTCCAAGATTTTCGAGATCTACTACTTCCGCGTGTGGCTGGCTCTGGTTATTTTTGCCGCCATCCATGCGCTCATCTTCCTCCCCGTCGCACTGAGCATTGCAGGAGGTCAGGGCTACGTTGACCCCGAGAGCGAGGGAACAGCCGCCCAAGACTTGACCGATCGACGATGGCGAGCGATCCGTGTTAACGATCAAAGTGACTCAGAAGATGAGTACTAGTTAGATACAATAGTGAACTATTATTTTGGGTTAACAGGAGAGCTTTTTTTTTTCAAATACATGGGATCGTATTATCTGGTTTGGTGGTGTTTTTGTTCAATACAGTTTGCCATTTTCTCCTCGTTTTTAGTTGATTATATTTCACTTCGGCTCATAATGTTCTCTAGCATAGAAGTAAAATAACATACTTCCACAAAGTTATCATTCCTCTGCTGGTCGCAGTGTTGATGCATTCTATGGTACTTTTCTTGTACATATCTACTATCGTGGGAGGCCAAAGGCCCATATTTATGCGGGAGGTAAGAACGAGGCATACAGAATGCCCTGGATGCCAGCGTACATGACCATGAACACGGTCACTCCCCATCCAAACTTCTGGGTCTGCTTGTCCATCAAGCACCTTGCGATCCACCAGTACCAGGGGATGTAGCCCGACGAGATCCTGTTGATAATCTGCACGTGGTACGAGGTGATGGCGAGCACGGCGACAAAGGCCTGGCTGGCGGCGAGGACCTGGACGAACATGCGAAACTGGGGGTTCTCGCCGGGTGAGACAAGCGAAGGGTCGCGGGCGAGCTTGAGTCCCGACGCAATGAGGAGGTAGAGGACCGGCGCAGCGAGGAGGAAGAGTGGGATTTGGTTCGGGGTCCAGTATCTCAGGAACCCCACGTTCCTATATCCGCCTTGTCAGCTTGCATACTGCCCAAATTCGATGTTGTTTTTTCTTACCAGTAATGCTCCTGCACGAAGCTGTAGATGCTAGGGATCGTATTGGAGCACCATGGCCTTGGATCGAATCCGTTCTCAGGGCTACAGTATACGCTCCATGCCCTGGCCTGAGGCACGATGGATCCCGAAGCTACCAGCAAACCACCGATCACGGGGGAGACGATGGTCAGGAGTGAGGAGAGCGACGGGCTCTGCAGGAACGCGTATGCGCACCGCAGGGCCTCCACGGCGAAGAGGAGGCCGTTTGCGAGGCCATTGCTGCGGAACCTCGTGGCGAGCCCGAACACGGCCCCCGCGCTCAGGACGTGGACGTTGCGCCCGCTGCCGTCCGGCTGGGCATAGCTGAGGGCGAAGAGGTAGCTGGCCACGAAGGACAGGCAGGCGAATATGGCCTCAGCGTAGGGCGAGGAGAGGAAGAGTCCCGCGGGGGAGACGATGTGGAGCACGGAAGCGACAAAGGCGAAGCGGCGGTCGCCCTTGGAGAGGAGCGCCGTGAGCTGGTAGAGGGCCACGACGCTGATCAGGTGCGACACGTGGGAGACGAGGATGCCCAGGAGCGGCTCGACGATGGAATCGTCACTGCAAACAACCGCCGAGCAGAGCCCGTGGCGGAGCTTGGCGATGAGGGCGGACAGCGCGGTGCTGAAGGCCCACTCCTGCTCGTAGAGCTTGGCCCCCAGGCGGGCGGCATGGACGTAGTAGAGGGCATCCCAACGGGTGAGCGTGCGGGCGAGGACGGGGACAGGGGTGGTGCCGGAGTACAGGTTGTGGAAGAAGAGCGACGTGGACGTGTCATAGTCCGGCGCGGCGGACGCGGCCAGCGCGATGGCGAGGAGGAAGGCCTTCCATGCGGAGAAGAGGACGGCGAGCGATGTGACTGGCCTGGCGTGGGGATCGACGAGGGCCATCTCTGGCGGCACCGTGATGCTATCTGGGAGTTTTAGGTTGAGCCCGTCCTGGGCGGAGGCATGAGTGAGGGCGAGATCTGGTTCATGCGATCTAAGAACATTCGATGCGTGGTCGCGGTGCTATAATTAGGCCCGCGGGGAGCCGTTGCAGGGGCCTATTTGTGGCTGCCCACCGGTTCGCATCCGTCTGTATCGATACGATTTACATTGCAATGATTGTCGGTACAGTAGTTGAAGTCAAGGGAAATTGAGCTATTAGTGGATTGTATCTTGATGAGGAATATTGGATTATCTGATTATGTTTACCAACTGTATGCCTGATTGAGTCTTGCGAATCATCCAACAATACGAAAACCGAGGTTGAGAAGTTAGCAGATGAGATTCTTGATAATCATGATGAGATTCTATCTGTGGTCACTTCACAACTAAACACACAAAACATTTACGAAAACACATGAGGAAAAAACCAGTACGCATGTTAAATAAGATCACAAACTGCCCTGCAATATAAAATTTATTATCCGGAAAAATCAGTAATGAAATGTGTTGAAGAAGAAGAAGAATAGAATATCACGATTGATGCCTCTAGGGTAGGTGATATAGGGCGATCCACCGTTCAGGTATCATGTCAAGCATGTTTCAGGTTCCGAAGTGACATACCTGGTCATTTTATTAGCCGTGATTACTCTGGACCAGGGTCACCAGGCAGGGCTCGTAGGGCTCCTTTCCCGCGCTGCGAAACCTGCGATGGTTACATCGTCGATTTTAGGGTGGGAAGAAATCTCAGCTTGCCGATCCAGTAAGCAGCTCGGTTGACATAATTTCATTTTATTCATACGTATTACTACCAGTTAAATTTTCTCCCCAGTGAGGATGGGCTGAGCCTCGTCCGTCGTCCACCAGCTGACGCCCTTCTCGCCGGGGTATGTATATCGGTCCATACTGTCAGGCTTCATCTCCACACTGTAGCCAGGCTCCGTCGGGGTCTGGTAGAAACCGTCCTTGATGACGGATGGGTGCAGGAAATGCTCGTGCAGGTGGTCCACGTACTCGAGCACCGACAGTTTGCCACTTACCACGACGTAGTCGATGGTGCTGAGGTGCTGTGTGTACTCTGGGAGACCCACGCCGCCAGAGTGCGGAACGATGGGGATGTTGTACTTTTTGGCGATTAGGAGCACGGCCAGGACCTCGTTGACACCGCCCATTCGGCAGGCGTCGATCTGGCAGACGTCGATGGCGCCGGCCTGGATCAGCTGTTTGAAGATGACACGGTTCTGGCACATCTCTCCCGTGGCCACACCGATTCCGTATGGCTTGAGCGCGTCGCGGACGGCCTTGTGACCGAAGATGTCGTCTGGCGAGGTTGGCTCTTCAATGAACCACGGCTTGAACTCGGCGAGCTGCTTCATGTGCTCGATGGCCTCCGGTACCGACCACACCTGGTTGGCGTCCACCATGAGGATGTTGCCCTTGTCATAACCGATCACGTCGCGGGCAATCGTCAGCCTCTTGCGGTCGTCCTCCACGCTGTTGCCCACCTTGAGCTTGAAGTGGCGGTAGCCCTGGCTGAGCGTCTCCTGCAGCAGGGCCTTCATCTTGTCCTCCCCGTAGCCCAGCCACCCGGCGCTGGTCGTGTACGCGGGGACGGCGCGGCTCTGCAGCGCCTCCTCGATGCGGGCGGCCTTGCCGGGCTCCTGCTCCTTGAGCAGGGCGACGGCCTCCTCGGGGGTGATGGCGTCGGTGATGTAGCGGAAGTCGATGCAGCGCACAAACTCCTCGGGGGACATGTCGGCGACGATGCGCCAGACGGGCTTGCCCAGGACCTTGGCCCAGAGATCCCACACGGCGTTGACGACGGCGCCCAGGGCGAGGTGGATGACGCCCTTCTCGGGGCCGATCCATCGGAGCTGGCTGTCGTTGACCAGGTGGCGCCAGGTCTGCCCCCAGTTGGCGACGAGGGCGGAGAGGGACCTGCCGCGGAGGCGCTCGGCGACATGGGCGATTGCGGCGCAGACGATGTCGTTGCCTCGGCCGATTGTGAATGTCTATACGGGTTGCATGTCAGGAATATGAGTCGGGGGAGTGGGTGAGTGAGAGAGCACCGACCATGCCATGTCCCGTGTAGTCGGAATCAGTCTTGAGAATGCAGTATGCGGATGAGTAGTCGCCGGCGGCGTTCATGGCGTCGGATCCCGTCTTGTCGAGAGACGTCGGGAACCGCACATCGCGCGTTACGAACCCGGTGATTGTGATTTCGGCCATTGTGGTGAGTTTTACAAGCAAACCCAAAAGATGGGCTGATCAACTACTCTGCTCTGAGGGTGGGTTTGAGATCAAGTGATGGGAATCTACATGCGAGGTTGGCACAGCACGTGGGGAACGAATAAATCGGATGAGAGCAATTGAATTGCCAGCAGAGGAGCTGCATGCCAGATATAAAAGTAAAACCCATCCATATATCATCATCTCCACGCGTCGGCGTTTGGCCGTACCGGATTCGGAGACCAAAAGTCGCGATGCATCATCCGACGACGGACAGTGGAGCCAAGATGGGTGACGTTCAGGAAAATAGGAGAAATCTGGATGCTGATTGATGGATAAATCGCTGTTAGTGCGGTGTTTGGTGCTTCAATGGGGACCTCGACGGATAAATTCTGGGGGCAGAAGGTCTGAAATATCCCGACGGTATTTCAAGTTGTTCTGGAATGGCCTTCTGAATAAATTCCCCGCAATGTGGCGTTCGCGATGGCTTCACAATGCACTTGTAATCAAGGCGTGAAAAAGCCTACGGAATCATTTCAGAAACCGCAGCTGTTCTGCTTGATGGACTGTTTGGTTGTGCTTGTTGAAAGCCCCTCCCCCACTCTCCCCTCATCGACGTGCTGATGCCCCTCATACGCGATATTAGGTAATATATCAGGTACCGCTAGCTGCAAGTGTTTCTGGCCTGTGCTCAGTCGAGAAGAGCCCTGGACGTTCACTGATATTATGACCCACCTCAATCAAATGCCTGGCTAGCATCGACATGAGATGTAAGACTTCATGTTTTTCGAAAATTACCACAAATGAATAACATGGGATGGCTGCGGAAAATATTGCTTTTTATTCAATCTCCATGGATATATAATCAGGTTCAATAATCATCATCGAGCTAAATCGCAGCTCCGTGTCGCATGCTCACTTGCCTGGTCCATACGGAGCTTACCAATGGTAATTAGATATTGCGGGTGAGTGGCGAGTGGCAATACCTTAAGTAATCCAGGGCTGCCGAACTGCCTTGGGATGCCGGTGCTTGGCGGCTTCACCACCAGCTGCGAAACTATTCCCAGGCACGACCAGCACAACCTCCGTGGTGTCGCGTATAGGACCCATCACCAGAGCCTGGCCCGCAAGGCATGAGCCGATCGCAGATATGGGCTAGTTATGTTGATGATGCATGGATGTTCAAAGTAAAATGAATGTATTTTCGGTTTGCTTATCGATTGGATATTTTGAGGACGAATGCGCATGGGCTTATCTAATTGGGCAAGTCCTTTGCTTGCTGGTTACTAATTGGGGCTCTCCGAATTCTGGGGATCTTCTATAGTAAAAATAGCAACCTTGCGTCCAAGGACGCAATAGGCAGTATTTTTCTAGAAGGCTTATGGATGAATCCGTTCAGCTGGGAGCGAGAAGTTCGCCAAAGGTCAATTGACGAGCCAATATTTCCCCCGTCGTAGATGATAAAAAGTTGCCTTCACTGCGATTCTCTGCCTGATAGTCAGTTTATTGATTAATTGTCCTGTTGCAAAAAGCAAGACTTGTCTTGGTGCCGTCATCGCCCACAAACCGTTCTGGTGGGTCCGGGGGCCGTGCGCTGAACACACCGAAAAGGGATCAGTGAACAAGTCTTCTCAGTTTGGCCGCCGTCCTCCAGCGGTTTGCTCACTACTGGCCCTGGATGATGACCCTGCTGCTGGCGGGTTTCCGTAGCTTTGGGCGATCAAGCACGAGGCTCTCACTATTCTAGGGAGCGGTAAGTGGGTAATTTCCGTATGCGTCTCGTTTTTTGGCCTGTGTGAGTTTGAGAAAGCTGTGACCGTCACCAAGATCACCCTTGTCCTCCGCGAGATGTGGCAAAATTTGAGATTGCTACTGCTAGTTTTCAGGCCCGCTGCCCATCTCCATCTCCTACAGGCGACTGAACAGCAGGCCTGGACGGAGGCATCGATTGCCTAGTGCTATTCCAGGCCTGTTTGGCTCGCTACGGGCTGCGTGCATGGAGCAATTACCGTGTATGTGTGCAGCTGCTCGCACTCGTCTTGGATGCTTAGGTAGGGAGACAGGACGACGATAGAAGATGAAAGAAATCACGCTGGTTGTCTTAGATGCCAATCAAGAGTATTGTTTGCCGTATAATAACTTTTCCCTCTCGCGAATCTTGTCCCCGTCTTCCAAACTCTCACAACACCATCCATGAAGCATTTGGCGACGCCCTATTCTCAGCTCTGACAGAATCCATCGCGCAGCGGCAGTTGGGATACTTACCGATTGAGCGTGTACCTGCAGGCGAGCCAGGTACCTTGTTTGTTTACATCCAGGGCTGTGGCTATCTACAGCAGCATTTACAGGGCTGTCAACGAACGGTCTCCCACTGACGGTCGGCTTCAGTCAGCATCTGGGGCCAGGGTCCGGGGTCTGTCAGTCTCCATAACGGGTCCTCCTTCTCACGGCGCTCAACACCACAAGCCAGTTCACACCCAATTTCGCTGTCGAGCCGAGCATAGTCGGGGGTCGCAGCTCAAGCTCAGCAGCAGCCTTACGGCCTGTGCGCTCCCCAGTTTTACCCATTCTGACACTGACCTTGCCCTTGGGTCTGTTGTTTTGGTGATCCGGACGCATAGCAAGACCCAAGGTGAGCGTCCGCGGCCGCACGGTTTGGTCTCTGGGCCCTTTTTTTAGAGTCATCGTGAACGGGCGGGCCAGAGCATCTACACCAGCTTCGTTTCCATAAAGGCACCGGTTCCCCAGCCCAACATCATGAGATAATCCAGACATACAACAGCAATAACGGTAACGAACAATTTCCTTTGGTCTTTTCCTTTGGTCTTTTTCCTTTGGTCATTTCCTTATTTCCTTTTTGTATTAGATAGAATTGCATCAAGCTATTTGATATAGCTTTTTTTTTTTGTTTGCACTTCTTTTCTTTTATAATTTTCATTTTCACATTCACATTCAGCCAAGATGCTCCGAACATCGCCACGCACAAACAACAAGACCTCCTCGCCCCGATCAAGGGCTTGGTGGTCCAAGAGGCCTTCCGAGGACAAGACTGCTACTCCTACTCCAGAGCCCAGCAAAGCAGCCAGGTCTGCTCGATCACAGCGACGAAACAGCTTTGGTTCCCGATACAGCCCCGTCAACGACCCGCGAGTGGTGAGCTTTCTCGAGTCTAATGCTCTCGTCACTGGCCCTGATGGAGTCGTCGTCCGCCCTCCTCGCAACGGTTCCAAGGCCATCGAGATTGAGTCTCGATGGAAGCAGGTTCACTCTCCTCCAACCCAGGAGGTTCAGGGCCTTGGCCTTACTTCGGATTCCGCCAAGGAATCCCGACCTAATCTTAAGAAACTTCAAATGCTGGTTAAGATGCCCAGCTTCTCCTCCAAGAACAACGCATCTCCCAAGTCTCCTCACCAGAAGTCCAGGTCTGAGGACTTGAGGCCTACATGGCAGACTGAAGACTACAGGCCCCGACCTTACGATCTTAGGCCTTATAATGCTATCAAGCCCCAGTCTGAGGAGCCCAAGCCTCTTCCTCTCACCAGGAAGATGTCCAACCTTGATGAGCTGGCCCAGCGCTACCAGAACATGATGGAGGTTCGCGGTGAGAGCAAGGCTCTTCCCTCGCTCCCCACCCCCCCTACGACTCCTCCTACCGAGTCTGAGGAGCCCCTTCTGCTTCTGCCTCAAGCCTACTCCGGCTCCCCTTCCACTTCTTCCGAGTCCCAGTATGAGCCCGAGCCTGTCCTCCGACAGTCGCGTGCCCAGCGATTCGGAGCCAGCCTTGAATCCGAGAACCTCAAGCAGATTGACGAGCAGGGCATTCACCCTCTCCAGGCCC
Organism: Clonostachys byssicola; assembly: GCA_902006505.2. Classification (NCBI taxonomy): domain Eukaryota; kingdom Fungi; phylum Ascomycota; class Sordariomycetes; order Hypocreales; family Bionectriaceae; genus Clonostachys; species Clonostachys byssicola. Next base: position 231,109 of record CABFNO020001451.1, on the reverse strand, counting down.
ACCCATGGAACTATCTGTACGAGAACCCCCAGGCTGCTGAGATCGAAAGCGACAGCGACAGCGACAACAGCACCGCTTCCGAAGGCAGCTCCAGGACATTCAGCATTGGCAGCCTCTCTCCTCAGTCCGATGTCACCCTCGTGGCCTTCCCTCACCAGGACATGCCTTTCAAGGAGGATGCCATCTACTTCAAGCCTGTCTCCTTCGGTCCTACCCCTCCTGCTACTCCTCCTCAGGACTACAAGCCCAGCGCTGCCTTCGGCTCTCCCGCAATCGGCATGTTGGCTCAGGACATGGTCTGCTCTCTGGCCGATGCTTCCCCTCGAGCTGGCAACAAGTTCGACAAGATGCAGGTCGACATCATGATTGAGACCTACGAGCGCCTCCGCGACAACATGGCCGCCATGGGTGTCAGCCAGGAGGAGATGGGCAACGCCAAGGCTGGCTTCGACTGCTGGCTCTCGGCTCTCAACTCCATCCGCTGCGCCATGGGAGAGGACAACAACGAGTGCACTTGGATCTAAAAAGTGAAACAACACAACCAGTAGCGGTGTTGAATCTTCTGCTACATGCAAAGCTGGGAACGAACGGGATGAGCGATAATATTTCATTTCCTTTTCTTTTTCCTTTTCTATCTTCTTTCTCATCTTCACTTCTTTATTGGCCACAATCGTCTGGGACGACGACTGGCATTCAGACATTAAGTCCCCAGGACGGGATATTTCCCCAAGCAGGGACACTCATTCTACGATCTTCTTTTTCTTCTTCTTTTTTCTTCTTCTTCTTTTTCTTTTGTCCCACTTCTTCTTCTTCTTCTTCTTCTTCTTCTTCTTCTTTTCTTCTTCTTTTTTCATGTTCAAACTTTACATACCCACGATTTCTTTTCTTCAGCCTTTTCTTCTTTTCTTCTTTTTCTTCTCTTCTTTATGAGATATTCTCGCTCACCCTTCTTCTTCTTCACCACTACCAGTGTTTGAGTACACTTTGGACCGGAAAATTGTGCGATTATGTATATACCCAATTTCCTTTGTCGAGAAGCGACTTTTTTGCATTTTCATTTTCTTTTGTCAATTGGAGCATTTGGTTTCTTTTGTCGGACTGCTTTCTAGCATATGGCGCCCGGATATAGGCAGCCAAGAATTAGCATAGACTTATGAGAACTTCCTTTGTCACCTTTACATTTATGGTCCCAACTGATGTGCATGTATCGTAAACACTTGAAAAGCTAATGGTTTCACATAAGTAAAAAAAAGACCAAGCGCATCGATCGGTAAGAGATTGATTGATTAATTCCCGAAGGAAGGAACTTGGGTTGATCGAGAGCTGTGGGGGCGGAGGCTGATAAGTGATAACGGTCTTATAATAATAATCTGACGTCTGTCCGTGAACGATCTCCCATCTCGCGTTTCAGGCGCTGCTTCCTCCAACCCATTGCACCTTGGAACGGCGCCCGAGGCACGGCGACATCGATAATCGAGCAGCTATGGAAGACGAATTTGGCGCCGACGACTCCTTGCTGGAGGCCATGGCTGCTGCGGCGGACCGGGTCTCGTCGCAGCAGTCTAGAGCTGGTTCATCGCAGCGAGCCGTGCAACAGCCCACGCCTCAGAAGATCCAGCAGCCAACCCCCCAGCGAATGGATAAACCTCCGCCGACGAGCTCTTCGGGATCCAAGATCGTGCAGCCGACACCCCAGGCGCTCCCTTCGAGGGGGGCTGGGTCGCACATTCTCGTCTCGCCGCGCCAGAGGGGCAATCCGATCCTGACTTTCATCCGTGGCATGGGTTGGGAGTACAGCGATATTCCGGCAGACTATGTTATGGGACAGACTACATGTGCACTGTTTCTGAGGTTCGTAAATCCGGGGGACCGGCGTTGCGCGTATCGTGCCATGATGTGAGGCTGACCGTGAGCTTACATAGTCTTCGTTACCACCGATTGCATCCCGAATACGTCTACACCCGAATCCAAAAGCTCCAAGGCAAATACTCGCTTCGTATTCTACTGGTCATGGTCGACATCCCGAACCACGAGGATTCGTTGCGAGAACTATCCAAGACATCACTGGTGAACAACATCACCATTATCCTGTGTTGGTCTGCCGCCGAGGCTGGCCGTTACCTCGAACTCTACAAGTCCTACGAGCACGCAAGTTTCACAGCCATCAAGGGGCAACAGGCAACAAGCTATGCCGACAGACTCGTCGAGTTCGTGACAGTGCCTAGAAACCTCAATAAGTCGGACGCGGTTGCTCTCGTCGCCAACTTCGGGAGCTTGAAGAACGCAATCAATGCGGACCAGGAGCAGCTGAGCATGCTCAACGGCTGGGGAGGTGCCAAGGTCAAGCGATGGTCCAAGGCAGTCGAGGAGCCCTTTAGGGCGAGAAAGGCTACCAAGAAAGCCGTGCGCAAGCCGCCGGCTGGAGGTAACGTTGCCCAGAATGCAGCTCGTAACGCGCTTCTTGAAGATGCAATTCCCGTCTCCCGGGCGATGCAGGCAGACTCCACACCGACAGCTTCGAACCCCTCCAAGGCAGGTCAGTTCCAGCTCATGGGCGACCTGGATGACGATGACGAGGAGGAGGAAGCAATGCTAGCTGCAGCTATTGAGGAGTCGCGCCGTGCAGCTCAGCCAGGTCCTTCGGTGCAACCCCAGCAGAGCGAGCAGAGCCAAGACAAAGATCATTTGAGCGGAGGCATTGCTGCTGCTCTGGCAAAGTTGAGGGAAGGTAATTAATGGTCGAGCATAATGCCCGAGCCCACACACACATATGCACACCCCCTTGGAGCCAGTTGGTCTCGTGAATGATTTAGAGCCAAGGAATCTTGATGCGCCGCGAAAATACCGAGACAGCGCCCAACCCCTCAGAGCCAACCATAGCCTGGTTGTTCTCCGATTTATCGGTGCATATGCTCCAGGTTCCGACCAGCAGAAGACCTTGTGAGCCCCAAAACAAGTGCCGATTGGGTTGAGAAAGTGCGTCAGTTCGAGCCCACGATAAGGACCATGGCTGTCCACTCTGGACAAGACTCATAGCATGGATCAACAGGCTCGCAAGCTTTTACTTTACCTATGCGCTTGACCGGTGCCTACCAACCACAGGTTGCACAGCATAGAAACTGTTGCATTGGATGGCACCTTGCAATCAGGGTGGTCCGATGAGCATGTCACTTGCTTCTTCAAGAATTTTGTCTCTGATGCTGCCGAAGCTGGGAGCCGGTGCGGGGAGTCGCATCAGGCACTTGATTGCCCAGCGTTCGGGGCTGCAGGGGGACGAAGTCAATCATTTCGATAATCGGCAGGCGGCTGCAGGGTCACATCACCACCCATTGCCATGACCTAATGAGGAGGTTGCTTACTTGGAGCGATGGCATCTTGTCACATGGGTGAACCTTGACAGCCAGAATCCCCCGCTATACTGCTCCATACCGCCGCATACTCTCATGCCCGATGTGCGCCGCTTTGCCTTCCGCAAGGTTGGCTTTTCACTAACTGCGGTGTGATTGGGTGGGTGTGCGAGAATCGATGGTTAGTTGAGCCTTTGAGGGGGACGAATTCTGGGGAGCGAATTACAGCATTCTGAAGCCAAGAAATAGACGGACGGTTCGTAGTACGATACTCGGCGGTCAATAAAAATCGAGCAAAAATGGCCAATTATTCCTTATGTCTGATATCATTTCAGAGCTTTGCCGAATGACACTATACACTCTGAGATGCATATCGCAGTGGTCACGGTGACACTTCTGCGATCCCTGAGGGCCGAATCCAGGCACCCTCGGGATTACAGCATTTACCTCTTCTTCACACCTGCCTGATGGAACCCTCTTGCAGTATTTTGCGTCATACGGCATTGATGGGGGATCTTTCGTTCAATCGCCTTTTCCCCAATTGGGGACTCCCTTGAGTTGGAGCAAGGGGCGTCATCTGATGTTCAATATGTCTTGGAGTCTATAAAGACCCCCTGATACCCTGGCTGGTGTTTCTCGGCTTGCCACGGTCAGAAGTGTTAGTCCCTCTGAGACCTCATCTTTTTCTCTACGAGGCCAACTGCTCACTTCATTGATCCGCACACTTCACCACCATGCGGTCGATTCAACTCTGTCTCTCGGCTCTGGGGCTTGCATCCACTGCACTCGCCGGGCCTCAGTTCCACCACCGGCGAGATGGAAGCTCTAATGAAGAGAGAGTTGCAGCCGTCAAGGAGGCTTACAGGACAGCGTGGCAGGGCTATTATGATTATGCCTTCCCCAACGATACGCTTCACCCGGTGTCGAACGGATATGAGAATGACCGGTAAGGGCTGCAGTGAAGAGATGAGACGAAAAGCCTTCTAATAGTTGTATAGGAATGCTTGGGGTGTGACAGCGTTCGATTCCCTCAGCGCATCAATCATTCTCGGCGATAAAGAGAGTGTGAATCAAATCTTGGAATTCGTTCCCACAATCGATTTCACCACCACTGCTAAGTCTGGTGAATCGATCTCTCTGTTTGAGACCAATATTCGATATTTTGGTGGTCTCCTGTCAGGTTTGTTGGTAGATGCTCTTTTGTCTGGGACATTTGGCTGACGGCAGTAGCGCACGATCTACTCACACAAGCGCCATGGAGCGATCTGGTCGATGATAAGTCACTTGTTGACAACCTGTTGAAGCAGGCAGTTAGCCTTGCGGACAGTATCAAGTTCGCTTTCGACACCCCTAGTGGTGTCCCAGACCCCACCATCTATCTCAACCCTGAGCCAAAGCGTGCAGGTTCCTCAAGGAACAACATCGCTGAAGTTGGAACACTCGTCTTGGAGTGGACCAGGCTCTCTGATCTGACCGGGAACCCCGAGTATGCGCAGCTCGCCCAGAAGGCCGAGTCGTACATTCTGAAGCCAACTCCGGAGAGCGGCGAGCCGTTCCCCGGATTGACCGGAACCTATCTCAACCTGACAGACGGCACCTTCATTGACAGCTCTGGTGGCTGGTCCGGGCTGACGGACAGCTACTACGAGTACTTGATCAAGATGTACCTCTACGACCCGGAGGAGTTTTCCTTCTACAAGGACAGATGGATTGCCGCTGCTGATTCTACCATTGAATATCTGGCATCACACCCAACTTCCCGCGAGGACATCACCTTCCTGTCTCAGTATCAAGGAACCCAGACCATTCCCAGCTCTTCTCATTGTAAGTCGACCCCCCTTGTCGCGGTCGTCTTCATCAATACTGACCGCAAATGCAGTGGCGAGCTTCGCAGGAGGAAATTTCATCCTTGGCGGCATCCTCCTAAACGAGCAAAAGTACATCGACTTTGGCGTCACGCTCGCTGAGTCCTACTTCGAGACCTACCGCGGGACCGCCGCCAAGATCGGCCCCGAGGGCTTCAGGTGGACCGACAGCAAGCTCCCCGTCGACGGCACCATCAACACCAACCCGCCCGCGGGCCAGGAGGCCGCGTACGCCGAGGCCGGGTTCTGGGCCACCTCCAAGTACTATATCCTCCGGCCCGAGACGACGGAGAGCCTGTACTACGCGTACCGCGTCACGGGCGATAGCAAGTACCAGGACCTCGCCTGGGAGGGGTTCCAGGCCATCACGGCCGCGACCCGCACGGGGAGCGGGTACGCCGGCTTGAACGACGTGACGGTCGTCAACGGCGGGTTCATCGACAAGATGGAGAGCTTCTTCCTCACCGAGACGCTCAAGTACTTCTACCTCATCTTCTCTGAGGAGTCGGAGGTCCAGGTGCACAAGGACCAGCCCAACAAGTGGGTGTTTAACACGGAGGCGCACCCTGTCAAGATTCGGGGTTATTAAGCCCGAGTTTGCGGCGTGGACTCTAGTTAAAACGTATACAGTCTTTAAATAAATGGCCAAGTTATTACCACTTGAACTTCTTGGGATGTAAATCGGGTGATATATTTAGGTGAAGAGTGAGCGCATATCTTTCATGTCACGATCTTGTTAAGACCGCCCACTCGTTCTGGTCTTGGAATCTCTCGGCCTAAGGATCTACTTTGTCACTAAAAACATGGCATTGCCACAGGGCAACTTCTGTTATCTTAGACACTGCATCGTACGCCAAGTGTATTTGGTGTTCATCAAGAGTCGGGCTCTGCGGCGGGGCATTAAACAGGACCGATTTTCCTTTTCTCTCCTTCTTAATGTGGCGATCACCAGAGATAATCCAAAGCGGCTCTATCTCAAAACACATCAAATATGCAAGCCTCTAGCCAGTCGAGGGACTTCTCGCGGCAACGAAACCGCTGACAGCACAACAGATCTAGCAATCTAGACTCCAGATATACTGGCTCACACAAGAAAGACTGGCTGACTTCCACATACTTGATTATAGGGCTAAGCTGCTAGATCTGTTCCGCTATCAGCGGCTTCGTTGCCGCGAGGAGAGCCCCGACTGGCTGGAGGCTTGTATGTTTAATGTATTCGATGTAGAGCTGCTTTGAGTTATCTCAGGTGATTGTTATTAAACTTTCTAGGACCTGGTCACTTGCCCTGATCCGGCCATGTCCCGGAAGGGGAAGGGGTATACTTCATATGCTGATGTTGCGGCTTGGAGAGAGGTAGTTGTGATTTGTGGTGGTTACGAGCTTCCCCTCTTGGGGGTCATGACCAAGATATATATACTGACCAGCCCTTGGTAGAGTTTCTCTAAGATGCTGATGCCTACGCCTAGCTTCTGTGTGTTAAGTTTAGACTTTCTTGATGTGGAAGGTTTAGGTTGGACGGTAATTCGTGTTCAAGATAAATTTTTGTACGATGTAGTCATGTCTGTAGCCTAATCTGAGGATATCCGTGCCTTATGGCGAACAAAGAAAAATCATACTTCAGTCTCAAAACTTAATTCCATTGACATAAATTTTCAGTTGCATATACGCAGATGAAGAGAAGGTTTATGTTGGAAACGTTGGATGGTTGGGGATAGCTCAGTGTATCTAGTGCATGTTGTGAATCAGCCAATCAGACAGTTGTCCAGCACCCTACTCCACCTGGTGTGACCAGAAAGGGCGAGAATGTGGCGGTGCATCACAATTTAGCCACAGTGACGTATACAAACGCCACACTGCCACTTATATCAGAGCGGGATGCGCCAGATTCACCCCTCTCAATTTGAAAACCTCATCCAGAACAGAAAAGATTAACAAAGAAAGAAAAAGAGATAAGACTGACGCCGTTATCTTGATTATATCAACAAATCTCATCATGGGTCTCCCTCAATTCACCAAGCCCTCAACCGACAAGGATGACCAGAGCTCGCATGCTCAGCAGCCGCAACAAGGAGCAGCTGTGGGTGCTGGCGCCAACACAGGCGCTGGAGTGACGCGCGAGAAAACCGAGGCGGAGAAGGAGGCCGATCGCCTCTATGAGGAGAGAATGGAGGATGAGTACGCCAAGCGCGAGGGCGGCGCATAGGCCCTTTTCGATCATTACCAAGAGGACGCAATGAGTTACGAAGAGCCTTGAACTTGCGTTGGCTGAGTTAAGAGCTTGTACTGTGGGATATCTTCACTCTTAATTTACAAATATATTGGCGGGTCAAGCTGCTGCTTTGTGTTTGCTGGGACTGTACTTGAATAATTAGGAAGACCGTGCTCTGTTGAATGGCCATTCATGTCCTTTGGAATCAAATGATAGGTAAGATGGCAAGGGTTGACATACGACTACTCACCATATCTATTTGAAAGCTGTACTGAAGCAGTCAGTCTTCTCCTGGCAGACTAGCCGCGGCGGTCATTGCATACAATCTTGCTCTTCAGTTTCTCAATAGCAGGTAATTAAATACGTTCCACGAGATATGCGACCAATAACCAAAGTAGACGCTTCACACAGTTTAGTACATTTAATACAGGCTTTACGTCTCTTTTATCTAAGAAGCCTTTCCGCTTGGATATGAGTAGAAACCGAGGCTACATTGAGATCAACAAAAATAATATAATAAATTCTAGTTATGTGTCACACACTGTAGAAGTTCTACACTCTCTCGCTCATCTCCTATTATCCTTGCAAAATTTTGTTTCTTTCACTTTTGAATGCTGCTAGCTGACATGTGTCCTTGCGATCACCTTTCTTAGGCACCTTGGCGTTCGGTCTTGATATCGTAATCTCCCGCCCCTCTATGTTAGCACTCATACAGGAACATCTTCACTCTGAATTTGAAAAACTGATGGCGGATTAAGATGTTGGGAAATATGAGGCGACCAAAGTAAGCTTCCTGAAATGGGAAGTTGAGCGTCAAATCTGTACCAACAAACAACACGCGTTCCACGTTTTAGCACTAAAAGAGAATTATGTCGCGAAACCTTCCATGCGGATAAAACCAGAACCCGCTAACTCTTTGTTCCTATGCCCAGCCACTATCATACATGTCTCATATATGCTGTAGTAAAGACCCAAGCCAAGGCTATTTCTCAAAATGAACATTGTCCGTTAAATACTCCTTCTCGATTATCACACACGCGTAGGACGAAGACGGTGCTCTGCCACCATACTCCGACCGGCAGTTGGCTTGATTCTGCTAACCGACCGCCCGTTTTAGATCTAAAATTCTCTGCTTTCGCCAATATCACAGACGTCGAAGACCCCTTCCTCAGCGATCTCTCTGCGCTTCAACGCCTCTTTCAAGAGCTTGGGTGGCTCCAACACATCTTCACTAGTCAGCGCCCAAGTGCCCCAATGGATACCCATGGCACGTTTGCACTGTGTGTCGCGGAAGATCTCTACTGAGTCGAAGGGGTTGGCATGCATGCCTGAAAAGGCAGCACGGGGGTGGTAAGCGCCAATGGGGATGAGACCCAGGTCAAACGGGCCTCGCATATCTCCAATCTGCTTGAATTGTGGGCAACGGGGCAAGGAGGCGAACTCTGGCCCATAGTCGTCAACGCCCTCGGGCACCAGGGGAACGGCGCGGTAGCCTGTGTCGCCGCCGAACCAGACGCTCTTCTCCCCGGTGCGGACAGCCCAGGAGCACCACAGGGTGGTATCCTTGTCAAATGGGCTACGAGCAGATGTGTGTTGGCAAGGGAGGCAAGACACACGGGCCGTTATTGTCTTTTCCTTATCTTCTTCTCCGTCTTTCACGGTAATAGTCAGATCGGCGTCTTCCCACCAATCTAGCTCTGTCACATTGTCGATGCCCGACTTTCGGAACCACTTTTCGAGCCCGAGTCCGACAAAGAACTGCACCTTGGGATGGTATTTTTGGATTTCGACGACTGAGGGGTGGGAGAGATGATCGTAATGGCTATGACTAATGACGACGGCGTCGATAATGGGGATGTCCTTGAGCTGGCAAGGAGGCTCGGTATATCGTCGAGGACCGATCAAAGAAGCAGGCCATGGAGAGCAGCAAGGCTCAAACACGGGATCGAAGAGTACGCGCACGCCGGATGGGAACTCGACGTAGTAGCAGGCGTGGCCCAGCCAGGTAGCTCGGATCTTGTTCTCGGCCTGGCCGGCTTCGCGATTGGGAAGCCAATTGGGCTTGACGACGGGTACAGTAGGAGGGGTGGTGTCGGGGAATTTCAGGTTTCCCGTGAGTCGTGCCCTGGGGAGGATTGGATTAGCTTCTCGCTTGCCATCGCATGTAACAGGGTTGGAAGCTGTAGGGAGGAGACGTACCATATAACATGCTTAAGAACGTCGGGGTCCTTGTATGATGGGTACGGGTTTCTGAAGCCTGTGACGACTCCGTTCTTTCCTTTGACGATGTGGTGGGGGTTGGAGACTGCATCTTCGGGGATCGAGCTGCGACCTGGAATTTTGGAGACGGACGTGGTGTATGAGGCGGTGGCCATTGCTGCCGCGACTGCTGCCGGTACAGGCAGCTAGCTTACCATGCAGATACGGTGCAGTTGACAGCTAGTACTTTGCGGGGGTGAGATGGCTGGGAGAAGAATGGCATGAACAAGGTGAGAGGAAACGAGAGCGAGATAAACGGAAGAGGAGGAGGTTAAAAAAGAACCAGGGCCGGCGGAGAGGGCGGGGGGTGGGAAGGGCAAGGAGTCAGCGAGGCCTTCGCCGCAGCTGCGACTATCTACCTAATATATTGAGGGCGAAGTGGAATGTTGGCCGGGCTTCACTAACCGACTACAGGTGGCACAGGTTACGGTGGGATGCGGCTGCAGTTTGATTTCTTTTTTCTGTGCCGTGGCGTGCGTCGCGTGTTTGCGAAGACCAGTGATATGTCGCAGAGGCGATCTATATCTTTTTCTTTTCTTTGTCCTGGCTGCCGACCATCCATTCTACTGCGAATGGAGTTGGAGAGGCGGCCGCAACTGCACCCGTCTCCCCACAAATGCATGATGCCAAAGCTACTCAGTTCAGCTCGCTACTAGAGCCAGTGATCCACGCCCTGAATCATGGGCCGGGGGAGGTCCGAGGCCATGGGTCCAGCACTCCCCTGAGGCATCTACAGTATTACGCATGTCGGGGAGTCAGTATTTACCGACGCGGCCTGGCCCTGGTCCATCTCCTGCCGAGACCTTTGGGCTGATGGCCATGGCGACGAACCCCGGCGCAGTGGCTGGGTAATATTGCAGCCACGGACAGTGATGCGATGTGACAGTGAGATGAGCAGCTGCTTCCTTCGCTTCCCCCATCGCACTCGCCTGCTTAAGGCAGGAAGCTAGCCTGAAACTCCCTGCAACCAGCTCACCGCGGCCCCGTCGCCAATGTGCTGATTGGCGACGCAATTCCAGTATTATGCAGGGCCTCCACGTGGAGTTATGCACGTTATATCCACCTGGAGCTCCTGGTGCTCCGTGCCCGTCCTCTGCTGCTCTGGGCTGGATGTAAGAGGTATCTCCGTTCTGGTCCTCGGGGCTAATAAAGGAAGTAGGTTACTGCACTGGGCATTTTTAACAAGACAGGAGTTCGGGGTATCAATCCGCTCGCCATCGCCGGTCGCTCCGGCCCATCCGCTCTCCCTCCGGACAAGAGAAACCAACGCCCAGTTGGACGGATGAACGCCTGCGAATGCAAAGGCGACAACGACGAGAAACCATGGAAGTCAACAGCAACAGGCCTCCCCACATGGTCCGAGGCCTGTCCGTCTGGGACGAGTCGGCGACACATACTCTTCCCCTGCTCCCTTGCCTGCCCTAGTTTGTCCTGGCCAAGATACGAGTAGCTGAGGTAGTATCTGTACCTGAAGTACCTGATCTGGACATCCACCGATGATACCACGTTGATGTAGTACTGCAGGGTTTCCAGTTTGATATTAGCAAGCATAGCAACAGCAAATCAATACGCAAGTTTCTGCGATTGATCAAATCGAAATAAGATTATGTTTGGTTGATTTGCGGTTGATAGATACTCGTCGAGATATTGAGATTATCGCAACGATAACGCGGAACGAACCCGGCAGTGGATCGCCTAATTTCCCCCGTTGCAGTGGCCGCTCGTCTCGACAGCGGAGGACACAGAAGATTAGCCAAAACAGGTAAAATGTCAAAACAAAGTACAAACTTACCAATACAAGCGCATGTCAAAATTGGTTTCATTTATTCAAATTTGATTTGGTTTTAGTTTGGTTGCTTGGAAGCGATGCTGAAGCGAGCCAGGATGCAACAGGCCATGGAAGCACTCGACTTGTCAGATCAGCAAGACGAGACCGCGGTCCTTGCAGCTCCCAAACTTCCAATCTCAGAGGCTCAAGTCAGGGGGCACACAGCATAACTAGAAAGGAAGCAGATTTTAAATCCATTCTAACATGGTAAATGTTAACTGAAGTACATGATTCTTCCTCTCCTCAAATGATCTAGTCCGTGATATCATTTTTTTAACCCTGCAGATAACTGCCCTTATATAGCAAGAGAGGCACGGTGCACAAACCACAACAGAAAGAAATAATCATCCAGAAATGAACAAGAAGATACAGGGCAGAAAGCAAGAGAGCTGGGCCTCTATGTATGCAAATATGAACTCCAATGACTCCAGAAAACGAATGCTCGCGTCCATCAAAAAGCCGTGGCCATTTTTTTTTGTCAATCATCCTCAGGCGACCTACTGCTCAGAGTCCTCCAGCCTCAAGAAAGACTTGAACAGTTTCGACTCCGTGCAATCCTCGTACGGGTATCCAATATCCTGCAGGAACTTTTCCAGCTCCTCGACGTCCTCGTCAGGGCAGATGATGCCAGTCAGGCATTTACCCATGTCTCCGCCCGAGTTGCGGTAGTTGAATAGACTGATGTTGAACCTGGGTCGCAGGACCTCCAGGAACTTCTCCAGCGCGCGGGGGCGCTCGGGGAAGTTGAACATGTAAAGCCTCTCGTTCTTGACGCCCGAGACGCCTCCGACCAGATACCTGATGTGGCTCTTGGCCAGCTCGTCCTGAGATACGTCCGTGACCTCCATGCCACCCGCTTGGATGTTGTCCATGAGACGCTTGAGCTCTTCCTTCCTCTCCTGGGGAGGCGCGAGCAGGGACAGACCGAAGAAGACGTTGGCGATGCGATCGGTCGCGTAACGGTACGAAAACTCGGTGACGGGGTTACCCATGATGGTGTCAACGAGCTCGGCGAACGCCTGCGGGCGCTCGGGAATACGGACGTGGAGCAGGGCCTCCTTGCCGCCTCCAATCTTGGCGCGCTCGGCCACGAATCGGAATCGGTCAAAGTCCATGTTGGCTCCGGAGGTGACTGCGATCATGGTCCGGCTCGGGTCGCGGGGCGGGTTCTTCTCGACGTACTTCTTCAGACCGGCGATGGAGAGCGCACCGGCGGGCTCCAGACCACTCCGGGTATCGTCATACATGTCCTTGATGGCGGCGCAGATCTCATCGGTCGTCACCTCGACCACCTCGTCTACGACCTCCTTGCAGATGCGGAACGTCTCCTCACCGACGGTCTTGACAGCCGCGCCATCTGCGAACAGGCCGACGCTTGGCAGCACGATGCGCTTGCCCGCCTTTAGGGACTGCACGAGGGCGTTCGCGTCGTAGGCCTCGACGGCGATGATCTTGACATGGGGAGCCATGCGCTTGATGTAGAGGCCGATTCCGGCAATGAGGCCACCTCCGCCCGCGCAGCAGAAGATGGCATCCACCTTGGCCATGTTGGTCTGGCCGAAAAGCTCATTGCCGATAGTCCCCTGACCGGCAATGACATATGGGTCGTCGAAGGGGGGGATGTTGATGAGCCCGTCGATCTTTTCCCTCCGCGAGCACTCCTCCTTGGCGGCGTCGAAATCGGCGCCGTGCAAAACGACATGGCCTCCCAGACGGGCGACGTTCAGATGCTTGATGGCGGGGGTGGCTTCGGGCATGACGATGGTCGCCGGGATCCTCAGCTTGCGCGCCGAGAAGGCCACACCCTGGGCGTGGTTGCCGGCGGAGCTGCAGATGACGCCTCGCCAGCTTTTTTTAGGGTCGAGATGGGCCATCTTGTTGTAGGCGCCGCGCAGCTTGAAGCTGAATACGGGCTGCTGGTCCTCGCGCTTGAGCAGGACATTGCACTCGAGGCGGTTGCTGAGGTTGACGGCGTGGGAGAGCGGTGTCAGCTTGCAGGCTTCGTAGATGCGGGATGTCGCGCTCGCAATCAATCGCAGGTACTGGAAAACAATTCTAGTTAGTCGAAAAGCCAGTGAAAATCCGAATTGGTCCTCGCAGGAACCAGGGAGTGGGAAGAACTCACGTCCGGGTGGCCATTGGGCAGCAGAAAGTCCTCTGGGACGATTTCGCGGATGTGCTGGCGCTTCTGGTCATCAGGCGTTGACGGATTGACGCTGTAATCCGTCAGGGCCATGCTGGTCCTGGGGGTTCGGTATTTCTGCGACATTGGGACGGGGTTGTGCAGGTTGTTGATCTCTACCACGCCGTGAGGGTCGCCGTTGGAAAAAGTCACGAAAGGATCTTCTAGACCGCCGCTGGTGTTTTCAATTGGCCTGGCGCCGGCGTCGGCTCCGTGGCCATTGACTCGATGGCCATTTGCTCCGTTGGGCTCCGAAGTCGCGGGCGCCAGCTCGTACACGGCGGAGGGCATGTTGGCAACGCTCTCCAGCTCCCAGACAGGCTCGAGGTCGATCAATGTCTGGCAAACTGCAATCTGTCTCAGTGCACATTCATATACAGGAAAAACAAAACCAGCAAGCAAGGGCGTTTCACCAGTCACAGACTTGCCGAAGACGGATTTCCAAATTTTCGATAAGGTACAGGTAAGTGGAGCGGCCCGGCCGATAATGGAGGGGCAGCTGCAGAACTGCAGAACCACAGAACCAGGGGTTTTGACAGCCTAACCAGCGAGCCGGTCTAGTTTCAGGGCCCAATGTTGGAGCAATGGCAACCTACTGCCAGGCTGTTTCTACGAACAGCTTGTGAGGTCTCTCAGGTCTGTGACGGTTGGCAACAAGGTAGCTCGTTCCTCAGTCACCCCGCTCTGGCCGCGGAGGCCTCGACTGCAAGTCCGTGACAGCCAATGCAGCTTTATATGCTTCATATTTGCCCAGAACCAACCCGACGAGATATTACTATCCCGAGCATGTCTTTTGACAATAGATGGCTCGGTGGCACCGCCTAGATCGGTAATACATCAGTTTGATAGGGCAGCAGTACTTTTGGTCATTGCATGGCCTCAATCCCGGCTTACTTTGCGCATTGTCTCCACCTGCACCAACACCAAAACAACCAGGCACATGCCTCTCGAGAACTTGGGCATGAGGGTCACCGGCCGGCCATTTTGACGGCCATTCCCATGCTACTCTAGGCAAGAATGCGAAATATGGTCTCGGAGTCGACCCAAAGCAGCGTCCGGATTACCATTGAGTGACCATGCCCTGGTTCCCTTTACCCCTCCATGATTCCAGAAGGCATCTCAGTCTGCCTACACCGGTCTCATTTGGCTACCCGTGATTCGTCCAGCGCATATAACATGCTTGGCCAGATAGGTCACTTCCTTTTCATTCCGAGTTAATGGTTTAGAGGCAAGTCGAGGGGAGATCTTCATCGAATTCGGGTCGTGCCATGGCTATCCTTCACGCACGAACCAAGCCAGCGATATGCAGGGCAGTGAAAAAGCGAAGAGGCAAGGAGGGCAGCTCATAGTGGAGCAGGATGCCACCCAACTCCTCACCACCCTCGAGCTTCTCCCAAGCACCAAGGGCCCAGAGTGGTACGATGGATATTTTTAACAGCCTAGCTGCAGGGTCTACGGCCAATGGCACCCTCCGCAAAGTCGGTGAATAGGCAGAGTCGCCAACCGGGTGGGTGTGCGATTGTCCGTGTACGTGCCATGCGAGTCTATTCGCGGACCGGTCACATTAGCGCCGGCAGCTGGTGTAAGACATCAATGTGCGAGGTCGGTCCTGGCGATTGCGGGGGCATTGTTGGCCCGAGCTGATGGAGGAGCCAAGGCATTGGACTCGTAGATGTTGGTCGACGACATACGAGGTCAATCTTGACGAAGTGCGGTCTTACGAGGCCAAGATGGATTCACGATACCCAAGCGAGGTGTGTAAACAGGAACAGGGACCGACGAACCGCCTTGTGTGGCTCGCTTACAGGTGGTGAGAGAAGGTCGTTGCGATACGCTGGGAATCACACCTGGGCTCAAGCTTTTGGCTTCCTTTTGGCAATCAGTACTCTTTTCTTCGGATTCTGAAACATGCGGAAGTTCTAGGCTAACAATGTGTCCGTGTGCCGATCTTGTTTCAACCCATTGTGGCGGCTTTCCAGCTCACGTCTTTCAGCTTAACCATGTCTGCAACTTCCGATGAACAAGGACTAACACTTTGGTCATCCTTGGCCGCCTGACCTCACCTCCACCTGAATAGTTTCAATATCGGAACACCTTAAAGGGGCTGATTGATCATATAAGCTGCGTGAAATCTGACAACCTCGCACCTGAGGTTTAAGCGAAGCGCAATCCCGAGCTATAAGACTTGACTTAATGTTCCGAGCCAACGGGCATAGTCACATTCGCCTCTCGCATACAGCAGTTGGAGCTCATGCACCAGTAGCTGGAGGGGCCACGGCTTGGTAAGATGACCGAAAGGGAGGAAGAAGAGTCGATGAAAGGATCAAAAGAATATCAACTATATTCGCAGGAGACGGAAACACGACGCCTCTTATATATGTCTCGGGCTCCATTATTAGTGAACTGTCTGCACCTTCTCATAAGCCGGAGGCGCCTCCTCCATCCCTCCGTCACCAACATGATCGACAGATGATGGCTGCTGTCGAGGCAGATGCTGATCACCAACCCGCCCCTGCTCCGATCTCGCAGCCGGCCTACTATCGGTGTGGTAGTCTCGCCCGCCTACTCCATGCATGAGCTGCTGAGTCCTGACTGATCCAGACGACACTGTCTCAGGCGCAAACACAGCTGCCGCATCCTCCCGCCTCCGCCTGCAACAACCCCCGCCGCCACGGCGGCAGTCCCTCCTCTCGCGTCGCACGGCAACCCGTTCCGCTTTGTGCCGACGGCGCTCAGCCCTCAGCTCCTGTTTGAGCTCGCGGCAGGACCTGCGCTGTTCGGGGAGGGCGCCAGGCGCTACTGCATATCGTGTAGGGTGGTATCGCTGCTGCTCAATGGCTCCGAAGTAGGTGGTGCTGGGGCCGTAATACTCGGCGTCCCACTTGCTGCGTTTTGCGTCCTGCTTATTGCGCACCGTCTCCAGGATGTGGTTGATGAGTCGGAATATGGCCATCGCTTTGGGATGGAGGTTATTGATGTGAGGAAATGTGATTGTGTGTTGGCAAGGGCTGGTTGGCTCAGGCCGGAAAAGCGTCAATGACCTCAATGGGTAAGGTAGGTATGTGTGTGTGTATGTGTGTGAATGTTTATGCGGTGTCAAAGAGGAGGTTGTAAGATGTTTGCAAAAGCTCACTAGGTAGGCACCTTAGGTTCGTGCTATAGACAAGTCTGACAGCAGGCCTCATGGCTTCTATTTATCCTCTATATCCTACCTCACCTAGAATGTCTACAGCTAGCACGATAGACTACGTTCACTGCCTCAAACGGCCAAGAAGAGTAAGCGATTCGACGTGCGAAAGCGATGGACTGAGCCTTAACAGCGGGAATTGACGATAATAAGCAAGGTCGAATGGGATCCCCGATTCGGCATTGGGGAGGGTGGGCTCAGCCAATAGCTTCCACAATGCGCCACACCTTCATCTTAGAATTCGTCATCTGCTTCGTCGCATTCGCATCTCAGCCACGCTACACTTCACGCGGTTCAGCTCTCATTGGCTCCCCCGCTTCAGCACCAGGCTGTTGTGTAGGGCTGATCCGGCTATGCCACCCGGAATGCGCTCGCCTGGCTGGGAATCATCCAATGATGAACGTAAGCATAGACAGGGAACCATATGAAAACGTACAGGCCATTGAGGTGATCGTTGGTAGGTGTATCTCGCCATGTGTATTGATGCTTGCTATGTATACTTGCTATGCAATTCCGTAACCATGTATGTACCCGTCTTCTACATCTGTCATTCATTGATTCCTGCCCAGTTGCGACAACTCCCAGAACGCTCGCAATAAGGCGAGCCCTCCGATCTGCGTCTCGCCAGTACGGCCGCGGCCCCGTGAGTTTGGATCGGTGACGGGATCGGGGGCCAATTTGGACATCCCCGATAGACGGCTTAATACCTGTTGATCTGTGTTCCCGGATTGACCTATGATGGGATTGGGGTCGCCCGGCATCCACCGGCCTGAACCAGGTAGCCACTGTGTATCCTGACCCCATATCTCATCGTTGGGTGTCCCTTGGTTACGATAGTCAGTCACATTCTCTGCAGAATGATCGATGCCGTCTCCGTCCCTCGTCACCACTGTGTTGTTGAAGAGACCAGCTCCCCACCACATGCCAAATTGGCCGTTCAAGTCTACCGTCTCCATCGCAGCAAGAACGTTGTGATGAACCCAGCCGAGGTAGGATCGGCATGACTCTATGTGCGCCGTCCTCAATATCTGGTATGCCCTCTTATTTACAATGCGGTGAGGCGCGGCGCTGATCGGCTCGAGGTCTGTGCAAAAGGCGACCAGATGGTGGAAATATATGGCCTTGAAGGTCTGAGAGTCTTGCGAGCAAGTTGCACTGGAATCGCACTGCTCTTCTAACACCCCTCCGCGCCCCAGGCCGTGCCAGGGAGGCAGGACACCTGGAGGGTAGACGCTGAGATCATCGTGGGGCCTGTTATGCTCCAGACTCCACCCAGTAGCATTAATAACTGACTGTATCAAGTTATGGCCTTCCTCCAAATAAGATGGGCTGCCGGTGACAGAGTATAGGCCGCGCTGGCCTGTGAGGATGACGCCCTGATTGTACGTGTACACCATCTCGTCCCTCATGTCACACTCAACATTGCCCGGGATCGAGAAATCTATATGGTATCCATCAACATAAAGGCCCCGGGCATTGGTCATATTGACATCCTTAAGCCACTTGTAGCCCACGATGGCCGCCGCCAAATGCGCTGGATCCTTTGACGGGTACAGGCTCGACGCAACGAATGGTGAAGAATAGTTGTCGCCGGGAAAGTACTGGTACATTGATACAGACGCAGAAATCCAGAGCTCGTTGGTGATGGCATTTTTATACGGGCGCAAACGCGGGTTCCAGGTCATTCCGCCATGGCACAGGTCATCGCCCCAGCCTGATGTGGCAAGACCCCAGAAAACGCGCGACCGATGCGCAAAGGCAGGCATCCAGTGATTTCCATGCCAGGGGAGAGATTTCAGTGCCTCTTCAAGGCTTCTTGACCCTGTGGGGTTTGTTGCTTGTGCTGGATAGTGCATTTTTGAATGCGTCGTGACAAATTGAACTGCCTCGAGCCAGCCAAGGACCACCCAAAGGATATCGTCGTACGCCTAATGCGGTCTTGTGAGTATACCTCTATATATATACCTAGGGAAGGGGGCCTCATACCTGTCCGCGGATCGAGAGGATATCCTGTCCAAAATATGAACCAACCAACTGGGAGTAATAGAATGAAATGAGGTTTTCCTTGGCTTTCCAGTCGTTGAAAGGTCTTAGATGGATCGACCTCAATGCTTTGGTCAAAGTTGTCAATGTTCCAGCCATGACAGTCTCATGGACAGCGGCTGTCCAGTCATTCGCCAAAGGCCATGTGCCAGCCTCCGAGTCGAAGTAGACCTGCTGCAGGACGGCTAAGGCCTCGAATGCATCTTCAAGAACCTCAATCTCTGCCTGTGGCACTTCTCGATCGCTGGGGATAAAGTCAAGAAACGTCTCCGGGACGGGCTTACAACGCATCACCACATTCTTCAGCAGCGAAGATTCATAGAAGACCGGGCAGTAAGGGACCTTGTCGGTGGATCTTGCCAGCACTGGAGATACGCCATACGTCAGACAGAGGCTGACGAGGCCAATGAGCAGCTGGGAGAGAGCCATGATGCTTGCAGAGAAGGCTTGCAGAAAATCCAAGGACCTTCGAGATGGTTATAATCCGGGGAGATGCGCATGTGATCACCAGGGCCAGCCGGCACGCGCGAGGTTTTTTCTCTCACGGGGAGGAGAGTGTCATGTTACCAGACCCCAATGATGCGTCTGTAACCCGCCCAAGGGGCTGCTTAGCGCCGAGAATGGGTGCTGTGTCTGGGGAAATAGGAGACCAACAAAAGAGCTAAGGTAGGAGATGCGCGGGACAGGTGTGTAGGAAATATCCGTGGGCCAGCCGAGCCGACCAGCGATGCAGGGGAAGATGGAGGGTTTTGCCGGCAGTTTCCATCCAGGCAATTGATCGTTGCGGCGGAGGATGTGCGGCCGCGAGCCCCACAGCCATCGCCATGGCGGAGGCCCCTTCTTGAGTCAGGTCATCAGCCGTGCCAAGAAGGTATAGTTCTGACATTGGAGGGGGGTCTGGGCTTGAGCCGAGTGTCGTCCTCATGGGACACGGTTCTGGACTGTCATGAAGGGTTCCCGTCGCATTGCAGCCCATCAGGTGCGCCTTTGGTTGGCCAAAGTGTGTGGTACTGGTGCATGTGCAAATATGCAAGCCATCCGAGCGTTTACTGTAACGGGATGGCAGATCTGGGGAAGCAAAGGCTATCTCGCAGCACCCCCGAACTCAATCTCGCACCAGGTTCGGCTGTAACAGGCAGTAGGCATTGAATACACGCTGAAAATTCCTGTCGGTAACACTTGCAGAACTGCGCACACTATTCGAGTCAGGTGGTGGCCATGAGTAGTGATCATCACCTATACAACCCCTCCTTCTCCCCCGCCACTTGTCTAGATCTGGAACAGCTAGTGGACGAAGCCCCAAGTGCCCGCATCGCCTTTGACGCGAGGATGGGCTGGACCCTTTTTGGTAGACGCGCTGTTGGAACGCCCAAGTATATTTAACAATCCCGAAGACTTTCATAGCATCATCAAGGTTACATTGAGTTGATACAAGAGATGGAAGGCAGATAGTCTAGGGTAGGCATATTATTCAACACACTCATGATCCACAATTACCTGTTGTTAATGGATTACATCAAGCCAATCCAGGGTCTAGGATCACCAACAAACCAGAAACCTGCAAATGAGAATCCAAATTGAGCGGCCGTGTTGGTGAATTTCCGAGCACAATTCACGCGGCCCCTTCAAAGCGAAAATGAGGTGTGGGCAATCTACGGGATCTTCAGCCACTGTTTCTTCAGTGACATTGATGTAGAACCTGAACCCTTTATGATTTAGTAGGGATCTATAACATATTTCTACGTGCTAGTTAGTTCCAAACGGCCTTCAAGGCGACACGTGGCCCTGTCTGAGCCTTGAAATGCGCATAGACCAGAGGATTGATTCCGTTGAAATGATTGGATTCGAGTTCCGCGTCTAGAGTGGCTGGGAATGGGCGTGTTCTATCGCGTGGGTGGATTGGCTCTTCTTGTGGCGGTTGTGGCTGGAGCCCCCACCAAATGCCGTTTTAGGGCGACGTGAGGCGGTTTGTTTACTTTCCACCCGAAATGGTTTCAGTGCTATTATTCCACCTCCAATTCACTTCCGCTGTATCTTCACCACCAACTATCCTTGTTTCTTTCCGCGCATATGCTACCACGCTTACGCTTTATTTCTTGCGCACCTACAGCAAATTAGGTTGCAGCTGTATTATCTGTATCGTGTCTCCTCAATCCTAGAATACCTGGACAGACTCGACTACCTTAATTCGGTCATCGCGTTCCATTACGCGCGACAAGAGCAATGGAGGCCGAAGCTAGATACCGCTCTCGCATATTGAGAGAGATGGAAGCCAACCGCAACAACCCCTTCAACTCTCCCCCCTCCTCTACCGGTTCACATGGCACTGTTAGCCCAACAATGTCTTCCGTTTTCTCAGACCCAGACGGCGAATCCACGCGGCGGCTGAACGAGGATATTGCCCGTGTCACAGCTCCTAGGAAATTGCCAGTCAATTGGGAAGCCGCCCACCGCAAGTGGCCTGAGTTTTACAGCATGCCCAAAAGTCGCGACCTGCCAATCCTCGACGATGACACAGACACGAGACCACTAAGCCCCGAATTGAAAGAGAACAAGCCACCCGTCCGAAGTGCTAGATTCACCGTGGACGATACCACACAAGACATTTGGAACGGATCAGCAAGGACGCGTTCCGAGATGCAGCCTCGCGCGGACACCGAGTCCGACCTCTCATCACTCATATCCAAGTCACCCGCCCGAGTCCTGTCCGTGCCCAATGGGACAAAGAATGCGCGCCAGCCTAGCCCACTTTCCAAGACGTACACCCGGTCCATCTCAGAGTCTCACCACCAGCAACGGCGCACGTCACTGACAGAAGCGCTGGAGCAGCTGAGAGCCAATTCCGCAAGCCCTCGCAATCGCGAACAACGCAAAACCAGCTCCTCTCCACAAATGTCTTCTGCGAAATCCAGCCTGACGGCTGTGGCTCCCTCACCTGTAGCCTTCGATAGCCCTGGGCAAGACATGTCCCATCTGCGCTCATTCTTCATGCCTGACGTCTCGCATCTTGGTGACTTTGTCACCGGCACACTGCGGTTCAGTGGTTCCATGAAGAACGGTGTACCTATCTTTGTCAAACATGGCAATGTGCACGATCGACAGGAAAAGCCCCATTTGACCAACCACGCGGATGTGGATGGTCTGGAGGTGCCGGAAGATGAAGAGAAGATCTTTGTGTCCATGGATATGATCCGTGAGGAGATCATCTCTTTGCAGGATCACTATGAAAAAGTACAGGAGTATGCTTCCAACCTGCAGAGCCAGGTAGAAGCGCTTGAGGCCCAGCTCAAGGCGCGGCCAACGGTCGAGAGGCGATCAAGCTCAGAACGTCCAAATGAGCAGCTTTTGAGGCAAAAAGAGAGTAAGTTTCTATTCAATCTTACCCAAGACTTGCCATCGCTGACTTCTGCCAGGTTTGGAAATTGAAATCACAACTCTCCAATCTCGCCTGGAGCAGGCCTCACGAAAAATCAGCCTGACCGAGATAGAGAAGGACTCTCTAATCCAGGAGAAGGACCGTGCAGTCCGGAAGCTTCAAGAAGCTTGCGATGACATTAACAAGCTGACACGTAAACTCAGTATCAGGGAGAGGGAATTGGAAAATTCTCAAAGGATCATTGAGTCTACGGAGCAACACCGCCTGGAAACGGATACCTTGAAGCGAGACCTACTCTCACTTAAGCATGGTCGGGATGCATTGGAGCTCGAAAATACCTCTCTGCGCACTGATAATGACGCACTTCACCAGGAGAAGAGAGAATTGGAGGAGGAAATCGAGGCCATCCGCTCGGAAAATGAGACTCTGCGTCGCAAGAACGAGGCTCTCCTCTCGGAAGCCAAGTCTCTCCGCTCTAATAACCAAAACCTGGCGACTGAGGACGAGGATCTCCGTGACAACCTCGATGGAGTGCAGCACGAGCTTGATGCCGCGATTGAGCAAGTTCAGAGCCTCCAGCAGAAGGTAGAGGAGATGAGCCAAGAGAGGACGACCCTTCGTGAAGACAACAACAGTCTTGTTCGACACAACGAAAAATACTTCGAGGAGAATAAGATTCTGCGACGGGAAAACTCTGGCTTCGAGCAGAGCATCCATGCTTTGCGAGATGAGAATCTCAAGCTGAAGGAAGATGTTGATTTTATGAAGCAACAGATGGACCACTGCCGCCCGATTCCTAAGGAGGATCTGTTGGCCCAATTGGACGATGAGACTGGAGAGAATATGACATCAGCATTCTTCATCCCTGATATCACAATGAATTCCAATGATTCAGAGGCACTGGCTGAGATTACCGACGCCAAGGGAGGACCTGTTCTGCCAGAGCTTACCACCCAAAACACCCGACTGTCGACTATCCCTGATCTTACGGAGGAGCCAACAAACCACTCCGTCGAAGTAACCGAGGAAAAGAAGGACACCCATCAAAGATCTAGCAGCACATCTAGATCTCAAAAACAGGTCGCGACCAGCTCCAAAGTTGCCTTTGCAATCCCTGATGCATCTGTCCAAAGTGTCAAGAGCAAATCAAACGCCAAGTCAAATGTTGCCAATCAGGGCAGCAAACGACGAAGCAGCAAGTCGGGCCACGCCAGCATCATGCAGAAGTCGCCATTCCGCGGAACTGAGCCTGTGTCCGATATCGATGATACCACAGGTGCTGTGTCAATGGATGAGATGACCCAGGAGCAATCCGTTGATGAGGAGAGATCTCACAAACAATCCCACACAGATGAGCGCTCCCGCCAAATACAAACATTGGAAAGTCACAGCCGAGAGACTCAGAGAACCCGCCGAACATCAAGTCATTCGCGAAGTCATAGCCAGAAGATCGCCTTGGAGGTCGTGAGTGAGGACCACAGAACTGCTGAGAGTTGCCGAACGCTCTCGCAGGATGCTCGGCGTGTGTTGGATGGTCTTTGCGAGCACAGCTGCACTAACTGTACTGTGTGTGCTCGTATCGCCTCCCACAACGTTGTCGTGTCGTCGAAGGAACTTGCGAGCGGAAAGAAGCGAGTTACTGTCTCGCGCCCGGTCCCCGTGTCCGATCGTAACTTGACCGGGGATCATACCATGCGGCCTGCCCAGGCTCCTGGTCACGCCTTAGCTATGGTTATCAAGGGGCTGGAGGATGAATCCCATCATCTTCAACTGGAGCTTACACGTCTCCAGGCCAAATACAACGGCACTGACAAGGCTTTGGGTCGTCGCGAGAGGCTCCGTATGGCCGAGGGCATCCGCACTCTCCTGAAGCAAGTCGAGGCCAAGAATGACCAGATTTATAGCTTGTACGACGTCCTAGAGGGACAAAAGGCTGCGGGACAGGCCATGAGCGATGAGGAGCTTGAGATGACAGTCCTCAACATTACTGGCATGACTGTTCGGGATGTCACCAGTGGCAGTGAGCATATGACATGGGAGGGCATTGAGGATTTATGAGTAAACCAAATTACAACGATACTGCAGTAGACATTTGCTGCCTGGCGATAAAAGGGAACGGTTCTGTTTTTTCAGGGTGGGATTCAAACATGGATCAGATTCAGTTGGATTTCGGGCGGCGTTTTGGTTTGATTAGCATTTTGATGTGCATTAGGAGTTTGGGGCGGATTTCACACCTTTGGTTTTGTTTGCATTAGGGCTTCTTGTATGAATATGGATTGTCCCCCGTGTCGACGGGCGAGGCTGAGCTTACAAGATATTGAAAACATTGATTTCCATTGCCATTGTGGATTTATCTGAACACATTAAAGTTGCACTTGAAAAGCTCGAGCTCTATCTACTCTTCGTCGTCCTCTTCCTCGCTACCATCCTCCTCGCCATCTAATTCCTCTTCGTCCTCGTCCTCATCTTCCTCTTCCTCTTCGTCTTCTTCAAAGTCACCTGCATTGGCTCCCCGCTCCTCCTCTCTCCTCTTCTGATCCTCCTCTTTACGGGCCTCCTCCAGGATCTTGGCCTTTAGCGCCCTCGCTTTGCGCTGGCCGACGACGTACGCGCCGAGGGGCGTCTTGGCGACGTCAAAGTCCTTGAGGAAGTTCTCCACCTGCGTCCGGTCCTTGGGCGCAAAGTCGACGCGGGCCCGCTTCTCCTCGATGAACTTTGCGTTGGCCTCGAGCTTCTGGACGAGGATGACGAGCTGGGAGGCGAGCTTGGCGTTCTTGTTGCCCTGGGTCTTGGAGCGGGACTGCTTGAGCCAGCGCTTGAGCTGGATGATGACGGGGAGGACGAGCTCGGGGAAGGCGATGGAGGTGGACCAGAGGAGGAAGTACTCGCCGAAGAGCTCGACAACCTGCTCGCCGACGCCGTCCTGGTAGACGCGGGTGCGGAGGTACGACTTGGGCGCCTTGTAGGCGACGGAGAAGTCGAAGGCCTTGAGGGTCGTGGCCTTGGGGGGCTTCTTCATCTCCGCCGAGGTGAGGATCTCGAGCAGAGGGGAGGCGAGGGGGATGTAGGTTCCGGTGGCGCGGGATGTGCGCAGGAGGGAGCGGATGAGGTGGAATCGGAGGGGGAAGTAGGTGGAGGTTGGGATGAGGCGGAGAGCGCCGAGGGTGACCTGGACCAGGGGATAGATCAGGAGTCTGAGCTGGGACTCTTTGCCCGCCTCGGCCTCCTTCAGGGGGCTGCAGTGCTCAGCAAGGACGCACGACCAGAAGTCGAGCGAGTGTACATATTGCCAGTTGTAGACGATGCGGAATGAATCGTTCTTGTTGTTCACGATGCTGTTGCGAAGGTGGATGGCAAGCTGGCGGATGAAGGTGAAAGCGGTCGTGTATCCAACACTGGGGTCGATACCCCAAAGCTCAGCGGCGGAGTTCTTCATCAGGTTGATGCCCTGAATAGTGTTGTGGTTGGTTGTTCGGCAGCCCTGGACGAGTCCTTGGTAGGCGGCTTTCAGAACAGTCTCGCGGATTCCCTTATCACCAATGACCACCAGGCGACGTAGGACCAGGAAGGCAGTGATACGTGTCGATTCGGAGCTTGCAGGCTGAGCCCAGAAGTTGACAACCGACTTGGCGAGAGCCTTTACAAGCTTCTTGAAAGACAGAAGATAAGGTAGAACTGGCTCAAGGGATGACAGAGTCAACTTGAGGGTGCGATCGTCTGATAGCGTGCTCAACAGGTGCATGATTGAGGACGTATATGACTTTAGAAGGAGCGAGAGCGTCCTGAACTTTTTGGTTTCTGTCTGGACGTAGACCTTTCCTGACGACGACTCCTTGACGGGGAGGTGGTGGTTCATCACCGTAGGAATGTGCTTCAGCGCGAGTGTGAGGATATCGTTGAAGACCTCTGGGCTGTTGATCTTCCACCGTTGCTCAGTCTCACCATTCTCATCATCCTCGTTCAGATGCGCGGCGCATCGGAAGGCTAGGACAACCTGTCTGGCTGCACGCAGAGAGTTCTTCTCCTCGATTGATTTTTTCCAAACGGCAACCGTCTCTCGGGTGAGCTCAGGAGTACCGGCTGGCTTTTCCTCAACCTCCTTTGTCTTCTTCCGCTTCTTCTTGGGCTGCTCCTCTTCCTCCGACTCTTCGCCAGGGCTGAGTTCGTCAATTTCTGCTAGGTCCGTGTTGTCATCGAAGTCTAGTGCCTCGGGATCATTCTCTCGCAAGAACTTGTAGAACTCGGGGTCCTTCTTCGCCAGGTCATCCATTGCCTGCTTGCTCATTCCGGCTCCAGCCTCGTCTTCATCCTCGCCTGCGCTGTCGTCGCTGTCGTCGCCCATTGGCTGTTCGGCCGCGGACGATCCAGAGCCGTCTTCCTCATCGGATCCCTCGTCTTCGTCGGCCTTGGGTCCATCTCTCTTCCTCTTGCCAAGCTTGGGCGACTTATCAATGATGTCGTCAAACCCACCCTTGAAGAAGTCGTCGACGCTCATGTCTGCAACCTTCCTCCCCTTGGATGCCTTCGGTTTCGAGGCCTCGCCATCGGCGCCATCCTTGGATCCCTTGTAGAACTCGGCATCCTGGGCTTTTCGTGCCTGTTTCTTATCCTTGATCTGATGTCGCTGCTTGACTTTGGCGGAAGCTTTTCTGTTGTCCAAGACTCCCTTGAGATGCTTCTTTTCGAATTTCTTGGTGGCCTTGAGGTTCTTCTTAACAGGACCCATGGTGTCTCGTTTTCCTAGTAGAGCACCAATTGTTGGTACTCAATTGGGAACCCGGCGACAAGAAATGACTTTTAGGTGCAGCGCTTGGAACATCAACAATTTCCTGCAGATACTTCTTTTCACGTACCAAATTTTTTTCCGGGTCACCTTATCGATAATCAATATGGGCTCCGCTGTGGAGAACCATTCGGTGGGCGGTGAGATTATACTGCCGCCTAATCCACCCCTGCACCTACGTAAGATGCGCTTGAGCTGCGTCTTTCTTGGTGGGATGGCTCGCTCGCAGGCTTCCCAATGCCTGATGACCACTATCCACGATGATTCACCGACCGCAGAGCTATGCCCCGACGCCGCATAGCTATGTGCCGGTGTCGAACCTCTCGGCGACCATCAACCTCGATGAAGTGAGCAGCCATCTCCAACGGACACACATCTGCGCCCGTGTTCCTCTCTGACCGTGCCTGGAACCGACCCACTAACCCCACGTTGTAGGAGGTGAAGCTCACCAACACCCGCGCCGAGCGTGACCTGCAGGAGTCGCTCGCCGAGCTCTTCAGTATCATCGTGACCCTCGACGAGCTCGAGAAAGCCTTTTTAAAAGACGCCGTCCCCGAAGCAGAATACACCGAGATATGCGAGCGGTCTCTAAGACAGTATAAGGCGCTGTTGGCTGACGATACGATCGCGAACGAGTTCCAAGGCCTGGAGGAGTTCAAGGCCCGATGGGATGTATGTATACGTTGAATCATGTTCTTATCGATCCCCGACCTGATTCTAATCTGTTACGTAGCTCGAAGTGCCCCGCGCGACTGAGCGCATACGAGTCGGCATGCCCTCTACCACGGTGACAGCGTCGTCCTCCTCAGTCGCACCAGCCCCCTCCAACGCCCCCGCGAACAATGCGAACGGCCTCCTTATCCTCGAGGCGACTCAGGATTTCATCACATTTCTTGATGCCGTCAAACTGGGTCTCCTTTCCAAGGACCAACTGCACCCTCTATTATCGGACGTTATTCAGTCTGTGAACCGTGTGACGGACAAGGATTTCGAGAACCGAGGCAAGATCGTACAGTGGCTCATCACACTCAACCAGATGAAGGCAACCGAGGAGTTGAGTGAGCAGCAGGCTAGAGAGTTGGAGATGGAGATTCACCAGGCGTACCAAGGCTTTAGGCGGACACTGGAAACATAATTAGAATTCGTCAAGAGAAAGACATGAGATATCCCACTTACACACCATGAACTGCTGATATGCCATGTGAATGTTGAATTTGATATGAGATTTTCCAGTTTTTCCCCTTTCTTCCTGAACCAGCCCAGTTATCGCTCTATTAAATCAAAAATGTCCAGAAGCTCGGGTACACGAGTTCCTCCTCGAATATCCTCCTCACCTGATCCAGCACGAACCTCTCCACCTTGCCCACGTTTTTCAGGCTCTGCTTCCCCGCGACCCTGTCGCCAATCTCGCTCTCCACCTTGATCTCCTGCAGCAGGCCCCCGAACCTGCCCTTGGGCTCCCCCCCCCCGTCGCCCTTCTCCTTCTTCTTCTCAGACCCCTCCTCCTCGTCCTCCTCGTCGGGCCCCACGGCCGTCATGGCGTCCTCGGGGCTCAGGAAGCAGAAGTGCACCCGCTTCCGGATGTTGGCTAGCACGCCGACGCCGTCAAACGATAGGCCCGTGATGTTGAGCTTCAGCGGGATGCCCACGAAGCTCGGCATGGGGTAGTCGAGGAGGATCTCGGCCGTCAGGTTGAGCCGCACGTCCCCCGCGTACTGTATCCGGAAAACGGCCTGGACGTCCTCGAGGCGCGCCTCGCGGTGCCGGGAGGCGCCGCCCGGGCCGTCGCTCCTGTCGTCGTCGTCCACCTCGATGGCCGAGCCCTGGAGGTAGGTGTCCCGCGTGGGCGGGCGCGACGTGCTCCCCGACGTGGCGGCCAGGGTCGACACGCTCGACTTCTCCCGCAGGGGGTGGGTCGGGGAGGTCAGGGGAGGGGCGAGAAGGTCGACGGAGCTGATGCTGCCGTGGGACGGGTTCCGGCTGTGGCTGGGCGGGCGGAGGTCCGGGTGCTGCTCGATGGGCGAGTTCATCCAGCTGCTGTGGCCCAGGTGGGCGCCGGCGACGGCGGCCAGAGGGGTGTGGCTGCCGGTGTGAAGATGGCTCTGGAAGTAGTTGAGCGCCGGGCCTCCCAGTATTCCGGGCGTCGAGGTCCCCAGGAATGGGCTTCCCATGTCATGACCGTGGTAGAATGTGTGCTCGTGCCTCAAAGCGGTAGGTCGTCCTCGTTCGCCAGCCCGTACACTAGGAACTGCGATGTCCTC
The DNA here is from genome assembly GCA_902006505.2 of Clonostachys byssicola. NCBI lineage: Eukaryota > Fungi > Ascomycota > Sordariomycetes > Hypocreales > Bionectriaceae > Clonostachys > Clonostachys byssicola. Next base: position 201,769 of record CABFNO020001451.1, on the reverse strand, counting down.
CTCGTCATCCTCCTCCTCCTCTTCGCTACTCTCCTCATCATCATCTAGGTCCCCTTCGTAGAAGTCAGGGAGAGGGTTGGTGATATCCTTGAGCACGAGGCTGGGCGGGATAGAGCCAAAGTCGAACCCCTGGACCGTTACAGACTTGATGAACCGCGGTAAGGGCACTGCCTGGAATCTGTCGTGGATGAAGCATTTGATGCGCTCCGCCAAAGCAGCGCCATCAGGGCCGCTTGTCAACGTCTCCCAATTCAGGTCGATGGACATTGGCCAAGGAGGTATTCTAGCCTGATAAGTGAATCTCTATGTGTAGAATATAATTAAATCGAAGGGGAAATATTGGCAATATTTTACGAGTAGAGTTGATATCACTGATTGCGATGAGATGGTTTGTCCCGAGGCTTTTGGCGGGTGTGCCCGAGTTAGTGATTTTGATGCCCCACAAGCTCAAACTCTCACCAAATCGCCTTCTCTCCAGAACGGGGAGGACATTATCAACATATTCACATCATATGTAGTATTCCATGCTAATATGTGAGAAGTAGTACTGGCTTTCATTGAACAAGGTCGGGTGTTTAGTCAAAGCTTGCATTCATGGCTTCAATGAATATATTCGTTTACTATATACGGCATGTCTCTTTCCATGGTATCATTGCATCATTAGTAGACAATTGCTTGTCCGTATTCTCAAACATGACGTTATTCTCCATCCTCGTGTTTTTGACCAGATACTTCGAATCTTGCTCGCGACTGAGATGCAGGCGCTTGGGGGCCGCTGAATAGATGCCAACAAGTCGGTGATTGTAAGATGTATCTGCTTGGTGATTAGTACTCATGTTCAAAATGTGCATCATCAATCTCAAGGTAGCGATAAGAGACATACCTTGCCATGGCCTCTCTAAATCGAGACTTGTATTCTTTAGGGCTGGTAACGGTCGGCCGGTTGCGTCCTCCTCCAGCGAACCCCCGATCCTTGATCCAACTCTCAAGCTTCTTGTCCCACGTGTATGTTCTAATGCAATCGATAATACCAACAACCAACTCCTTTCGAGTCTCATCGACAGCAATCATCAATGAATAATCCATAACATTTTGTCTCGCTAGGAACAACGTGTCGTTCCACACTGAGGCTCGAAGAAGCTTTTTGGAATGCTCGCGGGCAAACAGTGGTGACTCGGATATGAAATCAACCATGTTTTCATCCAGGAGCACTTCATTCTGTTGGCCTGTGGACTGGATTCTCCGGTTTCTCATGGAACCTTTCAAATCAAATATGCGATCAGGGGAACGGTCGTAAAAGAGATTTTCCGTAATGAGCAGATCAAACTTGATGTCAGTCGCAGTCAAGGGGTTTTTGATAAAGACCTGAAAGAAACCCAGCATTTTGGCGATGACGGATGGGAGATCGTGGAATAGAGCCTCAGCCATGATCGAGAAGTATCCAGGGGCAAAGCGCAAGAACGCCGACGTTTCCACCGGAGATAGAGACTTGGGTAGGTTAGCAAATGAACAAGAATATTCTCTTATAGGGATAATGAAACAGTACATACCTTGAGAACGAGTCGATCATCTAGGGTCTTTAAGAAGACTGACTTTGTTTTACCACCCTTCGAATCCCATTTCAAACATCGAGACAACGATTCGATGATCCGCTCAGAGACACCGCACTTTCTGCGCAAAGCGTCAAACTGCTCAGCGTAGAATATTTTGCAGGTCATTACAGCAGGACCTTCTTTGAATTGGTATTTCAGGTGAGTGCCCGTTGGCTGTAGTAGACTATTCTCCATCTCCCTCTCTAGTTCGAACTGTGCATTTTCATAGTCTGAGCGAGCCGGGTCCACATCCGCCTCGTCTCGGTGCGTTGCCTGTGATTCTGCTCGGATTCGAGCAAGCTTGTCTTGATAATCATCACTGTTGAGAACCAGAGCGATGACCGAACTTGGCTCGTCTTCCCGCACAATGATGTCAGAATCAACAAAGATGTGATCTGTTGGATTGATGGGATACTCAAGGGCTGGCCATCCACTAGCTGACCGTTCTGCCCAAAAGTTGGTCAAGTATTTCATCAAACTTGTCTTTTGGTGTTTTGGAAGCTCGAGAGGAATCTCAGTACTGGGCTCTAGAGCATCCGCAATCTCTTTGATTTCCGGGAGAAACTCTTCAGAAACCGTGGGCTCAACATCGCTCGAAGCTCCTTCATCTTCGGACATCGCCTGACTACTCTGGACCGTTCCAGGATCCTCCGTATCTTCTCTCGAATTCGTTTCCGTCAGTGGCGGTTCGGTGTCTTCAAGGCTTACACTAGACTTTTCGTTTTTGAGCTCCTCCTCCTCCCCTGCTTTAGGGACGTGCTCGGTAGAAGGTTGTTCGTCTCCGCGGAGCGCATCGGGCGCTGGAGATGGTTCCTCAAATGCATCTTTAACATCATCATATACCTCAACAAAAGGTTTAGTGGATGCTCTGGGAAGCATAGCCCTGGGCTGGCGCAAGCTTGCGGCTCGTTTCTTACGATCCCGGATCCGCTCCTTTTCGAACTCGCGACTCAGCTGCTCAAAATGACGTGCAAGGGCTGAAACTTTGGATTCCCTCTTTTTTGTTACAAGCCGGGGGATGTTGGATTGGCCCCCTTTGGTCCGATTTTTCAAGGCACTAAGTCCAAGTCTCTCAGAGAGCTTCTTATCTACTCTGACGGGGGTCTCTTGGCCTGACTGACGGTCGCCACTCTTGTGATCTGTAGGTACGGTCTTCGATTCCTTAATCGGTTGAGGCTTACTTGTGGAAGATTGCGTTCTAGACAATGTCCGCACAGGATGGGACGTAGCTCGAACCAAGGGAGGGGAAGCATGAGAGCCGGACCGACGTGCTGATGCTCGGTCTGGAGTATGATGGGAGCTTTCAGTAGATATAGGTGTCCCTGTTGGTTCGCTTGATTGACTGGAGTGCGAGGCATGTTCTCGGCGCATTTGGTCGACCTTTTCGGTTAGCGACTGCCCAGATGTAGATGTCTGGGGAGGTATTTTGCGTGGAATAGTTGGCGAAAGTGGCCGCCGTGGGGAAGGTTTGGGCGAAGAAACAATCTCTTTGCGACTTGTATCGATATCTGGGGGACGTGACAATTCAGCCGGAGTTTTAATCGGGGCTGTTGGAGAGCTCGCCAAGTCTAGAGGTTCGACTCTCTCAATCGCGCCTTCGGTACGAGCATCGACTTTGCTCTCTTCCTCGGCCGATATGCTGTCTTCGAGTTTGGTTGAGGATGCTACACTATCCTCTAAACTAGGTGTGGTTGTATACTCTGTGGGTTGAGTGCTCTTCTCTTCAGTCTCCGAGAAAGTTTGTGATGGTCGCTCTTCACTATCTGCCGCGGAGCCAGACCCTTCAGTAGAGACCAGTGACTCCTTGGAGTCGTTGTCTGCGATCAGCTTTTTGAGTTGCATCATGATCTGTTGACGCATATCTTTATCGCCGAGGAAATCTGCTTCAAACTTGGCAAAGGCTGTGTCCCACGCTTCGGCCTTCTCGAGCATCATTCGAACGATAGCGTTGAACGGGACAACTTCGTAATACTTGGTGTTTACATAAATCTCCTGGAGCCGTTGAACCACTGCAGGTTGATCTTCCTGAGCCAGTTTGTTGAGCCTCTCAAGCTCAGCCTTGAATTCTTCAGCTTTCTCGGGCAGGACGCTGTCTAATCGTATACTCTTCAGCCTTGCTTTGACAGAGTTCATGAATTTGGACCATCTATTCTCCATTCTCCTGTATATCTCGTTCTTCAACTTGATGTCATTGGCGACTTTCCAAGTAATCCTCAACCTTGGGACCACAATTTCCAAAAGATCAATGGGATCCCAGTCAATTCGGACACGGGAATCATCAAGGCTGAAGTAACGGACATGATCACGATGGTGATCGTGGCCACAATGAACACTGTCTTTCATGCGCAAGCCCCTTCCCCAGAAAAGTAGCTCTAGATACTTGCCGAAAGAATACTTGAAGGTCAGTTCAGACATTGGTATCTCCTCTGAATCTTTCTTGCATACTCTACAGTATGTCCACATAGTTATGCCGTCGCCGAGTTCCGGCTGTCTTTCCGGAATGGACGAGAGTTGTTCGATGGATACCGTAATTCGTGCTCGGTCATGCACATATGATCTATGGTGCTCAATCATCCTGCGCTCGCATCCATTGGAGGAACATAAGTCGTTTTTCCCATACACCATTTCCTCAATGTACTGCCCTAATGTGCAGTCTGGGTCAATGGCAGGATCGATATAGTCATCATCGTAGAAATTGATGGCCAATAAGACTGGTTCAGTGCAAGGAATTTTAGTCTCTGTACAGGTCATCGAGTACAGAACAACTATATTCTGATGAGAGTATGGGTCAAATAAATCCAGATTTCCCTGAATATATGTTTCCCACTGGCGTGTCTGGGTTTGGTAATTAAAGAGGGCTTTATCGTATTCGGCATCATGGACAGCCCGGAGGATTTCTCTCATCTGTCGTGGTGCCTTTTGGCCGATCTGTTCCACCATCTCAGGTTTTATTAGCTGAAATTCCTGATTATTGGTATCTTCTTCTGATTCAAAGGCATCGTGCTCGAGAAGTTGCCTGAGGTATGATAGCCGTCGTTCTTGCTCCCGAGCCTTCATCAGAAGATAAGGCTGTGCAAACTTAACGAAAGGCGATGCGGAGAGTATCTTCGTTTCGTATTTCGCGACCATGTCACTGTAGAAAGTGGGCATTGGTATGTAGTCTGGAACCTGATTATTTTGGTCATCATCAGAATGTGGTTCAGCTGCCCCTGGGAGTTGTTCAGTGGGCTGTGAAGCTGGCGCGTCAGCTTTAGATAATAAATCATCCTCAACCTCTTCAGATTGCTGAGAGGTCTCTGCTGGAGTATCGGCAGGAGGTGAAGGAGCCTCCTGGGCAGGTGGGCCGGGAGCAGTAGCTGAACTGATGTTGGGTTGATCTGGGGTGGTCAAAGAATTCGTAGATTTCAAACTTTCGCTCAAAGCTTGGATGGAATTTGAGAGCGAGTTGCTCGCAGATTCAGGGGGGTCAATGGACTCGTCTCTGAGCAAACTGGATTCCAGCTTCAAGTTGTATACCACGTAAACCATGAATTCGACAATGTGTTTAACCCGGGCCAAAACTGAATGTTTCGCCCCGCGAATCACAATAGTGCAGCCCAACTCAGGCTTACATCCTGACAGATAGATGTAGGATTTCTTTCGGCCTGGATGATCGTTGTTGACAAACGTTCGAACCTCGAAGCCCATACATCGCCCCACCTTGACAGGCAGCGCCAACATGTCAAGGGATGAGATGATTTCTGTCTCAGCGCAGCGTGATACAGCTTCAATGACGGTATGCTTAACATTATAGGCAACCGCAATATTGGCTTCTGACAGATATTGGAGGGCGACGCCCGAAACACTCTTCTCAGCTAAGAGCAAGTGTGGGTGTAGTTTGCTGATTCTTTGTACAACTACCCTGAGAAATTCCTTTTCTTGCTCAATGACTGGCTGCAGACTCATAAAGTGCTGCTGGTGTCGTTGGTATTCGAGAGGGAACGTGACCAGAACGATTCGAGGGTTGCTTATTTTGCGCGGCATACTTTTGAGAGCCAAGTTCTTTGTAAAGACCACACCAGACACATAGGCGGTGTCGCCAGGTTTACCTCCTGGTATTCTTTTCAACTTCACGTAACGCCTGATGTCCATATAATCTCTGTTCGCAACATCCGGGCTCACATCGTCAGTTGACTGAAGCAAAATTGGAACAAGGGCTCGATCCCATGCCGCTGGTTCGGGAACATCGGCATCTACTAACAGCTGCCGCAGTAGCTTGTGGATATGCTGGATGCTGGACTTATTCAGCTCGGCCTTGGGCGGTGCACTACCTTTCATTAAATCACTGCTCGTGAGGGGCGGTCTGCCTTGGCTATGATGCTCCAACGCAAACAGCAACTCGGATGAGGCAGATGGGCCCTTAAAAGCTGCGGATTTGTGTCTAGGTGATGGCGCGTAGTGGTGAACGTTTCCACTTTGGCTTAAATTCCGCCTTCGCGTTGAACGACGATGACTGATCATACTCGTTGGTCCACTGGCATCATCAAACAAGCCTTTGCTAACAAAGCTCACGCCACTGACGCTCTTCTCGCCTCCCCTATGGCGATGTTTCTTTCCAAGGTTGATAGAGGAGCCCAGAGTAGCCTTGTCATTGTCGTAGCTCGTCGAAGGAAGATCCGAAGTGGACATGGTGGCAAAGAGGCTCATCTGCTCATCCCCACTGGATTCGTCAGACATGTAATCAGCAAGCTCCGGGTCAATGATGTTGTCATCATGAAACGCAGGGAACTTGGGCTTTTTCTTTGCTTCGTCATCAACCCCTTTGCGGAATGGCGCTCGATCATCTGGCTCAGATTTAAAGCGATTCAGAAATCCAGCTTTAGAATGATGCCGTTTGTGCCCATGTCCGGCTGAGGACTGAGGCCTACCCGCCAGGGACTTCAACGAACGGGAGGAACCGGGTCGGCTCAAAGTAGGTGAGTCGACGTCAAACACGCCAGATGAACGATTTGCGTCACGAACTCGTCGGGTAGCAGGCATTCCTAGCATAGGAGCAGTTGGGACAGAACGAGAATCTTCTGACCCTTCCGACCCGCCGGTGGCATCTTGTTCCCTTGCCTTGGTTCTATCTGCACCGCTTGGCGATTTGGAATGATTTCCACCAAAGAACCGTGGCATAAATGAATGCTCATCTCCGGATTCTTCGGAAGCGCTACCGTCAAGTCGTCGACTGATCACCTCAAGGCATCTTTTGCAAACACGAAGTGAGCCGTTCACACCAAATCTTTCACCAGATATGACAGTGGTGCATTTTGCATCAAAAATGCAGCCACAGGTTCGGCAGTGATGTTTCCGCCTAAAGGCAGTGAATGGAGTCTGGCAAAGAAAGCATTCCTTGACAGTATCATCCTTCATCCAAAATTCTTTACTGAGCACTTGTCTTCGCATTCTATCTAACTGCGCAATCTGATCAGTTGCGCCCTCGTGACTCATGGTCGTTCCAGGGATGCGCAGACTACCAGAACGCATATGTTGAGAGTGAGATTCACGAGAGAACCCATGATACACAGAACTATGGGCGGAGGTGATGACTGGACTGGCAACCGCTGTCCCTCTGTCGGTAGAAGAATCTCTGGAGCCGTCACGTGAGTGAGAGCGGCCTATCCGCTCCAGGGCTGATGGCCGTTTGTGAATACCATCTGGAGGTAGCATGGATGATCCACCAGACGGAGTTCGGATGTGCCGTGTCCTGATCGAAGGAATAGAGGGATTAGAGGCAGCCGATGCCGCGTTTGTTCCATCGATGCTAGCAATACTAGACGCGTCATCTCTATGTGCTCTTGGGGGTAGCTTCGACTCTGCAGAATCATAGTAGTCCGACGACGGCTGTGTTCCAAGGTGTCGTTCTAGATCGACTCTACTTAGGCTCCGCTGGGAAGAACCATCGGCACCAACCTGTCCTAACACATTTCGGCCCGTGTCCTCCTTGGTTAAAACAGGCGGATCCGCGATGATGGAGCTAGTCGCATTCGTTGGCAAGCTCTGACGACTAGAAGATTGTGATTTTGTGCCAGACATCAAGCCGAGGCCTGTGACTTTGGACGAGGACTGCGAATGTGTACGGGTGTCAGGATGGATTGGGCTGATAGTAGAGGACTGCTTGTCACTCGCGCTGGTTTGGTGCGAAGAACCATTCGTGGATATCGTCAATCCGGTTTCGGCACGACTGAGAGACGATATTGAATGCCTCGAATTACGGGTGTCGGCGCTGTTCTTTTTGGAAAGGGTATCCCTGATCTCGGCATCCTCCTCTTCATGATTTCGCTTGGTAGAACTGCCGACACCAACTGCTTCTCGAAGCCGGCTATACAGTCCACTGAAGCCCTGTTGTACTATGTCCCCTGTGGAACTTCTATTCTCGACAGCGATGGTGGACACGGGCGGAGGGGCGAAGTCGTTGAACGTAGTTAAGGAGTCGACTTTACTCGCGGATGTGTGTATCTTGTCTAAGGCGGAAGCGAGCTGCTCTCTCTCGATGATGGAACTGGCGGCCATGGAAGCGACGGAGCTACGTCGATTTCGGAGGCTGACTGGCGAGCCCTGGGAGCCAGAGGCTTGGGAGATGGACGGGTTTTTCATCGCAGAGACACTCTCCATAACGGCGGCCAGTGAAAGCAGTGTGGTGCCTCAGAATAAAACTCCCGTTCGGTGGGCAGTAGCCGTGAGCGGCTCGTAGATTGTTCGTCTAAGTGGTGGACGAGTTCAGTGGGTCTTGGGGCGAAACATAGCGGACGACAGTATCTTCAGCGCATATTGTTCCCGTTGTTCAGTGAGATGAAGATTAGCAAACGAGAGGCATGACGGATACGGAAGATGGAGGCTCGTCAGAGGTCGGTGAGTGGCACTAGAGCCTGATAAAATGGCTGGTATGGAAACCCCATATGCAATCACTAGCAGATAGCGGTGCGCAACGATGAATGACGCTGGGTCTGAGTCTAGGTAAGCTGGCTGCCGATAAGGCAACAAAGCCCCGTAGACGTAGAGAGGGTAAAAAATGCAAGGTAAGATAGGTAGGTAGGTAGGAGACACGGGACCTTGCGCCTACTGGATATGCGGAATCGGCCAACCAACCTCAAGTTCAAAAGCGGGAAAGAGGCGATGACGACGAGCGACCAAACAATTAGGTAGATGCGGAAGCTTAGCTTGATCATCATAGTGGAGCTTGGGCATGACAGAGGCTGGCCAAGGTCGGTCAGTGGTCAGTACAAGGTACATGTCGGCGCCCGTAAATTGGCAGCACTTTCCCGTAGCCGGTACTCAGACTGGTTGGGCGCTCATCATTGGTGGGCCTTACGGGGTGCCCCCTGTCCAACTCTACCGGACGTGTATCCTCGAGAGCTCAGACGCGTTGAAAGAGTTAGTATCTGCAAATCCGGCAACGTCCCGCGGCCATTTAACAGTTGTAGCTGTCGCAATCGACCATACTATTTCTGCATGTATTGACATGCCATCGCATGACCAGACCACATACTTTTGCCAGATGCAATGATCACCCCACGCTTATGAAAAGGTTGGTGGCAGCGTAGGTTGGAAGATCCTCTGAGATGGCTCATGCCGCTTCTCAGCGAAATATCGCCAATCTGCTCAAACGCAGAAATGCAACCACAATCCCCAGGGACCAGCAAAAGCTCCTTGATCAACCCGGCTCTTGGGCGGTGGAGCTCGACAATGATTCCCAACTCCGAGTCCCCAGGCACGTCTTGGAAACGGCAAAAGAGGTAGCTAGAGCCTCGCGGGAAAAGACCAGCACAAAGAAGAAAGAGCCGACAGTGCCTCAAAGTCGCCAACCCGAGAAGATCCTGTCAGATACCAATGATGTGGCAAAAAGCGTCCCAGATTCTTCACTGGACTCGTCTATTGGCAACGCTACGCAAGAGAGATTCGTATCCTGGTCTCCATCCCCAGCACGATCACTGGCAGGCGACCAACATCATGCGCCGTTGCCCTCTTCAATCAAAGATGGCGACTCTTGTCGCGAAAGATCTCCTTCGATTTCACGGAGGCGGGAGTCAAGTTTCTCTACTCCTCCCCCGCCCGCTTCACAAGTCGCATTCTCTGATGGGCAGTCGTCACCGCCACTGCCTGGGCATGACAGGGCAAACTTTCTCAAGCTTCGTCTCACCGAGATATGGGGGGGCAATGATTGGCTCCCCCCTTCTCATCGCGACCGGTCACGCCTCAGGTTGAGCGAGAGGGTATTGGCGGCACTCTTTCGAGTCACCGAAATCGCCCAACTGAAAGGCGTCCCGCTTCAGTCTCTCTGGCAAAAGGGAGGCCATCTCCACCCGCTTTCTAAAAGCTGGCCCGATGTTGAAGAACAATGTCTCCAAATCGTACGCAGGGTGGAGACGAAATATGCTCTCGCCGACAGAGGGACAGCTCATGCCAATTCTCAAGTCCTTGCCAAAAAGGACGACGGCGAAGAGACTGCAGCCCCCCAAACAACCAAACCGGCTATTGTTTCACGATATCTCGCAGCGGACTTCAATTTTCCGTCAAGCGGGCCAGAGGATGCCCTTGAAACGCAACTACCAGAAGCCCAAATAGCGTCACAAGCCCCCATCAATCGGGCCGCCACTACTCCCCAACTGTCGAACAAATCCTCGTCGAGCGCCCATATTCCTGCTACTTTGAACACGCCGCCATGCGCGCAGCCAAGCCAGCGCATAATACCAGCTACTTTTCGGAAACACCCAAGCCCGCCCCGAGAAGGCCTCGGCGAACCAGGAAAGAAGCGCCGGCGTATGAAGCCAATCCAATTCAGTGATCCTGATGACCAAGAGGAGAATCTTGCAGCGGTAGAAAGTAGCAGGAATGCGACCACCTTCTCACGCATGGCGCCTACCAAAATCTATACCCAGATCTCGAGTTCTAATTCGATTTCCTCGAGCATAGTTGTGCCAGCTACCATCCCACAGTCTCCACCAACTCGGAAGAGTCCGCCCCAAGGACGTGCTCAGCGAGCATCTGAACTCAGCGGAGCAAAGAACCAAACCAAAGGTCAGCTAAATGACAAGAATGATGCGATAGAGATAATAGTTCCCCCAACTATCCCTGAGCTCAAACCTTTCGAGCTCTTCACACAGACATACCCAGCTTACGAAAAGGATTATCGAGGTACCCTGTGGTCGTTTATAAGAGCCTGCGTCTGTCTGGACTACTTGATGAAAGCAAACTCATTGCGAGAGTATCTGTGGGATGACTTTATCAGAGCCTTCTCTGCAGATTATGTCGAATATGTTGAAAATACCAACGATCCCCTTCCAGCCCTGGATTGGTTCAACACTCTTACTGGCGCACCAGTGTTCACTCAACTCTTAGTCAAAAGGGACACCATTCATGATATACTGAACACATACCCTGATGAACTTCAGATGGCAAAATCATATACCAACGAAGAGGGGAAGAGTAAGGGCAGAGATAGCCGGTCCCGTGGAAGTGACCATCAAAGTGAAAGTCCAGCTGAGCCACCTCGAGTCAGCCCTCAGCAAATCTCCTCCCCTCCCCGTATCCTAATCGATCCCGAGACTGTAGTGGAAACCGTTCCCTCTACATCAACCGAGTTGCAGGATGTACAAAATAACATTTCACCAATCTTTCCCAACCCTCGGCCCCCGAGCTCACCAACAACGCCCAAGGTAGATCAGGAGCCTGGGAAACATGCTACGCCCCCGGCTGAAGCCACAGTGCCTAGCACAACCAGATTAGAGTATCCTACACAGGTCAACTATCCCCATCCACTGCTGGACACCCCGCATCCACCAATACCATCAAGCGCGAGGTCAACTGCCACGAGATCGTCGACAGGCACTCGCCGAGGGTCCAGCTACCTCCAGAGGCTCGCATCAAGCGCCAAGGATCCGGATACCAAGAGGCGGGAACGTCTTCGACGGCATTTCCTTAAGAAGAAATCCGGCTCGACACCCAGCTCCAGGAAGGCTGCCTGAAAATAGCACCCCTAGTGGGTTTGGTGGTGACAGTCACATACAGCAGCTACATGTTACCTACTTGTATTTATTAGCCACTCGTGAAAGAGACCTGCATAGGCAATAACGACACATATGAGCGGATGCGAATCATTATTATAACTGGCGTTTTCAATTATCTATATATATTCCCCCCCAAGCTGAGTTTCAGTTTTTCCAAATGGGCACGCGCATGAGAGTATTGCAATTGTACCCGGGACAAGGAGAAGGAAAAAAGGGAGAAGGAACTGATCAAAATAAAATAAAAAAAAAGAAGTTCAATATTCATTTGTGCGTGGGCAACCTGTTGTTCTAAGGTAGAGCAAGACCAGCTTTCCAAGTTATTTCCATAGGCTCAGCCGTGGCTCCCCGAGGAGCGTTCAAAATAGTTTTTCTAATCCGCAAAAATTCAGGCCTTTTTTTCCGGGATTCTCTGTGTCTCCGGGTGCAGTAGAATACATCGAGGCCAGGTGGGCTCCTGTTACGTAGCGTGCGTTTCTCTCATCGATCCTTGACATTCTCATTGCTCGTTTCCCTTTCCGTAAAATAATAAGATGAAAAAAAGAAGGAAAAGGAATTGTGTGGTGAAAAAAAAGTGGTAGAAGAAAAAAAAACTCCAGAATTCGTGAAGGCGTCAATCGGGACCCAAACAGAGAGAGGTGGGACAAAAATCAATCAATAAGGGTCGTCGTGGGTGTCGGTGTGTGTGTGTGTGGGAAACATTAGGCGGGCGACCTACTCTGCGGGTGCAGGGTCGGCTTCGGCGGCGGCTTTGGCAGCCTCCTCCTCCTTCTTCTTCCTCTGGCGCTCCTCCTCCTCGGGGGTCAGGGTCCTGAGCTGGAGGGCGTGGATACCACCCTCGAGGGCCATCTCGTCTCGCAGGAGGGCGTAGACCATGCGATGCCTGGCGGGCTGCATCTTGGAGGCGAAAGCATCCGAAGTGATGACCAGCCTATGCACGGATTTAGTGACCAGTCAGACGGGTGGGTGGGGCGGGTGATGGGCTTGCGATGCGAGCAGAGCAATAAGGCAGACCAGCATGTAGGGAGGGAGGCACAAAGGAGATGGGTGGGTGGGTAAGAGGCCTGCCGACATGGCCTGGTAGAGTGGTACCTACCTGAAGTGCGTCTCCTTGGACGTGCTGCCTTGCATAGCCTTGTGGTGGGCATGCAGATGGGAGTCATTGTAGATCTCCAGAGTTTGGGGGTTGAACGCCGCCGTGATCTGCTCGGTGCTCGTTAGCTGATTGCAATTGAGAAACTCCAGATGATTGGGGGGGTTTTAATGGGCTGACCTTGGCGCGAATGGCATCTTCAAGGGGAGTGGTTGAACTCATATTGGAGAACTGTCGTCCCACAGCCGAAAATCCCAGAGCGTAACGTCGAAGCATGGTGGGATGTCGAAACTTTTTTTTGGGCTGTGTCCTCTTACAGTCGTCGACAGCTGCACATAAACTAGATGCACATACACGACTGTTGCGAGGATATCAAAGGGCGTTCACGTCCTGGCAATTGGATTGGATGCGTGGGTGGGTGTCTGGGGAAAATTTGAATCGAGGTTACACGGCAGCAGCAAACAAGACGAGGTCAAAGGGACAGTCAATGGCGGACGGCGAGCGGGTTTTAACAATCTAGCCAGTCAATTATGGAAAGGAAAAAAAGAAAAGAAGGCCCAAGAGACGGGATAAAAGAGGTGGTGAGGAGGGCGGGAGTCTGGAGGCAAAGTAAGGAAAAAATAGACTGGCGCGGACCAGACCAGACACTGACGTCCAGGCCTACACCCGTTAGGTATTTTCGGTGAGGTCGGAGAGACGAATCAGACGGGGTGACTTGGTGAGCAGCAACGCCAGACGGACGGCGGCTGTCCAATGCGATGAGACTGAGTTGCATGACAGATGCATGGCGGTGACGAGACGCAAGAGTCAGTGGGCCCTTTGGGCTTAGGGGCCTCGCCGCCTTTACTCGGCGCCTGCACGCGTGCCAGCAAAGCCCGCCATCCCAACCACGCTCCCGACCGACAAGTCCATCCCTGCCGGCATCTGCCTCCTATCCTCATGGCCGGTGCGGGCGGTGGGTGCATGCGGATGGTGCCGCGTGCGTTTGCGTTCGACGGCTCCCTCTCTCCTGCAGCGAGCGTGAGGTCAGGTCGACGGGTCGGCGTTGAGGGTGCGTGGGCAGCCAGTCACCCGATGTCTCAGGACATTGGATCAATGAGGTGGTAGACATGCCGTCTAACGGTGTCCCCGATCGGCAATAGTGCCATCGCACGGCAGCTTCCATTGACTGACACCCTCATACGGTTTCATGAAAGATCTATCGCCGTGCTTGCATGATGCCGTATTGGGAGCCACCTTGGAGGTCTGCATTTCGGGAGTGTTGGCATGCTTTGCGTCTATCTCTAAAAATATCATGGGCAAAATTAAGAAAATAAACGAGACGAATATCCACACTATTCTATGGCCTCGTCTTCATCCGACACCTGCAAGTCCTCTGTATCCCCAGACATCCAACCTTCTGTAACCTGCAACCCAACATCAAACATAGTGTCATAACTTGACATGGCCAGACATCAATGTCTAAGCCAGAGATGCGTCTGGCCAATGGGATCAACCAGTGATCATGTCCATCTATAACATGACTCTTGCCGTATCAATGTGTTCAGGCTCCAACAAGGCCCATAACACGCGGAATAGCAACAAAAACAATATTATGGGGAGTCTTGTCCGCCACAAAGAACACCGCCATCATGAATCCCTGCTGGCTCAAATGACGACCAAACGTGACCACGTCGGTGGACAGCAAATCGTGCAGGTGTGATAAATAAAAAACAAAACAAACGGGTCGGCGAAGATCCTCGAATGGCAATCAGGCAAGGCGGGAAGCAAGGAACTCGCAATCACGGCTCCCATCCAGTCCTCGCAGGTGTTTGGGCTTCCCTTCCTGTACAAGCCGTCGTCTGGAAGGCGGTGTAAAAGCAGCGCTGCCCAGGCACACGGGGCTGGACTTGAACAATCCCGCCTTTTAGGTTCAGGGAGCACAAGAGCAAATCCCGACAGTTGCCACGAGGCCAAGGATTACTCTCGTTGGTCAGTCCCTGGCCGATACCGCCTTTTTCGCCCTCGTACCTGGGGTTCGTCTACCAGGTACATGTGCATCCTGCATGCATAGTCTGCCTACGCGGACCAGGAGGTACCTTATTGTACATAGTCCCATGTAAAATATGCACTTGGGAGATGCGGATCCTGTCTGGCGGGAGCGGCTGGGAGCTATCCTTGGGCAGCTCTACTCGAGCCTAGAGGCCCCTAGCTCTTCCATAGTCCTGTGACAGTCACATCAGCTTTCTTTTTCTTCGCTCACTTTTCTTTTTTTGTGGGACGGGCGAGGGCGGGGTCGTTTGCTTTGGCCTTGGAGGAACAGCAAATCCAATCTGGCGGTGGAGAGCCCAACGCCCGGCGTCAGCAAGCCATCCCAACTCCTCTTGTTTTGATCATGGCTTCTCTTCTCATCTCATCTCATGTGCTGCTGCACCGTCTCAGCGCATTCAATACGACGTCCAGTGGCAAGACAGGAGGATCACAACACTCAGGTGGACAGGTCAGGCTGGCCGGATGCATCGGTCGTGGAGCAGTGATATAGGATCCTGTCATCAGGAATGATGACGGACTGCGCTGAGGTTCCAATACCAAGGCATATCGAGTAAGACGCATCTGCTTAGAATATTATGGCTGGCTACTGCTGCAACTATCCACACGCGGCTTATGGTGGTGCTGAACGTTGGTGCCTCACTGTGCTGTCGCAATGAAGTCTCACTGCATCGTATTCGAGGGTGCACACGTGATCGCTGTGTCATCAATGCAGAGGTGCCTCGCAGATTGCTCGCATCTGGGACGGTTGGTTTGATCGTCGAGGCATGACCGTGGTTTTGTTTTCCTCTGCATGTTCCCTCTGGTTGCCTTGCATGCTCAACACCCGATGTGATGATGACTGCATGTCAACGAAAGCTTACTGAATGACACCCTTATGCCTTGGTGCCGGGTAGCTGGCGAGGGGTTGAGTGAAGTGAGATCAATGGTTTAATTGTTTCCCCATGTTCTCTCTCTTCCCTCATCCTCCGTTTGATCTCCCAAGACCTTGGCAGCCTGCTCCCCAAGAGCCTCCATCTCATATAGAGAGCCTCGCAACCTAGAAGAAGGCGCCGAAACGATGAAACAATCCGCTAGAGCCATCTTAGACGGGGCCTCGCCCAGATCAGCCCCCACTCTGCCGGCTATCTCTCAGCCACGGCTCTCTCCCAGCGCCTCAAACAAACAATCCGCAACCCAAAGCGCCGCCGATGCTGCTGCATCACCAGTGTAACAACAGCCCCAACAACCCACCCCCTGCCTAGAGCCATTTAACGGCCTTCTGTATTAAGATCCTTCAGTTCGCTTTATCGTCCATCAGTTCCACAATTCCCATGCCCGCTGCCGCTCTATAATCCTGCCCTACCTGTACCAAAAATCCTTGTCTCCCTTCCTCATGTACCTATCACCATCCACCATTCGCCGCCTGGCGTCATCCCTTCCCCCTCGCCTCTCACCATACCTCCTCTGCCGCCGGACAATGGCTACTACCCTGCCACGCCTGCCGGTCCTCGAAGCCGTTGCGGCCCACGACCCGGCGTCCACCGCCGTGGTCCACAGCCTATCAGGCCGCTCCTTCACCTATGGTGAGCTCCTCGGCGACGTTGGCCGTGCAAGGGACCGCATTAGACACGCCCGGGGCGGTGCCGACCTGGACGGCGAGAGAGTGGCTTTTCTAGTAGAGAACAGCTATGACTACGTAGGTGAGCAAGCTCTGGGAACCCAGATATAGACTCATCCGTAAGAAAAGCCTAGAGTGTCAGCTAATACCGTGTGCCGCTGTGCCATTGGGTTGATCAGTGACACTGTTGGCCATCATGGCCGCACGATCAATTGCCGTGCCTCTGTCCCCTGCATTCCCAGTCCCAGAACTGCAGTATATCTTAAATCAGAGTGAAGCGTCCGTCCTCGTCTCCTCCGCCAAGTTTGGTGCCAAGGCAAAGCAGGTCCTGGAATCAGACCTGAAAGCCAGCCCCTCCCATCTAGAGTTACCAAAGCATCTCGGTGGCCAAGGGAAGAAAGAAGCTATATCATGGGACGATGCAGGCCCTGGGAATGCCGGCATGATGCTCTATACCTCTGGGACTACGAACCGGCCGGTACGTCATGTCCCAACTACACACTACCCACGTCAGATCTGCTAAACCTCCCAGTAGAAAGGAGTTCTCCTCCCACAATCAGTCCTCGCAGCTCAGAGCAAATCCCTGATCGAAGCATGGGAGTACTCCCCCAAAGATCGGCTGCTCCACGTCCTCCCCCTCCACCACATCCACGGCACCGTCAACGCCATCCTCACCCCCCTCCTCGCCGGCTCCTCCATCGAGTTCATGTTCCCCTTCAACGCCGACGCCGTCTGGTCCCGCCTCGCAGCCCCCTTCCTCCCCACCAACGGCACCTCCCCAGCACAGGCCAAGCCCAAAATCACCTTCTTCACCGTCGTCCCAACCGTCTACAGCCGCCTCCTCGCCACCCACAAGCTCCTACCCCCCGAGATGCAGACGGCCGCCCGCACCGCCGTCTCCCCAGAGCACATGCGCCTCAGCATCTCCGGTTCCGCCGCCCTCCCCACCCCCATCAAGGCCTCCTGGCGCTCCCTCAGCCACGGCAACGTCCTTCTCGAGCGCTACGGCATGACAGAGGTCGGCATGGCCCTCAGCTGCGGCCTCCACCCCTCCGACCGCGTCGACGCCAGCGTCGGCTGGCCCCTCCCCTCCGTCCAGGCCCGCCTCGTCGACGTCGACACCGGCGACGTCATCCAGCCGGGAGAGGGCGACGTCGACCCGACCACGGGCCGCGAGCGCTCCGGGGAGATCCAGCTGCGCGGGCCCACCATCTTCAAGGAGTACTGGCGGAACCCTACCGCCACGGCCGCCGAGTTCGTCTCTGACCCGGACGGTAAGGGCTCGTGGTTCAAGACCGGCGACGTCGCCGTTCGTCGTCCCGTCGAGTCGGCCGCCTTTGCCCAGCCCTGGGCCAAGGGCCCTCTGTACTTCATCCTCGGCCGCAAGTCGGCGGACATCATCAAGACGGGAGGCGAGAAGGTGAGCGCGCTCGAGGTCGAGCGGGAACTGCTCTCCCTGCCTGAAGTCTCCGAGGCCGCCGTCGTGGCGGTGCCAAGTGGTAATTGGGGTCAAAAGGTCGGGGCTGTCCTGATTCTCAACTCGGAGGTTGCAACGACCTGGAGTCCCATGGATATGCGCCGTGCTCTCAAGGGGCGGCTGGCCAACTATAAGATTCCTCAAGTCATGAAGCTTGTGGACCACATACCTCGTAATGCCATGGGCAAAATCAACAAAAAGCAACTCGTTAAATCCATCTTCAAGGATGAGCACAGCGATGATGAAATGTAGTTTAGCCTGTCATTTGCTCCTTGAAAGCACACTGTACGATACGTTCAGCAAGATAAAAATATAATAACTCGGCATGCATCTAACGAAATAATACCATTGTATGAAGACATCTCGGAACAAAAGGACAGGGGGGGATTCCATTATTACGAACCAATACTGAATACTGGCCGCATCCGCCTGAACGCTCGTCCACTCGAGAAACAATGTTCCTACTAACGCCGGTCTTGAACCTCAGTGTTTCGTAAGCTGTGGTAGCCAGCATTCTAAGCTTACATCAAACCCATGTCATGATATTGAATGATTTTCCTCCCCATAACCTGATCGCCATGCTGGTTCCAAGGTATTTCCACCCATGCGCCGGGACACTGTGGCAAGGGCAGTCCAAAAAAGACCTGGCTCTAGGTTCAATAAAAAAGTTCTCCTCATCTTCCTGCGACCACAAAGCAGCCTTTACACAACATGCTTAGCCTTGGCCCTCGTACTTCCAGCATTCGCGCTGTCTGTGTGGCCTGAGAACTCGACCTGCTCATTAGCGGGAAGTTCGAGAACCTCCTTGAACCGGCGACCGATGTTCAACAGGATGTTCTTGCCCTTCTCGTTGGTGCGACCCTTGCCGCCGGCCACATCACCATCACCTCGGCCTGGAATGCTCTTTCCTATCGTGCGAGTCCAGACACCGATTCGATAGAAGGCCTTGCGGACGTTGACGACCACGCCCATCACTTCACCGTCGTCTTCGTCCTCAAGTGTCTCACCAATAGCAGACATCATAACCTGAAGCCAGAGCCGGTCAACATCGACGTTTCGCTTCTCCTTGTACTGGTAGGACCACTTTCCACCGTGCTTGTTCTGAGGGTCCTCCCACTCGGGTCGGACGCCAGCCTTGAAAAGATGGTAATCGGATTTCAGAGCCAGCTCGGATACTGCGGCGACATTATTCTATTCTTTTGTCAGTAAATTAATTTTGTCATGTTCTGCAGGGGACAACATACATAGACGCCCCAGAACTCCTCCACTGAATCAAATGTGATGACTTCCTTCAGAAGGTCATTCCAGTTGTCTCCCTACCCACAAATGAGGTCAGCATGATTCACAGAGGTAAGAACGGGGGCATCTCACCTTGCCACTAGGGGGCTTGGTGAACCACAGGGTCCATTTGTTCTGGAGGGGATGCTTGACGTTGAAGTTGTCCTTGTCGTGGAAAACGGTGACCGGCTTGCCATCGTCGACGGCGTCTGCCTCCTCCTTTCCATTGGGCGAAATGGGGATGGTTGACAGGTCAACCTGCTTGTTCATGTCGGTTTCAGACATATTTGCAGTCGAGAAGGCGCGCAAGTCCGTGGACCGAGTTTGCAAGCAGAGAACTTGAGCGGAACAAGAATCGATGTGGGGAGCGGTCGACGCAAGGAAGTATCGCGATCTGTTAAAGTGGTGAGGAAAATAGATCCACTATTTTCGCAAGGAGAAGCAGGTACTAGGTAAGGTAAGTAGAACTTGCGCCAGGCAAATCTATACCAAGGAGGAGGTGGATGGGTGAGAGCCGACAGCGAAATGTGTTGGGTAAGGTAGTGGCGAGCGAGGTGTGCAAGGAAGGGACTTGGGCCAGGGTTGATGCTGACTGTTGGAGTGCAGAAAAATTGTCGGCGCCGCCTGCCCGCTGTGCCTTGTGCCTACAAGTGACTGTCGCGCGCCCACACAAATTTCTAAAGTTGGTTGACTTTGTCCATGCGCTAGTATCTTTTTTTGACATTCCCCCACCTTCCACAATAGGACTCAACCTTGGCTTGAGTTCATTCTAGCCTCATAAATCAGGCATCAAGAACCTAAAGTGAGAGAAGGAGGAACCAAGCTCTCACTTGTTATTGACATTTGGCAACTGGTCGCCTCTTTTAAATTTCTTTCTTTATTTCTTTTTAATTAACCCGATTGTCAAGAGAAGTGATTCTATTGCTTTTATTGGAAAGCTATTGTTCCTAGCAAAGGGTAAGCAAAAAGCCGCCACGATTTTTATCGGAGAGGACCATCGAGTTGGAGCTGAATGCTGGAAAGAGAGAGAAGCGCAGACTTAGATTCCAAGCGTTTTAGATGAGCGTAACCTTGAATGTATTTATTTAATCTCGTACCAGGCAATTTGACAATCACCTCGGAAGAAGAGCACTTACTGATGGTTGGACTAGCTTCATGTAGCACTAAGCAGATTAGCGATTTCCAAGATCCATACAACCTAAGAACCAGAAATTGGGATCTCATCGAGAACTTTCAGCTCGTGTTGCGGCTGGGTGCATCTGTCACAACGGCCTGGTGCTGTCGGCGACCAGTTACACAACAGAAGGCTTCCGGTTCAAGCTAAACAGTCTCATCATAATCTACCTACCTAGGTAGACTAAGCCTTGCTGCAGTAGGTAATGTTGTGCCTGACGTCCCTTAATTACATTACGCAAGCTACCTTACATGCAAAGATAATAAGAGCACTGGCCCACTCTTGGGGAAAGGGATATATGTGTTTCGGGCGCTAGGCTGAATATTCTGAAGCAACTGACGGCAAGCCACTTATACGCTCCCTGATCATCAAGCCCATCACGATAGCAGGTACTTCGCGCTGGTAGACGCACTGAACCTGACGACTTAGGCCTTGATGCCCCTTCATTTTAATGAGGTACGACCCACAGATACAGGAGGAATCACCTAACGCATTGTACAGCCCCGTCTCTGCCAGCTTGAATAAGTCCGAGGCTGGGAGCGCAATATCGGGCATCGCCAGGGCCAAGTGAAACCTGGATCAGGAACAGCTGCGGGAAGGCGACAGACGGAACGCTAGGTAACGGCTGATCCATTTTTTAACGACCCGGAAGCGCTCCTCGGCCTCCGCTTAACCCTGCAAGGAACCTTCCGCAAGTACAACGCTGGTATTTCTAGGTTAGGTACTTTGTGCCTAAACTGTCGGTGTACTTGAGAAGCAGCAGTAGTCTGGCTGCGCTTGCCGACGGGAATCAGGCAAATGACTCTGCCCGATCAGCGAGTTCAAGACATCCCAAGGATATCTGAACCTTCCGAACTGCCCCTGGCCATTTCACAGGGACTCGGACGGAAGCAAGCAGCTGTACTCACAGCTACCCCTGGGGAACGGCTTGTGGGTACCCTCAAACACCAGCCTCCCGCATTTCGTCCATGGCCACGACCTAGCGGGGACTAACTGGTACCTTACCTATCTAGATGCCTTGGCCACTAGGAGGAGCAATTGTTGGCGGCTCCCATCGTCAATGGGTCATGGATGTGATGTGGTCTGGGTGAACGAATTCCCTGGACCTGTGGGACTTGTGACCGCTACTCCCAGCCACCATCGACTGCATCGTCATCGCAGGGATCATCGAGGAGGGCCAGGGTCCGGCCCAGTTCCTGACGATACTCAGCGTGATGTCAGGCATCTCCCACTTGGCTTTCACCTCGCCCGAACCCAGCTATTCTATTTCCTGCCGTTGTAGCATAGTTTCGAAGCAATTCCCAGCCTCCAGCCAACTGCTCTGGCCGTTGTGCCCAAGCCGAAAACCCTGCGTCAGACTGCAAATCAGACCTACAGCAGCAGCCAAGTCTTTTCCATCATTCTCGGGCGTACCACCGCACTATCTGCACACCACGAGCACCTCCCTAGTTAGAATGGCCGTCTCCATCCGACCCTAAAGACCGCATCAGGCCAACAGGCTCAATTGCCATCGCCCCGAACCTCCAAGAAGATCTCTGCATGGTTCGTATGTACCCATCACCTGCGTATGAATCCATAATTACCTCCGTGCCATCTACCGGCCCTGCAACGCACATACCGGCCCATTAGCCTACACCTGTCTGCGTTAGCTGCCTCGTGCTGGGGAGGCTGGAGTCCAACAGTCCTCAACGCCCAGGCCCAGACACCCCGAACGGTTTCTTTTTCCCTTCCTTGTAGCTCCAACCTCCAGCCTCGCTTGCAGTAAGGCTCTTTCGATTAGCCCCATCCGGTCTCTCAACGACCAATCACGGCTGCATTGCTGATGGCCGCACCCTACTGGGGCCAACTGCCTGGGCCGAAAATTGTCAGAGCTCAGCGCATATCAGAAGAAAGCTCGCCGGATGCTCCACCACCAACATCACATAACCGCCGCGCTTCGGTGCAGACTGCGCTCACTGATTTACCCTTCAGTCCGTCCTTCGAATCTCCTGTCCCTTCTTCTATAGTTGCTCAAGGTCTAGCCCCAAGACCTGCCTCATATCAGCGGCCACCTGCTCCCACAGACCAAACCTCAGCGAGAGCTCGACATCGTGCTAAAATTGCGCGGGCCGACGACTTTAGCGACGAGGAACCTATCTCTCCTGATATATCAATTGCCCCCGACACATCTCGTGGTCCTCCTTTAGGCCTTCGGCAACCTTACAGCGAGGGCCCATCAGATATCCAGACCTCCCCCAGAGGAGACAGCCGCTCTCGAGAGCCAGCTTCTCCAATTCGAAACAAGATGGATTACAAGGAGGATGAATACGAACAGGAGCCAAACGGGCACAACTTGACTGCCCAGGCTGATGACAGCCAATTTCCCCAAGAAAGTGCTGAAATTCTGGCGAGGAAGAATGGAGGCGGCTCACAACGTCGGAAAGGAGCCCTGCCGAAATCACCACTCCAGAGACTCGAGATGACGCTCGACACCATGACAAAAGAGGAAAAGCGAGCCCGTGTCGAAGCCGCGGAGCGTCGAGCCCGGGAAAGATACGCATTGAAGGCTGGAGGGGCTGCCCAGCCAGCTTCCTCACACAGCCGCAAACAATCAGTGAGCCGTGATGTCCCAAGGCCAGACCCAGTCGCTGTACCGAGTGTGTCAACTAGAGAAGTTCCCATATCTAGAGAAGCATCTGTCCGGAAGGAAGTACCCCAGAACCAACCCCAACAGCGTCACCAATCGCATGGCGAACACCGGAGTAATGGCCCAAGCATAACACAGCAATGGGGAAATGCGCAATCAGCACATCAACAAGATCCCGTATCCGGGCACCCTAAGCGCAATTTGAGCTTCCGTGAGCGCGCCGCTCGCGACGATGTGGATATTCCCCAGCATGATGTGGAGGACGCTTATGTTGAACGCCCCTACACTCACAAAGAGAGTGTACAAGCCCAAGTGCCAGCCTCGTCATCTATGGCGCGAAACGGGAGCAGCAGATCGAAAGCCAACCCTCCCAGAGACAATCAGCGTCATCCACGAGACGATGATTTCTCACAAACTGCCAGTCCTGGACCTTCCAGTCACCACCATTCTGCTGCACAGCCAAGTAGAACAAGAGACCATAACAGAAGACAATCAATAGACACAAGAGATCGTGCCATCTACCAGCCTGAGGCAACTGGCGATTATCCACAGGGACTTCAGCGCAGAGCTACAGAGCCTGGCCACGGAAAGCAGCGTGCAGAGCCTGATCTCGCTGCCCGGCCCGTCACTAGAAGTAACACGGTCAGGCAGGACGTGACACCGCGCCACCACGGCGAGGGGGCCTCGGCACAGCGCTCACAGCAAGAATCTTATTTGCCCGTCCCTGTTACTGGCTCTACCAGCCAATCACAGATTAATAGGGAAAGTATGCATCCTGGCGAAGGGCTCTACAAATCGCCGGTTTGGCTAGACGAGTGGAAAAAAGCAACCGTCGGCTTACTTGCGGGGTCGATGCTGAAGTTATCCAAAGACCAAATACCCCATGATATCCCAGCTTCCAGCGATAGGAATAAGGCCTGGTGGGAGAATAGCGGCCACCGGAAGACCTCGAGCTATTCGGGTAGACAACGGCGGGCTGAAGCCTTTGAGGGAGAGTACGACAATAATGATTGTAAGTCATTAATGAACTCTTTTTTCCCCAGATCAATTCTGACCTCTACTTAGCTCCAACTCGATTCAAACCACCGCTGTATCTGGAGTGCGGTCCGCTTCTCAGATACTGCGGTATCCGCCGCGAAAAGTTGCAGCCACGCACCGGCGGTGCAAGTGGGGAGAGAGACATATGGCGAGGAAGCATAATGATTGTTACACGGAATTCGGATTCGTCGTACGAAATCGCCCCGACGCTTCGATTATTTGTCCAAGACATCGAGCTTCTTCCTACCCCTCCACACAAGGTCAACGGCGAACTGTCGCCCGAGTATGTTGATCCAGTCGCCGGCCACCCCAAGCTTGGTCGTCGTGGCGAAACCTTGTACGTGCGGCCAGTGGACCACCTAGATGAGGGCATAGATCTGTCTCAGGATGAAACCGAGGATGGCTTATTTGAGTCAACAAGAAGCCCTCCGGATCCAGAGGATCCCGCGGACTCCCATGGTAGCTTCGCGAGTAGGATGAAGCGCATTGAGCTTGACGGCGAGAAGGCGCAGAAGTACAAGGATGTTAGAGGCTTCCGACTTCATACCGAGAAGGGAGTGACATTCTGGAGGTTCAACATAGAAGTTGAGCTTCAGCAGAACCAGCAGCGAATTGCATACCGTATTAATCGTGGACCGGCCATGGCTTTCTGGGTGCCTGCACATGGGAAAACGATGAACATCATGTTCCACAGCGGCAACGGTTTCAGCATCGACGCCAATACGGATGCCGTGAGCGGCCCCGACCCGATGTGGCGCGATGTGTTGAACAGTCACCAGAGCGCACCATTCCACGTCATGATCGGAGGAGGCAACCAAATATACAATGACTCCGTTGCTGACCACTGTAATCTATTCATTCGCTGGCTTGAGCTGAGGAGTCCCGCCGAAAAGCGGTCAGCTCCATTCTCGGCCCATCTGCAGAAGCAGGTGGAGGAGTTTTACCTGCAACGATATTGCCAATGGTTTTCCTCTGGTCTTTTTGGCCTTGCGAATTCGCAGATCCCCATGGTAAACATGTGGTCAGATCGTGAAAGTTTCCATGGCTTTGGGTCATATCCTGATAAGGACATGAGCTCGCCAGTCCTGTCAGGCATTGGAGCTGTTGCTTTTAAATACTACATGCTGTTCCAACATCAGACCATCATACCAGAAACGCAGGCTTCTGAGCCAAGTTGGATACTGGGTTCGGAGCCTGGACCTTATGTCAATGAGCTGTCGCGGAGTCTCTACATGTCTTTGGGCTCAAAGGTTTCACTTCTCGCCGTTGATTGCCGAACTGAGAGGACCGAGCTCGAGGTAATGAACGAGAACACTTGGGAAGCCATCAATGATCGAGTGTACAACGAATTCAGACGAGGCCAAGTTGAGCACCTGCTTGTCGTATTTGCGATCCCGTTGGCATATCCTCGTTTGGATTGGCTTGAAAATATGTAAGTCTTGCAGCCTCAATTATTCATATTTTTCCATGGATTGGATCGGAGCTAACCCACAAAATAGTTTCTCCTCTCGGGCGATGGATCCCATCAAACGTCTTAGCCGAAGGGGCCTCTTTGGTAAAGGTCTCAGCAACATTGAGAATGGCGCCGAAGTGATGGATGACCTACGGGACCATTGGACAGCCAGGAATCACAAAGAGGAGAGAAACTTTGTGATTGAGGATTTCCAAGATCTAGCCATTGATAAGTCGCTCCGAGTGACAATCCTCAGCGGTGATGTCAATCTTGCCGCAGTTGGTCAATTCTGTTCCAACCCCAAGCAGGGGCTGGCCAAACACAGGGATCCTAGATATATGCCGAACATCATCTCGTCGGCAATTGCGAACACGCCACCCCCTGACATAGTGGCAGATGCACTGAATAAGCGGCATAAGGTTCACCATTTTGACAAACAGACCGACGAAAGCATGATCCCATTGTTCTCAAATGGTGTTGATGGCAAGCCAAGGAACAACAAGCGTCTTCTACCCCATCGCAACTGGTGTTCTATCCGGAGGTGGGAGCCAGGCACTACACCACCACAGACACCTGAACCCCCGTCAATTCCTGATGAATTCCCAAGCCCACAGCAAGCACCTGAAAGCAGCGCAGGTGGTGGAGGCGGTACAGGTAGTGCAGGTGGAAGTGGTGGTCTTTTCAGAAGGTTTTCTCTGAGCGGACCTTCGCACCGGCCTGATATGTCCAAGGAATCTGTCCGGGGTCCCAAACCCCCCGTTTCTGGAGGGCTATTCCGCAGCCTCTCGCGCCGACTGTCACGATCAGAGCCCAAGGGACCCAAGGAACCAAAAGTACCAAAAGAGGAGATTCAACCCCCGCCATTGACAAGAAGCATGTCTTTAGGCCAGGGTGAGGCGACCCAAAAGCGAGGCCTTTTCAGCTTCCTGAGACGCGGTAGCCAGAAGCAAAAGAATATGGCTGTCGCCAGCAGCGATAACTTTGCGCCTAGGGATACCCTTCCGCAAAGAGACAACTTCTCTCAGCGAGATAATTTCTCCCAGAGGGATAACTTTTCGCAGAGGGACAATTTCTCCCAAAGAGACAATTTCTCCCAAAGAGACAACTTCTCCCAGAGAGACAACTTTTCCCAGAGGGATAACTTCTCACAAAGAGACAACTTTTCGCAGCGAGGCAACTTTGCACCGGAAGATGACGACGACGATTACTATGAGACCCAATACTATGGCCGAGAACGTCCATCAGGCCTTCGGGGAGGCGCAGCATACGAAGATGAGTACTCAGAAGGCGATGATGCATATTTCCACTCAAGGCCTCCTCAAAGGGCGCAGGCAATGGGCTCGGCCCAGTTTGACGACGGCTCCATTCCGCCCCAAGCAATGAAGCCATTTATGCGGACCCCAACTGGCCTCTCGACCAAGCAGATGAAGAAGGCAGAGCAGTATGAAGTCGACCTCGAAGGCGGGCTGGATATCTGTCTCAATGTCGAAGTCAATCCCAAGGATCCCACCGGCATCACTGTGCCATACCGATTACTGGTTCCAAAACTCTTCTATGAGTACTCGTCCGAAAAGGATGATATTCCAGAAGAGCAACCCAATGCATTCAAGAGATTTTTGAGTTTCAAAAAGAAGGAAAAGAAGCCGGGCGAGAGTCAACAGAATGACTACTACGACGATACTGAAGAGGATTCTGAGGACCAAGAGAGCCAAGTGGACCCTAGGTCTTGATTGAAAGAAAAATGTAACGGGTATGTGGCGTCTTTGTTCTTTCCATGAGGGTGTAGGTTTTTTTGTAGAGCGTGGGTGGAATGTTGGAAAGCTGCGTGGAATGCATGACTTGTATGATTGAACGAATGGTTTTGGGAATTGAAGTAATGATGCAATGAATACATGTAGCTATTTTCTTGGATATCAGCCAAGCTTGAACACAAACAATGGCATTACTATCTATCAATCTCTGAATCAAATGGCTCGTCTGTCTGTGATATGTATAAACCTCCATATGTCAATAGGTGAGGCTACATTATGCGCCCCAGAAAGGCCCCTAATCCCAGTGGGTCCTCCCCAGCGCAGTGCCTGGAATTAACCCTTATTGTTTTAGCCTTTTTTGCAGTGGCGACTGGGTTTGTTCCGCGGGAGAATTGGACCTACGTAATTCCCACGATACACCAATCAGGAGCATCCATTGCCTCGATTCACCTCCAATTTCCAACCACGTCTGTCGTTTGCAAGGTATCCTTTTTGCTCTAATCCCCCGTCGTTCGATGAGTTCATTCACTTGATAATTCTCTTTAATCTTCCCACGCGTTTCTCTTGATTTTCAGTTTATAGGCGCGAGATTGTATTATATCCTCCGGCTGGCCGCGACCCCCCTCTTCCCCTTACTCGCCGTTCGACCAAGCACCGCCTCCCTCATCCAAAGAAACGAAGCCGGGCGCCTGACCGACGGGGAATGGCCACGGCGAAATGCCTCACTATGATGCGTCTGTAGCCGACCAGATCACATACTACCTGAGCGCCAAGGGCCAGCGGTTATGGGCGTGGGCCAAAGGACCCGGCCGGCAGAGGGCGACATGGCTATCCCTCGCCGCGATCCACCAGCTGCGCAGGAACCTGACCTCGAGGCGGTTATGGAGCTTCCCGCACCTGGTTGTTGTCTTTTGGATCTTGATTCTGCTCTGGGGCGAGCGGTGGGTGTTTGACAGCAAGGTTGCCAGCTGCGATTGGGATCATTGGGAGAACTGGGTAGGTGGTGATGGCCCCCTTGTCTGCGCACGCATCACGGTGGACTATCTGCATATGGAAGGGCTTCTTTTGACTAACATATCTATTTCAGCCCAAAGGCGCAAACCCGCATCACCTCGTCTTCATCGCCGACCCCCAGATTATCGATCCTCACAGCTATCCCGGGCGCCCCTGGGTGCTCTCGGAGCTGACCATGATCATCACCGACAACTATCTCCTTCGCGGGTACAAGTCTCTCCAGAGGCGCCTCACCCCGGATACGGTGATGCTCCTCGGCGACCTCTTCGACGGCGGGCGGGAGTGGAAGACGCACCGCGGCGAATTCGTCGACCCGCGGTGGGGGAGGCAGCGCTCGCGCGACGAGGCCAAGTGGGTGGATACATGGCACCGAAAGTACGGCGAGGAGTACTGGCTGCGGGAGTACAAGAGATTTGGGAACATCTTCTTTGACCATTGGGGTGATGGCGGGGACGCACCGGGGGCTTGGCAGCGAGGGAGGAAGCTGATCGCCAGCTTGCCTGGGAACCACGATCTCGGGTTCGGCGCCCAGGTCCAGGTACCGGTGCGGAATCGCTTCAGTGCCCACTTTGGAGATTTGAACCGGGTGGATGTTATTGGAAATCATACATTCGTGTCGGTTGATACACTCTCGCTGAGCGCTGCCTCATCCGAGTTTGCTGGCGCCAAAGATCTGTCGCCGATATACGGACCGGTCAACAGGTTCCTCAAGGGGGTCCAGGCTTCTAAGCGAAGGGCTGTAAAGGCGGAACTGAGTGCCTGGCACGACGGTGCTGAGAGCCTCAAGTACCCGCACGATGTTGAGGAACTGGAACTCAGCACCGACCCTGAAGGGTTTCCCCCGACCGACCCTGGTGCCGACGCTGTCGAGTTCCCTACTATCCTTCTCACTCATGTTCCTCTCTACCGCGAGCCCGGGACACCTTGCGGGCCGCAACGCGAGCATTGGCCGCCCACGAAGCCTGCCAAGGGCGAGACTGGGCCGACGATACCCGATCACCGAAATGCGATTTCAGTGTCCGGTGGTTACCAGTACCAGAATGTCTTGGACGAATCCCATTCGGTGAAGCTGGTCAAGGACGTCGGCAACGTTGTGCAGGTCTTCTCCGGCGATGATCACGACTACTGTGAGCTGGTCCATTCCGAATCGCAGGGCAATGTGCCCGAGATCACGGTCAAGAGCATGAGCATGGCCATGGGCGTGCCAACACCAGGGTTCCTCATGGCCAGCCTCTACAACCCGGTAGATGAGGATGGAAACCGCATCCCCGGCGCGCCAGAGAAGACGCTGCAAACACACATGTGTCTGCTGCCGAATCAGATACACACGTACATCAAGTACGTCGCCTTCATCATACTGAGCCTTGTGGTACTCATCCTCCGGGCGGTTCTCGTGCCGATTCTGGGTCTGAGCCCATTTGCGCTAGAGAAGAATGACATTCCCGAACTCAAGTACAGCAACACCCTCCCGATATCCACCAAGGATAAGGTCGAGCCCCCCGATCTACGGTCACCTACGCTGGGATCGTCGTCCACGTCCATGTGGCATGGCGCGGGCAATTCCACCCTCTCGTCCAACGGGCGATGGCAGCCTGCCCAGAAAGGCAAACGTCGGTGGACGAACGGTCCGCGGATCAATCTCGACGAGGCGTTCTACGACCCGCGGCAGACAGAGGTCGGGAGCAGCAAGACACTGGGCGTTGTTGGGAAGGAGATCTGGACCACCGTCTGGAGAGTCGCGTGGATGACGGTCCTCTTCTGGGTCTACCTGGCCAGAGAAAAGTGATGAAATGCGTCCGCACGCCCACAGTCAGTGGCCGTGCTTTGGTCTCTTCCTCAAGGCCGGGTCTTTGTATTCTACACTAATGTACTGTTGATGAGTCCTGGGGTCAGGGGGACACCATTCATAAAAAAAGAAGACGGGTGGTTTTGCATTTACAGCGTTGGGAAGCATCGAGTCTACGGTATATTTGGGGCCTTTTTCAGGGCGCCCTCTCTCTCTCTCTCCTTCAGGAATATAGACAAGCGGCACGATATCAGTTCCATAGTTTCTTCAAGATATTGTGTAATTATTACTAAGTTTGCGTGTAATAGAAATCCGGCCACCTCGGATGGCCGCAACATACTGATCTTCGTGTGCAATCCCAGTCTCATTTCAACCCTGCGTTTTGCGTCGATTCGAGGCCCTTCAGGATCAAACCAGCGAACACCACTTTGGGTCAATAGCACGCATTCCAGGGGACCACATCACATGTGGCAGCGGGGGGGCCATGAAGAGGAATGTAAAGGCGGGAGGATCGCCCCAAGCTAGGGGCGTTTTGATATACGAGACCACCAATCTGGGAAGAGTCGCCTCAAAGCACACACCTCCCCCCCAAAGATGGGCAGGAGGCTGGTTAAAGATGCCTACATACACGTGCATGGAAAAAAGGACCCGGGCCAAAGAGGATTCTGGGCCGGGTCCGATCCTCCGAGAATAGCACCGCACCGCTGGTCCCCAGGAAGCCTTCTCAGGAACAACCCGAGGAGCTGGGCTGCAGTCGAGAAACAAAACGATTCTGGGACAATGGTGGACAAAAGGACAAGGCTAGGATTTGGGTGTGGCTAAGTGTGGTCTATCACAAGAGGCGAACTTTTCAGGCCAAAAAGCGAAGGTAGAATTGCTTTGATCCAGGCGGTGCTGTTTGAAGAAAGGCAAGGGGAACAAACACCCCCCTAGCCCGAAACGAGAATAAACGAAACAAACCGCAAGAGAGAGAAAAAAAGGCAAAAACCGAAGCAACCTTCCCGATCAAGCGCCGCGCCTCCTCCCCACGCCGATTCTCTCCTCGCGTGCCCGCCGAAGCACGTCCTCGGCGCTGGGGCTGCCGGAGGCGGTGGTGCCATCTGCTCCCCCCTGCTGCTGCTGCTGCCGTTGCTGCTGGTCGAGGGCGATGGCCTCGCGGCTGCGGCGGTCCTCGTAGGCCGCGACGTCCTCGGACGTGATGGTGAGGGAAGTGGCCGGGCGGCGGAGCATGGTTTCTTGCTGTTTGTCCCTTTGCGACTCTTCTGTAATGGGTCTTGTTTTGTGTCTTCCTTTGGTGATTGTTGGCGGAGGGTGGGGTTTTCCTTGGCGGTGAGGATCGACGAGTGGTTTGATTTTCCGTCCCGCTATGTCCTAGCCTTGACTTGTTTTCTTGGGGGGGCTGGCTTATTACTCGGTTTGCTCTTCTTGGATAGCCAAAAGGGTTGTGGGTTGAGGAAGTGTCCTGGTGTAAGAAGACGGTGTGGGGGGCAGATGCGTGTTGGTGTTGGCGCTTGTTGTGTCTGTCCCGCCAAAGTGGAAGAACCCAGCGCTCGTTGGTTTAGCTACAAGCAACCAACAAACATCACCCTCCATCTTAATTTAGACCCAACAGGGTCTTCTCCGAGTGGGCAGTATTAGTCAATGCCATCCATGGACAAAAACGTATGTAGGCAATATATTAAATTCCCGGCTTACGTTGGGGACGGGACCCCTCGGCTCTTGCAAGGCGGCTCAGCTCGGGCCTGGCCTAAAAATAAAGGAACTGCATTTGCATGCATGCAACTTCTCACAGCCTCCCGCAAAGCCCCACGCGGCCGTCTCGCATTTGTTGGTGCTGGCTAACCTCACCCTCGCCAGGCAGCCAGTTTTCCCCCTCCCTTGCAGGATAGGATAGCATAGCGCAGAGGATTGGTTTGCATGGTGCAGACCACCACTTCGCAGTCGCTAGTGGTATCGGCAAGCCATGGATGTTGTCGTGGTGGCGTGGGTTGTCTCACCAGTGAGGGGAAGCATCAGTGAGCGATCCTCACGCGATTGCGCTGGGCTGCATACAGCCCTAGATGTCCCAGACAGCCACCAATGCTACGTAGTCAAGGTAGCATCGAGCCCAAGAGGCGCATCCAGCCTCCGCCTCCCACACGTGTTTCACTGCTGTAGATCTGGCGCCAGGGCATATCGCTAACGAGAATCGACGCGATGCTGCGCTGACATCTGGGATGGCATCCGGAAGGTTGCAAGTTGGTCAAGGCACACACCTCCCGAGTGAAGCCTAAGCTCTTTCCCGGCGATCAGCCCTATGTCTGTTTGTTAAATCAATGTCAGTCAATGTGAGGATATACGCGGGAGTCACATCAAGCATCACAAATATACAGAGAACAATGAAAATTGAGTTTGTTTGAAATTCGATTTTTGTATTTTTATATCCAATTTTTGGACTAATAAATAAATCAAATGCCAGAGGATCAATGGAAATGCTCATTGTCATGGCTTGTTAACGTAGATGTGTACACGCCGCTCTTTGGGTTCCCTCATAAACAGTTTGGTATCATTATAGACAAAAGAAAGAAAGCCAGACCAATTTGGAATGCTAGCATATAATAAAAAAAAGGGGGGAGAAGAGAAAAGGAAAAGAAGCGAAATCAAGAACCTCCGTGCGCATTATGCTATGACGCCGGACCGGTTCGGCTAAAGAGCAGGATGAAAAAAATATAAGGTGGAAAAAAAACCAGAAAAAAAGAAGCAGAATAAACGAGTTGGCTATGTGACCCAAATATGCATGGTTTGAATCAACGCCGTATTTCCCATGATCAAACTCCGTGTATGGCCGGGTTGGACAAAGAAAAAGGGACATAGGGAATATATAGTTGTAATAGTTTGCAAGACCAACTTCGGAGAGTGGTTGCGGATATGAGGTACCATTGTGTTTAATGAGCCCCGTAGTAGCCAACGCCAAAGGCTTGTGCCTCCCACTGGAGGAAGTCGCCCAGGTCGTTGTGTAGGTTGTAGCCCATCTGGGCTTGCTCCTCGTGGTGGAGGTCATCATCGAGGACATCGCCATCGTCGCCGCCAAGAACCAAGGGCTCCATTGGGCTGCGAGGGGATACGACAGATCGGGGTGATGCAATGCCCTGCTTTGAATCGGCGTGCATGAACGCCATAGGTGGGGGGGTAGATGCGCGGTTCATCTTGGGAGCACCGTCCAGTGTCCATGAGCGCAGACCGGTGCTTCGGAAGAACTTGGTGCTATCGAACTGGCTGGCGTCAGGGTGGGCGAACAGAGGCTGTGGCTCGTCGCAAGATGCGATTGACAAGTCTCCTTCGGATTCAACCGAGGAGATTGTGCTGTGGGAAGATCGCGGTGAAGGGATAAGCTCCGGGATGAGCATACCAGCATGCTCGAAGCCGAAGAGGTCAAACCATGAGGCAATCTCCTCGGTAAGTCGGATGTCCTCATCCTCGAACATATCGCTGTCCATGTCGCCGGCGCCCAGAATGGCCATCTGGAAGGCAGTCCAGTCCAGAGTCTCATCCATCGTCACGGCGGCCTTATCGGCTTTAGGTAGGGCGATGCGTCCATGGCGGAATGCGGGGAGGGTAAGAGAGAAGGGAGTGCTCTTGAGGTAAATATGATCCTCATCCTCCTCCGGCAAAAACTCGTCGCTGAACTTTCTCTTGAGTTTAGCACCCTTGGGAAGATCAGGGAGCTTCTGAGTAGGAGGCGCTCTAAGGGGGGCGATGAACTCTGCCTCGGCACCCTCAGGGACGGCCAGGAGGTCGACAGTTGCGAGGCCTCTGTCAGTTTCGTCGCCCAACACGTGGGCAATGTTGGTATCGTCCTGGACGTAATCACTAGAGAGGAGAGGCGAGACGGCAAACTGAGCTGGCTGGTCCGATCCTGAAGGCGATCCAAATGATTGAGGTGACAACTCGGGAGTGACGATGGAGGCGTTGGCAATTGCCATTGCGGTAGCTTCCCTGGCATCTTGCTCACGGAGAGCAGCAGCCTTGGCTGCGGCAGCCTCGAGCTCCAGCTTGGCCAGTGTTTCTCTCTTTACGGCCTCGTGGCACTCCTTGTTGTTCTTTGCAATTTGCTTCCTTCGGACCATCTCGCGTTCCTTCTTCAAGAGGGCAAGCTGCTGAGGCGTAAGCATCTCGTCGACTTCAACTTTGCGGAAGCCTTTGCCGGTGAAAAGATCCGTCATGTTATCAGGCAGCGCCCAGCGTGCGACCTTTGAAGTGACGGGTCGGGCCCATGACTTTCCTTCGCCGGAGCCGCTCTTGTTGCGAGTGTGGCCCTTCTTCATGTTGCTTTCATGACGGCCAATTCTGGGGAGTCGGGGGCTCATCTTGGAAGGTTTAGGTAGGGGAGGTGTCATATTATGCGAGACGTTGAGCAGGTGCTTTTGGGTAGTAGGGGTGAGAGCGTTTGTGGGAGTGATGGGCAAAGCCTTATCCAACGAGGCCTTTCGCACAGCGATCGGGGGCGGTACAGAGCGTGATTTTCTCTTCTCAGCCAAGTCGGGGATAGCATTTTCCAAGGATCTCCGGGTGGTCAGGTCTTGCGAGGGTCGAGCCTCCTGTTCTGGTTCCTCGGGTTGCTCCTCCTCGACTGGTGGCTGTTGTGGCTCCTCTTCTACCACTACCTCCTCCTCCTCCTCTTCGTCCTCCTCTTGCTCTTCTTCCTCGGATTCAGATTCATCCTGGGGAGGGTGAACCGCCAGCCTGGGAGAGACGAGCTCGGGGTTGGAGATATTCAAGTGACCGTCGAGGAACACGGACTCCTCGAATCGAGGGAGATCCAGGCTCGTGGAGAAACCGCCCAGAGATGATCCACCGAATTCGAATGCTTGATCCGTTTCCAGAATGAGCTGTCGAACACCCTCCGACCATTCTCTGGCGTAGGGGGTGCTGTTCATCGGTACTACCGTTAATGATAGTGATGAGTGATTTGAGTCTAGGTTGAGAGGCTCTATTTGAGGCGACTTGAAGTTCGAGATGGTTGGTGAGGGACTTCGAAGAAAGGAGTCCATTACTTCCGCCTCTTCCACTTCCTCCTCCTCTTCTTCCTCCTGGTCCTCGACCTCCATCTCCTCCTCCTCGATCACTTCAGTCTCCTCCTCCTGCACTCTGGGCGCATCCATTGATCGCTTGGAATGGTCAAGGTGAGACATGTCTAAGAGGGGACTCCGAGGTCGTTCCAGTACTGCTGATGATGGCAAGCCCGGGCCAGTTGATCGCCGGGGAGTTGCGATTTGAGGAGAGGGTGCTCTCGGGATGGGTGCTGAGATGGTGAGGCGAGGCCTTACACCCTCGGACTGATGTCGTTGGTGAGCTGTTAGATAGTGTTGTTGTAATGTACTCCGGCCGGCGTCCACGCTACTCCGGACTGATACGCTAGGTGATGCTGATCCTCGTCGTGTCGCCATGAGGGAGGCCAGGCTCTTCTTTGATAGTTGTGATAGTGATGAATGTTCTGAGAATGAAACGGCTTCCTCCTCGGGAATGCCCTCGGTGTGTTTGCGCGTCTGCATCAGCTTTCTTAAGCTAAAAGCTGGAGCGCCCGTGTTGGAAGGCATGATGTCGCGCTACCGCTCTGCGGTGAGGGGATGTGTTTCAAGTGTAAGTTGCTTGACTCTATTATGGGAAAGGAAAGAAGGAAGGAAGAGGATGGATCATGGTATGTAGGCGATCGAAGGAAGAAAAGGGAAACAAAGACAAGGCCGAAACGCTGGGATATCGCGTGATGGATCCTTGTCAGTGCGTAGGGACAATGAATTGTTGGTAGGCGGTATCGTGTTGGCAGCTGGACCCGGGAATCTCGAAGCCCATCGGCCAACGGAACATGATATGTAAGATGGATAGAAGAGAGATCAGAAAATAGGTGTCTGGGTCCGGGACAAGAATCCGTAGGGGAGGGGAAGAGCTTTGAATAGTATCAGATCAGATGGGGACCCGTCAGTAAGCAGCGCTGTATTAGGGAAAGGGCGATGAGGGGAGTGCGGTCTGCGGCATTGCAGAGACGGAGGAGGGCCAGCTAAGGCAGAGAGCGAGCATCAAGGTGATAACTGGGGGCCATGGTTGCGAAGATGGGTGGCGAGGCGCAAGGGCGAAGGCCCTGTTCGATGCGGACGGCAGCGGGACATGCTCGATGGGGTGGGAGAAATGCACGACGCACGAAGCTGGGGTGGTGGTTGGTGCACTGGGCCCTTGGGATCGAGGATGTGAGCGGAGTCTTGGTGCCAGGTGAGGTGAGTGAGGTGAGCTGAGTTGATGGAAGGATGGGTTTAGTCGAGGGACAAGGAGGGGGGTAGGGCGTGTGTCTACGAACCACCGAGGCGGGGCGGATCCCCGTGCCTTAGCGGGCGGCGGTGTGTACCTCGCCATACAGAAACTGCGGGCGCGGTACATGGTGCCCTCTGCCATTGTTCTAGTGGGCTAAATTGACTGCATAGCAGACAACTTATTACTAGCCCAGCGCTCGAAACCCACTGGCTTGGCTTCCAGTGTCTTTATTTAACCCAGCTAGCTGCTTTGCGCATGGGCAGGTCGTGAATTGCAGCCCGGACGGGAAATGGTCCTAAAATAAAGTCAATGGGCATAGCACACTGCATGAGCAAGGCAAGCAAAGCCTCGACGGGCGATGGCCCCTCGTATCTGCTGTGACGACGGTCTGGCAATGGGAAGTGATTTGCGCGCTGCGCCAGAGGGTGGTGGGTATGCGATAGAGGTGTTGACGTCGCCGTACAGGTGTATTAATTTCGCATCACGGGCGGTGGGAAATCTCTCAGGGACAAAACGTCACTGCCTGGAGCTCCCTTAGGATTCCCCCTCCCTCGCACTCGAGGCCGACGCTCGATGTGCGAGCTGGTAAATTGTCAGGGCCGGCACTTTGCCAGGGAAAAGCCCCCAATGCGTAAGTGAAGGAATGAAAAGTGCAGGGGCCCCCTCTCAAAAGCCGTCCCACCCCGACCAGTTGACGTACTCGGCTGCTGCACCAGACACCACCTCGAATCCTTCGGGCATCGGGCTGACGTTACCTAGCCTCCTCTGGTTGGCTGTGGCCCATATTCGGTTTGTCATGAACAGGCCCCTTCCTCATTGGGGAAGTCGATGCATTTTCTTGCTTTCGACTGCAGAGCAGCCTCCAGCTCTGCGCTGTACAGCATCGTAAGTTAGTGCGTATTCGTAAGGTGTGTGCCTCTTGGCACCTGCATCTATCTCCAGGAGAGACACACATGTGAACACTCTCTCTCCACGCCGCTCTCGGTGGCCAAAGTGGTGGGTAGACACGTCCATCATCAGTGGCCGACTCGCAGTTCCCGACCCCCCGGGACCACTAAGGTGCTGAGGCCATCAAGCGTTCATGCATTTGCTTTTTTTTTTCTCCTTTGATTTGCTTACTCACTTCCGATTCACTCCCAGTTCGCTTTGCCGGTGAGAGCGGAATGTTAATATTACCTACACAGTCAGCAACCACAGGTTCAATCCCGGACCTGGAGCGTGCGCCGGGGTTTGCCAAATTAGATAGACGAAATTCCCGAATCCGGTATTAAAAAAATCGTATACTCCAGATTATCGTGAACTGCGTCACGAAATGACTTGGCAGCGCAAGTCAGCCCTTATTTCCTGCCCTCGTTTGCTTTTT
This sequence comes from Clonostachys byssicola, assembly GCA_902006505.2. Taxonomy (NCBI): domain Eukaryota; kingdom Fungi; phylum Ascomycota; class Sordariomycetes; order Hypocreales; family Bionectriaceae; genus Clonostachys; species Clonostachys byssicola. The sequence goes on along the minus strand of CABFNO020001451.1, from coordinate 164,189 downwards.
CACCGTTGGGCTTCAGGCACGGAAATGGATAAATGCAAGCCACCAGCAACGGGGTAATTACCGTGGGGTCATGCCGTAAGATTCCATGCCTATACTCTCATCCAGTGACAAAGGGCCTGGCAGGAGCTAACGCACCAAGCAATCGGCTAGGCTATTACTTGCTCCAGTTGCCTTACCTCGCTGCCGGCGGTACCGTTGGGTGGGGCTTGCCGTTTGCTTGCCTTGCCTCAGCTACGGCCCTGCGCTACTGAGGAAGGCTAATCAGCTAGTGCCTTACCGAAGGGAGCAGACGAGTCCTCATCGCATCCAACTGCTACCGAGCCAGCGCTGGATCGCCAACAGCGCATGTGTGCGTGACGGCTGAGCCAGAAGTTCCTCCAGTTGGCGCCCAGTACCACCTGGATCATCCCACTATCCAACAGCTGCGCATCCAAGCGAGTTGGTTGGGAGCTCAGCTGGCGCGATGGGAGTACAGCGCGTCAATCCAGCGCATGCAGGGCGGGTATTCTCGTCCGTTGGTGGTTGCATCGCCTCTGGGCGTCTACTGTCTTGACCTGAGGGCGGCACCAAACCGCACCGCCCCCAACATAAACACATTTCACTCGTGTGACTTTTGCCCTCTTGCCCAGCATCTCGCCAGCTACCCGTCCCGAAAGTCCCAATACTGCATATGCCGGCGTCCAATAGTACAACATCTTGCAAATGCATCTCGGATGTAGGGACGCAGCAGGCGTCTCTATTGGTGTCTGGTGGTGACCTTCTGCGCCACTCGATTTTGGGATTTGCTGCAAGAGTTGAATTGCCTATTGCACTCATGCCCGAGCTACAGATCGCATGTATTTAGCCCACCAATCAATACCCGACAATCATTACGGCAAACAGGCATGCGAACGTGAAGGTGTGCGAACTGGTGATGGGGCCGACCCCTGCCATTATTCGCATTGCCCTTCACAGTGACAGCCGTCTCCTCATCCTCGTTCCACAGAGGATCTTGTATCCGCTCGCGGGTCTGTCTACGTGACCAGCCGGTGGGGGCCAATTACTATCGTGAAGTAGAAAAAAAAATGTTCGTCTATAGCACCGCTGCTAAGAATTCGAAAGGGTGAAAGAATGGGCACAGAGGGAGAAACGCGTTGGTCCATGTGGTGTTCCAGCCAACAAACAAGACACAATCCCAGGGTTACCCAGAGAGTAGTATAGCGCGGAAAACGAAACAGCATCACGCAATGCAACTACGACTCCCTACCTCCAGGAAGCAAGCACACCTACATTTCATACCACCGTGGCATGTGTGATTGGCCAGCCGAGGCCACCCCGAGATCAGCGTGTCCTCGGCCACAGGCAGGGCGAGCCCGGCCGAGAACAAGGCGAGGGAGATGATATGCTGGAAATCGCATGAGGGGTCCACAGATGGACGAAGGCTCGCTCTATTGCCTGCATTGCCTAGCGCTCCGAGCCATGGATAGAGACCTATCGACCGAGATGCCTACTGCCTAATTCACAACATGTTAATCGGCGCGACCATGAGGCACAGGCAAGCGGCTCATCCGTGGCTCCATTGCCCTTTGCCTCTCGCCCCAAGGCTAGCAGGTGTTCGTGGGTAGCCTCAGCCAAGCCTGGAGACGGCCCCCTCTGCTCGTTATCACGTTGCGTCCAGTCATTGGCGTTACGGGTGGAAGGATGGCTGGGCCAGAGCTAGCGCCGAGAAGGAATCGATCGATTCTGGATACCTCAAATCCTAATCCGGCAGCTAGCAGAGAGGCAGGCGATTGACGGTCCTGTGGATGCTGCTGTGCCTTTTCGCCAGAGCTGCCGTGAGGAGAAGGTAGCCTTGGGGCAAACACGGGCCAGACCATGTGTCTTGTCAATCATACGGCACCATCTAATCTCCGCGCCCTCGGCCTGCGCGACCAGAGGGCAGCCATCGAACTATCAACCTGATACACATCCACAAGTTAGAGTGCAGCAGGAGAGCATCCCCAGGTACAGAATGGGGCGTGATTGCTGTGGTGCAACCCACCAGTTGTGGCAATAGAGTGGGATTTGGGGACCAGCTATACTATGTAGGCAATTGAGATGGCTTCTGCAACACAAGCACACCACCACCGGCCACTGGAAACAGGGCCCCGGGCGATGTGCCGTTGATCTGCTACACGCCGCCAATGCAACTGTATCAGAATGCTATATTACATGTTTGGGGAAACTCCCGAGAAACCACCATCGTCTGATCTCTTTCCCATCACATTCATTTGCCTTCTTCTTCACCTGTTCGCTTCCGCAGACCTCACCTTATCTGGCCCGCGACAGCTGCAACGTTGGAACCACCACCCACCAGGCCCAGCTGCTTCGGGTGCGGAGGCCACCATTGCCGGTCCGGTTCAGCGCCGTCGCAAGTCAATTCCATCGAGCTGCCTTATCCTGTCCCTTTCCCCCAAGTTTTCGAGCGGTCCACTGGCCGCTGTCAACTACCCCCGATGCGGATAGCTTCATCTTCACCGACTCAGGATATCGCGCTGTCAAGCTCTCTAGCTCTGCTGCTGGGCTTCACATACCGGGCTTGACGTAAATCCGCTTCTTTGTGCTTATCACATGACGATAAGTCGGTCTCCATGCCCTCGTCATTGGTGCGCTGGTGCGTTGGTGCGTATTACTGTCCAGCTCGAGCACACCCCGTAATACGGTCCCCAGACTCAGGGATTTTCCACACCCCCAGCCCCCCTGCCCTGGGCCAATCCATGGCCCCAAGGAGATGCACAACAGCTGTTAGTAAGACGCCAATCAATGGGAAATGCCGTCCACGTTGACCCCTGCCCACTCATCGTCTCCCAAGCACGATTCCACCCAGGGCCCTGCCCGCATCCGGTAAATGCAAACCGCTAAGTTGTTGGTTCGTGGGCTTCATGCCAAAAATAAAGAAGAAACAACATGCCAAACTATCCCGGCTTCGATCATGGACCACGTTTTCCATCTTGGCATCTACTCATCCAATTCCCCGGTGCAGACGGACGTTGGAAATAGCAACAAAGAGGGGAAAAGAAGAATAAACATCACCACGTTTTCCTCGTTCCCCATAGGTTAAATCGTAGATTGGGATAACCGGTGTGGTGGTTTTTTTTAGAACCACTCAGCCTTGCTGTGCTATCCTCTCCTTCGGGTCGTCTAGTACTGTTGTCCGTACGGAGTACTGTTGGTCCGTACTGTTAGTCCGTACTGTTGGTCCGTACGCTCCGTTGGTTTAAGGGCCTGTATGGCCCCCGTTGTTGGTGATTTAACATCTCAGCCCTCTGCCTGACGTCGTCCGCAGGTACGACAAGGCGGCCCGGCTGGGCACGTAGCCCTCCATCTCCGAGTCGCACCACGAGGCGCCAGAGGACCGCTTGTTGTGCCTGGAGGGGCACCACTCCTCCCCCTCGATCCTCTGACACTCGAGCAGAGGCTCGTGCTCCTCGTCCTCGTGGCGGCGCGCTCCTCCCACCCCCGCAGCAGCAGCCACGGCGGCGGCCTGGTTCCTGCCTCTGCTGTGCCTGCAGCTGCCACAGGCGGTGCCCCAGCAGCCCGCGAACCAGTCAGTGACGGTCCGGAGCCAGGCGTGCGGCCTCGCTGACGTAGTGGTGGTGGTGGTGGTCATCCAGTGCCCGCTTCGGGACCTGGTCGTAAGCCTGGGCTGATCTTTCCGATGCAGGAATCCGGAGAGCGAGTGCATGCTGGGCTGAGTTCTTGCTCGTAAGGCTTAGTGGTTGCTACCTTGATGCGTAGATGTAACACTCAAACGTAGAATGGGTGTTCAATTGATATACGATAGATACACGATAGGCGAGGAAGGTAAATTGGTGATGGGCGACGATCAAGTCGTTCAATGTCGTAATCGATGAGCAAGCCTGGGGTAGTTATACATCTCGACATCATATCGTGAACCAGCGCGCCTCTTATAACTTAAAAGAAAGGAAACGACATCAGAGACACAGGATGTCTAGCCTCCTCAAGTCGCGTCTCTAGAATGATGCTACCTCCTCGCGATGCAATGTGCTTCGAATCATGGTGGCTGATCATTCCACCCATAGGGTAACATCAACCTCCCGATTGCTGACCCCCTCGCAAAGGTCTCAGACAAAAATTGCCGAGACTTATATGAAAGCTAGTCTTGATGTAGGGTAAGGTCTTAGGACGACGCGGAAACGCCAATAAGCAGTAAGAAAGTCTAAGACAGGTTCTAACTTTCCGTGGAAACCGACGCAGACCCAGCGTCCCAATGGCATCACCAGGCTGGGAGTGGTATGGAAATGCGCCGGCGGCTGGGGGCAAACCTGTCACACCAATCGGGAGTGTAAAATCGCGAAAGAAGATATATGGAGAGATGTCTACTACTTCAGCCACTTTACACGGTAAATCCATTCCAGCCGGCAACCCTTCACAGAAACAGTTTTCACAGAAACAGTTCGAGAGCAACCAACTTTGCCTTACAATTCCTCATCTTCCCCTCCGCCTTCCTCATCTCCGTCATTCTGGATGAATGGCACGAACCGAAAGTCCAAGAAACTGTGCTTATCCCCCTCCGTTATTACCATGAGCTGCAGATTGAGAACGCCCTGTCGATCTCCCCGAAGGCTGACCTTGCTTGCGATACGCATCCCTTCCGTAGAGTGTTTAATGAAATCGAACTTGTAACTCTGCGAAAACCGTTCCTGAATGCTGAAGGTCTCCATCAGGTCCCTCCCACGCGCAAAGTCGACGGCCGAGCTGCCGAGATCCCCAACACCCGCCAGTGACAGATATGGTGATCCCCTAGACGCCGTGATGGTCAATCTGCTGGGGCTGGTCGGCGTGATCTCCGACAAGGAATCAAGGAGGGAGCGTGCCTGCATGATAATCTTGAAGCTCATGTCGTCGCGGTCAAAGGGGATCTCATCAGGAATCTCAGGGACGTAAGTCGTAAGTGCGGCTGTGGTCTTGACGCCCGATTCCTCAATGGTAATCTTGAACGAATCACCCTCCTCCGTGTAGAGAAAAGTACATGTCCCAGCCAGGCCGAGAGCATGGTTACTGAAAGCATCAGGGCGATAATTGCGGAAATTACTTCGGTAAGAGTCCTGATCTGCCTTCTGTGCTCGTGTCGCCACGTCCATAGCGCCGAAAATCTGGAGAACTTCCAGGAGAGAGCCAAGTGGGATTTGAAAGCTCACAGGCACAGGAGCCTCTTCACCCTCCTCCCTCGGCAGATTAACAGTATAAGAATAAAAGAGATCGGAACCAAGAAATGAAACACCTATCGAGTTTGTGAGAAATTGTCACGTTGATAGCAGGGGGGCAAACAAGGAAATACACACCCTGCATCACACGTGAGAGGTCTGCCGTAAAACGTATACCCTGCTCGGTGATTTGAACGTGCACTCTTGGGGCAAAGTCGATGCAGCGGAGGAGTTGGTACAAAGGCCGCGTGGACGTTGCAACGGCCCGGAAGATGGGTGGATTTTCAGTCGCCATTTTCTAAGGAACCCTGAGGTGCGCAAAGTGTTATGCCGGTTCTGAAATGAGAAATGAAATAAGGAAATGGTGAAATGGAAAGTATAGGCGTTCGTTCAATGGCTTTCTTCTGGTCTTCAACTATTGTACAGTGGCCGAACCGAGCTTCTTCTCGGGCGCTTCTTCTCGAAAAGGGTATCTCAAACGTAAACTCCGACTGCGCAGAACATATACACCGTTCCAACCCTATTTAGTTTGTAAGTATAGTTTTAATATTGTTTCTGAGGCGGAAATAGGATAAGACGAACGCAATAGCTGCTGAGGCAGGGACACCCAGGAGCGGGACGTTAAGTAGTGAACGGTCTAAGGGGAGCTATTTAGCTTCAATGTTGAAGGAAAGGGAAGGGGCTATCCTTGTCAGAAACCTACTCAGCGCAAAGTAACCTGTCAATGCGACTCCAATGAGGAGCAGCAAGAACCCGACGGTGAACTGGCTCTCCTTGCCAATGGTGGGAAGAAAGGGACTGCCAGCAGCAGCTTGCCAGACCTCATGCAGCGAAGAATCCATATGTGACTAACGTGAGACCGAATAGTTTATCGAATTCGATTGGAGGGAGATGGCGCTTTCAATGGGTAGTCGTGGCAATGGGAGGCTGCGGATAATGAGCTTCTGGTGAAGTTGGAGGTTTCGTTCATCAGCAAAGGGCCAGCAGCTGTTTACCATTATCGACATCTGGCCGATAACCCAAATAGGCTTAGAGCTGATACGCGGCTCTGAGCTCTAACCGCCTGCGGTAGAGTGTGGGGCACAGTGGGCGGGATTTTCGATCTCATTGGTTTACGGGTCCACGCCTCGACATCTGACGTCGCGACTGAGGAAAGTGAAGCGGGAGCTCGAGATGCTTCTCCATTTGCTATGCGACAGCATCCGCACACGCATGACGAGCCACAGCCGCCGCATCTCGAGCAGTGCGTCCCCAGAGCAACCCATACACCATGACTGTAAAGGACGATGGTAAGCATTCCGATTCCCTACACACCCGCTACGCAAAGCACCGCGCTGACACCGTGCCAGGCGCAAAACGCAAGGCTGAGGAGGAGCCTTCGTCCCCCTCGGCATCGAAGCGCATCAAGCAGGACCAGGATGCCACTGAGGAGGTCGATAGAAAGGCCATGAAGCCAATCCCATTCCCAGAGAAGGTTTGTCGGCTCACCCTCCACCCACCGCCTGCTTATCGCCACCCAGTGCTAACGTCCTCGCCCAGCCGGCCGTCATCGAAGAACGAAATGGCGAAATAGAATTCCGCGTAGTGAACAACGACGGCGACCGCGAGTCTCTCATCATCCTTACCGGCCTGAAGTGCATATTCCAGAAGCAGCTGCCCAAGATGCCCAAGGACTACATCGCCCGCCTAGTCTATGACCGAACCCATCTCTCTATCGCCATCGTTAAGAAACCCTTGGAAGTAGTTGGCGGGATTACGTACAGACCGTTCAAGGGACGCCGTTTTGCCGAGATCGTATTCTGCGCCATCAGCTCCGACCAGCAGGTAAAGGGCTACGGCGCCCATCTCATGTCCCATCTGAAGGACTACGTCAAGGCCACGAGCGACGTCATGCACTTCCTCACATACGCCGACAATTACGCCATCGGATACTTCAAGAAGCAAGGGTTCACCAAGGAGATCACACTCGACCGCAGCGTGTGGATGGGCTACATCAAAGACTACGAGGGCGGAACAATCATGCAGTGCTCCATGCTGCCTCGCATCCGGTACCTCGAGATGGGCCGGATGCTCCTCAAGCAAAAGGAGTGCGTCCAGGCTAAGATCCGCGCATACTCCAAGTCTCACCTGGTCCACGCTCCGCCCAAGGAGTGGAGGAACGGCATCACCGAGATCAACCCCCTCGACATACCCGCCATCCGCGCGTCCGGGTGGTCGCCAGACATGGACGAGCTGGCCCGCCAGCCCCGCCACGGCCCCAACTACAACCAGCTCCTCCACCTCCTCAACGACCTGCAGAACCACAACGCCGCGTGGCCGTTCCTCGTGCCCGTCAACCGCGACGAGGTGGCGGACTACTACGACGTCATCAAGGAGCCCATGGACCTCAGCACCATGGAGAACAAGCTCGAGGCTGACCAGTACTCGACCCCCGAGGACTTCATCAGGGACGCGAGGCTCATCTTCGAGAACTGCCGGAAATACAACAACGAGAGCACGCCGTACGCCAAGTCGGCCAACAAGCTGGAGAAGTACATGTGGCAGCAGATTAAAGCTGTCCCCGAGTGGTCGCACCTGGAACCTGAGAAGTAGAGCAGCCTCACGTTCAGCCCGACTGAGCTCAACACCACCACCAAGTTGAACAACAACAAGAACAAGAACAAGGAGAAGAAGCTGAAGCAGAAGCTGAAGAGCAAGCCGAGGCGGCTTGCGGGGAGGGCAACTGCACCATCATGGAGCTAGGGATCCATGAAACACGACTGTAACGTTGTTATGTTTTTTCTAGCATTGGAAGATTCCTGATCTGGATCGGGGAGCGGCATAGAGGTCTATGATTTTAAGGGGAATAGGCACATGGAGTTAATTCGGATTTCCCTTTTTAGACACTAAGCAAGGCGTTGGGAAGTCAATCTAGGCACGCGGTTGAGGGAAAATGTTTCTTTGAAGATACTTGTATTGCTCGTTGCTCTCTAATCGCGAGCGGTCGACGCGCTAAAAGGAAAATTACAAAAAGAAAGGAACAAAAAAAAGCCGATACGAAATCCCATACGCAATCGCTTCTATCAAAGAATGTCCCAAATATAGTCCCGTTCGATTTTCCAGCCCTCCCCTTTTTTCTTGGGGAGCTTTCGCCAGAGATAACAATCGAAAAATCTTGCCTGCTTGATTTCCTTCCCTAGGTTGATCGCCCAAACTCCGTTGCCAGTCCCAGTTGAAAAGAGACGGCTGATTCTGCTTACTCTCCGATTATCTTTGCTCTTGCTGCGTCCCATCATTCAACTCTCTCAAGCATCCATTGCCTTGGTCAAATAGCCTCGGTGGTCTTAGACCAAGGTACGCGCATAAAATAACGTGTATTTTCGCTTCTCAGTCTCAGCAAATGCGATTTGATCTGCGAGCGAGGCACGTAGTCATCATCATAGTGTAACCGTAAGCAAGTCTTAAGACCTCAGTGCCCCAGGAGCTCCGGCCGACCTGCGGCTAGACGTTGACTCCCCCACGGCTGGCAGCCGCAAGCCGGACAATCTGGTAGTTGCCGGGCTCCACGACGCCCTGATACGGGAGCTGCGGTACTCTTGCGCGGCAGCACTGGCTGTTTCTGACCGCAGGGAGCGGCGCAGGATGGGCTGCAGACGCTCAGGAATCTCCGACCACTGGCCGGCGCGAGCGGCTGAGACCATATTAACTGGAATCAGGCCGGTAGGAACAACAGTTGATTCCAGCAGCTGACGGAACGCCTGTTCAGTCATGTCGTCGTGGATCAGTCCCGACTCGAGCGCGTTCTTAAACCATTGCTCCCACTCCTCGTCAAGAACAGCAGAGGTGTCGCCAGCCTCTCGGCGAGCGGCACCGGCCCGAAGCCGCTGGTTGAGTTCTATGCCGACGCTCTCCAGTTCGTCATCGCTCTGCTCCTCCTCATCCTCATCGGGCGATGTCTCGTCGTCTTCCTCGTCCCCCAGCACACGAGGTTGCCTGAGCCCGTACGACTTCACGATACCATCCTGCTCGTCATCCCACTCGGGGATGTCATCGGCCGTAGTGTCACGGATCGTGATACCTTGCTCGCTCTCGAACTTCTCCTTGGCCCACTTTGTCCCCTCCCATCTCGTCAACCCCGCGATCTCGGCGGGAGTCAAGCCCAGTTCATCAAACGCCCGGAACAGCTTGGTGTGCCAGGGCCAGCGGCGAAGGCGGATGCGGTGCGTCTTGTGCGTATAGTCCAGGCCGGGGTACTTGGCTTCCTGAGTGTCGAGGTGGCCGTAGAAGGCCTGTGTCTCTTGACGGACCTCGGGGATGAGGTTTCGGGTGAGCAGCGCCTGGAAGTTCTGGGGGTCGTTCGCTTTGGGTTTGGGGAAAATGAACTCGTAAACGAGCTTCTCGACGGAACGGCCCCTCATTTCGGCGGCTTTGGCGACAGGTACTCTGCTAGCGGTAGGAGAGTGGCGCGGTGAGTTAACGTGCTTATTGCGTGTCTTGATGGTGTCTTAATGATCACGGCGGAGCGGTTTTCGGAGTAAGGCGACGCTAGGGTGTAGCCGGCAGTGAGATTGCGAGTGCGAGAAGAGTGTCAAGTGCAGGCTTGGGAAGATCGAAAACCCCGCCTATATATGGTGCGTCTAGAGTTTGCAAACACGCTGTCGCTTTGAACGGGCGGTCCAACGAAAGGCAAACACCAGGCAGGGCCAACAAAGCGTCAGTCAGCAGCTCCACGATCGTGGTGAAGTTGCCGGGCGTGGCCTGGGAAAGTTCTGGAGAAGGGGGTGGGGGGGCTGGAGGCCAAGAACGGCGAGTAAAGTTGGGCCGAGCTCGCGATGGTCGTGATGTCCGCGCTGGCTGCTGGTGGCAACAAAGGGAGAATGCACACAGACGGCGGTAACGAGGATATATCGTAAGAAAAACCAGGCAGGTGCAAGCAAGGAATGGAAGAAGCGTAGAAGCAAAAAAACCAAGACACGGCCTGGAGCCTGACGGGAATCCAAAGGCACCTGGACGGCAGCACAGGATTGGACCGGTCCGGGCTTGGATTTTCAGGGCACACCACCCCCTGGACGAGGCTTTGGGGAGGCGCTACGCTAACTGGCCAGTCAATGATTACGAGGCAGTCATTGGATGGGAAGTTTGCATCCATCCAAGGAAAGGGTGCCTAGCAGCTTCCCGTGCTCCTCCCTAGCCCCATTGCTTAGGCTCCAATGGGAACGTTATCTGGAGAGCAGGCAACTGGCTGACATAAACCAGCATGTGTACATTGAGGCCGTCGACATCGCATCCGGCATGGCATCATTGCGGCCAATGCACCCTAAAACAAAATGCAAAACTTTGGAACCCAGGATCTTATTGTCTGCTTATCATTGTCAATGAGCGACCACGAGTCAACAGGTAGCGTCCATATTAGCGCCTCAGCGCTGAGAGTCTCGTTGTCTCATGTTCTATGTCATCCTGTTGGAGGGGTCCGAGGAGGTGGACCCTCCTCCGGGGCGTCCTCGAGTCCCGCTGATGGATCATTGCGGCGGCGTCTGTTCCAGTCAGATTCAGGGCTACCCGATACCTCCCTATAAGCGCTGTAAATGCATGCCATGCACCTTGTGAATCAACAATGTCGTGAAATGCTGTCACTGCATACTGTGCTTGTCTGTTTGATCACTCGTATCTGTTGTGATCCTTGGGATCGGGAATTCACAGGTTGATACCGGTTCACGACCAGAGAAGCGGTCCCGACGTTGCGAACAATGCACGTACGACGTGAGAATGAATGAACAAACTGAGCGCAATTTCATATCACGACTTGTATAACGCAAAATGTTCTTCTTTGCGGCTTCACATGTCCAACCACCCATTTTCTGCACTGAGACATGATCTGGAAGATAGCAAAACACCCGAGCAGGCTGTAGAACGTATCGTGAAGACTGGTGCATACCTCTCTCTCTACCTACCTAGATTACGTCCTTGTTGACCAGCAGGAGTGAAGGCCTGTCGAGACCTACCAGTTGCTTGTCACGACCGAAGGCATGCATGCGCACTCTCATCGTCAACAGAGTTAGGCAAGTCAGGTTCTCGGAAGTTGAGAGCCTCGTGTTTATTAAGAAAAGATGAGGTATCTAAGGTGAATGCAGGGATGTCATCTTATTCTATCTGTAGATATGAGCCTTCCAAGCCCCTGAAGATAGCAAGCAAATGCTTGCAAGTAAAAAAAGAAAACAAAAAGCCAAACAAACTCCCCCATCGATACTGCCCACAGTATCGGAATAAAGCCATTATTTATTCTGTCGTCAACATGTGCGAAATCCAAGATGCTTGCTTGTTATGCTCATCACGAGGAGTCTCCTCCCGACCCTCTTCTAAATACGCCGTAAAAAAAAAGTAGAGATGTTGCCGTTCTCTGTCGTTTCATCAATATGCACGTTCGTAGTGTCTCCCAGGTGCACCCATCACTGGGCTCGCATTGTTCCGATCATCGTACGCCCGTCTATCCCAGCGTGCCCTTTCCTCTCTGGCACGACTTCTATCCCTCTCCCTGGGATCCCACCCCTGACTTTCCCGCCGCCGATCAATGTCGGCATGGCTGCTTGTTCTTCTATGGGCTTCTGGCCTCCGTAGATTTGACTGCCGTTGTCTTCGGCCTCCGTGGCCTACGTCGTCATCGAGCTCATTGTCAAGAACGTACGGTCGTGATTTATCCGAGTAACGATCCCTCTCGCGCTCCCTCTCGCGCTCCCTCTCACGATCCTCTCGCGCCCGAGCCCTTCTGCCCACTTCATCCTCGGAATCTGAGCCGGGACTCCCGGCAGACTCGCTGTCTGGGAACTCACGATGAAGCCGCGAGGGCGGAGCTCTCTGATGTGGACTTCTGCGGGCACGAGTCGAGTCATATGACCCTGGCCTCGAGTCCGACTGAGGACGTCGATCAGCCCCTCGACCAGTGCCGATAGGAGCACCCGGGAAGATGTGGGCCACCTTCTCACTCACCCGCTCTCTGATGCCGAGCCGGGGACTGCTCCCTGCACGCCTCTTCAGTTCCTCCATACGAGGCTCTGACGGCCTGGGACTACGGCCGGGGTTGGGTGAAGGCTGTACAGATGGGGGATACCGCCTGTTGTGAGGTACCTGTGGTGAGTTTTGTGGTCTTCGGCTGGGCTGCTCTTCGTCATCAGAGGAATCAGAGCCAAGTGGCCGAGGCTGGCTGTGTCGTCGTGTCTGCGTAGGTGGTCGTCGTAAATTGGCATCTGCCGAAGGGGCGGGAGGTGGATATGAATGTGAGGGGAAGTTTTCTTGTGTAGTGGAGGATGGGTAGTCGGAGAAGCTTCTTCGTCTTTCACGCTCGCGCGAGGGCGGGCTTTCGCGACGAGGTATCTCTGGCGTTCTGCTCGGCATCCGGCCAGTCGAGTGGTGTGCGGCCGCTGAGGGCCGTGGCGGTCCGTGTACATGGGTAAATGAGACTGGGCGTTGTCCTCTGGGGTAAGGGTGGCCGTCCGCATTTTTGGGATAGGCAAACTTGGGGCCCGACGATGTCTCAGGCGTAGGTTCGGATTTCGTCACCTTGGGCAGATCCTCGCTCGACGCCTCCTTCCACAAATTGGCGGCGCAGTCTTCATGCCAGCGATCGACGTCGGGGTCAGGCTGGGCTGGGAATACGTTCTTGGGTAGATCGGAGGGGAAAACCTCTCCGGTCTCGAGGTTCTTCAGGTTCCAGTTCTTGACAGCGTACTGCAAAAATGGCACATGCTCTTCGGGCCCTAGAAGGATTTCGAGAGACTCCCATCGAGAGAAGCCTCTGGACGTCAAGGCGGGGATCGAGGGTGGCGCGTAATCGTCGTCTGTAGGCTGTAAGGAATGCTGGCAGCCAGTGAGCTGCCACATGCAAGATATCGTATGGTCGTCTTTGTCGAAGAGGGCTGTGAAGAGGCGGCATAGGTTAGCGACATGCTCCATCGTAGGTAAAGATACAGCCAATGCTCACAATCGTAGTCGCCACCGACGGCCTTGTAGAAAGCGGCCAATTTCTTCGGGGTTAGATGCGGATCGTTTCTGTCACCGATCTCGCGTGTCTGATACAGAGTTGCGGTTAGCAGGCAGCAAGGTTGGAGGGTTAAGAGAGCAGACGAGGGACGGAGGGCGGCAGTGTTGGACGACGGAATGGGTACATACAATATAGTGGGCGATGGCTCTTAATAATGCATCGAGCTGCTTGGTAGGGGCATTGTTGCCTTCGAACATCCAGGTATACTGCATACTCGAGGGCTTCGAGTCTTGCGACGGCGGCGCATCGCCGCTGGCTGACTTCATGATGGTGGATGTGTGTGGTTGGGAAGGCCTTAAAACGGCGCGGGGCCGGTGCTTGAAGATGCAGAGAGTGTGTACCAGGTGGCCGGCATCAGGCGGGCAGTCAAACCTCCAGCCAGGAAATGGAGAAGGAACAGGCGGGTGAGCAGATCGATCTATCTATGTATGTATGCAGGTCAGAATGAGTGGCGCACACGAGCTGCTAAGTCGAGGGATCGTCGAGATTGGGTATGCTGCCGTGACTCGCCTCTGCGGTTTCACTCTTACGGGCTTTCGTTCATGGTATTGTTTGCCTCCAGCACCCAAGCAGTAAGCGCTGGCCCTCGGATAGGCTCCCACCCCGGTGCCAGGGCCCTTCCTAGCTGGCCAGTATTGTGAGATGGATGGGCAGATCGATGCGACTAGCTGTGCCTAGCAGCAGTGGAGAGTGGTCAGGTCTGTTGGTAATAATGGACAGCCCAACGGAGTCCCGTCGGGGGCTGACACGTGCATCCTTGTTTCGACGCTTTCCAACATACCGCCGGAGGGTGCGCACACTTGATGCACAATGCGTTTGATGCATGCATGCCTCCGTCTGCCTTACTAAGTGGCCTCTACGCTGTGCCTGTGATGGATGGAAGTCCGTGGAATCCTCACGTATGACGCATCTGCTTCCGTCCCATGAGGGAACTCTGGGACAAAGCATTCAGACCGCGAGACTGAAGATACCCTCACTGCCATTATTGTCTGATTGAGCCAGGCGATTCAGCCTAACCTAACGACGAGGCCATTGATTAAACTGCCAACCTGGGCATGGGACTGTCGCTTCATAGCAGGCCCAATTAAGGGCCGCATTTTGGCGTCGTCTTGTCCTGGGGCTTGGAACAATGGGGTAATCGCTGCCTTGGTGTAGGCCCCTCCCCAGGCGCCTACCTACCCGTAGCAATGCGCGGACCGTCGACGTTAATAGAAATGGATGGGATCGCCGGTGACACAGCAAGGTACAGCGAGCGCTGAGTGACTAATGCCACCTTGCCCGCCCTGCTAAGTAATCGCAGAGGTGATGAATACCACCTGCTGAGCCTCTCTGCGACCGAACCACAGGCCCTATTGCGACTGTGATAGCGCTCACAAATGAGACTCTGCAAGGCGCAGCTCCAGCAATCCCGCTTTCGCATCCTGCGATGTGCTTCTGCCGACAGATGCAAAGTGGCATCCGGGCCGTCATTGCTGGCTCGAAGCAGGAAATAGGCGCATGCTGGCCTCATGCCAAACCCACCTGATGTCATCAGGACGCTCTCTGTTGGGTGATTGTGAGAACTGACTGCTTGAATGGACTCGATACGTAGTGGCCGGTGGGGGGTCACGGCAGGCAGCTAAGGCTGGGCAGCCAACAGCCCACCAAGCCCACCTGCTAGGGGACATGGTGCTGGGGTTCGCGTGCCTTCCATGAACCGTGTTCAGAATTCTTCTGTCGGCTGACCATTGATCAGCTTTGACTGCTCGTTTGTCAACCACCACAAATTCTCCAGACAGAGGCAATTCCCAGGATCTCCCGGCCGATCGCCCATCCACCCTCAAGACCACACCTCCCGTTCTTGCCGAAAAGTCGCCCAGCATGGATGTGCTTCGTTCCGCCGTCCAGCCCATCACCCACAACCTCCCGGCGCCCATCCGCGACCTTGGAGTGTCCATCATCGGCGAGACCTGCTACAAGACGCTGCTCCTCGATGTGAACCTCCAGGATGTGGATTGCCTCAAGCTCGCCATCAGCAAGGGCCTGGGAATTGGTATCATCGCCGCCTCGTCCATCGTCAAGGTCCCGCAGATTCTCAAGCTCCTCAACTCCAAGTCGGCCGCTGGCGTGTCCTTCCTCTCCTACCTCCTCGAGACGAGCGCCTACCTGATCTCTCTGGCCTACAACTTCCGAAATGGATTCCCATTCAGCACATACGGCGAGACTGCTTTGATCCTCGGTCAGAATGTCATCATCTCCGTCCTGGTCCTGAACTACAGCGGACGGGCGAGCTATGCCGCGGTTCTCGTTGCCGCCCTTGCTGGAGCTATCGGTGCACTGTTCACCGAGAACGTGTTCAACATGCAGACACTGAGCTACCTGCAGGCAGGCGCAGCAGCTCTCGGTGTTGCCAGCAAGCTGCCGCAGATCGCTGCCATCTACCAGCAGGGCGGAACTGGCCAGCTCAGCGCTTTTGCTGTAAGTAACCCCCTGGTCTACACCATGTTCGAGCAGCATGATGTTTCACCCCTCCGTTCACAGCTAATCTATCATTAGGTCTTCAACTACCTTGCTGGTTCCCTCTCCCGCATCTTCACCACTCTCCAGGAGGTTGACGACAAGCTCATTCTTTTCAGCTGTGTCTCGGGGTTCATCCTCAATGCCGTCCTTGCCTTGCAGATGGCCTTCTACTGGAACGCACCCTCCGAGAAGGCCAAGGGAAAGCGCAAGGCGGTCCCCATTGAGGCTGCCTCTGCCACCAGCTCAAGCACTCCTACAAAGAAGGGGCCAACTACCCGCCGACGCGGTTGATTTCTTTGCCAAGATAAATCTTTATTCTCTAATTAATGCATCATTTTTTTCTCATTTGAAACGAAATAATAGTCTCTTGAACTTATTGATTCGTGTGATTGTATATGGTATATATTAACCAATACCCGTCATTATAGTTGATCTGGTGCATGATGTAAAAAGCCCCAAAAAAGCACACGCTCCCGATGAATCCCTGGAAATACCCTGCCATGAGCACCAAAAGCGCCAAACCGATGGAGAACGCCAATTCCCTTATTAAGCACAGTTACCCAAACCCTTCAAAACTCCGATTTCATGATCCGGCACCACTCAACACGTCCCGCTCCGCACTCAGCCGGTCCGACTCGAACGCGGCCCAGCGCATTGTAAACACCGCTTCTGCTCGCCGAGGTTGCTCACCGAGCAGCTGAAGCAGACGTGTTTCCCACAAGCTCCGCAGGCCGTGTCGTCGTCAAAGCCGGCGGAGTCGATGTCCATCGCATCGTCTTGGCCGGACGCCCCCAGGCCGGCGCCGCAGTCCTCGCACGCAGTTGCGGAGAAACTCGCCATAGCCATGGTTTCAATTTGGGCCGAGGGTCTCGAATTGATGTTCCAGAAGTGGTGGAGTGACTGTTGCTGTCGACCAGATGTGCTGTTCAGCGAGAGGGATTCGGGTGCCGGCTCCGGGGCCGTGGCCGGGTTCTGCTGTGCTGAGTAAAGGAGGCCGAGGGTTCGTTCTGCAGGGAGAGGAGAATGAGTATGTCGAGGCTACACGAGTCGAATTGCGAAATATAGAAACTTACGATGGACCTCCTCCTCAGATGGGCGGCTGTTGCGAAACCGTTTCATTGTGCGGCTGTGAAGGAGCGGAGACGTGATCATGGACATCATCATTGCCCGGTCGTGTGGAGGCGAGCTGGATAGGGAGGAGCTGGGAGAGCTCAGGGCAGAGGAAAAGGATCGCTTTCGTTTCAACTCCATGGCTGTATGCTGTAGGTTGCGAGGATTGATTAAGAGAGACAGTATGCCCAATTGAGATGAATATAAGTAAGTTTTCTATTGTGGTTTAGATGCGGAGGGAGAGTTTGATAGAATGGGGAACATCTAATATAGGCAAGAGGCTGGGGCGGCACAGAGTCAGCCGGCAGGGGACGCGCCCATACACGCGACTCGTAATGTAACTCGCAGCGCGCGTTGAGTGTTTCGCGCGACACCCCACCAGACAACCCACCACATATTCTCTATGACATAAAAACAAATCAATTATTTGAGATGATGTTTTTTTGTTCTTCCTGGCCTAGACTTAGTCGGCATCCAACAACACCAGCAATAGCACTCGAATTGCTGGGGCCGCATTACCGTGCTTTGCTTCCCCCAGCATGACCTCTTGCACTTCTCCGCCTAAGTCCCGAAAGCTTGTGAGCGTTGTTGAACCGTCCAGGGCCACTCGCAGGCTGCATTAGATTGCATTAGTTTCAGTGGCCGGAATGTTACTTGTAACCCCAATATCTGAAGGACAACACTGAGAATATAAGTTCTCCTATGCCTTGCTTCCTTCACTTGAAGCAAATAAATAGGCCAAAATGATTCCCACATCACCCCGAACGCACGTTGGCTAGCAGGGTAGTTTCGGCAGGATGCTTGTTCCAGATCAGAGTTCGATGTATTCGATTTGAAGATGCTCCAAAATTGGGCATTAAAACTTGGAAATCTACCTTTCCGTGTGAAGCGTAATACCTTGGGCAACAGGGCAAGGGTTTTACTCTAAAATCGCCACGGGAGGTGTCCCTCATCTTCGACCGTAAGGTCTTCGGCCATAAGATGGTCTGAAATACCACTCAGAATATGTGCTCGTATCTGTCAAAGAATGGTCAGCAGACAGCACAGCGGCCAAGTAACCTATCGCCTGAATTTTAGACTTACCTCTCCGGCCGTCGATCCCAAGCTGGTTCGCAACATTCACATAGCCCTCGCTGAGTCTGCCTTGCGACTTGGAGACCTGCTTCGCAGCGCCCTCGTCCTCCTCCCATACACTGCGACACATTGGGCACGTCGGCCTTCCGGGTTTCGACCGGGCCCAGGTCTGGAAGCACTCCTGGTGCATGTTCTGCCCACAGGCGGCCCGGCACCAGACGACAGACTTGGGGCGGCTCTTGTCATAGTCCGAGAAACAGATGGGACAATCGTTATCCAGCGACTTGCGATTCTTGTCTTGAGGCTCAGATGGAGATGCCAAGATAGGTGGGGCAGACTGGAAGATCTCGATGAGTTCGGACTTGAGCAGTGCGAGTTGGTAGACGAGATGATACGGCGCATTAAGCACCTTTTTCATAACCTAACCTGTGTTAGTGAAGATGTCCCAAAACAGAGGGGAGAAGTCAAACGAACAAATATGATATGTTTGCACTGATTTCCCTTCTTGGAATGAGGACAATCGCAGCGAGGCACGAGCCCGATGAAGACGGTATATATATTTCCCGTTGAGCCCGTCAGCTCAACGATCTCTTCTGGGCAGTCCTCCGTCCCAGCTCTCGTCCGTTCCAGGACGAAGAATCTCTGGGAGGTGGCGCGGTAGAGGATATCATTGAAACTCTGTGGCGGCTGCGGTCTGAATCTCCGTAACCTCTTTTCGGATGAGGGCTCTCGAGTACCTGCATCCTTATTTCCCTTAGTGGATGATGGTGTTGATGGTGGATGAGCTCGAGTTGGGGTAGCAATCGCCCGTTTTAGTGATGATGCACTCCGACCCTGGCATTCCTCATCAGGCCGGCGTCTCTTTTTCGAACTCCCAACAGCATGTTCATCTTCAGAAGATTCCTGTGTGAGATCAATAGGAGCATAGGCGCTGTTGCCTAGCCCGGGGCTTGGTTCTCCATTAACACCTAGTTGACGTAGGTGCCTATTCCCGGTTTGTTTGACGCTCCCCATGATTGCGGTTTCTGGCTGGGGGTGCGAACGACAATAATTTGCGAATTCCAAAAGTATCCGGAATAAGGCGATTTACTCTGATTCTAAATGAAGTGATGTCTTGAGATAGGTAGATGCTGCAAATGAATCATCCATTGTTTGAAGCTGTTGATGAGGGGTGGTCACGTGCTGAGCCTCCTCATATGTGCCCTTCATGTGTTGGGCACCTATGTAAGTGACACAGCAAATGGCACACCCAAATGGCACACCATAATAAACACCCAAATAAATGAAGAAACAGCTAGTTCTCAGCAGCTATTATAGCAAGTATAATAAAAGTAAAATACGCTAAAGCATAGGTCTACCTCCCCACGGTAAGATGTCCTTCGCTTTATTTTCAAAATCATGAGCTCTTATTTCCGCTTTTGGAGAAGAGCATCACGAATTAAGATGACTCAAGGAAATGATGGTGGCTCGTGTATCGCAGCTCAATCACGCTCTCATATGGATTATCAAAAGGTAATTTTCAACCATATCATGTTTCAATGGTAAACATATATAAGGACAAGCATTCTGCGTTGTCTCTACTACTAATCCAGGTCTTAAAATGAATTCGTCTCCTTTTCTCCATGGATCCCCATGCCCATATTGAATCGCTTATGCTATCCCAAAGCGAATAAAAAGCAACCGTCAACGCCACAGGCACATCTGAAGGCCGGAGCCGGGCCTTCCCGTAACCAGGAAAAGTAAATGTCCGCAAGTGGTTCCCTTGCATATCGTCTCCCCAAGACACCTGCCCAATACCAGGGCATCCAAGAAGACAGCCGTATATTGAAGATACATACACAAATAAGGGAAAAGACAAAAGAAAACAAGTGTGGTGAAGAATGATAGGCGTGCCGTCTCGATAAGTGACTTGATGATGGAATGAACGCCAAGTCTATGTTGTTGATGGTGGTAGTTGAAGATTAAGAAAGGAGAAATGTGTGAGCGACTGAGAATGTATCGTTGGCGGCATATCAACGAAATCGTGTATTATCATCATCGTATGTGTTGTCGGTTTATCATGGAAGTGATCGACAGTTGTTGGCGTATGGTAAATGGTTGTGTATACTAGAACAGCTGTTCAAGTAAAGGTAGTGGTGGTGGTAGAATATAGAAGGTTAAGAGGGTTTAATGGTAATCCCGTCGATGGTGTGGGGGATAGGGTGGCTGTTGGTATTGGCCTCGAGGTTGTGCCACTGTTCCTTGGGAACCGTTTTGTCGTGCTGGCTGCTCCGCTGGAAGCTTGTGGTCTTGGCCGGGGACAGTTTGTTGTCTCCCACCGCTGGAAGAGCTGGCTCCTGGAACGAGGTCGGTTACCGCTTGGGCAATGGTAGCAACCACGTATTCTCTAAGCTGGAGATCTTCTTGCTGATCTTCCTTCTCGAGCCGGAAGCGCTCGTCCTTATTCATATTGGCTCGGCGCAGGTTCTTGATCTCAGCCATGATGTAGAGTAGCACCTCCTCTGGGCATCGGTTTCTCTCGGTTGCATGCTCCGCCTTACGAACGTATCGTCGGGTTACGTCGGTCGCGCCGTCAATGGAGAAGGCGATGCAATAAGACATCTTTTTACCCCAGCCGTTGGTGTAAAGCTGTGGGTTATCCCAAGCTTCCTCGCACGCATCAACGTGGACCCATCTGCGCTGGTGCTCGGAATAAACTTCCGTCCAGACATGGTCCTCGGCATTCCATACCCATCGCACGCGACCACCAACGGCTCTGCAAAGCATGCTGAAGCAGTTTGCCCACTCTCCCACTCTTCCTCGTCGCGTCTGAAGCAGTCGCCACACATCACCGTATCGTGGGAATCGCTCGTAGGCACCGCACGACTGGTTTGAGCACCTGTATAACTCTACTCGCAAAGCGCCACAGGCACTCTCGTCTGGCGTGGGTGTAGTCATCCCTTGTGCGATGGTGGGAGACAAGCAAAGCTGGCAGGGAGGGTTGTTGACCCATGTGAAAAATGAACGCTTGAACCATCTAGATAATACGAGTCAGAAGGTGGCCTCGAACGAGAAACAAGAGAAAGAAACATACCTTAGCAGGGCTCGAATAACGCAGTCTTGGTAGCCCCATTCCGGTCTCCGGCCGTCGCCCATACTTTCCGCCTCGGCCTGCAAAACTTGCGTCTCCTCCTCTGCCTCGCTATAAATCCGATCAAGGGGGATGATCTGCAATGCCTCATCTAATAACCCAGGGTTCTCGTATTTGCCAGGCGTCAACGATAGACCGATGAGCAGGTTGCGGAATTTTTGTGAGTCTCGATCGTGTGCTGCAGGTGCTGTGGGGATCTTGGGAAGATGGCGAAGAGCCGAGTAGGATGGAGGAGTCGTTGGTCCGCCAGATGTTGTTGGGCGTTCTTGGGAATGGTGGCCAGGTGCTCGGAGGTTGGCACTGGACGCACGCTCGCCCAAGCCTGGGGTTGGTGAGGCATGTCGAGATGT
This sequence comes from Clonostachys byssicola, assembly GCA_902006505.2. Classification (NCBI taxonomy): domain Eukaryota; kingdom Fungi; phylum Ascomycota; class Sordariomycetes; order Hypocreales; family Bionectriaceae; genus Clonostachys; species Clonostachys byssicola. The sequence continues at coordinate 142,826 of CABFNO020001451.1, read as the reverse complement.
GTTGCGGAGGTCGTTCATTCGCTTATCACGCAGCAGGCCTTCGAACTTGATGCGTAGGTCGTGAGCCCATTCCTCTCCATAATCCCCGTTCGAAGGGGCATTCGACCCGAAATGCGTTTCATGGCCGGCCATGGTGGGCGGTTGTGTCCGTGATAGCCAGGTCCGACGTTGAGGGGATATGTCCAAGTGTCTGGAGGTGTTCAGGTAGGTGCTGTATTAAATCCTAGGTGAGGAACGGCGACGGAGTTCTAAAGTGTTGCCTGTGCAAGCTGGTCGTCGTGTGTGGTGCGTTCTCGTCGTCGTCAGCTAGGGGATTCGTAGGCCTCTTCGAGTTTCGCCACAGGCTCCCCTAAGCGCCTATCGTCCAGTGATTGGCCCGCGCCTTTACCAGCGGTGTCGAGGGATCTGAGGGAGGACGGTTTTTTAAATTGATCACAACCTGTGCTCAATTCAGAGAGACGGTGATGCGCGGCTGCGATCGAAGCGGGTTGTTTGCTGGGAAAAGGATTCTACCTGTAGTAGTTTGAGATGGATAATGGCGACTAGGAAGGAGGGAGGGGCCCCGGCCAGAGCACATCCATAATGGACCGCCCGTGGATGGCACCATGGGACGGTCTGCGTCGCCTTCAAGCGTCTTGGTGGTGGTCGTTTACGCGTCAGCTTTGGGCTGCAGCCAATCAGCAGCGCCGTGCATCGCCTGCAGGGGCTCCGCATAGCCCGGCAACAAGTACAGCTACTTGTCCCATTTACTAATAGAATCGACGCTGGGCGGCCCCAGCCCTTGTCCCTTAGCAGCCCAGTGCTGCGTGCGGTTAGCGTCATCACTGCCCCGATGAGGCAGAAATAGCCAGGTACCCAGCACTTTCCTCCGTACCAGCGCGATGGTCAGTCATCCTGATAGAATTGATCCAAAGATCCAAAAGGAGTCGGTCTACGGCAGCGCTCACATTGGGGATGTTCGCCTTGGTATCAGGCTTCACTATCCAGGTTCAACATTGCCAGCGAAGAGCGACCGGGTTGCCCACTCCGGCAGCAGATGCTAGGCAGCAGAGGTACCCTCCAGCTTGCGAGTACAGATGTTCGGAATGGGGCCAGGGCATTAGAGTTGGGATTGCGCAGCCGCAGCGGCAAGTACCTGTACCTACCAGCTCCATCAGCAGCAAACCTAGATGGGCGATGACGAGGCGCTGACCTGTCGTCCAATTTGAGCGTGGCACAGCCTGTGCGTGACTTTGGCTTGACCCATCCTTTTTCCGGACTTTGTGCTACAGTCCATCGGGATCTTTTCCAGTGCACAATTAATTAATCAGATTTTGTGAAGGCCAACCAGGCGGTGCTGCTTGGTGTGCGCCGCCGTCCTGGCCCGCATCAGCCACATCTATCAAAAGGAGCAGGCCCCGAGTCGTGGCTGTGCGCCATCGATCGGTTCCCCCCGAACCCTCCGTCAGATACTTCGCCAGCCGCTACGCAATCACCATGATTCGTTTACACATTTGTAGGGTCGAGATGTGTACTTTTGTGGGGTTGAGGCACTAAAGGGTTCCTTGCCATCCAGGACGATGCAGATCTTGGCAGGAGATGCGAATCATTATCGGGCACCTTGAAATGCTGATCGGTTTGAGGATTGAGCCGCATTGCGCGTCCTCGATCCAGCTGGTGATGATCAACCCACCACCGCCAAGATGGCCGCTCGAGACTCAAGCTTCTTGCAAAAACCTCTGCCGGCGCGGCTCTGCTGTCTTTGGCAGGGATACAAAGTCTAGAGCTCGAGGAGGAATCGCCAGACATAGACATTCTCATTCTCCCCTTTCGTGATCCTTCAATGCCAAGACCAGCAACAGCTGGAGCCACGCGTGCGTCTACGCAGCCGGTACGAGTGCGACAACATAGCCAATTTCAGACTACGACAAAATTCGAGCCTGTGGGTTAGCCACTAGCCGATTCGGATGGGGGAAATGTAAATTACAGAGTGCACTCGGACCCCTGTTGCCCCTCCCGCCAAGCCGTTTTACCTGGTGCTTGGCGTATTTGCCGCGAGCTGTAGGGGCCCGCGCTACGTAACATCAAACGAGGCGTCTGGCAAGCTCTGGAAATTTCAATTCTAGCGAGGCTACCCTGTGGCACAGTAGAATCAGTTCGTAAACCGGTTGTGATAGATGCGAACATGTTAAGTTGCACGGTCAAACAAGGCTACACTCGAGTCAGACTCGCATACTTCCACATAGTCGAGTACACGTACTTATTTGGGGGCTAAAAAGCGTGTAACGTAGTTCGGTGTGCTCTGCAATTTTTTTCATTTGCATGGATATAACATCTGCCTAAGACCGTGACATACCAAGCAGCAATGCCACAATTATTTTCCCATCGGTATCACAATTGTCAATAGTCAGTTGCTCATAGTCATTATGGTAGATTGATATTCCCAAGCAGCCGAATAGTCCAAACCAAACGCCAATATATTGCCAGGTTCTATGAAGTAAGTCCCGAAAACTATCAGCCTTGCTATTAAAGCATCTACGTAAATATGGCCTTGCCTTTTCTTACTCGTCCTTCCCCAGATATCTATCAGCGGCATCCACATCCCATGTGGGCCTTTCAACGAGGGCAATCTCATTCCCTTCAAGTGGAACGACGCCGAATATTGGCCGATACTTGTAGGTTAACCACCAGGCTTTTTGCTGGGCATCTTGTGATGTGAGATCCAGGCTCCCTGAGCCGACGCCATTGCCGGCACTGTTTCCATTGCGGACTTGCGTAAGCTCGGCATCAAACTCGTCATCATCACTGTTGCTCTCGTCACCACGCTGAGCGTCCTCCATCTCGACGTCCTCCTCTTGTCCATCCACGTGTTTATGAATTTTGTGAGGTACGAGGTTGCTCTGCATCATCTTGCCGCCAGCGCCGGTGCTGGGGCCAACTCTCTTCCGTTTCGTGCCTGCGGGGACAACTGAAGTTTCCGAATTCTCCGCCACCTTGGGCAAGTCCTTGTCTAAATCAAGCATTACTAGGAAGGACACGCCGTAGATCCAAGCTCGAGAACCCTGCCACGTGACACCCTTGGGTAGATCGAGGAGGTCAAGAACAGGAGCGGGCAGTGCACGACGGGGGTTTCGTCGAGACCAAGGTGCCAAGGTACCCTCGAGAGGGTGGAAAACAAGTACGTTCCAGGACCCCGTGATAGCAAGAAGTGAGTAATCACCAGAGCCATCCCCCATACCATCAACAGTGGCGGGTACGTCTTCCGAGAAGGAGAGGACTGCCGGCGCGGATGGAAGTTTAGGGAGGAGCCTGGCATTTGGATTGCGTACCCAGCGGAGTGAAAGACCGTTGCCAGAGCTCTCATCCCCGCTCCCCTCGGATTCGCTTTCAGAACCCGAAGCGCTGTCATCTGCTGGCTCGCCTGTGCCATTTTGTGCATTCTCTCCTTGGGCAAGCGAAACCCAAGTATCGACATACCCAGCCAGATCTGCCACTGCGAGCATTTTGGAATCCGCACTGAATGCAATGTTTGTAATGGTCCGATCGTAGCTTCCGAGGCCTCCGTTCTGAACGTAGCGAGGAATGTGACGACCAAGTCGTCTCAGGTGGCCGATCTTGTCTGACGAGAAGATGAATCTACCCTCAGTAGCTTGAATCTCGGCCATCGTGACCCGATGGCCTTCCTGAACAAGGCAGGCCCAAGAGCCATCAGGCGATAGCTGAATTTGCGATGCACCCAATCTCGTTAAACTGCCGGGAAGCTCAATAGAGGTCAATTGTACATCGGATGGTTTTACAGGATTGTTGTGTTGGAGCTGGAAGGCCTTGACGTCGGTTGAGCTCGACACGACCAAGAGAGTGCCGTCCTCGTTGATAGAGGCATCGGAAATGTTGGAGTCCCCCTTGACAACAATTGTTTTTAGTAGTTTTCGGTTTTGAGAAATATCGCTGCCTTCTGAACCCGAGTTGATGATATCATTCGCTGATTTTCGAAGAATCCATACGTGGACCTCTCGCTCCCACCAACTGATAACAAATCGAGCTCTGCGGGCACTTGCGATCGGGGGTTGTTGCGGTAGGTTTGAGATAACTCGGTGGTTTTCACGCCCCATCTCCTTCAAGGGCATCACAACGGGGTTGGCATCGGGACCTGCGGTAAAAGTCAGTTAGATGATTGTCGAAAACAGACCGAGGATGAGTGAGTGGGCTCAACAAACCTCCTGAAACGACTACACTAAGATGTCCACTTTCGAAGGTAGCCATGCACTTGACATCATGGTTGTGATATCTTCTCCCCCAAACCTTGCTCCAGCGTTGCCCGTTGGGCTTGTAGAGTACTGTTCTCCTATCCATGCCGCCACTCATGATGGCTGTCCCATCTGCTGATGTCGCCAAGCTCAGAATGTCTTGCTTGTGGCTCTGAATACGCTGCGTCTGTGTGTACGTCTTGCCATCCCAAATGCACAGCTGGCCGGTTGAGTCTCCAGACACAATGTTACCCCCCGGGAGACACTGGACGGACCAGACAATGATTTCCTTGGAACCACCAACAAGATCGGAACCAAGAGTCATCCGTCGCAGCAAATGACCCTTTGTAATGTCGTAGGCGCGAATCGTGCTATCTGAACATCCCACGACAACGACCTTGCGTGACTGGAAAGCAATGCTCACCATCTGGGCTTTCTTAGTTGGAGACCGAACCACCACTCGCTGGAAGCGGAGATCGTCATCCTCGATCGAATATATGACAAGTTCTCCATCAATCGTGCCGGCGATGAGCTTGTTCGAGGTCTGGGGTTCCTGCACGGCCCAATTCGGGGTTGCTTTGTCGTTGGAGGGACCCGAAGGCTGGGCTGCTATGCACCAAATGTCGCCGTGCTGACCGCTGGCATGTCGCTTCGGCTTTCCCTTCTCGAGGTCCCATTCTGTGACTGTCGATGTGTAGCCGATGCTGAAGAGGCGCGATTTGCCCACTACGACTCTTCCGTCGCCAAGATCTTGGTCGGCCTCATTGACCCAGACTAAACCGTCGATGCTTCGATCTTTGCCGCCTCGAATGATCTGTTCTTGGTGCCAGGATCCGTTTGAAGGGTTCCAAATCTCAATGTCTCCGTTTGCGCGCCCAATGGCGAGTCGCGCGAGGGCAGTGTGCTTGGAGCTTCTCGCTTTGGGATGGGAGAAAGCAATGGCGTTGATCGCCGAAGGCTGGAACGGCACGAAACGACAACGATGTACATCCATTTTGACTTAGAACCAACTTCTCCCAGATCTAAAACTCGAACTATTGCTCAAGGTAGACAGCGATACTGAGCTCGAAGTGGTCGCTGCACTTCTACCTTGGTTGCATGGGGGATACTGAAGGTAGACTTTTTTTCTTGCAGCGCTGGTTCACTTTCCAGATTTTTTTTTTTGGCTGGGTCGCTACCATGTTTGGTTGCCCCAGATTGAGCATTGGTCTAGGCCAAGAGCGGGCAGTCTAAGCCAAAAGGGTACATCCTGATGCCCCTCCAAGGGTCCACTGCGCTCCAAGTACCTTTGCGCTGTTTCTGCGCCGACGAGGTACTTTGCTGCCTTCCTGCAAAGCAGCAATGCATGCCCCTCCCTCCCTCGAAGCGGTTTTACCTTCGACTATCATCGGCGCTGACGCAGCCTCGCACTTTAACATTGCCTCATTGTTTACTACTAGCACCGGCATTGCGCTCAGGTGATTCTGCGATCTTTCAGAAATATATTTGAATATATTTGGATCAACTCCGCACCCTGTGTTTTACACATCTGGCTTCCCCAATAGCCGATAGGCCGATTATAAATACTTGGGCGGCTCCCTCGCCCCGCGCGACTAATACTACGAACCTCCCCTTCCATCTCTCTTGGTGTTTCGCGCATTCTTCTCAGCCAAGATCTGGAGTGCCCGGAAACAGCCATGGACTTCAACAGCTCATCTCCCTTCCCCGAGGGGGTGATCTCTTTCTTGGACACCGATCTGTATAAGTTGACTATGCAGTGTGCCGTGTACAAGTTCTTTCGCGACATCCCTGTGACATATGCCTATACGAATCGAACTCCGGACAAGAAGCTCTCGCGCGCCGCTTTTAATTGGCTCGATGAGCAGATCCGAAGTAAGTTTCCTGTAATGGTAACCCGACATGTATAGCTGACCGGTTTGGGCGAACAGAGCTTGGCAACATCTCCCTGTCGGACGAAGAATACGACTTTCTCAAGTCTACTTGCGACTACTTAACCCCCGAGTACCTGCAGTTCCTGCGCGAGTTCCGACTACGACCCCGAGAGCAAGTCATCGCCACATTCACACCAGTCGGCGCCGACGACGGATCCGACAACGTCATTGGCGACACTGACATCAAGATCCAAGGCACCTGGGTTGACACCATCCTGTACGAGATCCCGATCCTCGCGTTGACATCCGAAGCCTACTTCAAGTTTATCGACTCGGACTGGAGCTACGAGGGACAAGAAGAGAAGGCCCTGGACAAGGGAATCCAGCTGTTGGAGGCCGGCTGCATCACTTCAGAATTCGGCACTCGACGGCGACGTGATTACCACACGCAAGCTCTCGTCTTCCGCGGTCTGGTCAAGGCATCCAAAGAGGCAGAGAAGCGAGGCCTGCCAGGAAAGCTGTCCGGAACAAGTAATGTCCATCTTGCTATGCGATTCAACATCCCACCTGTTGGTACGGTGGCCCACGAGTGGTTCATGGGAACTGCAGCCATCGTTGGTGATTACAGGGCTGCCACAGAAGAGGCGCTGGCTCGATGGGTTGGCTGCTTTGGAAATAAGCTAGCCATTGCCCTCACGGATACTTTCGGAACACAAGACTTCCTCAAAGCCTTCAGCCTACCGGTCCGAGCCGTCGAGGGCGGGCTCCCTGCCGAGACATTCCAGAATGCCGACGGCACCATCAAGACATATGCGGAACTGTTCACAGGTGTTCGCCAGGACTCGGGAGACCCCGCCGAGTACATCAAGGTCCTGCGAAAGTACTATGATGAACAGGGCATCAAGTCCAAGAAGGTCATCGTCTTCTCCGACTCGCTCAACATTGATCGCTGCCTCGAGTACAAGAAACTGTCCGAGCAGTACGACTTCCAGCCTACATTTGGTGTCGGCACTTACTTGACCAACGACTTTACCCGGCTCAAGACAGGCGTCAAGTCGACGCCCCTGAACATCGTAATAAAGTTGAGTTCTGCGAGCGGAAGACCCGCCATCAAAATCAGGTGAGCTACACCCAAGGTTCCTGCTGCTGAAACTTGCTTTCCGCTGCGAACCAGCTCATACACTGGCAATTATCCTGTTATTAACATCCCATTTAGTGATAATGCCGGCAAGAACACCGGAGACAAGGAGACCGTGGAGAAAGTAAAGAGGGAGCTCGGCTACATCGAGCGCGAATGGAAGGATGGTGACGAGACATCCAGATGGGGCAAGGATGCCAAATAAAGCACTTATTCGGAAGCAACATTCGCGCAGCGGTTTGAAACAGAGTATAGATTCATAGATACCTACCCCAAGGGCACAGAGCTGGAAATACAACTCGTCAATTAGCGAATCCCACAAGCCAATTTCCCCAGCGAAAGATATAAAGCACGCCGCCACTCTCCATTAACCCCAATATCCCTGATTCTGTGGACTCTCTGCGCCCCCAACCTCGGATCGCGGCGTTGTTCAGTGCCGCATACATCAAAAGCCCCGGCGAGGTTTCTGACTTCCTCTTTCAGGAAAGGGCCATGAAACCGGTTCATGCGGCGAGACGGTTGCACATGTCATGCAAGGGTCCATCTGGGCCTGGAGAGGTTGCTTATATTAATAGGAAAGTGGTATATTTAGTCGGGGCGAATTGGTGTGCCCATGCCGCACTCGCGCAGCCAGCCGGGTCACGAGCTGTGCCGTCGAACACGGACCTCACCGGCATTGCTTTTTCAACGACAATGCTTGGGGTGCCATCCGTGGCGAAAAAGTCTTTTTTATTTCATTCACTGGATACGAGCAGCAGTATGTGATAATATGATGATGGTAATTGTAGGAGATATATCCGTGTATATTAAGACAGAAAAAAAAAAGAAACCCTAAGAGATACCAATAGCCCAACCGTTTTTATAGAATCATTAAAGTCCGTCAAGTCATACAGAGAGAGAAGCAAAAAAGTCCCTGTCCGTTCCGTTCTTTTCCTTCCTAGTAAATTATAAAATAAAAACAGACAAAAGAAATTAAAAAGAGAAAAAAGTACATGGTGATTAGAAATTAATCAAAAGCCTCTGGGCGAGAAGGGGCCCGGTCTCTGAGCGAAAGGCGAAGGTTGCACCGCAGCATAGGACTCGTCCATTTCCACCCTCGACATGCACCAGTCGAGGAGATATCTGTGATCGTAGTCGGTGGCATCGTACATGGTCCTGACCGCCGCGGACGGCCACCCCCGCGCCCACCACATTGTGTTCAAGTGGCGATGGCAGATGGCCCAGTGGGCCACGAGCGAGAGCGCGAAAGGGTCTCGGGCGTACATGAGGTCGACGAAGCCGGGCTTGACCACTCCCAGCCAGATGCAGAAGGCGTGGTAGTTCCTCTTTGGGCCGAAGGCGAGATGCAGCGACTTGAGGAGCTTCTGTCCTGCATGGACCAGCACGGCCTTGCGGCTGTCCTCCTGTTCGGACCTTGGCCGGATGGATTCGGCGGTGCGGAGAGTAACCTGCAGCGAGGCCTCGAGCTCCTGCCAGGGGAAGTCGAGGGCTACGTTTGCGGCGGCCATTTCGTGCTGCTGGGGATAAGGTCCGTAGATGCCCATGCGGAAGAGAGCAGTGGCGCCCTGGTAGAGGCCGGAGACCTGGGCCAACAGCTCAATGCGGTCATAGCCGGTCCTGTAGTCCGGGTCTGCGGCCGGCAGAGTAAATGCACAGGCGATGAAGATTGTGCATGCTGTAAGCAGTGGGTTGCCGGATTCGGGGGTCACCCCCGAATTGAGCTCCGGCCGGTAAAGCTCGAGGGCCACCGCCTTGTGGTGCAGGGCCGACTCGAGATAATACCCATGCGCAGGCACGGAAACCGCATGAATAGAAGCGAGATGAAGGGCAGAGAACGAGAGTAAGGCATGGCGAACGTAGGGGTGGGTGTTGGCGTAGTAGAGAATGGACGAATTAATGGACTGGAAATCGTCTGGGTTGATAATGGGAGCCATGCCAGGGATTGCCAGGTTGGTGTTGTAGTGGAACATGAGGAACTGCTCAGTCTGTCCCTGTGAGCTCATTTGATGCGTCAAAGGCGGAGAGGTTATTGGCAAGGGAGCAGTCGCCACCGTGTGTGCACTCGAATTGGTGGAAACACTGGTGATGCTGGCCGGTGACCGGGCAGAGCTGCCCCCTGGTGCCGAATGGCTGGGCGAGGGCCGCGTTCCATATGTAGCATATGCAGATGTCGGCGCCGAGGTGGAGGACATGGTGCCAGTCGAGGCAGAGACAAAGTCAATGTGCCTTTGGGTCTGCAGCGAGGACCCAGACGAGCTTTGAGCCGGGGTTGGGGGGAATGGGTTGTAGGATGTCATGATGTGGCGATAAACGCATTCCGTGCCCTTCTTCAAGCAACGAGAGCATTGCGGTTGAAGCTGGTCGCACTATAATTAGGAATTGAATGTTAGAGAATTCTGCATCTTTTGCGCCTTGCTGACATAAAGAGGCTGTCTGCCTTACCTTGACTTTCTTGGCCTTGCACTGCAAGCAGCCGTGGTGAGAGTTGGTGTGGGATCGTCGAGAAGGCATGATGTATAATAAAAGAGGGTGGTTTTTCTAAGTCGTTCTATAGACAAGCTGGTAACTAGTTTCTGATTTGGTCGTTTTCTTCTTTTCCAACTGATGCTCTTTGCTACATGATCCTCCAGTGCTGGATGTGATTTCAGACGCCTGTGCTTGGGTATTTTGAGTGGTGGCGAGTCTTGGCTGTGCCATGTTAGCTGATGGCCATGACCCCATGAGAAGGTGTGCTGTGGATGAGTGAATAGGTGAGTCGGAGGAAGAGGTATGTGGGTGTAAGTCGGGAGGCTCTGTGTAGACTGATATTCGTTGCGGTAATGGTGTTGAATATCTCATGTCAAGAACGAGGTGCTCAGGCGGTTTGCTTGAAGACGGTGGACTACTCGGGAGGGCTGCTATGGACTTACATACTGCTCTGACAGCTTGTTATGCTTGGCTGCTGCCGTCTTGAATAGGCAAATAGAGCTGGACCCGAACGGTTGGTGATGGTGGAGACCGCACGGTTCAGGCGAGTTGGTATGTGCGCTGAAGGATGAGGTTCTGGCGATGGGTAGGCCTGGGCTGCCGGATGGTTGAAGCTTTGGGATTTTGGATCGGCCATGTACGAGAAGGTGAAAGGAAGATAGCGACAGGCTCTTGCTATTATATCAACCTGGACTGTGCCTCGCAAACGGGAAAGTCGACCATGAGAGCCCCTGGATATCATCCACCCTGCCTCATCACCCAGGCCGGCGGCCCGATGCGAGAGCAGAGCAGCGCGAGGCCCAAGCATCCCAATCTCTGGCCGGAAGGGGATAGGGCATGGCTCCGGATCTCATTAGGAGTGGGAAAGGATGTTTCTGTGCCTCTCGCGAGCGCGGGCACCCATGCAGCTGGCCCCATGAAGCCCATCGTGATGCTGGGCCGGTTGCTTTGCTGTCGCTGAGCGGCCCATAATTCGCGGTGGAATAGCTGTCGAGATTCGGGGGAGAGCGATGGCGTATGCTGACCTGGGGTTGCCTGTTTGGGCGCTGGATTGGTCCTGTCGGCATAACCGACACTGCACTAAACCGGCCAAAAACCGCCACCCGACTGTTGCACTGTCCACGGGCCAGCACCAGTTGCACTGGTTCCTGCATTGAGAGCCCCCCGATCTAATCTTGGGCCAGCGATGCAGGTACGCGCACCGAAGATCAGAAGAAGCCCGGTGGAAGGAAAAATAGGGGCGCGGCCACACACCAGACCAGCCCGGCGGCAGTCCAATGGCACAGCTTCCCGCCTGGCTCCAGCGCACCTGGTCCCCAGCACATGCCAGCTGCTATGCCGTAGGGCGAGGCAGCCAATTTGTTTTCGGCCCCCACTCCCGTGCCAGCCTCGTCTCACCTCTTCCGGGTGAAGCTGAAGTCAGTCATTGCCTTGCTCCCAGCTCTCCCCATCCCATTGCTTGGGTCGCATTCTGCGTGCGACGCGTTCGTGGGATGGTCACATCAGCAAGCTGGAGAGCGGCACTGCTGCCATCACGAGCTTCCATTCTTCCTTCCATCCTTCCTTGGTGGTCCCTCTCATCGGACCTCGTCTGCATCTGATCCACAGTCCATCGTCCATCGCCCTCTAGTAGGAAACATCACAGGAGGCACTCTTGCACTGCAACCCAACGGGAGGGGCACCTGCCTATCGAGCCTGTGCATGTGGGTGAAAGATAGCCGGGAAGCAAGGGTCATGATGCCCAGAGCAGGCATGTGAGGCCATTCCATCAGGATCAGATATATTGAGCTTCCCTCGGCCAGGCAAAACGATGATGCATGCCTAGTGTAGAAGGTTTCTGTCAGTGCTTAGGGCTGAGACAACCAATTGGTGGGTGGTGTGGACGGCAGATCCAATCCCAGGGTACGTATTTAGGATAGGTGGAAAATTGGGAGGGGGAGCACATGCAGACCGACCTCAGAGACGCCGACGTACATAACTAGTTACCTGCCTAATGGTGACCTACATGGAGGCCTGCATGGTGATGGTGGACTGCATACATGATAGCTCGGAGCACTGCAGGCGGAGGAGAGCTACCATCGGCAGTGGGATACGGGGGGGAGGAGAGGGGAAAGGCTCCACACACCGGCTCCGATTCCGAGCGACCTGGTCGCAGTGCTACCCCCTACGTCCGAAACTCGTTAGGGCAACAATTTCCTGTCTGCGTTGGTTTCACGACGAGGATCACATAATCACACCAGAGGCACCACACCGTAGTTCCATGTAAGTGAAGCTGCCTCATGAAGCTGATGCCAATCGTCACATTGCTTCGTTCCCCCTTTTGCGGAGTGGTGACTGGTGCTACCATACAAAACAAGCTATGATGATATCCCATGATCGTCTCTCACACGCCATGACGATGGAGGAAGCCGCAGATGGTGTGGTCAGGATGACCGTGGCTTGCAGATAATTCAGTCATAGGAGGCAAACACATGAATGACAATAGACAACGCAAGAGGCAGCAGCACAGGCCAGCAGCCTCGGCAGTTGTCGTCAAGTCCACCGCTAATCGCTAGCGCCATAGACGCCGAAGTGAGTTAAATTGCAACCGCCAACAGCTTATAACCTCTTTGGGCAATACATCCAATTGGGCACGTCGCCAAGTGCCAGGAACGGGGATGGCTGCTGGTGCTGTTATAGGGTACCGAAATCCCGCTGTGGGGGAGCTGCCCTGGCGCATCCACTGTAGGGCGGTTGCACTGGCGCCGCTAGTTCCCCAAATCATTACTAACCGCCTCGACGGAACATATGACACGCGGCGACACCGCGATTTTGCCACCTTGGAGATGACTGCATGGTTCGAAGCCAATAGGACAACCTCGTTAAAGCCGTACCGGCGGGTCGTCTTGTCTCGTTATGAATTAGGCTTTGTTTTTTGCCATGCCGTATTCGCGCCATTGCCGAAACGGTCGACTCGTTGAGTCCTTTTTACATCACCGGACAAGGTTCATCTCATCTGCCTTCTCCCAAGCTATGGAGCAATAATGTTATGTCGATGAGCGGCGCATTCTCTACAAGCGTCGTATCACAATTTTAGTCCGTATTCATGTCGACGGCAGGCTCGGGGGCCTCCGTTTATACTTGTTTTGGTGTCAGGATCGTATCATTTCTGGTAATGACCTGTTGTAGCGGAGTGAATGCGCCTTACCTGAGAAGCTTGGTGCCGTCATTGAGTAACATCACAACAGAGATAGAGCAGTTCAATGTCCTCCCCGTCGCAGCTACCCTGTCACAGACTGTTGGTGGGGTAGTATGAGTCTGTGCGTTGCATGCCAAGGGTACACCGTCTGGAAGCTCTGGAGAAGGAGCTTCGATATCTGCAACTGACCGCTAATGCTGTCCTACATGATTCACACCATCTCGGCGGTAAGGCGTATATGACTTGACCCCGGTTCATAGAGAACCGCCGAAAGCCCCTTCGAACCTCACGTGAGAGCAGGTAGTATCGACATATACGACCGCACATCGTTATCATGAGGATTTGAGAGGGTCCATCCGTATCAGAGTGCTGTACTTTTACGAAGTTGAACTGGTGTTGTCATCACACCTTCTCTTTCAGACCAATAGGCTCTTTGCTAGAGGCCGATACTTGCATTTGTCTGCGTCGTCATGCAGCGTTGATGGCAGCATACGTAGGCTCTTTTGAATTCCTCTCGTGTTGTATCACACCTTCTTTTTCAGAATAATGAGTCCCTTGTCCTTGTCAACCGTCAAGGACAATCTTCGACGCTCCCAGTCATCTTTGGTATCACACGGAGCCTTACCTGAAGACATATACTCGGATCTTGAAACAATAGTAGCCGTAGTTGATTTCAGATCATCGTCTCACGAGAGATCCAATCTCAACACCCTTGTTTGGATAAGAGCCAATATAATCTCAGAGGAATGATATGCCTTGTTGCGGTAGCCGAAAAGGATCATTTTCAAATTGATAACCCAGCCAGCTAGCCTCCCCTAACTACCGAGAAAGGGGAGAGGGTAGGACAAGCCATCCCGCCCTGGACCAATTCAGTCCCGTCCAGCTTGCCCAACCAAGCCTAGCGAGCACATACACTAGTTTGCTCTCCGTTCCCTGTTTGCTAGGGGTCGATCAGCACCTTGCGCTAGTCACAGAAAACCCTCTTCAATTTCGGTGCTCGAATTTGAACCCATGGAATAGAGCTGGTTGCGGACTAGCAGGCGAAGAAATTGCCGGTGTGTCGGTAGACCGTGGTGGTGGTCTGTGTGTGGCAGGGCTGTGACACGGAGAGAGTTGCCCACGCTCCGAATGTTCCCAGCATGTTCCGACCCGGGGGCTGATGAACCAACAATACCGATCGCCGAAACGGGATAATTTGATTGAAATCAACAAGTGACGCGCTTTGACGAACCAGCCACGTACTGCGGGAAGCCAAGCAAAGGCCTGGGCCATTGCGGACCTCCTGGGCCTCGCTTGGGCCAGAGTGGCAAAAACACGCTTCGCGACGTCATGGAGGCAGGCACCGGCGCGCCTTTCCAACGGCACCAAGAGCTGTGCCGTAGAAGCCTGGCGATGTTAATAAAACATCGCGGGTTCCAGAAAATTTTTCATTCGACTGATGACATTCGGTCCACGAAGTCTCCGTGGAATCGGATGGTATGCCAGGTAGGGAGCCAGGAGCCACGTTTGATTGACTTGAGAGCAATTTAAACCGCTGCTGATGGCAAAGACCGTGGAAGGTGATTTGGCCGAGCCCAAAGCCAGCGCCTACGGCTCTCTCGGGCGCTTCCCATTTCGTCGCGAGTCGTTCAACTGAACGTGGGCGGGATTGATGTTGTGAAGCTGGTCACGAGATGATGAGCTAAGAGTGAAGTCCGCGACACTTCAGACAAAAGTGGGACCGGGCCATGCTCATTGGCTTGTGCCTCAATTCACCTCGAATCATCTCGTTTCCGCACTCACCGGCGAAATAGTACGTAAAATGGTGGTGAGCGGAAAAGGGGCCGCAGGGCGCCTCTGGCCTCTGGTGTGTTTGATGGGGCACGCTAGAAGCCTTTTGCAGCTGTCTCCGAGAGAGAGAAGAGACCACTGCTAAGAATCCGTGCTCCATCGGCCATTGCCAGGGGTGAAGATGGTGACAAAATAAATCGGACACTTGCGCCTATGAGGGGAGGGGCCGGAAAATTAATCAATAATGAATCAGCGCCCGGCTTCCCAGCTGATTCAGCGGACAGCGATCGAGACAGATGCAGCGAACGACAATCGAATCATCGAACACCAGCAAAAGAAAAGAGCAGCAATGAATGGAGAACTGTTGGCAAAGCTTGTAATCAAGCTTAATTAATGGGGATTCGAGTCGTAAATTTTGGTTCTAGATTTTCATCGGCATTGCGCATATGTTAATACCTCAATCTCGTTGAGGCTGAATGAGAGGAATACCTCAGCTGGCGAGGCGTTTCAACCGAGGAAATATGGAGACGGCCGGTGACACTGGGAAGGGGGTGCAGGTGAGGCTACATACATGCAATGCGCTGAGCTTACTCAGGGCGGCTCTAGTACCTACAGCCATTGACGTGTTGGAGACGAACACCCAGTGTTTGGCAGGCAGCCCGAGTCAGACGGACCCCGCACTGACAAACAGGCCCAAGCTGGTAATGACTCAGTGGCAGGCGCAACTCCAACATCAATCCATGAGGGGAATCCCGACCACTGCCCAACACCACTAACTCTCAACAGCACACAGAGTTTGCCGTGCACTAAATTGACTGATGGCGTGAGTACGGCCTACATGGCGGCGAAAAAAAAAACAAATTGTCGAAATATGAATGTGCTGCCAAGAACAAAAAGTTGGTGGCTACGTGTCGGCCATCCTTGCAACTCTCGATAAAAATCTTCCATCTTTTCCTCGGTTGCTTGGAGACAAGAACTCCTCACGACCGAACCCCTTTCTTCTCACAATCGTACCACTTTATAAATTTTGCATAGCCGTGTCCTCGGCCCTGGCCATCGGCCGGGTGCGACCTCCTCTCGGAGATATGCCACGCTGTGTTGGGGTTGGGGTAGGGAGGGGAAAAGGGCAGCTGGGGGACATGACAGTGGCACTTACATACTGTGTCACCTTGTGTGCCGCATGCAACGGTAACTACGGCTGCTTTTGGGGAAGCGATGTGTCAATACCAGCAGACAAATGCCGCGGTGGCAGAAGACTGCGACGCTACCTCAAGCAAGTTATACCCGTGATCAGCCAATGCAACCACGGAATTGCGACAACGGGCTCGGGTGGTGCGGGCAAAGCGGCCAGAGCGGGCTTCTTCTTGCTGCTTCGTTACCCCAATATTGGCACCCCCCGCCTACTCAAAATACCTCGAGATTGTATGTAATGGTAATAATAGGAAATTCCTGGTTGGCTGCTCCCTGCTCATGCTCACGTCTGCGCGTTTCCACAAATCTAGATTTTGTCAGGGTTTCGACGTCCGTTCGTCCGAGAACGAGGGAGTGGATACAGATGTGAAATATGGAGGTGTAGGAGGTGTCAAATGCCATCCGAGACATCCATGTTCAGAGGTTGACCATGAAGTCTCTACCTGCTGGCGAGAGGACGGTAGCCGCGGAGCAATGAGCATAGACAGCCTTCAGAGCAGAGCGGAATTGCTACTTGGCAGCAAGACGTAATAGCTTGGGCTAGCACACGAATTTCTCGGTACGAATTAGCGTCTGGTGTATGAAAAAGCAGTACGGACAAGGTATGCATATCCACAGTGGGTTTCCATCGAAGATGGATCAGAATTTTGGCGACGTCTCTGCTGCACCCCAATGATTCAGCTTTTTTTCTGACTACCCGATGTAGATTCGGCCTTCGGCACACGTTCGATGCAGCGAATTGTGGTGTCAGGAGGCCACGCTTTTGCGGGCCCCAACGAAGACCCTTGACGCTAAAAGTACGGCCAGTGGCCTCTAGGCAGCTTTTTCCGCCCATAGAGGCATCTTCGGCCGTCTCCTCCTCACTAATGAGGTAATGGATTGCGGGAGGTGACGTTGGAGCGCGGTTTAATTTGGATGGACCTTCATGTCCCTGGCCTCAATTGACTCTCAACAAGCGGCATCTCGCACATCATTGGGGAGCGGAAAACACACATAACCGAAGCCAGCCGAAGTAGGTGTTCACCGCCGTGTGTGTAGGTAGCATTACCCCAAGATGTTGAGCAAAGGGTGGTGGTAGGGATTGCCAAGGCTGCTGGCATAATTATACCCCCCACCACGAGACGCAATGAGAGGGTGACAAAAAAGAAGGGCCGGTGGTGGACAGCAAAGGATACCCCCGCAAGCCTCTCAACAAGCGTAATCCCAAACTGTGGCCTAGAGCTGTCTAGTCCTGTATAATTTCACGGGCAGGGAAACGGGCTAGCCTGACAGCTGTCAACGTATGATCAAGAGAGACAACAGGGCAGGCACTGCATGATGGAGGCTTCTAGTCCTCTGCGTGGAATACAGAACTGGGGAAATCTGAGTGAACGGTGGGTGCAGTTGCGGGGATTGAGGAGTGAACAATGCATGAAGGGGGAAGGGAAGTAATAATGGACGGTGATATCCTGTTTTCGGCTGTCATGGATCACCAAGATCATCTCAAGAGAGGCCGGATTTCGCCCAAACTCCGTCCCCCCATCTGGACTCTCCACGGGGCCCCTCTGAAGCCCCATCACGCAGAGCCTTCTCATCTCTGGTGTTTGCGTCTGCCCACCTCTATAAACAGCTCTTCCCCAGATCTCCTCACTTCTCCTCCCCCTTAGTCTCTCTCTTCCCCAAACACCGTCCCTACTGTCCATTGCAAGCCGAGCAGCTAGCCCCCAACCAACAGCCCAAGTAATCACGCTTCACAACTGTTTTCTCGAAGTTTCTCAAGCAAGCCCAAGCTCCCACCTGGAGCCAGACTCGCGTCGAGCCCGCACTCAATACAACTTCAATCTTTAGCGGATACCCGAATACAATATCACAATGGCATCCGAGACACAACACGAGAAGGTCCACCCTATCCAGCCTGTCCACACTGCTTCTTCAATGAACCCTCAACAGGGCCTTGAGGAGGCTCTATACCTTCCCAATGGCAACTTGTTCCTTTCCAATGGTATGGCTGTGGCCTCAGGTGGTCGCCTTCAACCTGGTCTGTGGCGACCTCTTGAGCACCGCAAGTTTGCCAACCCGGCACCTCTTGGGCTGAGCGCGTTCGCCTTGACGACCTTCGTCCTTTCTTGCATCAATATGGAGGCTCGTGGTGTCACAGTCCCTGCCGTTGTCGTTCCTCTGGCTTTCGGCTATGGTGGACTCGTCCAGCTCCTGGCTGGCATGTGGTATGTCTCCATAATCCGTTCCAGTGAATGAACCGACCGAGAATAACTTACGCTGACTTTCTTTCCTGTAGGGAGATGGCTGTCGGCAACACATTCGGTGCTACTGCACTGTCGTCATATGGTGGTTTCTGGATCGCCTATGGCCTCCTCCAGACACCCACCTGGGGCATCACACAAGCGGATGGTCCCTACAATGGGGAGACGGCCAATCCCGTCGGCTTCTTCCTGACCGGCTGGTTCATTTTCACTACCATCATGCTCCTCTGCACCCTTCGATCCACCGTCGCCTTCTTCTCCCTTTTCTTCTTCCTTGACCTGGCTTTTCTCTGCCTCTCCGTTGAGAATTACGCCCACGACCTCGGCAACGCCGAGGCTGCGCTCGCCCTGAAGAAGGCCGGTGGGCTATTTGGGTTCCTCGCTGCCTTCCTTGCCTGGTACAATGCCCTGGCCGGTATCCAGGACAGCAGGTCAGTCCATCCATATCTCTTCTCCTCACGCTACCCGATGCTGACTTTTGACAATAGCAACTCCTTCTTCACCGTCCCCGTTATCCACTTCCCCTGGTCCGACAAAGGCAAGCAGCTTCGCGGCAAGAAGACTCAGCACACAGCTTAAATGAACAAACAGACGAGCGAATAAAAACAGACATTTTTGCATTGTAGGTAGTTTGGAAAAGGGGAAAACATTGGATTTGACATGCTTAAGGAGAAGCCAGTACTTATTGATTTGGCGTAGGCTTTCCCCCTTTCTTGCACATACTGAGATATAATTTTGGGACAAAAGCGAATATATGACGAATTAAGGACAATATGTTATTATTATGTCGCAGTGACTGCAAATTCGATTCCGTGGGTAATCACGGTAATCTACGATTGTGGAAAATCAGATGTGTTGAGATATGGTTTTTGGGTTTGAAATAAGGTGGAACTTGTCTCGCCGAATGACGACGAGTCAGTAATTTGTGGATGGGAGAATGAAACTTGGCCCTTCCTTCTCCCCCACAGGAGGCACGTAGATACACAACTAGAACAGCAAGACGAAGAAGACACACAGAGCCTTTTTGGGAGCTATCATGACGCTCCCTGCAGATGCTCGTTGCCAAGAAAGGAAATGGCGGCAAGAATCAATCTCATCGAGGTTACATCCCCCGTTATTCCCGGCTTGGCTTGGCAATAGTGTCCAGCAAAAGGCGTGAAAAAAAATCCGGGGATGGGAATGTCCAAAGTGGGGAGGTGAAAGGAGAGCCGCCCCGACGTCGGTTGTCGGTTGTTTCCCCCTCTTCCTGGGGACGATGTGGTTTGTTTCCTCAAGTTCTCTTCAATGGGATGGGAACCAGTTACGCACACTCCACTGCTGACTCTCACGGATACGGACGGCTCAGTCAGGTTGGATCGGAGTTGAGATCGGGCCTGAGATCGGAGCATTTGAGCAGCGGGGAGGGGCCTCGGAAAAGTTCAACAGTCGCTCGGGGAGCTCGATTCTTTCTTTGATGCTGAGCACCAGTTCTTGAAAGTGTACGGATCGACGCCATGAAGGCCGATGTAAAGGAAGTCGAGATGGGCACGGACGGCTCGAACCACATTCGAGTCTCAAACAAACAAGACAACCAAGTTGCCGCACCAGACAATACCACAAATGTGCCGGCCAATCCCCCACCGCCTCCGAATGGCGGCTACGGGTGGGTTTGCACAGCGTGCGTTGCGACCATCAACGGTCACTCATGGGGTCTAAACTCGTCCTACGGCGTGTTCCTCGCCTACTATCTAGCCAACGATGTCTATCCTGGAGCGACCTCCCTCGAGTACGCCTTTGTAGGGTCTCTGAGCTTCAGCTGTGCGCTTCTCATCTCCCCACTCGCCACTATCGGCGTCCGCCGGTTCGGTACCAAACCAACCATCCTGCTCGGTGTTGTCCTCGAGTCGGCCAGTCTCATAGCAGCGAGCTTCGCCACCCAGATCTGGCACCTCTTCCTTACCCAGGGCATCCTCTTCGGTCTGGGGATGGGCTTCATGTTTGTCGCATCTGTGCCCATCGTGCCCCAATGGTTCACGACCCGCCGCTCGCTGGCTAACGGCTTCGCGACCTGCGGCTCCGGCCTCGGTGGCCTTGTATACTCGTTCGCTACAGGTGCCATGATAGAGCGGCTCGGCTTGGCCTGGGCGTTTCGGATCCTCGGTATCATCGCATTCGTTGTAAACACCATCTGCGCGATCCTCATCAAGGACAGGAACAAGATCATTGGCTCGACTCATCTCGCTTTCGACATTTCACTATTCAAGCGGCCCGAGTACCTGCTCATGACTGCATGGGGCTGGTTCAGCATGCTGGCCTATGTCGTCCTGATATTCAGTCTGGCAAACTATGCCAACGAGATCGGCCTGGGTTCGTCCGAGGCGGCATTGATAAGCGCAGTCTTCAACCTCGGCCAGGCGGTTGGGCGGCCCCTGATCGGGTACTTCAGCGATCGCACCGGCCGCATCACAATGGCGGCCCTGATGACCCTATCTGCCGCCATCATGTCGCTGGCCGTCTGGATCCCCGCCACCCTGTATGGGGTGTTGATATTCTACTCGCTCGTGGGGGGCGCCGTGGCCGGCACGTTCTGGGTCACCATCGGTCCGGTGACGGCGGAGGTGGTCGGTCTGAAGCACGTGGCCTCGGGGCTGAACATCATGTGGCTGACGATTGTGCTGCCGTGCACGTTCAGCGAGCCCATCGCCCTCAAGATTGTCGACAACACGGGCAGCTACCTCGGCACGCAGCTCCTCGTCGGCATCATGTTCATCGCGGGCGCTCTCTGCTTGTTCGTGCTGCGCGGGTGGAAGATTGCCGAGGTCAACGAGATTGCTCGCATGACAAACCAGGCGCCGGAGGAGTTTGATCGGGTCAAGATTGACAACAACGAAGAGCTCGTGCATTCGGCGCGGGTTGTTGCGAGGAAGGGGATGCTGCTCGAGGTATGGAGGCTGGGCAAGGTTTGAAATTTAGCCAAGCAGACCTCCTATCAGACCCTCTCATCTGAAAACTATACTGTAACATAAAAGCGATCTCTTAGTTTTATAGAAGTAAAAATGGGTGATTTAGATAGCTCTCAAGAATTTCAGCATAGTATGCCACTTGGTTTCGCCATTGCATGAATTGGCCAATGGATGGATGCGAGTGCCCACCTGTGGATAGGAACCACCATCTAGGGCTGCATCTATTGTTACATCAAGTGTCGAACTGTGTTATGGATCCCAGGGCTGCATTAAGCCCACGTTCTCGTGTGGGTTTGGGGGATGAAGATGATGCAGTCGTAATCTCAAACATCTAGACGCAGGGACCATATAACAGTCAACGTTGTTGAGCCCTAGGATCTATATCAGTGCCCATTCCTGCATGAGCACACGAACCCATCCCTAAATTGTGAGATTATGCAGTGCTGAGATCTATAAGTTAGTTCTACTTCTTCTATCACACGTGGATAGGATTTAATGTCATGTAGAATATTGATTTTTTTTTTCTTGATTTTTGTTCATGTAGAAGTATGTATGTAAGAAATAGAAATATACGTTTGTAGCAACGACCATGCGAAACTGAGTCACATCAAATTATCCTGTACGCCTAATATCTCGACACCAGTCCCGTAAATCCCAGTCTAATAAGAACTGGCGAAATTGCATATGTTATTTTTATACACGGCCGTCGTAGTACATGTAGGAGAGGTAGGGCCAGCCCAGGATGAAAGCCATGCCGGGGAAGTAGCTGTGGAAAGAGGAAACTCGGTCAGCCCATTTTCATGGCAAAATGCATCAGGTGATTTACGTCCAGACATGGGGTGATGTTCAAGTGCCAAAAGAGGGGTGAAGGGGCAAGGAAAGACGGGACCGGAGTGGAGAGGAGATCCCTCGGGGCGGAGCTTACATAGCGGCTTGTGAACCAACACGGCGAAACTGCCTTCCCCAGTCGGCGGGAGCAGACTTGGCTGCAGGCAGACGCTCAAAGGGATGGGCCTCCATTGAGCGACCAACCTGGCGAAGAGATCGGATGATGGAGAATTGACGGCGACCCATGGTGCGCACCACTTGAGCGGTAACGGGAGACATGATTATAGAGAGGGGTTGTTTGTTGTTCGTGAGAAGAGTCGTAAGAGGAGGGTTATTATCCTTGGCGAGGATAGACAATTAAGATTGAGTGGCGTTGAAGAGGATGGAGGGGAGATCTAGTTGTTTGGATCTTGTTTATTACTTTGATGATGGGAGAGAAGAACCAGGAAGGAGGGCATAGGTCCTCGTGGTTATTATACTCTGGACGAACAGCCGCCCATACCCAAGAATGGCTCCTACATGGATACGTATATCCCAAAATCGCCGTTGCATCCTCAAGATCCCGACTCCTTTCGTACGGCGGAGTCGTTAGGCGAGGATGAATTGGTAAAGGATGGTCCTCTGATCCCAAATATCACGCCACGTCTGACGCAGAGGCATGGATTCTGGCAGCCGGCCACACGGCGAGCTCCAGCTCTCGAGCCTCATGGTACGATGCAAACCGCAGGCGGCCGGCGCCGGGGGCCCTGGTACGTCCTTCGAACCCGCATGGCCTGACAGCGAGGAGAAGCCCGGGATTAACCAATTGTTGCCAGTTCAAGGGTCAGCAGAAACAGGGCGCCGGGTGGGGTGGGGGTGGATTGGCCAATCAGCAGCGCTGCCTGCTTTACCCGCAGCATCGAACGATTCTGAAGGGTGTTCTCGGGCTTTTGTGACTGGTTGGGCCAGTGGCCAGTCTTGTGAGCTGAAGAAATCTGTTTCTGGGCGAAGAAAAGCATATCGGGACGGCGGAAAGATCTAGGCGAATCTCATCATACGTAGGATTATTCTCGATTCATTGATCGGCCATCGTCGCGGCGTAATGCGGCGACCCGGACCTAGCGATATCACCAGATTCATCAGGCACGGACGGCAAGCACGTTAGATCCAAGCAGCTGACATAATGGACGAGCTTTGTTTCATGTAGCTTTCTCAAACTGTTCTCTATGATGGCCAAAATGAGTGGTGGCTTTCAACAGAGGGAGGATTACCAGCTGAAAGCAGGATAAATGAAAATGTATGTATTCAGATTGTACAACCGTTGAGCGTTTGCAGGTGGGTTCTTGGTGAGAACATTGGATGAAAGGCGTAGGGCTGTTGATACAGTGACAGCGGGATGGGATGCAACCTGGAAGCACGTGAGCTGGCGTTTGTCAAACGCGTCGGGACGCCCCACTGGAAAAGGATCCACGCGCTGGACGTTGGCTTAGGCCTTGTTCCCACGTCATCGCAACGGCCAGTCGCACGACAAAGCTAAGCTACGGCAGCGGACAGTGGATTGCCATAGCACGGTACGACCTATGAGTCCGATATCTCAGTAATGTGGCTCTTGCAGAGCGATGAGGCCTTCGACGGCATGTGAAACCCACCTCCTCAGGAGACATCGCATTGACGTTCTGTGACTGACACCCCGTTCATTCCTCAGGCCGAAAGCTGTGGTTGAGACCTGGCAAAACATATCTCTTCGGGCGGACAGTGTCGGAAGGTAGGTGTCTAAACTAGCCCGTACGGTGGTTGTATATCTCCTCTAATTGTTCTTACTGCGACAGTTGGCCAGCTTGCGATTTCACATAACACGATATCTCGTAAGCACCTTACCATCACCGTCGACAATGTCCAGCCTGGGCATGCATACAATCTCTCTAGCCGGTCTGGAGTTACAATCGAAGACCTGAAGACCAAGATAGGAACAGTGGTCAATGGCCGGAAGATAAAGGGTGACCGATATGTTGTTGATGGCGACGAGGCTGAGATCACCATGGGCAAGTGTCCAAGCAAATTTGTGTAAGCAAAAGTATGGTTTGCGCTACTTGACAATTGTTTCTGACCTTTCCAGGCTATCTTGGAATCCCGTAATATTCACATTCTCCTTCACGAAGAAGGAATTGCAGACCCAGCCACTCACAACACTCCAAGATCGGTTCGAGAACCTTGATATCAAGCTTTTGACCGAATATAGCGCCAAGTACACCACCCACGTCGTCTCCAAGAAGCGAAACACCGCGAAAGGTCTCCAGGCTCTAATAAACGCAAAATACATCGTTACCGAGACCTTCCTCGACGCCGTGGTGGAAGCTGCGGCCGCCCCGGTTGGGGATGGGTCGGAAAACAGCGCGCTCGAACAGGATTATGAGGCGAGCTGGCCTGACCCAATAAAACATCTTCCACCACGCGGGGGAGAGCCTGTACAGCATCCAGACGAGACTTATAGCCCTGACCCTGAACGGCAGGAAGTTTTCGAAGGATACACGTTCATCTTTTACGACAAGGCACAGTATGACAATCTTTTGGCTCCAATCACCAATGGCGGTGGGAAAGCCTTTATGGAAATTGTTGAGGCAGGGGAGACAGAGGTGGACAGTTTTGTCAACCGTATCAAGGCGATCGCTGGTGAACAGGCCCTCGGAGACGGAGGAAAAGGGGCGGTTCTTGTTAGATTCGTCCCGGCAAAAGGAGACCAAATACCGTGGTACACGGACTTCTTTACTGCCGTCTCCCTACGCTTGGATCATCGCCCAATCGAACAGAGTGAATTTCTGGAGGCAATTTTAATCAAAGATGCCAGCATTCTACGCCGGCCTCTGGAAGTTGACGACTCAGTAACTACCCAACCCCCTCAGCCTAACGCAAATACACGACAAGAAGCTGTCCGGAGTGATGCAAATGCTGCATCGCAAGATGAACCTCAAGTTATACAGGAATCGAGACCTGCTCCTCGCAGAGGCCGTCCTCGAACCGCTGTGAAGCGGCGGTTTGCAGGATTTGATAACGACTCAGATATTGATATGGATGATACGCCGTCAGTGCCCCCCACCGAGAGCAATACAACCCCACAGCAAGAGGAGCAAGGCTTGTTCATGTCTCAAGAAGCCGAGGCATCACGGGAGCCTTCGGCGCCTTCCAGGGGTAGCAGGTCACAAAGAAAAAGATCGCCTCCGCATGCGGATGATGATATGGGTGACATAGCACCTGCTGCAGCCAGGTTTAAACGCCAACGGTTAGAAGCAGGCGACCATTTTGCTTCACCGTCACCGGAGCCAGAGCCGGAACCTGAGCCTGTTAAACCACCAAAAAAGATTAAAAAAGAGCTTGACGTACTTGCTGTAGCTGCGCAAAATCGGGAACAGGAGGAGGCCCGAGCTCGGGCAGAGAAGGAAGACCTGGCACATCTCCCTGATGATATCGATTTATCACAAATTCGCAAGCTCCAAATTGTTGAGAAGATGGATATAAGAGATCCCTCGTCTGCTGTACGGAGTCGGGAACTGGAAATTGCTGATGGACGGTGGAATCCCAAGTGGAACGGCATGAAGAATTTCAAAAAGTTCCGTCGGCGCGGCGAGGTCACTGGAAGGGCACCGGCAAGGGTCATCATCTCGCTGACCGAAGTCAGGAATAAGGAGTTTGGAATTGGCGATGACTATTGGCTGGAAAATGAAACCCAGCGGAAAAAGAAGACCAATAGCCAGCCGTCGGGCACCGAGTCACAACCATCCGCACCACAGGTAGAGGCTCCGGCACGTCGAGCACCGCGGATCATGATGTCTGATAGCGAAGACGAGGCCCCGGAACCAACTGACAACAGCAGCGCGTCCCAAAGGCGGACAAGAACGACCCAGCGCGAGTCGGGGTTGGCCAGTCAGTCCTCACGGGCTACCACGCAGAGCCAGGGCAAGCGGCCGGCCCCAGAGCCTCCAAAGGCACAACCAACGAAGAGACCGCGACAGGCACGGAAGGTCATTGAGATTGCTGATAGTGACAGTGACGATGATCTCAAATTCAGATTTGGCAAGAGACGGTAGTAGGAGGCCTGTCTCTCAGTACATAGGGTATCTTTTCTATCTAGATGAAAGGAATTCTCGGTGGCATTTCGCCAAACGTATCCTATATTCGTACACCTACCTCATCCATACGAACGTTTGATTATGGATCAGTCCATTTGTTCCATCTCACTCACATCCTCAGTACCTTCAGGCTCATCCACCAGAAGGCCCACGAGACAGGCAGAGAGCATCGTATCATAATTTACCCAAGGGTGAACCTCTCCAAATAGCTTTGTTGCATCCTTGCCCGCCCCCCTCAGTAGTTCAGGTATCCCCCCCGGGTGGAATTCGGCATAGGGTGTAATATTGTACACTTTACCATTCAGACCCATCCACGCGTCCTTTCCCTTCCGCCCCGTCTGATTCTTCAACATCGAGGGTGTTACGCGTAGGTATGGAGTGGAGGAGGGTACGCCGCGTAGGTCGGAGCTGGGCCCAGATATCCGCGCCCAGTCGAGAGGAGAGTGACCAGGCGTCAGGACCACCTTCCGGCTGGGCTTTGTAGGGATGGATGAGTGTGTCGGGGGAGGGGCAAGGCCAGAGGAGGGACCGCGGTTTGGTGTTGGGCCACGGGCGCGCTGGGCGGAGTTGGCGGCTGGGAATTGTGCGAGACGTGGCGGGTTTGCCGGACGAGGAGGTGGTGGCATCAGCGATGGAGCTGAGCCCTGCGACGGCGCAGAAGAGGATGCTGGCACGGAATCAGAGTACTCATCGTCGCCTATAGAGAAGCTGGGCACGGGCTGTGAAGGTATCGCTGGCGATGCCTTGGGCGTCGTTTGCTCCTCGCCATGTTGGTCAGCATTGAAGGGACTCTGGGAACTGGACGCTGGCGAGGCTATCGACGCTAATGGCGGCATGGAGCCTTTGCCAATAACCTCCCGAGTAGCTGACGGGGTGTCCTCCGAGGAGATGGCTCCGGTATGTTCCCCCCGGTGTGTCCCGGGAGAATCATCAGATCGAGCCTCGCGGCGTCCCGATGGAGGGTCAGCCCCGATGCTGCCTCTGAGGAAGGCTCTCCATTGCAAGAGCCATGGGGGCAACCAACCCGGTGGTCGGAAAAATACCCAAACAACAGAGGCGACGATAAGCGAGATCCCCACGGCTACCATCGTCTGCGGACGTCATACGATGGTGGGATGGTTTGCGGGATCGAGAGGGGCGTTGAAGATTTCACACCCATGTTCTGTTCTCTCGGAATGGAGACATGCAAGGGGGGGGAGGTTTGAGTTGTAGGAGGCTTCGCTCGCGGTCCCTATAATTTGTCGTGCAGGGCCAGAGTTCCCCACAGGGCTTGCCGTGAAATATGCGGAGTTCGTACTAGAGGTTGTACAAGTACCACGCGGCATTACTAATTTATGCAGAGGCCGCACGTTCTTGTACACGTGCCATTAAGAAGAAGGTCCCTGGAGCTGAGTCCCGGGTCCTAAAATAGCGCCCCAGGTGACCTACGGGTATGCTCTTGCCCCAAACAGGCGATCTGGTCTGGCGGCAGGCAGCTATGGAGGAGGCACCTGTGATTCTGTGGAGGAGGAGAGGGCCTGGACAAAGCAGGGAAATAGTGCAGACGGGCCCCGAGTAATGTCAGCACAGCTGCCCGACCTTGACGTCGAGTGAATGCCAGGCTGCACGGGGCATTCGGTCCCACGCCTAGGGGGGAATTCCTCCGATGTTTGTTTAGCTATCCGAGCCAAAATCGATCTCTCGACAATGCGCATTGCTTGCTTTCATGCCGTAAAATACCCAATTCCCTTAGCCTGTGAAAGCCTCCCTCACTCCCGGAGCGGCCGCTAATTTCTGACCTTGACGCCCAAGGCCGGGTCACTACAAATCGAGGGGCCGTGGCACGACAGTGACGCACCTCCACTAGGTCACCGCCCTCTGGCTCTGCTCCAGGTCGAAAAAGTTTATGATGCGATCTCTCAATACCGCAAACACAACACAGCCGAAACATCCCGACGAATCGACGCGCCCCAACAACCCCAAGGCTGTGCGTAGCTTCAGCTCTCCCAGCGCCAGCCAGACATTGGGCAGCGACACAAACGTCAAATTAGCAAATCTACGGCCGCCGACGATCTACACCACACCTCCCTCCTCCAATCCCGCCCAGCTGCCGCTGCCCCGTGCCCGCCCACCGCTACGTCTCCGCAACCAAAGCCAGCAAAATGCCCCATCGCTGAAACCACGGCAGACTACCACCACCATCACAACAACAACAACCACGAGGACGCGTCCGGGAAACAGGACTGTGTCCGCTCCCACCATGCCCCCAGGCAGCGACAACAGCAATAGACCCCGTCATCCTCACCTGAGTGCTACTGCGGCCAAAGCCCTCACCCGACCGCCCCTTACCCCCAAGATTGCTACCAAGGCATCACCGCATCTCGGGTCGACGCCACTGTCGAGGAGGTCTCTCAACGCAGGTTCGACAACGCCGTCCATTTCCAACTCCCACAATGAAGATGCCTCATCGTCCCCTGGGCTGGCGCCCCATCTGCCTGCAATTACGCCACGAATAGCCAATAGGCAGAGCACGTACTCGACAACAACAACCCACGCACCGTTATTGAGAAAGGAATCCGATACAAGTGACGGAAATAGTTCAAGGCAGAACTCTCAGCAGGACTCGAGAGATTCCAAGTTCTTCTTTGCGAGCGAGGTCAAACCAGGAGCTCAGCAACCACCTCCCCCACAACCTCAGGTGCAGCAACGGCCCGTTACCTTCTACTACGCCAATGGATCCCAAGCGGAGAGCAGGAAGTCGAGTAGCCCCTCGAGCACCTCGTCCTTCAATCCAGCGCAGGCCTCAACTCCCGAACCAACGAGCAGGAAATTCTTCCATGCAAATGGAGCCCCGGATCATCTTCACGCAACCCAGGCACCCCTCCACAGCCCTCGAGCTACACCGTCTCGGCCAGGAACCGCCAGTTCTGGTGTTAGTCAAGGGCCAATACCCTCTCAGCGGCCAATGTCACCTGCGAAAGCTGCTACAACGCCGACATCTGCACCTTTACATCAGACCAACCCTACCGCAGCAAGTGTCACAAACCGGCCATTATCCTCGTCACCGTCAAGCTTGATTCCAGGACACATTCCTCAGGGAGGGAGGCGGGTCAGTATCGAGTCACCAAAGAGACCACAGAGAGGCCATGCCAGGACTGGTAGCGTTCCGGTATTCGACTTTCTGGCAGCTCAGAAGCATACTCAATCCCCAATGAGTGCACCCAGTTCACCGCCACAAAGCCCAGCTTGCCAACCGGCTATGACGATGGCCTCAATACTGCAGGCGGTCGAGGACATGAATACCGACAGCGGCAGGGACGACGACTCCCTTGGTGAACTTCAAAGCCCCACCAAGTCAAACCATGGCGATATTGTCAGTGACCTTGTTGCCAATGCAAGGCGAGAACGCAAGGTTCAGGATCTTGAGATAACCAATGCATCTCTCGAGGCTATCAATAGAACACTGGAACGCCAATTAAGGAGGCAGACTGCTGAACTACGACGAATGCGTCGGATGTCCCGATCGACCAAAATGATGATGTCCGCAGCTTCAAGCCGAGTTCCATCTGCGGCTCTGCCTGAGGTGCCTGTCGACTTCTCAGATCCCAGCGGCGAAGAAAGTCAGGCCGAAGAAGAGCCTGAGTCGATACATGAATCTGAGTTT
Source organism: Clonostachys byssicola (assembly GCA_902006505.2). Taxonomy (NCBI): domain Eukaryota; kingdom Fungi; phylum Ascomycota; class Sordariomycetes; order Hypocreales; family Bionectriaceae; genus Clonostachys; species Clonostachys byssicola. The sequence goes on along the minus strand of CABFNO020001451.1, from coordinate 113,230 downwards.
ACTAGTGACGAAGGGTCAGCAGATGAGGCCTTGTCGCCTAACGCCAAGATGGCCAGCAGACGAAAGCAGGAGGAAATCAGACTCCAGCTGGACCTCACGAAGCATCAAGAGCTACTTGTCGACAGTCAGAAGATCAACCAGAGCATCAAGCGCTGTTTAGACTGGACTGAAGGCTTGATAAAGGAGGGGCAAAAAGCATTGGAATACAAAGTCAAGGTTTCAGATATCAAATTCGGTGGCCATGTCCTCGCACCCCCCGACGACGACGAAGAGGAACGAGAGATGACCATTCCGGAATCTGATACTGACGAACAATTGTCCCTGGAAAATCTTGAACCATGGAGCGCAGCATCCTCAAAGGATCGCGATAGTGGCATTGAGCTTCCCAGTGACAAGGGCTTGTCTTAAACTCATTGGCAAATGCAACGTCAGCTGGTGAGCGCAACTCGCCCCTTTTGGAGCAAAGAAATCAACGAATATCAGCAACAACATTCAGACATCTCACTAAAACAAAACATCAAGCGAAATCACGCGACCTGGGTGTCGCCGGCGAATATTGGCGGCTTCCTCTTAATTTGTTCTTTGCATCATAAAGCGATCTTCTCACCTCTGACGACTCAATTTTCTTTGTTATTCGCCATCGGCAAGCGAGGGCGTTCTATGCGACTTTGTTCATCATCATCTCTTCGTTTCATACACGATAAAGTTTTCATAATTGCTTTCTCATTGCTAGAGCGACTAAGGCTCGAAGCCTTTCTTCTTCATCTCTTCCTCTCTTCTCTCACTTCGCTTTCTCTCACTTTCTCTCATCTCTCAACATCTGTTTTGATTTTGGTTTTCTTTAATTTACCACGGTCACGTCTCCCTTTCCTTTTGTGGATTACATCGATTGTACAACAGATACCCCCTTGTGTTGAAATTAGCCGTTGCATTAGGATAAGCCGGCACCGATTTTTATGAGTGAACCGGGCGGGAAACAGGAAGGAGATACCGCATGGTAGCCTTGGAGGGCTACCGATATAGAAGGCTAAAGGCGTGCTATTTGAAAAAATCAGGCTGACTTCAGCCCACAGACTTGGGGGGCAATACAACAACAACCACATCTAGGAATAAAAGCCTCGCGGAGAGGCGATAGGATAGAAAATAAAACAAAGCGCCCTGGGTGAAGACCCCATTCGAAAACTTGAAATGGATGAGAGTTTGGGTATCAAATAAAAAACAGCAATGACAGATGCCAGACCCGACATCTCAACACAATGAATACGAAGACTTGAAGCAAAAATCAGACATCACGTCCGGTACATATTCTTCTAATTCATTAAAAGCCAGGCCAGCCAAATATTCAATTATTGACAGAAGTTTGGTGGACTTTCTCTGATGTCATAACTAGTCATAAATGGATATAACCAAAAAGGGGGGAGAATAAAAAAAAGAGGCAAAAAAGGGAAGACATAGTCTATGCGTAAAACGTTCTCGTCGGGGTCAAAAGGAACCCAATTGTAATCCTAGACCTGTGCTCGCAAACCACGCGCTTCTCGCCCTAACCCAGACAGACATTCGCTCTATTCAATACGACGCATCCCACCCTCCTTCACAGTTCACAGCTTTCCTCGAGCTTTCTTTCTTTTCTTGGGGGTATATCTAAACGGACGAGGTGGCGGCCGCAGAGGCGGAGGTTGAGGAAGCGGCGGTGGCGGCGGAGTATCCGTCCTTCTTGTCCTTCTTCCTCTTCTTATCCTCGGTCTTGTCTTTCTTGATTGCTGCCTCGGCGACAAGTTGCTCGAAGATGAGGTAGTCGCCCTCCTCCTCAGGTGAGCGTGCAGCCTGTATAAAACATTAGTAACCTGGAGGCAATAAGAGAGTCATAATGAAGAAAGGGGGGTTCTTACCTTGTTGAAGATGTCGCCAATCAAGACCAGTGCCTGCGCGCGCTCCAGGCGCTTGTTGAGCGGAACCTTCTTGTCGTTGAGCACAACGTCGCACACTTCCCGTAGGACGCCCTGGATCTCGAACTTGCTTCCCCGCCAGGCAGCTGTGAGAATCTTCCCGGTGACGCGGCGCTCGTACTCGGCCCTCTTCTCGTCGTTCCAGTCCTCGCCGCCCTGCTCCTCCATGCGGGCCATCTGCTCCATGGTTTGCTGAGCGTCAATAGCGCTAGTAATGGTGTTCCACGTTTCCTTTACCATGTTGCCCTTGTCGCGAAGTTTACTGAAGAAGCCTCCGATACCCAGGAACTTCTGGCTGCGGAGCAGTGTAGAAGCTTTTGAGACATAAGTCTGTCCAATCGCGTGGAGGATGTCAATTCCAAATGACTCCATCTTAAGATTCTCAACCTCGAGGCGCGTCTTCTCCTGGAAGGCCCTGGTCACGTCGGCGCTCTTGTCAGTCTCAGTCCAGACGCTGAGGCGGTCGATCAGCTTTCGTACGAGGGTGTCGACACGCTCCTGTCGAATCCTGGCGCGCTCCTTCTCGTAAGCTGCCAACTGCTCGCGCTGCTCCTTAGTGAGACCAGCCTTCTTCTTCTGGTTGGGGTCCTCTGGATCGGCCTCCGCTGATGCTTGGAGGTCCTCGTGAGACTTATCAGTCAGGGCTGGTCTTAATGGGATCTGGGTACTTCGAGGGGTGTGGGTGCCGGGCGTAGATGAGGCGGATGGAGCGGGTGAAGCCGCTTCATATCGTGGGGGGGCGGCGGTGTCTTTCTTCGTCTCGGACTCGTCGACGACTACCGTGGGCGGGGGGGCTGCTGTGGTGGTTGTGCTAGCTTGAGCCTTTTCATCAGACTTCAGACTCTCCTTGATGGCCTCTTCTGTGCCGGGGAACTCCGCCTCGCCCTTGATGTTTTCCTTTGCGGCGTCACCGTCTAGTTTCTGTTCCTCCTCTTGCATGGCGATATCCATGGTTGCGGTAAGATCCTTCATGAGACTAATCTCGCCAATCCAGTCGACAAACGCCTCGCCGCCGAATATATTGCTGAAGAACTCGGCCGGGTCGGCGAAACCCTCCTGAGGTTTGGCATGATCCTTTCCATACTTGTCGTACGCCGCGCGGAGGTCTTTATCGGACAGGACTTGGTATGCCTCGCCGATGGACTGGAACTTCTCGTGCGCAGTGGGGTCGTTGGGGTTCTTGTCTATGCAACGCAGGTTAGACCAGATGTATAATCACCGAGCGCTATAGAGCGCTATCGAGAGGCAGCTGTAAGTATGGACGCACCTGGGTGGTGAATGATGGCGAGTTTTCGATAAGCCTTCTTGATCTCGAGCTCTGTCGCCGTGGGCTGGACACCCAAAGTGTCATAATAGGCGGTGTCGACAACCATCTTGAGCCCGCCTTAAGTTTCTCGCAGTCGCCCTTGTCTTTTGTAGATATAGATAGCGATACTTTCTAGATGTCCAATACCAAGCGGTAGGTGTAACGGTAGTTAGGAGGCAAGATGGCCGATGCCAAGGCAAAGAAATGATCGTCAGCAGCGATTTTCTGCCTGGGGCGTCAGTGTGGCTTGAAATTTCGCAGGCACTACGTAATTATGGAGGGGCACAGAGGGATGCGCCAAAGCCGCCGTCCGGCTGCCAGTGGAGGCCACTATGTTGCTCCGGCGCTCGCTGATGTGGCCTTGGCTGGCTGCCAGGTGCTGGGCTCCTCATCCACCGTGTCCAGACATAGGCTGCAACTGCCTCCAGTCCCAGGCGGATGGGAATTACTAAGGCCTGGTGTTCTCTATTGCCATTTATAGCATATGCGACACTTGCCTGCCCCCGTCGTCATCGATCATAACTGTCACTGACAGGTTAATGCGGAACAGGCTTCGATGTCGGGTCCGAAGGCCAAAGACCTGATGCACTAACAACACGGAATCGTTGGTTTGTCCCATGCACACGTACCTCCCATCAACCCTGTTTCGAGAGAGGGGTTCTCCGGTTCTTTCCCTTAGGTTGGTCCATACCTGCTTCTGCCCGTGCTTTATTGGCGATGCATGAAAATAAGACTTCGGATGTCAAAATGATGTCCGCTCCGGAGATGGCCAACCAGATGGATGGGTGACGCGAACAAACACCACATAAAGGCCAACGACGAACATTCTAGAGAAACAACAAGCACAATACGAAAATAAGATACACGAAGATACATGTTTATTTTTCCTCAATGGTATCAATTCCATAGCCAATCAAAGCGTACTGCATCCATTACTCACATATCGGCGACCGAGCGTGTGACAGGTACAGGGTATTGAAATTCTCTGAGCATCTGTCCCCAGTTATCTTCGCTTGATGTAAGCAGTGATGGTTACAAGGGCCGTGCCGAATGCAGTTGGCCACCAAGACAACGAATAGGATAGGATGCTGAAGTGATGGATTGCATCCTAATGACCTGGTCACCGACTTTTGCATGGTTGGATGCGTTTCATGCACATGCAAGAGCGCTGTGAAGGAGGCTGAGTTTGACACCACCCGCAGATGGGGATTTCTAATTTCGTATTCGTATCGGGGGTATCGACCTGTTAGCCTCTTCTATTATACGCCGCTAGGTATATTCCTAGTTGCTTCAACGGGCATACGTCTTATTTGGCTGTGGATCTCGATTATACCTGTCCAGGTCTGTTGCAACCATTGGGCAGTCGGAGGAGTTAATCTTAACGAACCCAGCCATTGGTTTCAGTGGCCATACGAATGCGACTGTGGTTGCCTCGCTAGTCGGAAGAAGGAAGCATCATCGTGGGAAAGGGATCGCGGCTAAGCATCTACCGGAGATACGCCTTCAGACTGCTACACGGACAGCGGCACTTGCTGGGCTGGGGTTCAGGATGGCTGCATCACCTGCTCTCCTATGTGGGTTGGCAACCTCAGCACTATCTTGTGGATACACAGGCGGGGTTTATAATAGATTCCGATGCTGGTGTTTCCAGTGTTGGCGAGCGAATTGCAATTCTTGGCTTTGTATTTGGCTGCTTGTCAAGATACGTAAGAGCGCGACCCCGGCGATCTTGTGTGATAGTGCGAAGTGGGAGTGAGGTCCGCCTAGCCGTGCCGTTGCATAAGGTAGTGGTTGCTCGTCTATGAGAGCTGCCTACGTAAGCGGGTAACGTGCGGATGGGTGCTTGCTGCCAACATCAATATAACCAAGGTTGCATCCATCATGTTTAAGATGTGGGTGGTGGTGGCCAGCCAGAAGCAATTCAGAGGTCCAGCGCTCTCCACTGGCGAGGAGAGAGGGGAAAGGGGGGCACTTTTCTCAATTGAACACCGAGGCGGGTACTGGCCGGTACTCCACCGATCCTCGGGCTACTGCCACGTCAAGTCTGCGCGGGAGCAAGAGGCAAGTACCTCCAAGTATCTGCCAGTTAAACTCTTTCTACAGGTATCCCCACCACCTGCTGCAGGCCCCCGCTGACCCCTGTCCTTCACGCAGCGCCAAATTACTACAAAACTGAAGCCTGTGCTCGACCACTGTTCAATTTTGCCTTCCCTCCCACCCCCAGCATTTGAGCGACGCATACTTTTCTCCCAACGACTCCGTCTCCCAAGTCAGACTGGAGCCACGGAACTCGGTGTGTTTCCTCATCTGCCTCGGGCTCCGGTCTCAATTGATATCAGTGCGATATATATTTGGAACCGCCGGTCTGTCTAGGGGTGTCGCAAGTTCGTCCTCCGCCGCATTCCTTCACAATCCTGTTTGTTGAGCTTCAGCCTAGCATTCCTGAGACCGTCTCTGCGCGGTCGATATCTGCACAATGGGCTACCTCTACTTCCTCCTGCACCCATCGGAGTTGCGGTCCATCATTCAATGGTACACCTTGTGGTCCAGTCCCGCATTCCCAGAATAGTTCTGACTCGAGGTACAGGAAAGTCTACCATGAGCCTCCTCACCGACGAGACGAGTCCAAGGAGGGTCCAGAGCTGAAAGAATGCTTCCGACTTCTCAAGTTGACGAGCCGTAGCTTTGCTGCCGTCATCCAAGAGCTCAACCCCGAACTCCTTGTCCCCATCACCTTGTTCTACCTCGTTCTCCGCGGGCTCGATACAATTGAGGATGACATGACCCTTCCTATTGAGAAGAAGGTCCCCATCTTGCGAAATTTCCACAACACTATCGATGAAGATGGCTGGCAATTCCACGAGAGTAAGGAGAAGGACGCAGAGCTGCTGGAGAAGTTCGACGTCGTCATCTCCGAGCTGAAGAAGATCAAGAAGCCCCATTATGATATCATCAAGGACATGACATTGAAAATGGGCAACGGTATGGCCGACTATGTTGAGAACGATGAGCAAATCAAGAATGGCCTCCAGACAATTGAGGAGTACGAACTATACTGCCACTACGTCGCCGGCCTAGTAGGAGAAGGCTTGACACGTCTGTTCCTGGCCTCTGAGCTGGCACACCCCAAACTGGCCGAGAGACCTGCCCTGACCGAGTCCATGGGTCAATTCCTGCAAAAAACCAACATCATCCGTGACATTCACGAGGATTGGGAGGACGGCAGGCGATGGTACCCCAAGGAAATCTGGAGCAAGCATATCGACAATTGGGAAGACATGTTTGACCCCAAGCAACGTGACAAGGCCTTGAACGTCATTTCCGAGATGGTTCTGGATGCGTTGAAGCATGCCGAGGACTGCCTCTTCTACATGGCAGGCATGAAGGACCAGAGCGTTTTCAATTTCGTGGCCATTCCCCAGGGCATGGCAATCGCCACCTTGGCAACTGTCTTCCGCAACCCTGATGTTTTGGAGAGGAACGTCAAGATCACGAAGGGGTCCGCCTGCCAAATCATGCTCGAGTCCACACAGAACCTGTTCGTCGAGTGCGAAGTGTTCAGGAGGTTCGCCCGAGAGATTCACAACAAGAACGACCCCAACGACCCTAATTTCCTAGCCATTGCGACACAATGCGCCAAGGTCAGGACTATTCTTACCTCTTGTATTTGCTGTATATTCGCTAACATGACCTCTAGATTGAGCAATTCATCGAGACGCTGTACCCAAGGCAAAACCCTGATAAGCTGAACGCATCAAACAAATTAAAGCAGGCTGGCCAACAAACGGCCGACCCTGGTGAGACTGTTGTCATGATTGTCGTGGCTCTTCTTGCAATGGTCTTTATGACCCTTCTTATGGTGCGTCTCACCCCCTTTCTCTGGTCCTCGGCAATCGCTTACAATGCGTAGATTGGCACTGCTTGGTTCTTCGGTGCCCAGTTTGGCAACATGTTCGAAGACATGAACTTCCTCAACCCAAGCGGTTGGCTCAAATCATCGGCTGATGCCGGTGCTCACGAAGAACTGTAATAATGATTTAGCGGGATTTTGTTTTTCTTCATCTTCATGTTTATACGATCTTCGCTGGCGCCGCAAATGTATAAGGCGACTTTATCAGGTCTCCCCTGAAGTTATTAATACAAGCCCAATATGAATAAGTCTGGTACGCCGCCGAGCAGCCAGCGCATCCCCCTCCCTGGTTTGTGTTCCATCGAAACGTCTTCTTGTCTTCCTCTGAAGCTTGATTTTCTCTCGTTAGCACGGATGTCAAATTGCAATCTGGTCCTTTCATGACCATGGTTGTGCCGAAGAAGTGCTTATATCAACTTAACCGTTGCTCCTGGTCTTGCCATCCGGCAAGACATGGTGTTGTGTCCTCTCGCGTATGAATGAGTGGACGTTAATACTAGAGGGCGAACATATACCCCCATTGTGTTGTTTTAACCAAGCAACTATGGTCGTAGAGTGAACCATCATACGTCATCTTTATTAGAGTATGCAGTACGTTGAAACTTTGTAAAAATACATTGACCGTTGCTATTTTCGGCAATAAGTTATTCATTGTTCCTTCGCCATTGTCTCTGTGTGCCTTACTTCCCCGCCTTCCTTGTTTATTCATGCAGTTGATCGAAATGTGAATAATTGGACGGGCGCTTGGTTATCTGTCCCAGCCACACGATGCGCGACAATGACCATAATATGTCTGCTCTGGGAAACAATGATGCATATGTACATATTAATTAAATGGTCTGAAACCCATTCATTGACGGCGCCTCGCCACCAGCTTTGTGACAGAGGCAACACGGTGCAGTCGGTCTGCCGCGCGGCAAGGTGCATGACCGAAATAGGACAAACAAGCTGATCTTGGACATGTACGAAGCAGACCATATTGAGTTGGCTGCCCCGTTTTCATAGAACTTTTGGAGCAAAGCATGCATGCAACGTTGGGTAGCATCCAAGGATAAGCGAAGCGCTACTATCGGATCAATTCACCATTAAGGTTTTGTTTAGTTACGAGGGTAATCAATAAAATTTGGATCGTGATAATTAAGCTAAGTGTGTAGCTATCCAAACGCTGTGCCGTTTGCCTTCATTCGCCGTCTTCAAACATGAACCATTTGTCCCTGTACTCTTTGATGTTTTTTTCTTCTTTGTAGTCTATATTATTAATACATTCCGAATTTCAAACTAAGAATGAATGAAAGTAAAGAGTTGAACCATCCGTGCGAGTTTAGGACGAGGGCAGGCTGAGGGTGTTGCCGTTGAACGCGATCGCGGTGGTCGTGCCGCTGTGGCCGTTCCTGACCGCGGCGCCTGAGCCGGTGGCGAGGGCCTTGATGCGGTCGGTGACGGCGGCGACGGTCGTGAGACCCTCGAGGCCCATGAGGTAGGCGGCGAGGCCGGCGACGTGGGGGGAGGCCATGCTGGTTCCGCTCATGGTGGCAGTGGCGGTGTCGGAGGTGATGCCGGCACTGAGGATGGAGACACCGGGGGCGAAGACGTCGACGACGGAGCCGTAGTTGGAGAAGGAGGCCATGGTGTCGTCGGAGGCGTCAATGGCACCGACGGTGATGGCGTTGGGGGCAGAGCCGGGAGATGTGTTGGCAGCATCTTTCTGTAAAGGCATATGCAGGTTAGTTTCCATGTCTTCATTGGAGGGTATTGGTTATAGATTCAAAGACTTACGCTCTCGTTTCCAGCAGCCACAACGGGGACAATGCCAGCACTGTTCAGACTTTCGATGGCCAAGTTGACAGCATCAGAGTAGGAGCCACCGAGGGACATGTTCATAACAGATTTGCCCTTCGCGTTTCCAGCCTCGTTAACGATCCACTGCATCCCCTCGATGACGTCGGAGTTGTTGCCCTCTCCGTTGGCGTTGAGGACCTTGACGGCGACGATCTTGGCGCTCTTGGCGACACCGTAGGTGGTACCGGCGACGGTAGCAGCAACGTGGGTGCCGTGGCCGTTCAGGTCAGTGTCCTCCTCGCCGGTGACGAAGCTGGCTCCCCAGGTGGCGCGGCCACCGAATTCAGAGTGGGTGGTTCGGACACCAGTGTCCAGGATGTAAACAGTGACGCCCTCTCCAGCAGTGGCATCAAAGATGTAACCCTTCTGGCCAGCAGTGGCGTGAGAAAGACGAGCAAGGCCGGGGGGAGAGTTGACCTGACCGAGAATGGTGTTGGACTTGACCTTGGCGTCGAGCTCGACAAGGCGAACCTCATCGGAGCTGGAAATCTCCTTGATCATGTCGTCGTCGGCATCGATGGTCATTCCACGGCGGCCATTGATCTTGAATGATCGGATGTCGGTAGACAGCATGTGACCGGCCATGCTTCGCTTGTTCAGGTTGCGCTTCTGGATCTGGCCGAGGAAGTAGGCCTGCTTGGCGCTGATGGCCTCATCGCTGAAGGTGGCGTTGTACATGACAATGTAGCGGTTGGCAATGGTGTTCTCAGCACCCCAGTTGGAGACGAAGCTGGAGATGCTAGAGCTGCCGCTGCTCACCACATCGGTGACCTTGTCAACGGCGCTGTTGATGACATCGTTGGTGGAGAAGGAGACGTCGCTGGTCTTCTTTGGCAGGGCATTGGCCAAGGGGAGGGCTAGGAGCAGCGCACTCGTGAAGAGAGACTTGAAGGAAGGCATCTTGTCTGATGATTTGGGTTGGGCTGAAATGAGTTTGGGTATCTTCCACAAGGTGTGGCTAATGATAACGAATGAGTCTGTGAGATCAGATCCTGCGGAAATCACTTGGAATGAAAGTGTGAAGTTCGATCAAGAGCTTCAGTGTTGTAAGTGATATGTACGTGTCGTGAAGATTGTTTGTATGTGCAGGTATCTGACGATAGGCGGTCAACACCTTGAGAATGGGTCAAAAGACTGTGAAGTTGGAGTTGGTTGTTGTATTGTCTTTTGTTGTGAATAAGTTGGGCCTGCCTGGCAATAATAATAGTGAATGTGAGGTGTGCGTCGGTCTAGTCGGACAATAAAGAAGACTGGATTTAGAACAGCAAGAGAAAGACAGGTGAATGAAAGAACAAAGAAACAAGCAGCAACTATGCCAACTTGCTCTAGGAGTGACCGAGGAAGATCTCAAATCAACAGAGAAGAGAGTGAGGGACGGAGAGATCTTCTTGGAGGGCCAGATCTGGGAGCAGGAGTCTTTTCAACAACGTCCCATCCCGGTCACCCACAGTCGACTGGCCATGGGCCACTGGAGCCGGGGGCCTCTGCTTCGCGGCGGTCCATCGAACTGGATTCAATTCGTGTCGTCCACCCGAAGTGCAGTCTCCATGATGGAGACTGTGGCAGGGGATGAGTCGTCCAGGGGCCCCTGGACGGGGACAGCCAACAGCAGGGTTACATTGGTTGGCCAGAATCTCGCCGGGACCAGGCTGGTGGGGACTTGAGTATGCCAAGTCAAACGCACTGGCTGTTTCGAGCTGTTGCGCTTAGTTTTAGGGTGCTCTCGGACCTAAAGATTAGGTGGTTACGCAGTGTCAGCCACCCAAGCGGCAGCTGGGCCAGCCCCATCCAACGAATTCTGCTGCCCGTTTGGTGGCAGTTGCACGCAGGTACAGACATGACAAGGGGTCATTGTTCGGCCCCTGCACCATCACGTCCAACCACATCCAGAACCTCAACCACAACTAGCAGTTAGATAGTCTCGACGCCTCACGGACCACAGACCAGCGTATGCGGCCCAGCCGTTATAGCTTACTCCGGTCGCCAGCAGCCTCATCTGGCCAAGTTCAAGTATCACCTGCATTGGGCAGACGGCGAAACTGGCGACTGTGCCTCTAGCTTTTCTCCTTCATCATCTGAATGACTAGCATGTGGATATCAGATCTGGACGACACGCAATTCTCTCTCTCTTCCTTGGAGAATACTCGTCTCGGCGCCTGAGAGTACGCAATTGCTGGGCGGACCACATCCGACCCGTAGTTGGCCCAATCAAAGCTTGTTTAAACGCTGGGGATGTGACTCGGTTCGGGAGATGAAATTCTCTTGTCGCGGAGGCCATTGGTCAGAAGAGTCTGTGATACCTCCACGCGCTGGAGGTTAGGGCTAATCAGTGGGGTATGCGCTGTATCATGGCGAAACGCTGGCTGGGCAGTGTGTCCAGGGCAGGCGCCATAGCGGTGCAACCAGCGGCAATAAAGCCAAATTTGGGTCCCGGCATTGAGCACCCGCTGTACATCATTGTCGTAGCGGTTCCTCTTCTGTCCTGGCGTGGCGCACGCACCACAGCACAGGCGCCACCTCCACTGTGGTTTGGAGGGGGTCTTCGGGAGGTGCCTATCGGCTAGCCCTGAGGTTCTCCTTTTTGGCGCAGTCCTCACCAAGGCAGAGCGACGTAGGGGTCCTAGTCGCGGGAGATTTGACCAGGTGCCACCGGCCTCTGTGCCTCAGATTCAGCATTGCCATGGGCTCCATGTCGCATTCTCGGGATATGATTGGGCAGCAGGGGAGATGACCGGCACCTGCGGCGTCTGGCGTGGGTCCGCGACCCCTCCAGCAGAATCTTGAAACATGAACACATTCCGGCGAGCTCTCGGCATGACCTATCACCAGATAGTTCGGTCAGCTCACAGACAGCGCAGACGGCCGCGTGTGCACGACGCTGGCCGTTTTGCCAAACCAATATTTTCTGCATTGACACCGCACTTGCAGCAGGCTGACATCTATTATCGCCCGCTGGCTCGACAGTCTCTGCGTTCTAGGCGCGTGGCTGCAGCCACTTGCATGCTGCACACCAACAAGGTAAATTGGCAGGGCCATCGCTGTGATCACCCACGTCAGGCTGCAGCATCTTTGCTTTTTGATTTTCCCAACGCGAGCATGTAATTTCCGAGATTCTCAATAAGCTGCTGCCCATTATCGTGGGCTGGGCATTCCCCGGTCTCGATCCCAATGGAGAATCTCCTTCCACAAACTCTCTAGCTGGCATAGTGTGGTACGAGAGCTCTGCACGCCGAGGCCTTGGTCCAAGCTGCTTGGCTGTTCAGGACAAGGCGCCCGTAAATTCAGCCTAGCAAGGGGATGGTAATACAATGCGACCTTATTTCTCAATTCTTGGTGCCCTTGAAACCATTGCCGATGCTAGCGTCTTTCCAGCGGCACTCTAGCCGTTGAAAACTCCTGGATCTCGACGAGCCTCCTCTGCCAAGCACCAGGGAGGGTTTCAGGCTACAGATTGAACAACAGGAGGGGTCGTGGCGCAGGATCTCCTGGGCTGGCAACTCCTGAATTCTCAAGTCCCCGGTGAGCCAATGTGACGAATAGCATGGTTTGAGATAAACACGCGTATGGACTGCAGCTGAAGGGTTTTAATGGTATCTTGGTCCGCCATTAAAAAAAGCACAGATCTATGAGATCCTCGGTGTAGCCTTGCATAAAGCTATGGAGGCTGACAGAATGTCAGCTCATGTTGGAGCCTGCGGCTTCTTTTGGCCAATATAGGATTTAGGAGGCAAAACCATGCATCGTTTGTCTCATTGTGATGATAAATATGCCTTCCAATATGAATAAACATAGAAGCAGACTGACCTGCCGGTTTAGACCAACTGTGTGCCGTATTTTAAAATAATCTTCGTTAGCCGTCATGCTATGAGGTACCCCAGGGCTGAGGTCTCTCGCCACAATAGACGATCCCTGAGAGCTGTACAGAGTGGGCATGTGCAGTTACGACCAAGGTTGGGTTAGGTAATACAATCATGGAGGCCGAAGCGGACGGGAGATCATCTATACCCGGCGTCATGGACGGCCGATCCTCTTGGTCGGCCTCCGCGGCTCGGTCTGCTCCTTGCGACCTTGGTCTTTCAATAGCTCATCCATGGATATGAATATATATAGGATGGTAGCCGTCTTGAGATGAGCGGAAAGCCTGATATGTTGGACATGGCCTGGAGGAAAGAATAGAAGGCCTCTGATATCTAGGTACTTATCCCATTCCGGAACTTCTTGAGGAGGTAGATTGATTAGGCTTTTGGCGCCAGCAACTTAGTACGATTGCGTCTTAACAGTTCGACTGCACGCCATGAGAACCAATAAGTCGGAAGATGAGACAAGGAATTGATACTCGGAAAACTGGAGCATCTTATCGATGTGCATTCCAAGCAGAGATTGGAGTTGAAGTCTGGAAGTTATCCTCGCACGGACAATGTTCTAAACAAGATAGTTGCATTTTAGCCAGTCGGGGATCGCGGAAGAAGATAGGAGTATAGTCATGAGAAATGAGGGTCATGCCGCAACGAAGCCACTGTTGGTGTGAATCACACATATTCACCACCGCGGTGGTTGTGCATGATATGGAGCTGAAAAAGGGAATTTGTTGATGCGTCATGCGTCATGCGCTTTGCCCACCTGATTGTCCACTGAAGGGAACAAAGAAGGGAACAAAGGAAGTAAGCAAAGGAGAGATACAGTTTTCGATGCACGGCAGATACCACACATGTTCGTCATTCGAGGTGGTCGGCGTGCAGGTGGTGCCCGTCTCAGTATCATGTGGCTCATCCAGTTCACGTCACCTCAGCCTGGTGGGTGTGCAGCGCTGCCTCCAAACGCCTGGAGAGGCATTGATCAGTCGCCCTCACGCCTCGTGCCGGCACCTCTTTGGGCGGCGGCTTCTCGTATTAGGTTAATGGGAGGAAAACGGGGACCCCTCACCAGAAGGGGCTTTGCGGCACGCGACGTTGCGGCTCAGATCGATGCATGCACATGAAACGCAGCGGACGGCCGTGGCATAATTAGCACAAGCCCTGTACAATGCCTCGACGAGGTGCAACCCGAGCGCTGCCTGAGACTGACTGACACTTGATTCATGGAAGCCTGAGTGCGAGGAGGGCACTGAGGATGCCTCTGACTAAGGGCAGGTTCCATCCACTATCTCCGGCTGCAGCCAGGTGCCCCATTCCGGCGAGGGTACTAATAATGCAAGCACTTACAAGTAGTGCTGCTGGTACCGATGGATCATTGAATGTGCAATTAAATTAATTAGTCTGCTGCCATCACCACCCGCTGTGCTGTGCACGTCCACTCCGTCCATTGGTGCAGCCCAGCCCAATTACTACCTCAGCGCGTAAAGTGCCAGCAGCCAGCCACGCACCTCCAGCAAACAAACACCCAAACGGACAGACAAAACAGATCGGCCCCCATTCGTCGCTTGCTCGCCTCACTCGTTGGGATCGGGTTCCCTCCTTACCTATGTGTCGCAACCTCATTCGCACCTTCCGACAGAGACGCTGACAGAAGCCGGCCCAAAGACGTGACTCGCCTTCCTGGAATGAGGACCTGCTTCTCCTCCACCCCATACCTTATCTTGCCTGTGTAATTTCCTTTGCTCCTTGGCTCCCGCGCTTTCGCTGCCCCAACGTTCCAGGACATCAATACAACTGTCCATGCCATAACCACGACGCCACTTGATTTACCGCCACCGCCTGGTCCTCGTGCATATTCTCTTGCTCTGACTTGACGTTGAACCACCTGTGTGCCGCGGTGGGCTGGGTCTAGACGACGACCACTGGGCGTCTTGCACCGACTAATTAATTAAAGACAGACACCTCAGACCACAATCTCGTTTTCTCCTTGCAACACAATCTCCAGCCGCCACCGCCGCTGCCGCCGACGACCACGACAAGTGTTCTTCTTCTTTGCCGCCGGGGCTGTGTTCATGTGAGACGTTTGAGTGCGAGTCCTCTGTTGATACCAACTTCTCGGGCTGGGTACGACAGCCTGCTGGCTGTCTCGTGCCACCACCCTCCTGACGCCCCCTCCCCATCCTATGGTCGAAATGTCGAATTGTGACGCGAGATGCTGTCGTCGTCGCCAATCCCATAAGCCTACTTGCCGTCGTCTCCAATCACAGCACGCTACCCAACACTCGGGCCCCCGCTCTGTAGCAGCCAGACGCCGACGCCGTGTACCCAACGCTAATACCGAGGCCGCTGTCCCCGTCCAAGGAATGGAGAGAATGAGGTTGGAAAACTGCATGTCACACGAAGGGAGGAGAGAGGAGCACTTCTTTGGCAGCTTCGCCGCCTCGCCCATCTCCAAGCTCATCGAGCCAAGTTCGAATATTGGAACACCGGGGTCATCCAGCCCGCCCGCCGAAGAGTCCATCGAAATGGACTTTGACACTCCTCTCCGACCGAAGAGCACACCATTTCCATTTACCGAGCATCAGAGATCATATGCTCCTATGGACGACTCGGAAAATGACTCGGGATCGCAGATGGATGATGCCAGTGATTCGGAGATCACGTTGTTTGACTCGGTTTACCAAGCCGTGCCCAGCATTGGCCTGCAAGATCTGCCAATCGAGGTCCTCGAAGCCATCTTGGACCATATTTTTGGGTTTCGGATATCCCCAACCTCAAGAAGCGGCATGGAAGTATCAAGCATCCGCAGGAGCTGGGGGACTGCCATGCGCCATGCGAGGAGGAGACAGTTGACGGAGCTGGCCTTAGTTAGCCAAGTATGGAGAATCCTTGTGCAGCAAAGGCTCTACAGGCACATCAAGCTCCAGGGGACATACGACTCACTGGAAGGGGCGATGCTGCACTTTGCCCAGAATCAGCATCTCCAGCCGTATGTAATGCACATGGAGATATGGTTCCCAGTATTCCAGCCTTCATATGGTCGCCTGGTCATGTCACCCAGCCTAAGCCTGCCTACTGTGACGACTGATGGTCTAACGAATGCCGCTTACGTGTTGCCTGGGAACAATTGCACCTTGGAGGGAGTTTTCCAGTTCGTGGCAGCCACCCTACCCCATGTGCAGGTGTTGTCGTTGGAGGGAGGTGAACGACGCAAGGCGCCCAAAGTTCATCATTTCCACAGCCGGGACAACGGCAGTGCAGGCCCGAGATCATTGACCCCCATATCTTCCGTTTCGACCTTGATTACGAAGGGCCAGTGGAATTTGATGCGTGACAACGAGGACTTTATGACCGTCCTTGGCGCGTTACCGAATTTGACACACTGGGACGGTTCGTACAGTAGGCCCAAGTCGAAGTCTTATATCACCCTCTGCGAGTTTCTGCCCCAGCTCCCACCAAACATCTCGAATCTCAAGCTCTGCCTCGAAACCGATTATCGACGGGAACCTGTAATGCCAGCATTCTTTTCCAAGGCCGCTGTAAAGAGCCATTTTTGCAGTGTGATGGCCGCCAACTTGTCTCAGCTCGAGCACTTGTCCTACACAGGCCGTGTCTGCCACATGTTTCTCGATACCGCCATGCGATCTGTCGATCCCCGCAACACCAGGCTCAAATCGCTTGATTTGACCGTCAAGAATTGCTGCCGCCCTCTGGCTAGTTTCCACGAGTCTGGATCAGGAATCCAGGATATGGGCTTCATCGAGGCCTTCGAAAAGCTTGTGGTGTCCGCTGTTCGTTCGTTGGCCGTACTAAATCAAGTCGAATACATGAGGATTCGATTTGTGGACCTGGGTAAGAATTTCTACCCTCAACATCTTCCCCACACTCAATGGAGTACTATGCTAACCAAAACTAGATTCCGTACTGCCAGCCTTGAACCCGTTCTTCCTCTTGCAAAACGGTGTTTGCTCGGGTTTATGGAGCGAGCGAATCATCAACGAGATGAACCGCGCACGTCCGCATGTTACCTTTGTGGAGCTGAGCCACTCGTTTGGCAACATCATATATAACAAGGAGGGTCGCATGGTGGTTTCCCCAGACAACCCCTGCCAGACCAAGATTACATCTCTGAAAGTTGAAAATTACCGGCTGCTCGCGAACCGAATGACGATCCATTGAGGAAGCCTGCAATAAATCTCGACTTGAACTGCGCACTAGGCTTGTAGGATCTGTCCTGAAGCCTCAAACCGTTTTCTCCCTATCTCAAAAATTTGCTGCTCATTCGACTGTTTTCATGGTCCCTTTATTTTGTCAATTTTGGTTTGTTTTGACTGACATAAGGCTGTCAGAGTTATTTATGAATCTTTGGAGGTGAACGAAAACTCCGCATTTAATTTATACCCAGAGTGGGCGGGCTCTTGGCGGTTTATGGAGTTAAGGATGCTACATGGTGAAAAAGGTTGGACAGCGTTACGATGAATCGGTATTAACTGTGGGAAGAGTGTTTTCAGACCACCCATATCAAAATTTGAGGAGTAAGTTTAGCTATTGACTAAAATATTGAAGCCATTTTTATTTTATTTGTTCGACTTATAGACCACGAGTAACAATGTCTTGTGAATATTTGCTCACCCTTGTAACATCAAGGGGATAAGGCACCATGATAGAGGGAATCTGGTCCCGACCTAGATGCTATCTACTGCATAGTTACTGTGTAAGAGCTGTGCTCTTGTCAGAAGCCCCATCGCTGATAATGATGCCCAGGATCCAGCAATTCGTGGCGAAGAAGGCGAGCGAGGAGAGCCAGAGCCCCGGGAAGAAGGTGCTGTTCCCCAGGAACTCGAGCTGGTATCCCTGCTGGAGCCAGGCGCCCTGGGTGCCGACCCAGAGCAGGAGGGCGGAGATGCCGAGTCTGGGGTTGCGGAGGAGGGAGGAGCTGGGGAGGTAGAGCGGTAGGAACACCATATACCAGAGGAAGTACTGGTTTTACAAAGGGTGTGAGCAAAACTTGGAGCCATGGTTTTTTTTCTTTGGTCAGAGGAATAAAAGAGGAGTCCATGATTGCTTACCTGGGAGGTGCAGACCTTGTTGAACGTGACGAAGGCGAACGTCTGCGCCAGCATGGAGGTGGCGAGGTCCTTCTTGGCGATGGCGAGGGGGATGAGGAGGCAGGAGAGGAGGAGCTGGGGGAGGAAGGCGAGGGACTCGGCGTGCCACGAGGAGGAGGAGGAGGAGGACGAGGAGTCTGTTGCCGCCGAGTTGAGATAGAGTAGGGTGTTGTAGGCGGAGAAGTTGTGGCGGTGGTCGATGCGGGTGACGTGGTGGAGGTATGTGTGGAGGAGGAATGGGTGTCCATACCTTGAGGGGAGAAATTTTATTGTTAGAAAGTCGTGTGAAATTACCTACATTTTGGAGGTGTTGTTGCTTGGGGTTGACTTACATGGAGTACATGAGGATGTTGAGGAGCATAAAGGTGGCCAGGCTGGTGACGGCCAGCTCGACCCTGGCCAGCGTGATGAAGTACAGCAGCCGGTCCTTCACGGAGGCCCTCTTGTTCCCGAGCGCGACGCAGCCGGTGTGCTCGGCGTCCATCCACCAGACGATGGCGGGCGCGTAGATGAAGGGGTAGATCTTGAAGTGGACGCCGAGCCCCAGGATCACGCCCGCCAGCCAGTTGCGCCTCCGCTCGACGGCCCAGAGCAGGGCGGTGGTGAGCACGCCCAGGAGGCCCTCGGAGCTGCCGCGGGTGCTGATGGTGGCGACCATGGGGTTCCAGAGCCAGAGGGCGGCGAAGGCGCCGCTCCGCTCGAGGGTCATGCCGCGGCGGGCCTGGAGCATGCGGAGGAGGAGCCACCCCGCGAGCAGGTCGGCCAGGGCGAAGACGACCTTGCCGAAGGAGAAGAGGATGGCAGAGGAGGAGGGGCCGGCAGTGGGTAGGAGGAGCCAGGCGAGCAGAGGGGTGTAGCGGTAGGTGTCGCGGTCGTAGGGGCTCTGTCCCCTGGCCAGGAGGCGGGAGGCGTCGGTGAAGACGAGGTAGTCAATGTCTGTGTATTTCAAGGCGGAATTGGCATCCTGCCAGATGCCGTAGACGAGGAGAGTGAGACGGAGCGCAGCGGCTATAGAGAATAGCGGCGCTGGCCGGAAGAGGGCCGAGGGGATCATGGTGCTGTGGTGGTGAGGGTATCAAGAGATGAGATGAGCTGTGTATGGTCGCACCTCATGCTCAATGAGAAAAGAGTAAAAGTCTAAGATGAGAAAAGTAGATTTCACCAAGACTGAGAAAGTGAGAGAGTGATCGCTCGTAGGTCTCAATCACTACTCCTCTGACCCCAAGATTTCATCAAGCAGCACAGCTTTAGGCAATCTGGCTGTTATATCAGGGGTTTGGGGGCTCTTGGTGGTTGCTTTCACCTGGCAGATGGCAGTGTTTTCTCACTGGGCACAGTCCAGTTCCAGGCCCCACAAATCTTCAACCTGCATCCAACAATCCATCAAACGTCAAGGCCATCCAGAGCTGCTTGCACATCCTCCACAGACAGGCGATAATTCGGGAATGACCTAATATATCTATTCCTGGCGCCTCAATATACATAATTGAATATCCTCATCGACGTGGGTAGCGCTGTCATACTTCTTGTCTACCATGTCGGGCGTTAAGAGAGACCGGGATGGAAACGCAAGAGTGAAGCCAGCACCCCAGGACGGTCCCCGAGGCCGGTTCCATGATATGTTTGAAGGTTTCAGGGACGAGCTTGACGAGCATCACGATAGGCGGGAGAGAATAATCAAGGCCTCTCGTGACGTGACTGCTTTAAGCAAGAAAATGTGAGCAACCATCACAATTTTGCATTCCTGAGCTGTACTGCTAACGCTTGGTGCTTTTTCTTACCGTCTCACAGAATATTCTCTCTCCAAAGGTGAGCATCAACAGGGGAAATATATTTTCAACGGAGTCTAACCAGGTCATAGAGTCAAACAATTAGGCAAGGGCATCCCCCCAGGCACACAGAAGGATGTCGATTCGAAGCTTGAAGAAATCTCCAAGCTTCTAACCTCTGTCGTCCCCGATCTCCAGTCACTTAATAGATACCGCTACTCATACTCCCTCCGGTGCCTCGAGGAGTTCGTGGAGGCCCTGTCATTCCTTCACTACCTCCGCCACCAGACCCTTATCTCAAAGGGCGAGGTTGATGCGGCAATGCCCACGGACATCTCTCTTACGCCGCATGACTACCTCTTCGGAGTTTTTGATCTGTTCGGCGAAATGATGCGTTTCGCGACCGTGACCACGGCTCAGATGGGCGAGCTGGTCGGCAACGAGGCTGGACGCAACATCTTGTCCGACATCCACGAGCTGAGCTGTGCCTACGAGATGCTGCCCGAGATCCCGACCAAGGACTACAGGGGTAAGATGGAGGTCATGCGACAGAGCGTTCAGAAAGTCGAGAAGCTAGGCTATGGCATCGTCGTCCGTGGAAGTGAGCGACCTAAGGGGTGGATTCCCGACATGAAGGATGATGCGCCGGCACCCACCTCACCGTGAGGCGGAACTCTGTCCTCTCTTTCCTAAGGCTTTGTTATCGCTATGCTACGAGATCTCTTGTCTTTCTTGCTACTTTGGAGCAAATTTGGAAGGTGTCTAAGACTACAAAGCTATTATTGTGTTGTTCTGGGAAATTGTGCAACCTGTGTGGAGGAAAATATTGATACGTATCGACCCCGTCGCCTTCCTTGGAGAAGACGACGAGAACGACGAGAGATGATAGCGATGATGAAATGGTATGAATCGAATTCTGAACACAAAGACTCTTTTTCTCACAATTGGATATTATTCTTCTCTTCTTCCAATTGTGAGGCAATCGGGGATAACAGACAGTTTTCAGCACCTCCACCTGACATGAAATGTGCCGTCTTTAGGCATCGGTTGGAGGATAATACAACAGTCACGATTATGAAACTACGAAAGCAAGAATAACATCAAGAGAAATCACCAAAGCATGAGTGATGGGTGGGCGAAGGGTTACAATTTGAACAATAGTCATGAGATTGGAAATTGCGTATTACGGCATGTGACTTTTTCCATCACATGTGATACAGCTTGCTTGACCAGCGACATTATTTCTGAATGCGCAATGAAATTTCTTCATGAATAAATGCCCAAAACTAGGCAGCAGCGGGAGATTTCATTGATAAGCATGTAGTCCATTCATAGCTACTGTTGAGGGCATTGTGAGAACCCAACGGCAGGTGAGCCAGTCACTTCTTATTGTCCACAGTCAACAACGCGTTTCGGCCCGCCACTGAGTCTTCGTTCTCAGATTGAGCTCACTTTAGCAGTGCACCTTGAAAATCAGCTATAAAACCCAACACTTCCTTTCTGAATCTCGCTTTACTCCTTCTTCTTTGCTTCACACTCAAACAGAAATCGTATCTAGAAGTTTAGCAGCGTAGCCATCAACAACGAGCCATGGCATCATCTCAAGGTGATAACGGCAGCTCGCTGCTATCTGCTTGCCACCCGCAACAAAACTAACAGCCTGCAGGACCCCTCGAGCCTCTTTGCCGCCGCCAAACCTTCTACATTCACCCCGAATGGCCCCGGGGTATCAGAACACACCTCTCTGGCCACATGTACGTCGAGAGCCTTGAGCCAGAGAAGGTCACGCAACCCTACCCTCTGGTGCTCATCCATGGTGACTTCCACAGTGGAAAGGTATGTGAATGCTTGAGCATTCTCCAAAGGCGCCTTGTTTGCTGAAAACTCAGGTCTGGCTGGATAAGCCAGATGGAAGCCCGGGATGGGCAGCCTACTTCTTGAAGCAAGGCTATCACGTCTACCTGGTGGACTTGCCTGGAGTTGGAAGATCCGGAAAGCATCCCTCGTCCACGGGAGGCAACGTGGCGAAGCTGAGCTCCCTCACGCCTCAAACCGTGGAGCAAGAGCTTACCTGCCCGGAGAAGTACCCTTGGCATCAGGCGAGTGCTTGGGAAACCGTTGCTCGTCATACCCAGTGGCCAGGTGTAGGTTATCGCCGTCGCATTGTACGAAAAGGTTTGGAAGGCCTAGCTCGTTAACAAAAGGACAGGATGGTCGTCAGGGAGACCCGATTTTCACTCAGTACATGGCATCCGTCACCGTCCTTGAGACTGATCGTTAGCAACGACAAACTCAAGCCCAGGAGGCACTTTCCGCCCTGCTTCAGAGAACAGGAAAAGCAATCCTTATCGGCGAGGGGACTGGATGCATTATGTCTTGGCTAACAACAGATGTGATGTATGGCCTGGTCGCTGGAGTCCTAAGTATTGAACCTTCCGGGCCACCTTTTGGGAGCGCTCGGAGCAGAGGCAGACTCTATGGTCACCGTGCTGTGTTTGATCCAGAGGTCAGAGAATGGGGCCTGGCTGACATCCCGTTGACGTACGACCCTCCCCTCCCGAAGCCACAGTCAATCATCCCAGATCCGACCGTGGACAGGAGAAATAATCCCCTCTTCCCGCTTTGTGAGTACACTAACCCAGAGGATCCTCGCAAATCATGCTTCATGCAGAATCCCGTCAGGGTTACCGAGGGAGGCGAGATGATCTTCCACCAACTCCTTCACTTGAAAAAGGTTCCCCACGCTGTCATCACGGCCGAAGCCAGCTCGCACTCGATCTTCGACTGGGCCACTGTGGCCTTCATGAAGCAGGCGGGATTACAAGTCAGCTGGCTCCGCCTCGAGGAATTGTGTATCCGCGGAAATGGCCGCCTGATGTTTCTGGAGAAGAACAGCGACGAAATTGCTCTCGTACTTCATAAGTGGATGGCCCGGTTGCCAGCTGTAAAGCAGGGAATGGTTATGCCTGCGCCTGCGCCCTCACTTGAAGCCATACCCAAGCCCGTGCCTGGGCCAAAGTCTGCACCCGCACCCGTGAGCGAGGTAGCAAATGAAGTGGTTGGTTTATCCTGCTTGTGGACGTTGTTCTGGGCAAAGCTAACGATGAGTGGTGATAAAGCATATGGATACTTCGGGTCCTTCGAGCACCCCTGTGGTTCAGCCTCAGGGCATGGAGGCCCAGCATCAGATCGAAGCAGGGTGGCAGTTCGTTTAAGAAGTCGAATAGACAAGCATTGTACCTACGACAGGGAATCTTGAGTCGGAGAGGCTAAACACCAAAAAACGGAGCATCTGACAGAGAATGATCTTGGATGTGGATGGATTAGGAAAGTCTTGCTATTACCCCGGTCTCTTGGCTGAAGGGATCGAAACAAAGGGTGTTGGTGTGGGGGACGAGGAGAGAGAGAGTTTGGGAGCAACGGAGAGGCGATACGGGGTAGGGTGAAAAAACTTGAAAGGGGAAAAAAAGTGAACAGAAAATGACTGAGAGAAAGGACAGCAGAGCTTTTAGAAACCAGGTCTCAGAAATTAGAAGCCTCGAGCAGCAGCCAGAAATGTCACGATGCCTCGTTCCTTCCCCCAGTTTCAGTGCCTGTTCGCTGGCGCGGGCTCTGCATTCCGATTGGTCAATTTGAGAGCAAGGGCCCCGCTTTTGATAATCGTATGAATGACTACACCAGTTACAACACAAGCCAGCTTCTGGGCTTCCAGATTCCTGCATCTAACAAGAGAATTGACTGTATCCTTCATGTCACGTCAACTTGCATCCGCGTTCTTTATCAACCTGGTCGTTGTTGCCGCTGTTCCTGATCTACCCACCACGTCTCCCCCGAGATCCAGGTGGACCAACCACGGAACCTAGTTCCATCGCCTTGCTGGCCCTTGACTTTGACGCCGTCAGATCAGTCAGACCGGTCTGCTGCGCTTAGAAAGACAAACGTTTCTTTTTTTACCTCCTCTTATCTCTCTCTCGCCTCCATTGCACTCTCCCGCATCAAGAATAGAATATACTGTTGCCCACCATGGAAGCTTCCCCCGTCATGTCCTTCTTCGATGACGACGAGTCGCGGTGGAATGCCCTGCAGACGCGGAACCCCGTCTCCGACGGCTTCTTCGTCTACGGCGTGCGCTCCACCAAGATCTACTGCCGGCCCATCTGTAAAGCCCGCCTGGCCCGCCGGGCCAATGTGACCTTCTACCAGACCTCGCGGCAGGCCCAGGACGCCGGCTTCCGCGCCTGCAAGCGGTGTAAGCCCGAGGTCGAGGGCCTCATGCCCGAGGAGCGCGCGGTAAGGCGGATACGCGCCTTTGTCCGCGACGGCGGCGAGAGCAAGTCCTCTAGAGCTGGCAAGGCCGGCGCCAGGTTGAGCCTCGGCCAGATGGCCAAGGAGGTCGGCCTGTCCAAGTGGCACTTCCACCGCGTGTTTAAGCGGTGCGTCGGCATGACGCCCGTCGAGTATGTCAAGAGGCAGCGGCTAGCCGCCAGCAGTAGAGAGTGCCCAGCAGCGGACATGGCCCCCGAGGATGCGACGGTCGACCCGGAGCCCGTCACGCCGAGCTCGGGCATGGACGACTTCTCGTGGTTCAACGAGTCTCTGTTCACCGGCAACCTGGGCGAGCTGTCCGATATTGGCTCCAGCTCGGCCTCTGGCTCCACCTCCGGCCCCGGGAGCGTCGTTGCTCTGCCGCAGGACGACACGCTGGCTCTCTTGAACGAGGAATGTCTGTGGACCGACTTCTTACAATGGCCCGAGGACGGGCTGATCCAAACTCCGTGAAATTACATTTGCACATGCCGGAAACATACAGACAACAACAAGCAATGACACAACTCAAAGACCAGACAACAAAAGGGGAAGCAGCGAAAAGAGATATCAACCGCAACTCTCAAGTGCCCAAGCGCACTTACACCAACAAACATGATCATCTCGACCCTTCCCTCTACTGTCATACAGCGACATGAACAGAATCATGAATGATTCGAAGAGCGCTTGCTCTTCCACACAGTTCTCTCGCATCTGGTCATTGCCTTACGGGGGGATCTTGGAAGCACATCGGCCATCCGAGACTTGCGTGAACGAGGGACCACTGCAAGCCGCTCGATAAGCCGATATGTGCATCTCATCCTTTCCTAAGGGGCTTTGAAGCTCCGCGAATCATGAACCCCCTGTCCAGTATGGGCATGTGCAAAACAAAACAGTCCCCTCGAAGCCGGATCAAAGTACCGACGAGTACAATCCTGAATAATAAAAAGTTACCATTCGATTTTTACGATTTTGCCCTCACACGCCCTGGGCACTTCGATTTCATTCAATAGTTTGATAAATACATTTTGTGTACCTGTTGCACATGGTTTGATGATTTAACGAGCAACATCTATTAACGAGACACCCCCTCCCTCTCGAAAGAATTGGCAAGGAAAGTTACGGGATTGGAAAAATGATCATTTAAGCACGGAGAAAATACAAGGAAGAGGCCAAGACTGAATAGCAATCAAACAGATGTGCCCAGGAACCGAGTCCTGGCGAAGAAGTGGTTTAATTTGCAAGCAGTAATGTGATATGCTTCTATTAAAGTGGTATGTATGTATGTTTGACTACCGCTGGCCCGTGTTGTATGAAAAGCATCTCGAGCTTATAATCCCGTAACGCTGCTCGCTGAATATAACTTTGAAGGTGAATTTTCAAGTACGTCTCATATGCCCTCGTCCCGCATGCCTCATAGCCGTCTCACATGTCTTAGCCGTCCATATTCTTCCTATGGAATATAGAAGTCGATCCAGCTTCTCAGAAAAGCCAGCCCGGAAGAACTCTTGATTTATACTATGGAATGCAGAAGTCGATCCAGCTACCCAGGTAATCTAGCCTGTTACCCCGGAACTCTTGGTTTCGATATATCTCTTCGAACTCCTCAAAGCTCAGTTTGCCCCACCCCTTCCTGGCTTTTGCCTCTTCTTCGGCAGCGCTCAGTCTCTTCCAGCTGTAAAGGTGGTGTTCGGTGATATCAAAGGTAAAGCCGGTTTCGCTTTGGGGAGGTCGGGTGTCAGGATACGTTGTCAGTCCTAATCGAAGCACGTCCCTATACGTCATCTGGTTTGGGCGGAACTGAGGAAATGTTGGATCACGTTCATGGGATCGCCACTCCGCAGCATAGGCACCAATCTGACCTATCTCAGGGTTGACCTCTTGTTCAGCGTCCTGGTCGACTTCCGGATCTACCGAGTAACCAGTTTCGGCCAAGAGATCCTCCAGCGATTTTACTTTTGGGGATTGCACCTCCAATGCGGGAGACGCATAGCCCTCTGGTGGATTGCCATCTTCCGGCATGGCAAAAGCGTCAATTAGATCCTTGAATTTTTCGCGCATCTTCTTACTTTTGCGAGCTTCAATGCAAAGATCTTCTGAGGGCTTGAAGATAGCATCTAGAAGCTCGTTGAATGCTTGTTGTGTCACCTGATACATGATTTCCTTCCCTGCATCTCGTTCAACGCTGGGAATTTCGGGAGCCCTCCATCGCTCTGACATGCCCTTGGAAGATGCAGAGTGATTGGACCGGCTCTCATTGTCTTCGTCATCGTGGGCAAACCGGACCTTTGAGCTGGATCGTGATCGGGATGGGCCTGATGGGTGTTCTGTGGACATGGAGCCCTCTCCCGCCTCAGTCTCGTCTAGCGGAAGATATTCGTCTGCTTCAGTAAACCCTTCTGGAGCAGTGGCGCCTTCTTCTTGATCAAGATAAAACTCTCGTCGCCTCCATCGGTCATGGAGTCGTGACCGGGCCATATCTCGCCTGCGCTTCTCTGACTTCGATAGTCGTTGTCGCGTGTAGTTTTGAGCCTCAATCAGGTCCTCGATTTCAGTATTCATGGGCCTCGGATACCCATTATGCTCCGTCTCTTCATCTCCAGACTCAGCATCATGTTCCACGTCTTCTACAGCAAGAGTATGGCCTCCCATCACTGCATCAGGTAGCTCGTCGAGCGATGTAGGGGGCTCAAGAAGTGTAACCAGGTAAGGCCGGTCGCCTTCCGTTACCCCTAAAGTCCTTCCATTTTGGTCGTGGTTTTGATCATCCTCCTCGCCAGGGCTCAGCCTTACCCTTGCCTCGGACTGCCAGCGGGAGGGCCAGTCGCCGTCGTATGCGAAGAGACTTGTGAGTATATCCTGGCGAGCAACAGTATCATCTTTATCTTTGGACACCGCAGCTTGATGATTCTCGTCTACTTCAACAGTGCCATCCCGGTGAACGGTTTTGCCTTCAAAACGCATGCCTTCATCCCCACTAGGAACCCCTCCCTCACGCCCAAACAGGCTACTGAGTGGTTGGCGACTAGCCACGAGTTGTTGTGCCTCTGTGTTTGCAGAGAGTTGATCTTCTAAGCCATCAAGGATATCCTTGTGCATCTGCTTATACAGCACGTAGTAAGCTCGAAACATGCGCAAGAAGTCCTTTCGGCTCACATAACCATCCCCATCAATATCGTACCCCTCAAAGATCTTGCGTAGCTTATCTTTCCGTTTCCGATATGACAATCCAATGAGAAACTCGGAGAAGCCAATGTATCCGTCCTTATTCCAATCATAAAAAGTAAACATGCGATCATGGATAAGGTTTGGAGGCGCGTGACGTGAACGACCGGTGGGTACAAGACATCGTTCAAAAGTCTTGCGATCCATTGCAAGGTATAGTTCATCGGGATCTTCTCGCCATTCTGTATTTGCCATGAATGTCCACTGTTCCCAGAAAGCCTCAAGCTCGGGACGTTCAAAACCAGTTTCCTTGGTGAGTTTCGCAATCAGATTCTTTGGGAGGTTTCGTCGACAGGTGTCAGGGTCGCCCGTGTACCAGACGGGCTGCATTTGCCTTGGGCCAAACGGGGGAGCGGGAACTCTAATTTTGTAAAAGACATGTGTTCTTGTATGCACACACTGCGATTCGCAAGTCTCGCAGAGATCAAAGTCGGCGCAGTTGGAGCACCTATATCGAACTCCTCGGATAGGTACCATGCCGCATGAGTTACACTGACAACCTCTGTGGACACAGCCGTTTCGCTTTGCATTGTCTTCCGAAACTCTGAAAAGCAGATTGACAATGTTGTGACCCGCTCGTTGGTTAGGAGGTTGGCCGCCGTCATCTAGCCACTCATCACCACTATTATCGGCGGGCTGGGGTTCGGTTTCGGCCAGAGGGCGTGCGGGAGGTATGTTAGTGTTCTCGTCGCCAGCAGCGTCGTCGGAGTCGGCGGTGGATTCTGTGTCGCGACGGCGAGATCTTCGTGTACGGCGGATGGCATTGCTGCGATGAAGGCGTGGTTCAGTGGTTGAACCAAAGTATAATGAATTCGTGTGGTAAGCATATAGTCCAATCGAAACAGCTGCCAGGGCTGAGAAAGCCGCGACCGCAAGACGAGACCTGGTCAGGCTCTCGACGGACGGCGTCGATGTCACCATCGTGACGGTTGTATCATGTTGGTAGGCCCAGTTGGAGGCGGCGTATTGCTATCAAGAACACGTAGATGATGGAGTTACAAGATGAAGCAGGATCCGCAAGCTGGCCGCGAAGATATCATGTTGTTTTGGAGAAAGAAGCTGAGCTGGAGCTTAAAGTGTCTTGCGGCAGGTCAATGCGCCAAGCTACCCTTGGGAGGTGCTTGCTTACTGGATCGCGCCTGCCCTGTGGAGGATGCGTCGTGCAGGCCCAATCAAATCGATCCGCAAGTCCGCTCAGGGCCCATGTTCGGAGTTCCAGTTCTATTTGTGGGGATCTAGCACCTGGTGGGCTGCTAGCAGTCACCTGGAGCCTCCAACTTATGGGACATGGATCACGCATTAGCTCCCACTTCCCTAGTTTACCAGCGCCAATCGAGAATCCATGATGCACATGCTGCGTTTTTACTTCTGAACAACTCCGATCAATTCGAACCCTCTTCCTCCCGAGCGCAGCGGTTTGCCGTCTCTAGTCAATCAACGAAGCCTCAAGATCCCGCCATCTGCACGATTCCCCAGAAATGGCCGACAGACCACCCGTTATGCCGGGCGGCATGCCCTCGTCGTTCGACGATAACCAGTAATGATGCCACTCTTGATCGCCGACGTTTCCACCCCCACTAAGACAGAACACAGGGTCATGAACGAGAAGCCGCTCGTCAAGGTCGTCAGAAAGATCAAGGAAGAGCCTCTGGTGCCATTGGGTATGCTTCATTCTCTCCTTCCCCGCCGCCCATCCCGCCGCCATGCTCTTTACTGACGTATTCCTTTCCCCAGGTATCGGTCTTACCGTCTATGCCTTCGTGAGCGCCTACCGCGCCCTTCGAAAGGGCGACTCGCAGCAGGCCAACCGCATGTTCCGAGCCCGTGTCCTCGCCCAGGGATTCACCGTCGTCGCAATGGTCGCCGGCAGCATGTACTACAGCAAGGACCGCGCCCAGTCTGCCGAGCTACGAAAGCTGCAGGAGCAGCGCGACGCTGAGGAGAAGCGCCAGAAGTGGATCCGCGAGCTCGAGGTTCGAGACGAGGAAGAGAAGGCATTCAAGGCGCAGCTTCATGAGAAGCTCAAGGTCGCAAGTGCTGGAAAGGATGAGTCCTCGCCTAAGGCTGAGGGTGGCACGGGAGGCATTCTAGGAAGAATGGGTCTTTGGCCGTCGGGGCAGAAGAAGGCCGCTGAGGCTGAGGCTGAAGTAGCGAATTCCGACCTCGAGGCCTCGGAGAAGAAGCACAAGAGAGAGAACCCCAAGAGCTCATTAGGTGCCCTGGGCGAGGTGCTCTCGTCACAAAAGAAGGACAAGAAGGGCGACGACGGTGAAGGAAAGTAAGTCACGGTTGAGCCACCGTAAAAAGATGTAAAATCAACCATGTGAGACCAGGACTGTCATTGAATACTGTAAAATTTCCACTCTTATATCCATGTATTGTACAAAACATGAGGCTAGAATATCAGCCAATCTTATGTATCCAGAGAGAATAAGTCGGTGCCGAAGCACACTTGGCAAGTTCAATGCGCCTGCTCCAGACCCTAACGCCAAATTCAAACCGCTTTGATGTTGATACCATTTGAGCTCTTTCAACTTGGGAATAGAAAGGCTAAATCAACCCATGGAGCCACCGCTCCGATTTCCCCCAATAATGCCTGCCATCTCCAATACGGCTCTGTCCGCCTCGATGTCACCCGTTCCAAGGTTGACTCTACGGCGAGCTTCAGCTTCCCTTGCTTCCCATGCCCATCTTTCAGCCTGGGCTTTGGCTTCAGCATCGCCACCACAGCCCCACACTTCGAGACTATCAATCTGGAAACGATCCTGGAAATCGTACTTGCGTATTTTGCTGTTGTGAAAGGCGCCGCCTCTAGATTGGTAGTCATGGTTGAAGACACCAAATTCAAATGAATCATTGAAGTAGAGAGAAACCGGACCCAGTGATTTGACGCCACCTCTCCGGCTGGCCTTTGAAGGTTTGGGGACCGGGATACCAAAGGAAAGTGAAGTTTCATTCCCCGGAGGCTTCATAAATGCGACATAATCTTTGTTAATAGTTGATGCTGGGAACACATCGTGAACAGGTTCGAGCTGGAACAGGATGGTGTCTGAGTCGCCAAAGCACTCTCGGTGGGTGTGTCTCCAGGGCTCCCGCACATAGACACCAAATGTGAGCTGGTCGGATTTGCTCCCATTACGGAACCGTTTGGGAGGTAAAGAGTCGGCAAACGAAGCCTCCTGCCCACCGTCCGGAACATCCCCTAGACGGGTACCTCTCACAAGAAGAATAGTCGGGGCCCGCCAATTGAAAACTTTTGTCTCAAAGCTTCCCATGGAGAAGCCGGACTCGCTACCGGAGTAAAGCATTCTGACTCGGCGGAAGAGCGAAGACCCTGGAAGAAAGAAGGATAGCTGAGCCAGCGTGTGATCGTTCAGGATCTCGGCTGTGTCCGTAAAGAGCGGTTGAACCATTGCAGTGGTATCATCCGCCGGCTGACTAGCGCCCTTGACGTGCTTTGAAAAGTCCAGATTCTTGGAGAACAAAAAGTGTTCAAACAAGCCGTCGAAACCTTTAAAAAGATTGGGGAGCAGTTCGGTTATTACAGTTTTGAAATGTATGTATTTGATCCCAGGAGACTGCTCAACATCAACAAACGAAGCAAGGACGCATTCGGCTGTTGAACGAAGATCATCAATTCCATCGCCGGCGATGCGGCTCGAGTATTGTGACAAGCTCTCTTGGGCATCTAAAGGAGCAGTCAGTAGCAGCAGCATCAGCAATTTCCTAAAATTGTCGGTGGGTATCATTGCACCGAGGAAGCTTGGGGCATCGCCTTTCTTCACAGCATCATTAATATCTAAAAGTTCAAATGCCGTGAGGACGAGATCATCATCCTCGTCATCACCAAAAAGGTCCTCGTCATTGCCGTCATCGCCAGTGGCCACGTCAATGGCGAAGGCACCAGGGTGGGCGCGAGGAGTTTGCGAGGCTGGATTCACTGGAGATGAGGGAATAGACATGGAGTGTTTTCGATCATGGACGGCCAGACTTCTGAAGAGCAGCTTTGTGCGATCGGCACTCCCCTTTGCGAGGACCTTTCGATAGCGCTCGGTTAGGATGACGACAACCATGATTAGCTGGGGGAGCTCCAGCACGACGGGCGCATTCTGCAGAAACGGAAAAGCGCCAATAAAGGATATCATCTGGAAAATAACCGGTGAGGCACCCAGAATATCTGGTATCTCGAGGAATCGAGCAACGGTGTCCTCCTTCAGGTAGTGAATCGCGTCCTGGTGATCGGAGAGGCTCTTGAACACATCTTGCAGCGAGTAGAATTCCAGTGAGCTGAAGCACTTGTTTTTGAACTTATTTGCCTGTTCATCCAGGTCAGAAACACCGATAAATAGCTGCAACCCTTTTGCGTTGAGCTCTCACAAGTTCATGCGTCAACTCTTCCTGCGACCGACGGTACGGTGGCTCCTGCGAGATCGCTTGGCCCATGATGAGCAAATAAAGGACGATCACATCAATCAATGGCGATTCGATAGGTATGGGAGGATAAAGCCAAGCAGTTAATTCCCTGGCTTGACAGACATGCTCCTACCAGGCAACAATAAAGTCGTTTCACTCTCAGAGGCGGTATGATTGAGCCAGACAGCTCTTGGAGTCGGGGGCTGGTTACTGTACCAAAGACCCCTGCAAGAGGACTTTGGGCTTGTACTGGGCTCGTACCTGACTGGGGCAGCTGCACTAGAGGCTACCTGCCCAGTACAAGCAGCGCAAGGGATGCTGACGCTGTCTGCCTCTGGATTGGCTACCTGCGTGGATCTGCCCTACCATATTGGCAATTCTGGGGCTCTGCTGAAGATAGAGTGGGGAACGCATATAACCGGGAGGTCGCTCCAAAGTACAGCTGGCCATCGCTTCAGGTACTGCGTACTTTGAGAGCAACAGGCAGTACATGGACTGACGACACCATCCCATCAGAGTTCAGGCGCTGCCTGGCCTCATACGGCATCAGGATCCTGTCGACATCATCCATCTTAGTAAGAATGCCAGCCTTTATCAAGCATTGACTTGATCATCCAACAGACCGGTTCCGGCCCTTCTCTTTCTCGCATGAGGCAATTCCTCACTATCGGCACTATTTGAACCCTCACGAATGTCAATCGATTGTGTTTTCGTTTGATAGATTCGAGCATTGAGAGCTCAACGACACGAAGTCAATCCTCCTCTGCAGCTAACTGGCAGCTTGAAACCGCAAACCGCTAGTCTAGCAGCTTAGTTCGTTTGGCACCTTGGCTTGTATGCTTCCATATAGCCTACCTGACCTATGTTGGGCAAAGCCTACGGACGTGACTTCTACCTTTCAGATCTCTACATAGCGAGGGAACCAAGCGACTGACATAAAATATGACACACCCAGAACCTCCAGTGTTGAATTTCAACACAATATCAACACAGTTATTTATTACTAAATACAAAATCAAGCTAAATATTGTAGGTTATCAATATGCTCATTATCATATTTAGTATTGTTGATAAGAAAATGAGGCACTTGACTTGTGCCATGTTTTATGTCACTCGCCTGGGGAAAGCAAGGTATAACAACATGATGCTTTGGTATTGATCTACCTTAATATATGTGTACACACTGGCGTAATGCTGATCTCACATCGCCATTGGTTTTTACAGACCACGGAGTAGCCTTCTGCCTCGGTCTCCTCCAGAGAAATTGAGATAAGGCCATCAGTGAAAGGTGTAATCGGCCGAAATAACAGATATATCTTCAACCCCTGCCCCAACCCACCCAAAGCCCACGAAAATAGAATGAAAGAAATAGCTGTATGTGATGGTATATGCCAATGAGAAGAATGTGTAAAGGAAAGGAAAGAGTAAAAAGGACAAACAGGACGAATGCACATTGTGAACATAGTCATACATCATGGCCCAAGTGTCTTCTTCCCCTTCTTGCTTGCGCAACCCGCACACCCGGGATCTACCGGGGAGATAATACTGTTTAGTCTAATCATTTCTCATGGTGTTGGTTGTGTGGTATTCATCAGATCAGCGTCCCTAAACCTTTGAGGTCCAGCTCCACTTGTAATCCAGGAAGGCCCATCTGGTGAGTATCATGAAAAGCAAACTGACGGTGCAGAGAATTCCGAAGAATATGACATCCATCTGGGGGCCGAAAGAGGCCAGCATCTGAGCACTGAGAGGCACACACACCAGGCCACTGAAGAAGGTTTGGTTAGGCATCGCTAGATGAACCGATATGAGGTTATGGATAACTTACGCAATGCTCAGGGCAACATGACAGGCGCTGAGATACCGCCCAAACTCTTCGTGATTGCACTGCCTTTAGAACGGGAACGCGTCAGCTCCTAAAAGTTGGCTATAGGTGCGGGAAACTCACTCTCGAACAAGCACGGATATCATCATAAGGACCGCGCCATAAACAAAGCCCCAGAACGCCGCGAAAACATAAAACTTCCAGATCATGCCTCCCACGTTGAAGAATAATCCGAACATGACAATAACTGAGAGTGTCATGATGGACACACATGTGTTAAAGCGGCCAATGGTGTCGGACAGAGCACCAACTGCTATTCGCCCAATTGCTGCCGCGCTATCTGATATATCAGCAACATCCTCACGGGCAGTACATAACTGAACAGGAGGCGACTCACGCATTCATCACCGCCACGAGGTTGAATAGGGATGTCTGGTCAAAACCCTGGCCTTCCCCCCACGACGGGAGAGTCCCCGCCACGCCCATCACGGTAAACTGGAAGATGGCGAGACTTGCCGTCATCCAGACAAAGTCGGCTTTCTTAAAACACTGGGCACCCTCAACGACGCACCTCTTCAAGACCTTGGTCTTGGCCTCTTTCCTCCCCTCCGCTTTCTTGATCTCCGCCTCCCTCTTGGCTGTCACCACCATCT
The DNA here is from genome assembly GCA_902006505.2 of Clonostachys byssicola. NCBI lineage: Eukaryota > Fungi > Ascomycota > Sordariomycetes > Hypocreales > Bionectriaceae > Clonostachys > Clonostachys byssicola. The sequence goes on along the minus strand of CABFNO020001451.1, from coordinate 79,077 downwards.
GGGGCGGCGGTCTGACCAATACACAGCCCAGAGCGACCAACACCAATGCAATTCCTCCCACGAGCCTGACAGCCCACTGCCATCCCCAACGGTTCAGTGTCTCCCGGAGCATCATCGGCCACACAACACCCCCGACGGAGTTGCCTCCCGAAGCAATCCCATTCGCCAGGCCCCTCCTCTTATCAAACCGCTGACAGACAGCTCCCGAAACAGCCGTGGCTACGAGCCCATTGCCCGCCCCGCCCATGATACCCCAGGTAAGAAGAAGCAACCCATAAGTCATCTGGGGCAACTCCGGGTTGTTGAGAAAACTCATGACAAAGACACCCACCACAAACGACGCACTGCCCCCGATCATCAACCACAGGGGGCCATACCGATCGTAAACCGGCCCAGACAGCACGGGCAGGAAGAGCGACAGGCAGATGTTCGTGCCAGCAATCCATCCAATGTCGCGGGACGAGAAGTCCCTCAGCTGGTTGTTCTCCCAGTACGTCTGCACAAGACCCGTGGCGTTGCCTATGCCCCCCGTCGCCACCAGGGACATGAACCCGCCCAGGAGCGTGGTCCAGTCGGACAGCGAGGAGCCCGTCGACGTCGACGCCCGCTCCGCCTGCTTGATGGCCCGTATCTCGTCCTCGAGCTCCGACAGGCCCTTCTCCGAGTCGCCCCAGGACTGCTGCGCCGAGGAGGCGTCGCAGAGCGTCTTGAGCGAGGCGGACGACCCGGAGGTCTTCCTCGAAAAGTTTGGTAGCTGCGTCATGGTGCCCGGTCAGGGATTGTTCCGCGGGCCTACCTATGCAAGCCTCATTTTTCTTTTGCATAAAAGCCGGGATGCCGCCGACCCCAAGTATATCTTTCCTGAGCCCTTCAAGGGAGGGTTAGGGGGCAAGGCTCGCCTGTCCACAGGCTGGAATGCTGGCGGCGCGTTGCCCGGGTCACTCATGGGGAACACAACGTCAGGACTGATGAGGTGATAGAATTTTGTCTGGAAAGATCCTCCAGCTTGGGAATTTGACGCACCGGCTACCCGTTCGTGTGTTCTGGCTGAATCGTTGCACGACGGCCACGGGGCTCGTAGTGTGTAGACCGAAACAAACCTCAGTCCGCCGGCCGTAGGTACCGATCACTTCAAGGGGACTGTTAAATGGCCTTCAGTGGCGAGGGAAATATGGCAATCCCGGAGAGTAATTGCGAATTCGTATAAATGAACTAAACCATCGCTCATGCATTCAAGCCGCCCTGAGGATAATGGCGCCATACCTTCCCTACTCCATAACGATGATGTTCTTCTGTGATAATCCAAAGATCTTGTGCGTGTCCTCGCTCCATGAAACAATGATCCGTCGTAAAATGAAACCCTAGTATAAATTACAGTTTTTTTTCCCGCTCAACAGTCCCGACAAAATGAATCTGCGATGCGTCACCTACTCAGCCTCAGTCTCCTTCGCCGCCACGGAGCCAATCAACTTTTGATACTGCAGCTGGGCTTCATCATCGTGATCACGGTACTTGCCAAGGCGCCGCGAGGCCGAACCCTTCTTTGAGGGGGCCGCGGGAGCCCACAGCACCGAGGGTTTGTCCGACCCTACGGACTGCTCCTGATCGGTATCCGCAGCCTGCGGGGTGGATCTAGCTGTCTTGGACTCCTCATTGCTGTGGTTGCCGTTGAGCTCCTTATCGCCGTCCTTAGGTGCGTGAGGGAGACGCATGGCGAGCAAAACATACTCGGCACGCGTCATGTTGTCCATTACATCATCCATGTACCGCCGAACCTCCTCCTGGGGAGCCACCACGCGGGCTAGGTTTTCCAAATGCCTCCCTGTGCTCGCATATAGTCGTACGGTGATAGGTTGATAGAAGTCAAGATCTGGGTCGCTTCCATACTCTGAGATACTGCCCTTGCGAACAATGAGGAATGAGGCGATGACCTGCTGGCCGGGTGAGGTAGGCAGGTACTCTAATATGCTGAATTTGGGGAAACGGTACCGATCTCCCGTACCAAAGTCGAATAAAACTGCGGAAATGTCTGGCTTTGGAGCAGGCGCGGGCCCTTTGGACCGCAAGGTTTGGGCGTTGGGATGTGCTGCTGAATGGGCGGTCAGACCGCGGGCCTGGCCGCCGTTTGGGGTCAAGCCATTTGGAGTAGCTGCTGGAGCTGGTTGCCTCGCTTGTGGCGTCGCAGGAGGGATCTTGGGCAAGACCTTCATGCTTTTATGTAATCTATCCAATATGTCCCTCAGGTCTGTTGAATCAGTGTAACCAGGTCGCCCTTCGGCAATCCTCCTGATGATATCTCTTGTCTTGTCAATGTCCAAAGCTTCCTTCACAAGCAAGACGACGAGGGGGTCACTGCGAGGTGGTGGCCTTAAATCCACAGACTTCTGCGAGGGATTGGAGGCTAGAACAATATCAAGGATAGCTCGTACTTCCTCTGCAAAATATTTGACGGTTCTTCCATCGACAAGTAACCGATCGGCAGAGGGTCCCTGCTGGCCACCATTTCTTTTATATTCAGCATTCAACTGATCAATGATCTTCTGGAAATGGGCAAGCTCCCCTTCCTTTGCCTGTCCGACAGCCACTCTCTTCATTAAGTCCCGGAGTTCAACATCCCCTGAAGCTTTTTGCGCCAGCAAAGCAATCACGGGGTCATTGGCTGCAGGTTTTGCTGCAGGAGCTGGCGCTGTTGGTGGCTTATTCAGCCCAGGAGACGGCACCGGTGCGGGATGTGCAGCGGTTGGGGGCCGCGGCGCCGCCATTGGTGTTGCAGCTGGCGGAGCCATTGCCTGGCCAGGGGTTGTGTGTGTCGATGTCCTAGGGGGGTATGATGGTGTTGCGACTGGGCCAACAGTCGGCGTTGGCTGTCCTGGCGGTGCGGTTTTTGCAGGAGTTGCAGGCGGAGGTTGCGGTCTAGGGGGGTAGCTAGACCCTGCTGGTGGTGGTACTGGGTTATTGTTGGTTGTTGGTGTCGGGGGAGCAGCAGGGTTCGTCGGCTTCGCTGGCACCTGAACGTGACTGTTTGAAGGCGCCGGCGATATCGGTGCTGCATTTTGGTTCGCTGGTGAAGCCACAGGTCTGGCAGCCGCAGATTCCGGGGCGGGGGATGCTGCTCCGGGTTTGGGTGAAGGCATCGTCCCATTTGGAGGGCCATACTGAATGATAGGTCGGTTTGGCGGCAGCGGTTGCTGCTGCGGCTGCGGCTGGTTCTGCGGTAAACGAGGCTTAGGATCCTTCACAACGTACATTGTTGCCTCCACAACATGCGGTTCAATTGTAATCGTGACCACCCCGACCTTGGTCATGCTGTCTTTTGGCGGATTCTTAGGATCTTCGTGGACCACACCTTTACGCTTGTGTGGTTTTGTCCAGTATTTCTCGAAAAGTCCTTCGTGGGTCCATTTCTGCCGTGACCGAGATAGCGATTCCGTGAGCACACCACTGGCGGAAGAAAAATGTTAGCTCAGTCTCAAGGTCCCAAGAGGCGGCCATCATTAGCTTCCAACTTACCTCTCGCCTACTGACTGATACTCCTTAGAAGACAGGTCGTCGCTTTGCGCATCCTCCACGGTCGGCAGTGGCTTGCCAGGCTGGACGGAGTTGGGTAGCGACGGCGGAGGCGTCGGCGGTGGTTGTGAGGGAACCGGCTCCTCGACAGGCGGTTGTACAGAAGCCGGTGTTTCTGATCGAGGCGTCGACTGCCTTCGCTTGGCAGCACTCTCAACACGAGCTGCTGCCCGGGGCGGCAGCTTTCTCTTCTTCTCCATGGTGCCAGAAGGAGCTGGCCACCTCTCACACCAGACCAGAAAGAACGTCAGAGAGCGGGCGACGAGGTGGTCATCATAAGTCGTCCTAGGTTGGTGCCAGAGCCATACAGGATACGGTCGAGGTGGGCCGACAACCACGCGGATTGGGACAGCAGAGCCAAAAGCCCTTATGCACAAATTGCTGACAGAGAGTGACTGGCCCTACCTGGATGGAGCGTGCAGAGGCTCGATGGAGGAGGAGTAGGGATGATGGCGCATTGGAAGCTGTCGAATGAAGAACATCCGTCTTGGTTCGTCGACGCGCGCGCTGTAGCGACCTTGGTGCACAAGGGCCTCTGATTGGCCTGGACGTTGGAAAGGCGGAGCCCAGGCCACTAACATGGCCTGGGATCGGTGAAACCAGCCAACTCGTTGTTATTATTTGGTCCCAAAAGCTGTCCTGGCAAGTCTCCATGGGCCCAGGCTCATAGTTTTGTACAGTTCCTGTGGTGAGGTCCAGGTCCGTGATATATTGGTGGCCCGTAGCTCCAAGGCTCCATCAATTGAGCCATCGCAGCGAGCATCACCCCCAGCCGAGAATAGCCCAGCTCTGGCGATGCGCGAGGTCACGATCACTAATCGGCACGTGCTCTGCGCTGAGCTGAGCCGCCACAAGCTCTGTTAGCTTGCTCTTATTTGCTGTTGGCTGACACATCGCCCAACCTCGCAGTGTCTCTGGATGTGACTTTGCTGCGCATGGTGATCGCCTGCGTCGCTCCTTGTGTTCCCTTCCTCGTAAATTGAAATGGTCGCCTCACTCGTCCCGACTCTGCGGAGCTCCCTCTGGGCAGTGGCCGCGCCTCTTGGCCTCTATGCCCTCTTCATCGGCCTGGGCGCGACACCCTTCTTCCAGAGACAGTGAGTGGACGTTCCCCAAGGGACTAAGCCAGGGATGCTGCGCCGCGAGCTGACCTTTGCTCCGCCACAGCTTTCTCTATGCTCATAAGGTGAACACACTGTCCTGGACTGATGTAAACGAGCCTGAGAGATGGGGATTCGCCAGTCAGTCTACCCCCTTGCGCGCCCACTATAGACCACTTAGCCGTGCTCACACCATGGCCTGTAGGAAATCAAGTGACGCCGTTCAAGCTCAACACCAGTGACGGGGAGAGGCTCTATGCCTGGCACCTCCTGCCGCTCCCCCTGTATTTGCAGAACGAGGCTAGCCTGGCTGCTCGGGTGCCAGGCTTTGCCGACGAGGTTACCACTACCGAGTCGTTCCGACTTCTGAAGCATGATCCTGAGGCTAGATTAGTATTGTATTGTAAGAGATGTCGATCTGCGGCTCGTAAATCGTCACACGTCGCTAACCCTCGACAGTTCACGGGGTAAAACCACCAATCAGAAGCTGGAGCTGGTTGATCATTCGCTGATTTGTCGAGACAGAATGCAGGTCATATCGCGCAAGCGTTTCGCCCATCCAGCTATCACACCCTAACTGATACATCATCTTATCACGTATTGGCCGTCGATTATCGCGGTTTTGGCCACTCCACCGGCGTCCCCAGTGAGAGCGGCTTGATCGAGGATGGCTCAACACTCGTGGAGTGGGCTATCAATGTTGCCGGTGTGCCACCAGAGCGGATTGTACTCCTGGGACAAAGTCTTGGCACCGCAGTTGTCAGCGGTGTTGCTGAGAGGTACGCGCTGAAGGGCGTCGAGTTCGCCGGCATCGTTCTTGTCGCTGGGTTCAGTGATTTGACGAGTATGCTGAGCGAATACCGCATCCATGGACTGGTCCCAGTGCTCGCACCCTTCCGCAACTGGCAACCACTGCTGCAGCTTTTGCACAAATGCGTAGTTGATAAGTGGCACTCAGCAAACAGGCTCTCTACAATCGTCCAGAATACCAAGTCTAGACTCCGGCTCAATTTGGTTCACTCCTTTGATGACCCAGACATTCCGTGGACAGAGGACAACAAACTATTCAAGGCTGCGGTCCAAGGAAGGGAGAACATCACAGATGATGCGGAATTCGAGACCTGGAAACAGGAAAGAACCAATCAAATCAGCCAGAATGCGTTCAGAACGACCTGGAAAGCCAGTCCCAACATCATGGTTCACCAGGAGCTTTTCCCTTATGGCGGTAAGATCACTCCAAAGTCACTCTATGAAAATACATCAGACTCTAAAAAAAGCGTTTAGGCCACAATAACATTATGGGATCTGCTCCTGTTACACTCGCAATCATGCGGTCCTTTGAGCTCCATGGTACCACCTATGCCTCGTAATACGATTGATCCCTAGACTCCTAGTTCAATGTTCTTACTTGCCTTCGCGTCGCACCTCATTTGCCTAGACCCGCCTATATGCATTTAGTATAGATCTCCTTCTCCTGCCGCCTGCTTTTCGTCTGTGAAGTTGAGGATGACAACCGTGTGTCGTGCATTTTGCCACGTTGCCCATCACTTCACGTAGACACTCTGAACAGGCTGCATCTAATTGATTCTAAAATGACACGTTATCGATACCTATGATGAAAAGCCAATAAATAGGCATTTACACGGGTGCCTAAATAAATTAAACTATAAATGCTTTATCTATTCTAGAATATCTTGCGTCTTCTCTTAGTTCTTAGTGGCCTAGGCGGAATTCTGTGGACGTGACCCCACGGTAGCTTTGGCCACTTCGCATCTACCCCGCCATCCGCATACGTAAATCTTCACTCCCGACGTCACCAGGGCTTAAACGTCGACCTATTTTAGCTCGACACTCAGCGAACAACAGTCAATTTCGCTGACTCTGCAGACGCCGGTGAAACATGGCGCCCGCCGAGGAATCCAAGCCGGTCGACCCCGTCGTCGAACAGACGGACGCCCAGCTCAAGGGCAAGCAGCCCGCCGTCGAATCCGAGTCCGAGGAGGAAGACGACCATGCGCCCGACACCGCCGAAGCTGCGCCCGGGGCCTCGTCCAGCTCCGGGAAGAAGAAGAAGAAGTCCAAGAGGAAGAAGGCAAAGGAGCTCCTGAGTGGCAAGTCCGGCGACCAGGAGTCCGACATCAAGAAGGCCATAGGCGGCTTGACCCCACAGGGGCTCAAGGAGCTGCTGTCCCTGAACCCGGCGCTGGCGCATGGCATCGCCGAGGCGTCTGGGACTGCGAACCCGTCCGCGGACCAAGCCGCCAACGAGCTGAAGAAGATGTCGCTGCAGGAGATCATGACCGGGCTGGCGGCGGGAGGCAAGAACGTCAAGGACATGGGAGCCTACAAATTCTGGCAGACCCAGCCCGTACCGCGGTTCGATGAGAAGGAGAAGTTCGAAGACGGCCCTATCAAGATCCAGACGGTCGAGGACGTATCCAAAGAACCAGCGGCCCTGGTCCCTGGATTCGAGTGGGTGGTAGTGGATTTGACGAGCGACGAGGAGATCAAGGAGGTGTATGAGTTGTTGAATGGTCACTATGTTGAGGACGACGAGGCCATGTTCCGTTTCAATTACTCTCCCGCTTTCCTTCGGTGGTATGTATCATCGTGCGCTTTAACAACGCTCATACTAATCAAGTTATATTAGGGCTATGATGGCTCCAGGATGGCAAAAAAGGTACCATGTTGGCGTCCGCGCCTCGCAGTCCCGCAAGCTCGTTGCTTTCATCTCTGCTATTCCTCAGCACATCCGCGTTCGCGACAAAGTGATCCTCTGCTCCGAGGTCAACTTCCTCTGTGTCCACAAGAAGCTGCGCGGAAAGCGCCTAGCTCCTGTCCTCATCAAGGAGATCACTCGTATTAGCAACCTCGACGGCATCTGGCAAGGCGTGCACACTGCAGGAATCGTCCTCCCCCGCCCTGTCACAACTTGTCGCTACTTCCACCGCGCCCTCAACTGGCAGAAGCTCTATGAATGTGGTTTCAGCCCCCTGCCCGCGGGAAGCAAACCGCAATACCAAATCCGCAAGTATGCACTGCCTGACAGCCCATCAACCAAGGGCCTAAGAGCTATGGAGGAGAAGGACATGGACGCCGTGATAGAGCTCTTTGGCCGATACATAGCCAAGTTTGATCTCGCACCGCAATTCTCGAGGGAGGAAATGTTCCACTGGTTCTTGCCCAAGCGCGAATCGGATGCGGATCAGGTCATTTGGACATACGTTGTTGAGGTGAGTCTTCTTTTTGTTATAGTAACCTAGTGGCGATGTACTGACAATGTAAAAGGACAAGGATGGTAAAATCACCGACTTCTTCTCCTTCAACTGCATTGAATCTTCCGTCATCAGGAACTCGAGACACGAAGTCATTCGAGTTGCCTACCTCTTCTACTACGCATCGGAGAGTGCCCTCACAGAAACCTATGACCGTGACGCGCACAAGACACGCCTCAACGACCTTATGCACGATGCGCTCATCTTGGCCAAGAACGCCAAGTTCGACGTCTTTAATGCTCTGTCCCTCATGCACAACGGGCTGTTCCTGGAACAGCAGAAGTTCGGCGCTGGCGACGGCCAGTTACATTACTACTTATTCAACTACCGTGCCAACCATATTGCCGGGGGCGTGGACCGCAAGAACCTACTCGACACTGAAAACCTAAGTGGAGTTGGTCTAGTGATGCTGTGAGGTTCCTGAATTGCAGGAATAAATAAATAAATAGCCAAATAAATAACAAACATATATGAATTTGAATACGGAATGTCCAGAGATTCTATCATGACGACATGTTGGAAAAGAACCAAGAGTAGTGAAAGCCCATCAACACCTTAAACCCAAAATTTATCCTCGGTGCGTATACCCATATGTATAGAAAGCATGCTCTTACAACTTCTCGCATTCGCGGATCCTCTCCTCGAGCAGCTCATTCAGCCACTGCGCCCTCTCCAGCGGAGGGGCGTGGCCCATGCCTTCTTCGACGACGCTCTTGGTAGGCTCCATGATCTTTACCAGTCGTTCGCCGTTGGGAGGGCTGATCATCTTGTCAATGGTTCCATGAACCACCATGATTCTGTCCCTCCCCACCGTGTCCGCGATCTGCCGCAACTGCTCCTCACTCTTCCTGTGCCATCCCGCAGCCATCAGCTGACATACAAATCCCTGGCGGGTGAAGAAATCCGGCACACGGCGCTTCAGCAGGCTCTGCGCCATGAACCGCTGGTAGTTGGAGTCGAAGCGGAGATACTTCCCATCCTCTGTGCCAGGCGCAGGCTTGCACCTGGGCGTCGTGCTCGGGTCGGGCAGGGCGCACTCGTCAGGCGAGGCGAGCCACTCCTCGGGGAAACACTTGCGCGCCGTGCCCAGGATGTTGTCCTCCTCGGACGTCGGGACGAGGAAGAAGAGGCGCTCCCGGAAGTAGTCCCCGTAGTTGGTGGCATTCTTGAACTCGGCCGTGGTGCACAGGAGGTTGAGCGAGCCGAGCTTCTCGGGTATCTTGTAGGCGATCTCCTGGGCGATCATCCCTCCGAGCGAGATGCCTGCGACGTGGACCTGGCGGTCGTCCTTTGTCCAGCCGAGATGGTCGAGGATCTCGATCACGTCGAGGGCCATCTCGCTGGTCGAGTACCGCAGCAAGGGCTTGTCGCTCCCGCCGATGCCTCGGTTGTCCAGCACGAGGATGGAGTACTGGCCGCCCTTGTCATGACCAAAGTAGAGGGTTTGGCACTGCCATGCGAACGCAGCACCAGCCAGGCCCATGATGAACTATACATTTGGCCAAAAGTTAGTACCGGATTGCGAGGCGCACTGAGGAAATACGACTAGGTTTTCTTTAGACATACGACAATCTTGGTAGGGCCGGAGCCATGGACTTCCCATGCGATGTTGATAGGCCCGCCGCGGCCCTTCGCAGCCGGGAAGAGACCATGCTGGTGAGGCTCAAGTCCCCATACCGTAGTTGGATATGCAGGGTGCTTGAGAGTTTCCTCGGCTGTTGGGAACTTCACAGTTCTATAGATCGTAGAGTAAATCAGCATGCGCCTCAGAAAAGTAAGGGTCTTTATATAATATCAGACAGGAAAGTAGACGTACGACCCTGTCATGATGACCTGCGGATTGGATGCTGTTACTACGTAAGCCAAAAGCGCTGGTTATCGACTGCGAATATGCAAGGTGGCGTAACTGGGACTAAGATTTTGAAGTGCTTCCGCGAGCCGAAAGAGCGGATAGGGAACTATTATGTAGGCAGCCCTCTAACATGCAGCATCGATATATGTTTGCCAGAATCTCATGACTTTGAGTGGAGGATGCCGAGGCCCAACCCATTTGCCCGTCCCCTAAAAGGGAGAAAGCCCGCTCCCTCAGACGCCTATATTGGTCTCTTGTCGTGCGGGAACAGGATCCATTCATTCGTCATCATCACTAGTGCATTGAGTCGTAGCTTGACCTGGCTATGCCAGAATATAATATGGATTCCCAGAACTAATTGTTTTCATTGTGGTGCTACGTGTTACGCCTTTATCTTCCGGGCATGATTCCCTAAGGTTTCGGGACACGCAATCCCTGTTGACAGCAATAGCGCCGGAACTTCTTGGTGGTTCGTATCTCGTTTCGATGCGCTGTGTTTGTTAGGCAGAAACACACAGACGCAACTAGCCATTCGCCATACGGTCGTGATATATTACGCGTTCGATGCTCCCATGATCCATTCGCAAAAGAGCGCTCTATGAATAATTGTACAGTACATGCCCATCGAGGACAATCTAAGTCCGACGCTCCCTAACCCATTCGCTAGAGGGTTACCACTAATCGCATGCGAGATCGACATCTCTCATTTTGTAAACATCTTTTGGTACTGGGGTGTAAACCCAGCCATCTCAGGCCCATTCAGGTTGCCTGCCTCATTTACCTCTTTCCAGCAAGGCGTCTGCGCTGAACCTCGCCCAGTGCCTTGGTACCACTGAGGAAGGCAACGATGCCGACAATGCCGGCAGCCGGCAGGGTAGCGAACAGGTTCCAGCTGCTGTAGTACAGGAAGAAGACACCCTCCATAGAAATGATGGAACCGAAAAAGGCGATGTGGGAAATGGGAGCGCTGCTCAGAGCCTCTCCGATGTGAGACACATTTGCGCCGAGCAGAAGCCACTGGTCGAATAGTCAGTCATGACGGAACGATTGAAAGAGGAAAGTTCCGGATGGTTTACTTACACCCACGAACAAAGCTGGAATGGTAGCGACAACCGCCAGTGCGAAGAAGATGGACACAATCTTGGGTGGGTTCTTGGGCTCGGATCGGAAGGTGTGGTGAATCAAGGGCTGCTTTCCATAACGCAAGGCAGGCTCGTAGGTCGGCTTAGGGACATTAGGGTCCAGCTGAACAGAAAGATCGAAGAGTGGTGAGACAGAGGCGGACGAGGAGCCGAACGAGCCCAGGACTAGGCTGGCGTGGAGTGGACTTTGGGAAGTCAGGAGCTGAATAGGGAGATCTCTGTGCGACTGTGTAATTATGGTGAGTTAGCAGGCCAGCCTCTTGTTCCACGAATGATGATAGGATAGACGAACAATCTCGACGGTGCCCTTGCCCGTGTTCTTCACAGTCAAGGGAAATGGGGCCTCCAATCCAGAAGCTTCCTTGAGAATCAGGAAAGCCTGGTGCGGCTTCTTTGACGTGGATCCCTCCTTTGTCGTTAGAGACACCTTGATCTTCTCCCCAACTCCCAGCGACACCACCGAATCGACCTGCGACTTGTCCGACAACTTGTGGACCTGGGGGGAGCCACCAGCTCTGGGGGAGAGCTCGACGGTTCCATCAGAAAAGGTCCATGACGAAGCGGCTTGGGCGACGCCAGCAAGGAGAGCAATCGAAGAGGCGACTGAGAACCGCATTGTGAGAAATTGGGCGGGGGTGGATGGAAGAAGCAGAATGCTGGCGTTACAGCTGGAGCTAGGTGAGCTTCATGAGGGAGCACTTTGTGGTTTACGTGGTTGGACGGCCAGTTACGTGCTGATTGGAGATAACATAGTGGGGACGCGAATGCGTACCTGTATGAAATCAACCAATTGGCGACTGCGATTCGCTAAAGACTGGGTTCTATAGAGCCTCCCCGGCCTGGGCGTTCGTAATGGCTTCGAAGCTCTATAACATTGACTATCCACTAGAAAATATACACGCCAATACTTCGGGATTGTACGATGAAGACAGACTCAGACTTGTTTGGTGCTGAATGAGGTTACGCCTTATCCTGGCAGAGAAATGCATCGAGAATGCCCGTTTCATCAAGCTTCCGACTCTTGGTCCTTGGTAAGCCGCTGGCCTCACAACCTGACCCCTCACCATTATTCTTGCTTGTGCTTCTCCAAGTCTTTCGAAGTCTATTCTATGTATATCTAAATGGATTCAATGGCACTCAGCTTCACGCCTTGATCTCCGAACTGTAACCTTTGATCGCCTGCTGCTCCTCCTCCTGTAATTCAATCAGAAATAACTCCCGAAGAGCCTTAATCCTCTCTTCCTCACTTTTGCATTCCTGCACGACCTGTGTCCTTCCTCTGAGGTTCTCCTTGATGACTTCATTCACAAGCATTCTCTTCCCATAAACCTCCTGATCATCCTCGCCGCTCCCGCCCTCCCGCGGCCGCCGCAGAAATCTGATCGCCAGCATCATGGTCGTCTGGAAGCTGTCAGGACTGCATCCAGTGTACCAATTGGACACATCGTAGTCCGCCGGCAACCACTCCACCTGATCACTGAAGGCGTAGAAGGTAAGCCAGGGCTTGTCCGGGCCGTTGCGGCACTGGTAGAACCACATCTTCCGGCTGGGGTCCAGCTCGGTCTGCGCCGACATGAAGTCCCGGACCAGCCTTGCGTCCTGCGTGCCCATGTTGAGGATGGTGGCCCCGTCCTTGAGTTCGATCGGCGCCGTGGCGCCATCGCCGCCGAAGCCCACGTCGAGAGTCCAGCGTGAACCGTCTTCCAGGGTGACAATGTTCACGATGTGTACCCTGGCAGCATTTTGTTAGGTACTTCAAGATTCAGTTGGGGAAACAGCAGAAGTCATACCAGCCTAGGTAGTTGCCTGTGGGAACTCCATTCTCTCGAGTACTGACTCTCACACCAACAGGGTAAACCCGAAATCCAATAGCCCGCAGCATGTGTAACAGGAGCAGGCTATTTTCCATGCAATAGCCGCCTCTGCCTCGTCCCGCTAATACAATCTTCTGGAAGATGCTCTGCGGGTCAATGTTGACCACTCGATCAGCAGAGTAATGAATCTTTAGGTTCTCATAGGGAACCGCTGTGATCATGTGTATATGAATAGCTTTGAGAAACGCATAGTCGAGTTTGGGGTTGTTCTCGAGCCGATACTTGGCTGGGATGTCAATGCGAGCGAGGAACTGGGAGGCCTGCTCCCGCGTGTAAATTGCGCCCATGGTTTATGATGCAATTGTCTGTAAACGAAAACAACAAAACAACAAAACTCAAGAGTTTATTACATAGACGCTTGATCAATCTAAAATATGGCAGGTTCATTGAGTCAGAAGCGGGCTTGAGCCGTTTGAGAAGGTAGTTGCGGAGACGATCTCCGGGATCGGACCCGGACTTTGCCAACGGCCTACGAGGGGATTCGTGAGTTGAAACGGGAACGTGCTTGCATTGTACTCACAGGAGGATTTACTAGATTAAACTTGAAACATTGATCTATATGTCAAAAAAGCCTCGCTATCTGATATGTGGTGAGCGCCGCATCCAAATCATGAAGGGTCAAACTATAAGTCCTGATCGGCTATCCTATAAATCCGAACGCTTCTTCTGGTCTCCCTGCTTAACATCTCCTAACCGATCCACGTTCGATCTCTTGGGTATATGATTTGCCAACTCTAAGAACTCCATCGAGAACGCTGTTACGATCTTAGACCAATCCCGACAAGTCGGTAGGTCCAAGTGCTCGCCATCATCATCCATCTTATGCCATAGGTGCCACGGGAAGGGGTCAGGGATGAGATGCAAAATGTCTACACCACGGACCATGAACGGGACGTGGTCGTCACCAATTCTGCTACCACGAAAGGTGGAAACGTCCCTATTTGCGTCTGGCAGAAACGGGGTTTTGGGCTTGGCTTCGAGAATGCCAAGGTCCTGCATCCGCTTCTCAAGTTCGGCCATACTTTTGTATGCCCAGTGGGTAGTCAAGAAATGCGATGGAACTCGCGGGTTTGCATTCCCAAGAAGATCAAGAAGCACAAACAGACTAATAGAGCTCAAAGGGGTCTTATACGTGGACATTGGGTCGTACCTTTGCGATTCCCAGTCCGCGGCAAGGGCACTAAGTCCAAGTCAGTTCTTCCAATCCCATGATTGATCTCAGGGTCCGGTACTTACCGTGCACCATAAATGGAGTCAGTGTCAGTCCAGTCCTTGAAGGCCTCCTCTCCGTCAAGTAGTAGAATCTGGACGCCCTTCGGCTCCTCAAGACCGTCCTCGCCGCTGTCCTGCATGGACTTCCACTTGGAAGTCAAAGCCTCATCAAGACTCCTGGCAACGTGCAAAAGCATGGCACATGGCGCGGCACTGTCAATGGCGCCGATGAAGCCATCCAAGGTGGAAAGGCTGTCGTAGTGTGCAACAAGAGTGAGCCGGCCGACATCACCCACGTTCGCCCAGGGCGGATCTCGCCTAAAAATCCAGTTGGTAAATGGAACTTCTTTGTCGCCCGAAACAGGAGTCTTGAAGGTCGAGTTTTGCGAAATTATCTGCCACTCTGGCAGGCTGTCTCGGAAGAAGTCGACAAAGTGCCGTTGGACCTTGCGAGATCCTTCTGTGTCCGGCACGCGGGGGATCAGGATGGGAGCCAGCAGCTTGCCATTATGAATATCGAAATCGTCGCCGGGCGAAGGTATGTTCCGTAGGTCCTCGTCAGTAAGCGTCGCAAAGGATGAGGCTGCGCATTCGACCAGCGCAAGCAGCCATGCTGTAAGCATCAGCCATGATGTTGGCAGATTCATGGTGGGCGATTCGGCTAGGCGGAAACCATCTCGCAGCGACGCGCTGAGGATGCGAGATCTAGCGGTCCAACGACCAGCTTGTGTTCGAAAAACTGTCCCGAGGAGAGGCGTGGCGATTGGTCCAGTTGCAACGGGACAGCAGGGAGGCTTAAAGGAATGGTGGTGGGATGTGGCCATCTGGTCCCTTACGCACTAACCAATTCATCAAGCTTGGCAAGCTGCGACCCTGGTTTTAGGCTTCGGAACCTAAAGGTACTGGCTGCTAAATGTGGATCTACCTGCCGTTACAGGCACTCTCTACTCGAATCCCGATAGGTGAAACGTTTCAAGACAGGAGCAAGTCCTAAGATATTATTATCATTGATGCTGATCATTGTTCAGTATCATCAATATTTCCCCCCTCAGCTATCAATGCCAATACAATATAATAGCCAATATAAGGGAACAACGAATAGTCTGAATCCGTCCCCAACTGTTTAGATTGATGCCCTGCTGAGAAATCATTTCTTAGTGGACATGTTAACTTGTGAAGTCCTAAGCCTACGAAGGGATGATCCCTTGCGTTGATCGTCCACCTGCCGCAGCGAATCATAGCATATCATTTGAGTATTCTGAGACGAATGGACCAGACAAATGTGCATCTAGATTTGTGTCAAAACGAACTAGGCAATCAAGGACACGGCTTACCGATGCTATTGTTTGATACCTTAACTGCTACTTCGGCAGCCGATTTGAGCGTCCAGCCTAAATGAGCCACGGCCAATCCTTATGGTTTCCATCATACACTAACACAATTCACCAAAGATACCCTAACCATTATCGTATGGCAAACTGCATAGAGCTTCCTCGCCACTTTTAAGTTCACAGATGACCGTTCCTATTCGTTTGCATGGAAATTAGAGAAATGGTGGGAGATTGGAATTATAGTAATGAAGTTCTGTGCTCTACACCTAGCGACCCATCTCAAAGATGTGAGTGCTAGAATTACCAACACGATACGCACTAAAGCATGGATGATTTGAGTCACATTAGTGAGATTTTATACAAGATACTGACAAAAAAGTTGATTGATTAAATTTCAGCTTAAACGCATCATCCCATCATGACATGGTTGCCGTTAAGAATAAATTATAAGAAGAACAAACTCTAAGTCTGACATCAAATCGTCCCATCTCTATTCCTGCCTGGCTTACATTCGAGCCAACGTTATCCATTTTACATAACTTTCGTCCACAATGACCAAATTGAAAAGCCGCTCCGTCCGTCTATAGAATAAAGATGATTAGTTTAAGTTGCGTCAAGAGCCCACGAGGTTTTTAAGTCGGTCCAAAACCTCCAGTGAACTCTTCCAAATGAAGTTTATAAAGAGTACAGCGATCCAACAGAGTCCCGCCTGCTGTGCTACTTCGTCGCCCTGTAATCCAGAGCATTCTCAATGCGCCTTGTTTGCAGCCTCGAGAGCCTTCTTGTTCGCTATCTGCTTCTCCTTGGGAATCGTCAAAGCATTGATACCAAGGAAGTTGCAAATGGCATTAACAACAAGGTATGCCCATCGGAAATATGCCACCATGGCAAAAATGAAATAACACTGCAGGTAGTAAAGCTCGACGTGCGGTGTGACCTTGGGGAACCCAAACACGGGCAGGTTGCCTAGAATAGCGCCGCCAATAAGCGGAACCAGCATGACAGTCCAGTAAGGGAACGGCTGGCGTGTAAGGTGAGCGAGAATCATCTTCGTGGTCATCCGTCCGAAGACGAATGACAATGTGAGACAAAATAAAACAAGATGGTTCTCCTCCATCAAGGTGCTATGGGGCGAGTAAACCCAGAAGCCGATGGCGAGCGTATAAACAGCCATGGGAATCCACTCAAGGAAGACGGGGGCGACTGGCAAGCCATTCGCGCGGCGTGCCCGTGCAACATTGTAGACACAGAAAGGTATATGGCCAACGATCAAAGACCCAGCGATAAAAGGAATCCAGATATCGAGCACGGATGTGTTGCCGATGGCCTCAGCCACCTGGGGCAGCTGGCTTCCGAAAAGACCAGCGATGGGTTTCGACCATATATCAGGGCCGTAAATTCCAGAAATAGCCATGACGGCGCAGGCGACAAGGATGCCCTCCGTAGGGCCATTGAACCATCCAAGATAGAGCGTGTGTGTGTGATATGTTTCCCATGTGGAGAAGAACATGGCGAGACACGGGCAGAGAGCGGTGTAGACGCCGGCTTTAGAGGTTCCGAGACCCATGGCAGCAGTTTCCAAAAGACTGCCCAAAGTGCAGTTCAGAGAGTCTATTCCGTGGTCAAAGAGTTCGCCCAGACCGCTCGAAGTACCAGTTCTGCGCGCTTGCTTGCCGTCGACATTGTCCATGGTTTGGTACATGAAAAGGCCGAATGCGAAACTGAAGTATAGCCAACTCGGGCCCTAGAGATGGATTAGCAGAGGTGCCCTGGAGCCTCAAGCCTTCCCAAGAAGCCTACCGGTCCAACTAAATCCGGCATATAGATCAGGAGAAGTCCGATATTGGCCAGAATGAAACAAAACCCGAGTAGGGTGACCATGTTCGGTGCCAGCCATAGGGGCAGGATCTTAACGAAGGCATTCCACTTCGGCAGGTTAGTATTGAAATCGAGGCGACTTGACGACAGGCATGGATCGGCGTACCCAGGGACCGAGGATGTACTTGGAAACGGGAGATTTGTCGACGGCCGAGTATTTGTACGAGCGAAGATGGAGCAGTGCATCGTCCGAGATGCACTCGGCAACGGCGTTCTCTAAGCGCACATGTCAGTAAAGCCACCTCGTCGGCGGCTTCCAATTTATCCATGGGGCGCGGCTGAGCTGCGACCTACTCGTGTTGGGAGCCATCGTCAATATCGGTTCAGCGTCGAGAAGACCTGTTCGGCCAGCTGCTGAGGAAGTCATGAACGAAAAGAAAATCGACCATGGATAGCGGGGCTCTGTCGCCGTTTAAGGAGGAGCTACGTACATTTTCCATGGAAGGACCTTTGAGTCGTGAGCGGCGCTGTTCATCCCGAAGCAGGCTATGGTGTGGAGAATAGCTCTCCTTACTGGGCAAGGCAGGGCAGGGGACTGGTCAGTTCGTGAGGGACCCAGTCTCCAATTGCCACCCCTCCATCACTATGTGGTACTCGGCAAGCTCTTGGATTGGACCATTGGTCCTACGCCCCCTATATCTTAATTCAAAATTAGGGAGTACATGTGACGGTGAGGATTTCCCGAGGCTGAAGGGGCTCTAAACGCTACCCACACTGGACCTCACATTCCTTGCTTAGTAAATTTGAAGGTTGAGGTGGTAGCGGGTATCAAATCAACAAACAACGGCAAATTTCTTTTTTTGGCTGCTTCACCATGCTCACAGCCGATGTGCAAAGCAAATTCAGGCATGTATGCGGTGACGGGCTAGCAGCAAGTCTAGCAGCCACGTATTGAATCGCGTCCACACTAAGAGACCCAAGTCAGGCACAAGTTTCTGTCAATTTCCCGCCGAGCACTAGCTCAGGTCGATTCGCTGTCGCATTGGATACTGCAGGCAAAGATCCCAAATTCCTCGAGAACCCTATGCCAAACAAGCTGCACAAACTAGTCTTCATTTTCCATTACATTATTACCTCCTCGAAAGACTCACCCAAAAACCAGTGTGCAAAATGAGATTATACGAAAACGAGAACGCTCAACCCATCAAATGTTGTAACCCAAAATGATGCAAACAAAATTCCGATGTGACTGTGTTGCTTTTATAGAAGAGCAAATCCCAAAAAGAAGGATCCAAGGACGACGCCGAGACCGTATCGGCTCCCAAGGGTAAGAGCCGACGCGGCGCCCTTATCTTTGGAGTTGCTGGGGGAGCCGTAGATTTGATTGGCGTTGGTAGTAGAGCTGGCAGTCGCCGAAGCCGTGGTGGTGGTGGAGGAAGTCAAGTTGGCAGGCGTAGGATCGAGAGCGCCACAAGGGTGTTCCTCACGGCATGCTGCCTTGCAGGTGTTTGTCGTGCACTTAGCAACGCACTGGGTGCCCCATTCCTGGCAAACGAAGTAGGGAATGGTCAAGCTGTATTCGGAGACATTGGGCTGCTTGTTGTCGCCGCATAGACAACCGTATTGGAGGGTTTCCTTCAAACAGGACGTGTCAGTCAATGGTACATCCATTAGGATTGACGGCCAACTTACGGGATCACACGTGTTGATCTTGGTGGTGCCTGGCTTTGTCTGTTCACACAGGAAGGGGCAGGAGGTCATGGACTGTGTGCACCAATACTCTTTTCAATTCGTCAGTTCAATCCCAACAAGCTTCGAGATAAATAACACCCACCTCGTGTGGCCAGAGGGACAGATTCGGGGTCGATATAGTAATCGGCTTTGACGACAGCGGCGAAAGATGTGGCCAGGGCAAGGACGAAGGTTCCGAAGATCATGATTGCGGTGATGCGTGACGAGATTATTAAAGGATATAGAGTTGTTGAAGCTGTAACTGCATTCCACATCGGTCAGCGTCAGTCTAAGATGTCAATATTGGCCGGCTGAAATGTCAGCTCCAGCTTCAGGACTTACATCAAGTTGCAGAGTAGACAGCTATCTTATGGCCGGTCAACGAGGGTAAAGAGAATAAACGAAAGGAAAAGAAGCAAATATGTAGCTCGGCTCGGGTTGAAGAGCGGAGGCCAGCGAGTGAATGCAACGAGAGTAAGGTATTAGTAGTCGAGTGGGCAAGTCGAAAGGGAGAAATTGAACCAGGCTGATGGAAATGGGGGGATTCTGCTCGAGGGAGCAACCTACCTTATTAAGGAAGCGGGTCGCGCCGGCCTCCAGGTCCGGGGGGCAGGGATCATACTGACGTGGGCCACCAGGTGCTCTCACCACCTGAAGCTAAGGAAGATAAGTGCCTGGCAGTCATTTTTTCATCCGCCTCTCATATCCGTGCACAATAATTGGGTTTTATTGCAGAGGCGGTGGCGGCAGCCGGACGGCATCGGCCTCAACTACGGGAGAAGCTTAAGAAACCACAGGAATCCTCCTCTGGCCTGGACCTCTGGACCACCCGAACCCAAAACCCCGGCCGGCATGAAATGGGAGGTTGGTCGATCAAAGTAGATCTCTGTCGAACTTTATTAAAGCAGAACAAAGGACGCTGTTCTGTTTCCGTTCTCACATCTAAGCTTGTGCCATATGTCCGTGGCTTGCCCTAGCCAGCGTAGATCTTGGCTTCCAATGGCAAGCCAATGTTAATCTGTGAGAATCGCTAGTCCGTGCATTTGCACGAGTAGTGCAAATGCTAATGTGCATCACTACCGCAGGTGCCTCAGTGGAGTAGTCAACGGCCTCACCACTCAGCTGCAATCAAGAACCCAGTTCTCTTTGCCGCCTACTCAGGGGGGGTAATTTACTGACTAAATGCCTGCAATGGCAGAGCTGTGTATGCTACATGCACAATTAAGCTAGCACATGTTTGTGTTGTTGTCTCAACTGCCAGCTTGGAATGTCTAAGACTGCACCAATCTGTGTTTGGTTTCTGACCACCAAGCCCAAGCATAAACCCAGCTACGGGATACATATACGAGACATCCAACATCCAACCCCCCGGCTTCTATGTGGGAATAGGCAAGTGAGGGAGCCAGTAGCAAGCACTTTGTTCAACGGACAAACGGACTGCTGTCCGGCCCCTCGTATTCTGTGTCGCCTTCTGATCGTTCTCCCACCTTGGGGTAGCATCTCGCCCGATAAGGTGTCACAAGACAATCGTGTTGCTCTGAGCTCCTGCCGACTTGCCTTGCGAAGGTGGAGCTGGAGCTCTGGGCGACTCCGCTAAGTGCGCTAAAGGCGCATGTAATTGCTTGGCTTCTCACAACAACATCGTAATGCTCCTCCCCACAGCCTCAACGTTTGGTTCTCCGGATTAAAACACGAGGAGTGATTGTGGCAGGCTCGCCCATAACATTCTCTAACGATCGCAAACAGGAGAACTGGCCTGAGGCAATTGGGAATCCCGGAGGATTGTCTGAGAAAATCTCCGGATGTCACCTTAACGGGAGGGGGGCAAAACAGCCAAGAGCCCGGCTGCCGCAAGAACAGGTGAGCCAGCCTGTCCGTCAGATAACCCGCCCAATGTGAAAAAACAACGAGGTTCCTCGCACAGGGCGAACAGTCGAATGCACAGGCTTCCCACTCAAAGTCTTATCTGGGGTATTCCCGGAACCTACGGACTTCGTCTTTCACCCTCCCATTTCCTTGGCCCTTTAAGGAACCCATCTGTGCTTGCCAGACTTGGCATCCTTGGCCTGTCTCCCTAGTTGCCCAAAACAAGCAGCAGATGACAACACATTGCTTTGCTATGCGCTGGATATGCGGCCCTCCAACGCGGTCGTTTTGATTGGCCTCTTCGCTGCGGGATACAGCCGTTGATGCATAGATCAAGCATCAAGCGTCCATCCAATGAATGGGTGTAGATAAAAAGTATGAATTGCTGATACGGAAGGTGTCCCACTGCGCCGTTGTTGGAATGTTGGCCCCGACCCCACTGTTCACACTAGAGCAGCCACTGAACTCAGCACCTAAAATTCGTCCTGGTTCAATGGCTCCAATGTAACCCGACGGGACTGGCAAATCGTCGGTGGTCTGAACTTCAATCCTCATATCATGGATTGATCACCACCCTCTACCTAAGCAATATCCTTATCCGGCAAGCCCTCTCCTTGCACGAATCGAAATTGATATTGTACAATACCCATCGGCATCATACTTGCTCCAGAGCTTATCGCGACGAGATCGAACATATTTGGGACTATCAGAACACTATCCTATACGCTCAGTACCGTATCCGATTCTTGCGACATTATCATCAACAAAGGAAATTCAGAAGCTTCAAGAAGGACTCCGCCCAACCGAAAAGCGCATGCGCCTGCAGAATCGCCCAGCCGAATGGCATTGGCAGTAGAGCGCGATCCCCTTGTGAACGGCCGTTCCAACGGTGCTCCTGTACCCAGGCTCCGCGCTGCGCCAAAATCCTCGAATGCGCAAGCGGTTCATGGCTCAACCTCGACAGGGACATCTGAGCACGCAAACTCAACACATGGGGAGCACTCGGAATTACTGAGCCCGGCAACGTCTACGACACTTTCCCCAACGACCCCGCCGTACTGGATCAATTCGAATATCCATCAGCGATCCCGCTCCAATGTATCGGTCGAGTCCATTCCCGCAGGCGCCATTACGCTACAGGACAACGAAAACAGTCTAGACGACGATCGAAACAACGCATGCTGGGCGCGGAGCGTGGAAATCATCGACCATATTATAGTGAATGGCAGTACCACAAACATTGGCGCCTTTGTTGTTTGGATCATAAAGGTCGAAACTCTTACCGTATGTCGCCCTAAAGTAGACCAGGCAGCCCCAAGGTTAAAATACTGATAACACGAAAATACAGGGTAGCTATATGAACATACGCAAACGATACTCAGAGTTCGACGACTTCCGCAGTCAACTTGTCCTCTCGTTTCCAAACTTTGAGGCGGCGGTACCGCCGCTCCCCCCAAAGAGCGTCATCTCCAAATTCAGGCCGAAGTTCCTAGAAAAGCGGAGGGCAGGGCTCCAGTACTTTCTCAAGTAGGCAAATTGCTTCTCGTCACTTTTCGCTCTCTTATTTATTCGCATTTGCTGACATTCCTGCCACTCAGCTGTATATTATTGAACCCAGAGTTCTCCGGGTCGCCGGTCCTCAAGAACTTCTTGTTTAAATAACCATGTCGCAGCCTTGCCCGTTACGCTACGGACAGATGAGCCATACGGCCTGCAGATGATGGACAGACTCTTCATTTTACCAACGTACATGCCTACACAGTTACTTGGACAAATCGCACATAAAAAGGTGGCTAGTCACCGTCACGACATAGCCTCAATGTATAATTCCAGCTGGCGGAGCATTCTTTAGATCGGCCAGGGACTCTAAATATTAATGATAATGATGTTCTGGATATGAGATGAGCGTTTTCATTTATGAGTCAAATTCAGGTATGCAGCCAATCATGCTCTTCACAGTCCAAATTCCAGAAAACAAGGGAGAAGCCTCATCAAGTGTGGCTCAGCACAGACCTGAGCTTACAAGGCCAGCCGATCGGCCCAAATATCGCGAGGAAAACGCCTTGCGGCTCCTGGAGATCCCTATAACCGCCCTCGCTCGCCAAGTATTAACATACCAGCACGGCCCGGTTCCACGTCATGCGCCTCCCCACGCTAACATTGCCGAGACTCATCCATGGTGCCGAACATGCGAAGACACACTGAAACAAGTGAGCGTGCATGTATCCTAATCCCTTCCAGATGGAGTACTTTTCTTGGCCGTTATTGGGTGGCTGTGATTATGTTTTACGCACTCGCCAATCCGGCTCTTGGCGTACGCGTATGTCTACCTCATGTTTTCTTGGTATTCCCTTAAGTATGGCTCATGTGTGTGACCTTTCGGCCCTTCAATCATTCTCTAATCCATAAGCACGGCATATCCTTTCTTCGTCTTATTTCAAGATGTGAATGACAATGACAAAAAGCCCCCCTGGTCCTCTGCGTGCAGTCCGCATAAGTAAAAGAAGAGGCTCTTGATCCATCCAACATCCCACGTGTAATCACCACGCCGTCACCTGTCTGTCTCGATGACACATGACCGAGTGTCAAGATGGCCTATACGTCTAAATTTCTCCAACCCAACGGGCCAATTGGCCCTAATACTACCACCCCACCGTTCCATCACGCCCGGAGGTCGGATTCCAAGATCTCCCTGTTCTCTGCCGACACTGACGTCACATCAACATCTTGGACCAAAAAATCGCAGGCATACATGGATTCGCTCGTCCCTCCGTCCAGGGAGCAATTCGAGCACATCGCTCGCATCCAGGAGCAAAAGGAGCAAGAAATTCGGCAGAGGGATAGAGAATATAGACGCCAGTTGACCCTGTTAAACAAGGAACGGAGCCGATCCGCAAGCCATGACGGCCAAGACAACAAGGAACGGGAACGGGCCGCCCGACTGATTCAAAAGACATTCCGTGGCCACCGAACCAGGAGAGAGATGGAAGGCTACAGCCTCGATGCTAGCTCAAGATGGATGAGTGCGATCCGGGAGGCTGAGTTTCGTCAGTATACGACGCCGAGAGCAAGGAGTGACACGGCAGGGTCGTCCACCGGGCAGGAAGAAGGCTCGAGCGGGCCGGTCATGTCTAATGCCAGGCGAAACTGGAAGAAGGCAAGCATAGTGGCTCGGCGAGCCGGTCACGACGACGTGGAGTCTGACATATCGTCCGTATCATCGGCGAGCTCAGATGATGAGTCGCCGGAGGAGAAGGACCGCATCCGGAAGCTCCGGGACAAGTTACTCGCTGGTCGGCGCACTCAAGCCCAGATGATGGGCCTGCAATACTTCCTGGAAATGGTTGATGTCAAGCATCGGTACGGAAGTA
This sequence comes from Clonostachys byssicola, assembly GCA_902006505.2. NCBI lineage: Eukaryota > Fungi > Ascomycota > Sordariomycetes > Hypocreales > Bionectriaceae > Clonostachys > Clonostachys byssicola. The sequence continues at coordinate 54,938 of CABFNO020001451.1, read as the reverse complement.
ATTTGCGGACATACCATTCTGAATGGCTAAGATCAAACACAACTGAAAACTTCTTCTACTGGCTGGACATCGGCGAGGGGAAGAACATCGAGCTCGACTCGTGTCCAAGAGATAGACTAGAGCGGGAGAAGGTGCGGTACTTGTCTCGGGAGGAGCGCCAATATTACCTGGTCAAGGTTGACGACGAGGGGAGGCTCAGATGGGCCAAGAATGGCGTCCGGATTGACACGACTGAGAAATTCAAGGACAGCATCCACGGCATCGTCCCTGCTGACGACCCCACGCCAGCCTTCAACCCCGAAGTTGTGCCACGCCTCTCTTCATCCATGTCGAGCATTCGGAGCCGCAGTAGCTCCCTCTCTTCGCTCGAGTCGCGGCGCGAGGCTGACCGAGCCGCCAAGTACAACGACCCCGATTTTGACCAGCAGCCCCCGATGAAGAAGATCACACACTTCTCTGCTTCAACCATATGGAACAAGATGCTACGCAAGTCTGTCCGGGATGGCACGTGGATCTTCGTAGCGGACACTTCGTTCCGGCTCTACGTTGGCATCAAAGCATCTGGAGCATTCCAGCACTCGTCATTCCTTCAAGGTAGTCGAATTTCCGCGGCTGGCCTCATCAAGATAAAAAACGGACGCATCTCTTCTCTTTCACCACTCAGCGGTCACTATCGCCCACCCACCAGCAACTTCCGCGCGTTCGTCAGGAGTCTAAAGGAAGCGGGTGTGGACATGAGCCATGTGTCTATATCAAAGGCCTACGCCGTCCTCGTAGGTTTGGAGGTGTACGTCAACACGAGGAAGAAGAGCAAGAAGCTCATCCAGGATATGATGCATCGCAAAGACAAAGTAGTGGCACCGGAAGTAGCACATCAGCGAGAGGAGAAAGCCAAGGACACGAGCCAAAGTGCGCAGAGGGAGAGGGAGGTGGTACAGGAGGAGGAGGCGGAGAAGCATGAGAACAAGGCAGCAGTCAAGGCGATGAGGAAGTTGAAAATCAGGCCAAGTGTCCCAAGCAGCTGAGATAGAGGGGACGGACGGGGCGGTGATGGCCAGGCAATGACATGACCTCCAGAGGCATGAGATTTTACGCTTTGAACGGCCGACTAACGAATACCCAGCACATGTTACCGATACACGTTATGCATTTTAGTTGTTAATGTTCTCCATGGATCTTTCTTTCTGTTAGAAGATGCATCAAGCCAAGAATTGGCATTGGGCTCTGCATAAATCATGAATAGATCATTTCTCATCCTTTCTCAATTGGCTCTGTCTCGCAGTTAGGCGCATTCCTATGCATGCCAAATTCCGTTTTCATACATGATGGTATACGCTGAGAGTCTAGGCCCTACACTCTTATTGTGGCTTTTGTCCTACCAGCTGATAGCGCGCCACTTTTGAAAGCATGTAATCATCAGATGCAGCCAAGGCGGTAGTGGTGCTGTAGTCGAGAAAAAAAAAGGAAATAAGTAGGTGCCTGGTTGTTAAGTATTGTAGGTTGTTGTCAAGAACGTAATATGCTATTCGACCCCGCAAATGACGAGCACTGTACTATCGCGTAACAAGAGTTTGGAGGCAAAGCTCTATAGCTAGCCTTGGAAACAAACAAACTAACATCAGTAAATTCCCGGAATATCATGCTTCACATAAGAGACCTGTTTCTTACGCTTCGTTGGCAGCACAGTTATAGACACTGTTGATGAGATTCGGAGTCTGGGCTGACATGGGAGACGGTCTAGGGTAGGCACTTTGAGGGACCTCCTTGGCGTGCGGATGGCTCTCAGACTTCCAGGCTCTAGGCCGCTGAATACAGCGCGTACACCACTAAAGGGGCCCTCCAAAATAGCAATCGCATTCGTGGTGGCACCAAAATCATCGCTTCGGACCGCAATCAACAAGGTTTTCTATCAGAATCGCGTCCCAAGTTATCAGAAACTGCCCGATGACGATCGAGAAGACGATGTCAGGCATTTCCACGGCTGCCCATGGCCTCCGTCACTCGCTCCAGTAGGCGAGCAGACAGCCGTAAATATTCTTTCCAGAAGGAGAACACGTCCTCGATGCGAGCCCGCACAGCGTTCCTCCAGCATGCCCCCAACGCCAACGTTCACGGCGGAGGCGGCGGCGGTCGCACCAAGCGACACCTGGACGTGAACGACTTCGACACGATCATACCCAAGAAAACGCGAATATCCCTCGAGATTCTCCCTCCGAAGCATCCCGCGATCTCGAGCCATGACGACCTGGCGGGCAACCATGCCCCAGCTGATCTGCTGACCGGTGGCGCGGTCGGTGCCAGAGGGCCTACGCAAGACGCCCCTGCTCAACCCGCCCCGACACCACATGCCGCGACAACAGAACAGAACCTCACCAAACACCAGTCCAAGGTGACCAATGGCATTAAGCATGAGCTCGATCGCCTGCAGAGCCAACCGGCGGACACCAAGGAAACAGGTCGCAAGCTTCGGTCGCAGGAGGCTGCGCGGCGGTTCAAGAGCGAACTATCGGCCTATTTCCCCGAATATGACGAGGTGATGGGAAACGAGGCCAAAGAACAACGTACGTACCAGTTAAATGTGCTATTCCACCCTGCTTCGCGTCGCACTCCTTTTCTCCATCATTTCGTGTACATATGGGCTGATGTGATTGCGTTTCTTAGATCTTCTCAACGTCGACACGCCGATTGTCGTCATTGACTCGATTGACCAACAACCACCGCAGAGCGCTGTGCCACAACAGTCGCATTTTCCGACAACAGAGCCCACAGAAAAAACACCCGTCCGAGGATATGGTGACGCCCTATACACAGACCTTTTCGATACGCAGCGCATCGACTTTGGGTTTCTGGTGGCTCACGACATTAACAACAAGACATTGGATGACCCATTAGCGGACAGCTTATTTGAACCCGCACATAAGCGTGCGGAGAGAGTCGAGCGCTCCATTCGCAATACAGAAAAGGGACGCGCGCAACATGAAAGAGACCAGATTGTGCGCCTTCTTGACAGTCTCCTCGGCCATGACTGGCTGAGGGTCTTGGGCGTGAACAGCATTATAGATGCCAAGAAGAAGGAGTATGAACCCGCACGACAGTACTTCATTAAAGGATGCCAAAATATTCTAGCCAAGTTCCGCAATTGGAGCCTAGAAGAGAAGCGGCGCAAACAAGAGAGGGATCGAATGCTCGCTGAGCGAGCTGAAGAGGAGGAATCCGACAGCGACAGTGAGCCGGAGCAAGAAGAGAGCACAGGAGAGCGAAAAGGTCAGGCCAGAAGCACTAGTGAATCATCCTCGTGTCCCGCCAAACAGCTTCGCGAGGAGGCCATGGCCCGGTCGAAGGTGGCGGCAAAGGCACCCAAGCGTTCGCGCCCAACGGCTCCCAGGCCACCGCCCAAACCGCCTGGGCCTCCCAAGGAATTCACGTCATTCTTCAGCAAGAAGTATGAAAGAGATAGTGCTCTGCATCACCACCGGCGAGCAGGCCGCAAGGTCCTTGCCTGGGGGCATCCAGTTCCTGACGTCCCGGAGTCTGACTTCATGTTGCCGGAGGTGTACCGGGACGCAGAGACGCTACGCATGCGAGCGCGGCAGAAAAGAAGAGATAAGCGGAGCACCAGGAACTAATACACCATGAAGAGGGTATTGATGTGACTCGCTGCTATGCATGAGGTCTGGTGGCACTTACTCCTTTGTTGGGTTTTATTGTTGGTCAAACAAAATGGCATGGTTTTATGTAATACCTTTATGGCGGCATGGCGTTTGGGAAGGGGGTTTTCGGATTGGAACAGCTCTGGCAAGCTTTGTGTGTATTAATTAAATAACCCGGTATGTTGAGAAATGGGCGTGGACAGGACCTGCAGAGTAGATAGAGATTCCACAATCGCGAAAGAAGCCTATTGTGAGTTGCGCATGGAAATATGGAGCCATTGTGATGCACGCCTGTGAGCTGCCAGCGAATGCTGCAGGTGTAAGTTGAATACGACGCATCGGCTCTTAGGCGGCTCTCCGTCAAAGGTGGCCCGTGCACGCAGCTCTCTTCGCGCCTCTCGCGCTCTGTCACCCAGATCGAACTCATCGCATTGCATCCTTAGTTTTCAAAACTTGCCTTGTCAACGGTTCCGCTCTTTCCCACTCGTTTCTCTAGATCGTCTCTTTCTCTCTTTGTAATTCTGCTTTCAGCGCTGCCGCTGTTCTACGAGCCGGACGTCGCGTCGACCCGATATCTCCACCTGCGGATTGCTTCATGTCATGATTAGGAGCCAGTAAAGTGTCGACAGCTAGGGTTTGATGCGCAACGAGTCTCTGCGCATAGGGAGTTCTCGATGCCTGGGTCATATGGACTGAGCTCTCTTGAGCATCACTGGATCTAATCTCGCGCATCTGGTAATCGGCCAGGGCATCACCTACCGGCGGTCGCGGCTGCCTGTTCCCCGTGCTTCACGATGGAAGCCGAACCGACCAGCGAGCGCCATGCGCTCATAGACGTCGACAGCGATCAAGCCCCCATCATGGACCAGTCCATCGACGACTACTTTATCATCAAGCAGGACGTCAGCCTCGAAGTCAACTTCCTCGAACGACGAATCGACGGGACGACAGATATTTTCATCGCTGTCCTCAGCGATAAGGTCGAGGAGGTGGCATTGGATGCGGCTCATTGCGATATCAACACCGATGGAATAATCATTACGGATCTGCGCGAAGCTCACGGCGAGATTGTCGAAGGACACAAACGCAAGGCCACGGCCACATACAAGGATCCATATCAACTGTTGAGCCACCCAAAGAATTGGAACTGGACCGCCGAACATCACGATCTTCGACGGATGCGCGCTCGACAGGTGTTCCATAGCCGCAAGAGCGATGTGCCCGCTGATAATAGAGAGGTCAAGGGTTGCACGCCTGCATATGGCTCCCTCAGGATCAGTCTAAAAGGGAAAGGGGACCAGGACCGCCCAAGGCTGATTATTAGGAAGTCGACGATGGGGCTCGACGGCTCATCGCCGAGCTTGCACAGGCAATACAAAATTACGATCCCATTTACCAATACGGCGCCGCGGGATGGGCTGCAGTTTGTCGGTGTCGATCCTCTGGATAATCGGTTCACCCACATGTACACTCGTCATACCATACACCCAGGCACAGCATCCTGCATATTTCCTTGCATGGATGACCATGGGGCAAGATGTGATTGGAAGGTTTCTTTCAAATTTCCGCGCACTCTTGGTGATGCCCTCCAAAAACCCCTGGCGTCGAATCTCAACGGGGTAAGCCATGCCAGCGTTACCAAGATGGATATCGATGATGGCGACCGTGGATTAGACCTATCCGAGGAGGACAAGTTGAGAGAGATGACGGTAATATGCTCGGGATTTCTGGTGGAGGAAAACATCGACCCGAAGGACGACCGGAAAAAGATTATGACATTCGAGCCTGAGAAGAAGACGTCAGTTCAAAAGTTGGGGTTTGCTATAGGGCCCTTTGAGCACGTCGACTTATCTGCCGAGTTTCGCACAGAGGAGGATGAGGTGAAGCTCGGACTCAATGCTCTTCGCGTCCATGCCTATTGCTTACCATATCGACGTGAATGGGTGCGCAACACTGCCGCTGCCCTGACCATGGCTGCGGATCATTTGACCTACACATTCGCCAAGTACCCGTTCAGCAACTTCAAGCTTTGTTTCCTGGACGATATGGTGGAGGAGACAATACCTCTCCATTCTCTAGCTTTCATCAGCACACGCCTCCTCTTCCCGGAAGATATCATTGATACGGACGTTGATGTCACGCGCAAGATCGTCTTCACTCTGGCATACCAGTGGATTGGAATCAATATGATCCCCAACACACGAAATGATCTGTGGCTTGTGATGGGTGTTGCTCATTACATGACTGATATTGTCATGAGAAAGCTTTGTGGCAACAATGAACACCGGTTTCGAATGAAAACGATGTCAGATAGACTCGTTGAAGTCGATATTGATCGGCCATCACTTTGGGATTTGGGTGCGAACCTTCATCTTGGTGATTTCGAAATGGACTTCATGTCTCTGAAGGCCCCTGTTGTGTTCTTTATATTAGACAAGAGACTAAACAAGGCCTCTGGAGGTCACGGGCTGACTCGAATCCTGCAAAAGCTTCTGACGAAAGCTCAAATCGAAAGTAGCGACAGATCTACTATTCTAGACACAGAAAAGTTCAGAGCTACCTGTGAGAAACCAACCAGGACTCGCCTTGAAAGCTTCTGGAGCCAATGGGTCTACGGCTCTGGATGCCCCCGATTTGATGTCAAGGCCAAGTTTAATAAGAAGCGCTTATGCGTGGAGTTGACTCTTAATCAGATTCACCTACAAGTAATCGAGCAAGACAGGCCAGGTCTGGAGAGGGACACCTTCTTGAGAGCCATTAGAGAGCGACGGGCTGGTACCGTCATTGGGGAGCTACAGCCTCTCTACACGGGTCCTATGACTGTTCGAATTCACGAGGCCGACGGCACGCCTTATGAACATATTCTTGAAATTCGGGAGGACGCTACGAGGTCCACCAAGTTCGAGATCCCCTATAATACGAAATACAAGAGGTTGAAACGAACACGACGTCTGAAAGAGAAGCATGCAGGTGGTGCCAATGCAGACGCAGCTGATGGAGCGGATGAGGCCTTGCTATACTGCCTTGGAGATGTTCTTCAGACGCCCGAGGACCAGAAGCAATGGGAGCTGATCGATTGGGATCCGGAGACGGAGCGCAAGATGGACCAGGAATCCTACGAATGGATACGTGTCGATGCCGACTTTGAGTGGGCTGCTGGCATGAAGCATACCCTCGAGCCGTACATGTACGTGTCCCAGCTGCAACAAGACAGGGACGTGGTGGCTCAACAAGATGCTATGCTTTACCTGGCTAGCGGACCGCTGCATCCCATCGCGTCTGGCTTTCTGGTTCGAACCCTGATTGATAGACGCTACTTCCACGGCATCCGTGCGATGGCTGCCAAAGCCTTGACGCGACAAGCCAATATTAAAGACCTTCCGATGCTTGGATTGCGGCAGCTTATGATGGCGTATCGCGAAATGTTTTGCTTCGAAAACACAAGCCAGCCCAAGCCGAATGATTTCACCAACAAGCAGCAATACAAAGTTCGTGCATCCATTATCCAAGCTATTGCTGATGTGAGAGATCATACACATCGCTGCCCTCTAGAAGCTCGACAGTTCATTCTCGACCAGCTTCTCTTTAATAATAACGAGGAGAATCCTGTATCCGACCACTACTGGATCGCCACTCTCGTCGACGCTCTTGCAACTTCTCTAATTCCATCTCAAGCCGATGATTGGCTGACCCGCCAAAGTGCTCCGAACGAAGACGAACGTCGGTTCTTGGAGTCGGCATTGGAACAGATTGAGCGCGTCCTTAGGCGGGACGAGTGGACAAATTCTTACCAGAATGTCTGGACAATCGCTGGTCTCGATGCGAAACTACGCCTGATGAAAGCAGAAGTCATTCCCAAGAACTATGCCGACTTCGGACAGTATCTGTTGGATGGCACGGCCGACCAGATCCGTATCAAATGCTTCGAGGCTTTGGTGGACTTGGGTGCGATCATGGATCATTCGGTCTTCACCTTCCTACTTTACGTCCTGTCTACCGATCGTTCACCTTTTGTTCGGAACAAGCTGATCCAGGCCGCCGCTCGTGGCCTTGCAGCAGTTGCTTTCGGTGAACATGAGAAGGCGGAACAGAAACGTCCGGCGGACCAAGATTTAGATTCGGGACTTGTGGTTCAAGATAGTGGGCAGGAAATCGAAGCTCGGAAGGAGAAGTTTGCTCGAAAGCAGAATCTGGACGCAGCTTTGTTGGCTTTGCGAAAGGAGATGGATGAAACTTTCGCTGCTGACGAGAGGTATTACTCCACAGCCATGCGCAAAGCTCTTGATCATCCAACCCTTGGCCGTGCTGATGTGGAGAGCCTGCTCGATCTGGCTGCCATGATGTTTGACGAGGCCCGCGATTGGATCGTGACGCTGAATATGCCCAAGGGCTGGAAGGTTGAGAGGCCAGCACAGCAACTTGCTGACCGGGTAAGTCAAAGTTTTCCCTCCAAGTTTAAGATGTGTTCTAACATAATCATTCCAGTTCAACATGGTATTCAAGTCTTACTATAAGACAAAACCGAAGGAACCTTTCGTTGCTACTCCAGCGCCAGCGCCAGAACCAAAGCGACCCGTCACGTTGACCAAGACGTCGTCAATTAAGATTAACACAAAAACGGCCGGGACACCAAAGCCATCTCAACCTCCACCGATAGAGAATGGACGCCCGGCAGCATCAACACCTGTGTCTCGCGCTCCAAGTGTGAGCACCTCACAGACAGTCAGCAACCCAGACTTGTCTTCTCAGCCGTCAACAACTATCAAGAGACCTCGACCAGATAAGGAAGAGCCCACCGCGACACCTGTTGCAAAGCGTCCCAAGATGGACATCTATAAGAATGGCACCGCCCACACGGCTTCGAATGGGCCTCCACGGAAACGACTCATGGTCCTTCTGAAGGCGAGGCCCAAGCGGCTCGCCTTGGCTCTGGGTCTTTTACAACCCTCCCAGCACAGGACTGGGTTGCCCTCCGGCCCTAAGAAAGAAGCGTCTCCTGATGGTATAAGGGATAGTATCATTGCCAAACCGAGGAAGCCGCTTCCGACAGGGGGAGAGCCACCTAGAAAACCGTTACCAGGGAGCGGCTCTTCAGTCACATCGTCCATGCAAAAGAAGTTTGGAGGACGTAGTGCCTCGCCTGCGCCATCAAGACCTGCACCATCACCGGCACCCTCAATAGCAACACCAGGCAGCACCCCGAACCGTCCCAAAATTAAGATCATAAGAAAACCTCAGCCACCACCTGCCGCCCAGCCACCACCCTAGTTGAGTTGAAGGCTGCTACACTTGTTGTCGACTTTGGATGGAATAGTTCCTTACTTTGAATCATAAATTTATTACCCCTTAAGCGATGCATTTATTTGAATGGGAGGTTATTGCGTAATTTTACGGCCTACGTTTGGGCAGAGGGAAGAATGTTTACCACTTGGCCTGCTGCGACTTCGCAACCAGGCAGGTGGGCTTTGCATAAGAGTTTTGGTGTCTGCGGACGGAGGGGCTTAAATACATTGCATTGGCAGGAGAATGGGAGAAGAGTTTGGCGCGACGGACGTCACAATACACCGTATTACTCAATAATCAGTGAATTTTGTGCAGGACTGGGTCAGGCCAGAACGAATCGTTTCATCCCTATTGTGAACCTGATTTGCTGATTGTTTGCCTTTGCCCTGGCTGATTGTTCTTGGTGATTTCCCATTTGCCCCACTTGGGTGGCTGGTCTTGCTGGTCTAGGAATCTGTGACGTGACGCGCTCATGATATGTAAGCCGGTATCTCTTATCGTTATCGCAGGAACCACGTGATGCGGAACATTCCGCCTTCAGCTCTGCTTGTGCGATCCCGGTCAGATCTCATCGTTCGCTCTGGCAGACAGGAAGCAAGCAGATTCGTACCAAATCCTCGTTATCCTCCGCCGTCTAAGACTCCCGCCGCTCCTAGCCTTTGGACAGAGCAGGCTTACATTTTGTACACATATTGTTTTCTACGCCCATGATTTTCAGCTAATGTCCTTGTAAGTAAGCCGCGGTTTGTTCTTGCGAATCCCTTCTCTGCCATCTTATTTATTTGCGGCTACTGCGACGAGCCTCCTGAGCTCCATTCCGGGCATCAGCAAACGTCCGCCGCAAACTTCTCCCCTGCGCCCTCTCCCAATACCGAACGCGACGCAGAGGCCCATGTGCCATTGCTGTAGCTCCTTTTACTTTTGGGACATGATCGCTCATACCTTATTGTCTAGTCTACTATGAACAGTCAACACCCCCACGGTGGCAGCGGTGGTGCGCCATACGACAGAGAGCGCGAGATCGAAGAGCATCGACACCGTGAGGAAATGGCTTATCGCGAAATGAAGCACCAGGAAGAGCTTGCCCGTCGCGACCAAGAACGAGACGCTCGCGAGCGAAGTGACCGCGAGCGAGAGCGAGACGTCAACGACCGCTTCCAGAACCCCCCCCGACACAGCAGCGCTGGCTCCATCCCTATCCACCAGCCTGTTGCATCGAGAATCTCTGGCGCGATACATAGCCCGGGCGGCCTTCTGGCAAACCACAATGGCAACCCGCCTGCCGGACACCTCAGCGGGCACTCGGCCCCGGTAGCCACTTTTGGCGGTCCCTTACAGCCGAGCGACCAACATGGACGCCAGGTCCAGCACGGCGGACAGAGCAATGACAACCCTCATCAGATATTCCCATCGATGGCACCTCATCCCCCGGGCGCGGCCGGAACACCGCAAGGGCCTGGCGCTGCCGGTTCGGCTGCCGGCGCTGTCTTCGGTGCGCCCATGCCCCAAGGCCAGCCTCAGCAACAACACCAAGAAGGCCCGCGAGGCGGGCAGCAGGGCGGCGCGCCGTTCAGGGCAGTCACGCTGGGCCAGCATCAGATCCCCGGGAGCATGAACCAGGGCGGCCAGCAGCCTATTCTAAATGTGAGTAGATTGTTTCTTGGCTCAAGCGATGCATGTTTTCCTTTGTCATTGTCCGATGCGACAATAGGTTGGGTGACGTGAAGTTGCTCAGTTCTGAATCACAAACTGCGCGGATGTGTTTTGGCGCTGCTCAGCCGATGCCGGCTTGGGAACCCCCATCTCACTTTCCTCTCAGCTGGTTTCTGCAACGCACCTCATCTTTTCTCCCCCCAAACTGCATACCCTTTTCTTTTCTTCCATGAACAAGCAACGCAAGCCATTCCTGTGACTGCAATTTCCATTACTCTCCTGCATTCGCTCGAGATCATGGATACTTGCGACATGGTCTACCAACAGCCCTCTCCCCTCGTGCAGCTGGAAGCTCTTGCCGCCAACCTCTCACAAGGCGGCAGACGTCTTGTCTGTACCTGTGGCGAAAATGTTAACACGTGGTGCATGTACCACTTCTATCTCGTACTTTTAACTCTAATTTTAAGTCGCTTAACCTTCGAATTACACTTGCTAACTATTTGGTTTCTAGGATGCCCTCACCTATCTTGACCAGGTCAAGGTCCAGTTTCACGACCAGCCAGATGTCTACAATCGATTTTTGGATATTATGAAGGATTTCAAAAGTCAAGAGTATGTTTTGTCTCTATTCAGGTTTCGCAAGTTGCGAACTTTACTGACTTGTATAGGATTGATACTCCTGGTGTTATTAATCGAGTTTCGGAGCTCTTCGCTGGTCACCCCAACCTCATTCAAGGGTTCAATACTTTCCTCCCTCCCGGTTACCGAATCGAGTGCGGCGCAGGCAACGACCCGAATACTATAAGAGTGACGACCCCCATGGGCACTACAATGCAGTCGATCGCCGGTCGCGGAAGCCAGACTGAAAGTACGGCTGGAGGTCAACCTCCACCATTCCAAGATCGGAGCCAGTGGCAGCGCCCACAGCGCAGCATCGAGAGCCCAGAGGCTACTTTCAGTACTCCCGTACAGAACACGGCAAACCTTTTTGCACAGGCAGCAGCTCAGAATGGGCTTTTCGAAAGTTCAGCGGCTTCCCAGCAGCGAGCCGTTGCCCAGATCCAGGGCGCATTGGATGCGCAGCTTAAACCTCGAGGCGCTCAAACCCCTACGCCCACTTCTGGGCCGGTTCCTGTAAATGGAGCCGCAGGCAATGGCAACCAGGCCAACATGAATGCCCGTGGCCCTGTAGAGTTCAATCATGCGATCAGTTATGTGAATAAGATCAAGGTTAGTCAACGCCACTCTGATGCTTTTCTTGAGCTTCTTCTGACCTGCCCCACTCTCACTTAGAACCGATTTCAAGACAAACCCGAAATCTACAAACAGTTTCTGGAGATTCTCCAGACGTATCAGCGGGAACAGAAGCCCATCCAGGACGTTTATGCTCAGGTTACTAACCTGTTCCACGAAGCCCCGGATCTTCTTGAGTCGTTTAAGCAGTTTCTCCCGGAGTCAGCTGGCCAGGCCAACAAAGCGACCCCAGGTCGTGCTGACGACCCAGCTATGGGCCAAGTGCACACACCACAGGCCGGAGCGCGTGACGGTCAGAAGATGCCTCCTCTAGGCAGTTTCGCCCCGCCTCCCAGCACGACCAAGGACAACAAGAAGCGACCTCGTGTGGCTGAAAAGGCAAGCCCGGCTTCAGGCCCATCAACCGTGGAGCCTGCTGTGGCCAACCGACTTGCGCAGCCGACTGCGATCAACGGAAACAAGCGTCCGAAACTCAGCCATGCCAGAGGCACTGTCGACGGATCTAACGCCGTCGAATCCACTCTTACGCCAATTATCCCTGAGCCTTACCCTCCGCGTCCGGCTTCTACATCGACACAGGATGAGATTGCCTTTTTTGAGCGCGTGAAGAAATATTTGGGCAATCGATCATCCATGAATGAGTTTCTTAAGCTCTGCAACTTGTTCAGCCAGAACATCATCGACAGAAACACACTCTTCCATAAGGGCGTCCAGTTCATTGGCGCCAGTCCGGATTTGGTGAGTTTTTGGAAGATGTTTGTCGGCTTTGAAACCCAGGATGTAGTTATCGATAACCGCCCAGCTCCTCCTACTGAGAAGCTTTCGCTGAGCAATTGCCGTGGTTACGGACCAAGTTACAGGCTCCTGCCCAAGCGGGAACGCCTTAAGCGGTGCAGTGGCCGTGATGAGCTCTGCCAATCTGTTCTCAACGATGAATGGGCCTCCCACCCTACTTGGGCGTCGGAGGATTCGGGATTCGTTGCGCATCGAAAGAACCAGTTCGAGGAAGGACTCCACCGAATCGAAGAGGAGCGTCATGATTACGACTTCTATATTGAAGCGAATCTCAAATGTATTCAGCTCCTGGAGCCTCTCGCTCAACAGATGTTGGCCATGTCGCCAGCAGAGCGCGAGCTGTTCCATATGCCTAGTGCCCTTGCTGGCCAAAGCACTTCAATCTTCAAGCGAATTTCCAAGAAGATTTACGGTGACCGAGGTATTGATGTTGTCAATGACCTGTACAGCCATCCCTTCGATGTTGTTCCTGTACTCCTGGCACGTATGAAGCAAAAAGATGAGGAGTGGAGATTCTCCCAGCGTGAGTGGGAGAAGGTCTGGCACTCTCAAACAGAAAACATGTACCTCAAGAGTCTCGATCATATGGGCATTCTTGTCAAGTCGACTGACAAGAGAAACCTCACTGCGAAGCACCTCGTCGATGTCATCAAGACTAAGCACGAGGAGCAGCGCCGTGAGCGCGCCCTCAAGGGCAAGGCACCACGGGACCAGTTCGAGTGGGACTTTAGCGACAAAGATGTCATCGTTGAGCTGCTCCGTTTTGCAATGCTCTATAGTTTGAACAACGGGCAGCACAGCTTCCAGGAGAAGGAGCGCATTCTCGAGTTCTTTGAGATGTTCATCCCTGCCTTCTTCGACATTTCCGAGGAATCCATCCTTGACAAGCTCCCCAAGATGCAGCTCGACTCAGGCGAAGAGGAGATCGAGGATCACACTCCTGCAGAGCTTACCAATGGCCGTAGCCGTCGCAACGGGAAGAAAGGAGATCTTCTTAGAGGGGTACTGGATCCCGGACGCAACGGAAGCAAGCCTAGAAACCAGAAGGAGGACAGCACGGCTTCTGGTAGCAAGGAGACGACGCCAGATGTCAATTCCGCCAATGAGGAAGAAATGCCCGATGCACCTGATGAGAGCCTCACCGAGGTCTCCAATGAGCGGTGGATGCCTAGTATCCCGAAGCCGGTTGTCGTTGGAGAGAACAATGGCCTTCTGGATTCGGATAGCAACCTCAAGGCTGACGGTCTCTTCAAGCGCAAGTGGTACCATTTATTCGCGAACCAGACTATCTTTGTCTTCTTGAGCATCTTCCAAAATTTGTATGCTCGTCTCAGGGATATCAAGGAGAGCAAGGAAAGCGCCCTTAATGAGGTTAAGCGCCTTAACCGTGACAAGCCCGCTCGAGATATCGGCCTAACAGAGAACTACATGGCCTTTTTCCAGCCTGAAGAAGATCCCGAGACATACTGGCCGAAGACTGTGGAACTCATTGAGGAGTACATCAGCGGCGACGTCGACGAAAACCGGTATCAGGAGGTCTTGCGTCACTATTACCTTAAGAACGGATGGAAGCTGTACACGCTCCAAGACCTGCTGAAGACCCTCTGCCGTCTTGCTCTTACCTGCAGCAGCCAGGACAGCAAAGAGAAGAGTCCTGATCTGATCCATCAGCATCTGAACAGTCGAGAGAAGCAGGAGACCAGCTACCAGACTGAGATCAGCGCAAGAAAGTTTGCCGAGAAGTGTGTAAAGGACGGAGAGTTGTTCACTATTCGATGGGTAAGTTTTCTTTCTTGAACTGATGAGTTATCTTGCTCTTGCTGACTGTTTGTGTGTCTAGTTCCCTGAAGAGGCCAAGGCGACAGTTCGCTGGTTGCAGAGGGATGAAACTACATTCTACACGGATGACATGCAACTTCGCGAGCGCTGGCAGTACTACATCTCGTCTTTCATCCGAATTGAGCCAACAGAAGGCATTCCCCGATCAAGACTGCAAAGAGTGGTTCTCGCACGAAACCTACCCTCGGGCGATGCCGACTCTGATGATGGAGCTTCTCCCAAGCGACTTTCTTATGAGGAAAACCTGACTATCAGCATCTGCTTGAGAACCTCCAAGATGATCTGGGGCCCCGGAACATCGGAGTATTTCGTGTATGACCAGTCTCCGAAGACCAAGGAGCAACGAGAGCGTCGTGAAAAGTTCACTCGGGCCTTGAGCAACCATCGTGAACTGGAGCTGACCAAGAAGTTCGTTCACAACCCAGCCTGGGCGAAGGACTTGAGTCCCGAGGAGGTTCAGGAACAGAATAGCAACTTCCGGAAGTGGATGGACGATGGAACTCCTCCCCCGAAGCCACTGAGCGAAGTGGATGGGGAGTAGTGTTCGGGTTGCCTGTGAATCACTAATGGAAGGATTAACGTTTAATTGGGTCATACATATGGAAGAAAGGAAGCGCTCCTATTTTATATCCTTGCTTTTCCCTCTTTTTTTTGTGTTCTGTTCTCTCCCGCATGGTCGACTCCGACATTCTACTTTTCTTTTTCTCTCATACATGTATTTTCATCAACACAAAAATGGGGAGCTGGCTCTCGCTGCATGGCAGAAGCTCAGACGGCGGTGGTACAAGGAATGAAGCGGAGTTGTTATCAGAAGCAGAGGTAAAACTAGGATTTTGATATCACATCCATACTTCATGAAATCATTATCTTTATATATTTCACATCACCTTGTGACATGATGACGGAACGGGGAATCGTGTTGTTTGCCCCGAGGGCCGGTTATTATTTCTTTGATCTTCAAACATTTCCGACTGGTAAGTCGTTTTTTGGTATCTAAATATTCGACATTACACAGGTTCAATTCCTCCTCCCTTTTTGACGATTTTTATTTTTTTGTTTCCCTTTATGTGATTAACTTATTGCAGGTTCTCAATGACCAGGGCGGAAGCACCGCCACCGCCGTTGCAGATACCGGCAACACCAATCTTGGCGTTCTTCTCCTTGAGAACGGTGGTGAGGGTGGTGACGATACGGGCACCGGAGGCACCGAGGGGATGACCGATGGCGACGGAGCCACCAAAGACGTTGACCTTCTCGGGGTTGAGGCCGAGGTGCTTGACGTTGGCGAGGGCGACGACGGAGAAGGCCTCGTTGATCTCGTAGAAGTCGACGTCCTTGTCGGTGAGGCCGGCGTGCTTGATGGCCTTGGGGATGGCGAGGGCGGGGGCGACGGTGAAGCGCTCGGGCTCGCGCTCGGCGTCACCCCAGCCGAGGATCTTGGCGATGGGCTTGAGGTTCAGCTCCTTGAGCTTGGCCTCGGAGACGAGGACGACGGCGGCGCCGCCGTCGTTGATGGGGGCGGCGTTGGGGGCGGTGATGGTGCCGTCGGGCTTGAAGGCTGGGCGGATGTCGCGCAGCTTGGACTCGTTGAGGTTCTTGACCTCGTCGTCCTTGTCGACGACGACGTTTGGCTTGCCGCGGCCGCCGGGGACCTCGACGGGGACGATCTCCTTGAAGAGGCCGGCCTCGGTGGCGGCCTGGGCCTTCTTGTAGCTCTCGATGGCGTAGTTGTCCTGGTCCTCGCGGGAGAAGCTGTTGTCGGAGGCGCAGAGCTCGCCCTGGAGACCCATGTGCTCCTTCTTGAAGGAGTCGGTGAGGCCGTCCTTGAGGACGCCGTCGACGAGGGTCTGGTCGCCGTACTTGGCGCCGTTGCGGAGGTTGGGCAGGTAGTGGGGGGTGTTGGACATGGACTCGGCGCCGGCGGCGACGACGACGGACGAGGTGCCGAGCATGATGTTCTGGGCGCCGAGGATGATGGCCTTGAGGGAGGAGGCGCACACCTTGTTCACGGTGGTGGCAATGGTCTTCTGGGGGAGGCCGGCGCCGAGAGCGGCCTGGCGGGCAGGGCCCTGGCCGAGACTGGTGAAAGACATTCGTTAGCATAGGTGTCGGGAAGATGTCGAGGCGGGCCATTGCGTTGTCTCGTGGTAAGAGAAAAGGCCATGGATGTGCGCCTCGCACGCAATCTGACTTGTGATCACGAAGCACTTACCCAGCAGAGAGGACATTGCCAAAGAAGACCTCGTCGACGTCCTCGGGCTTAATTCCAGCGCGCTGAACGGCACCTGTTCCAGAGTGATTAGACCGTCTGCTGTATACTCGGTTTGGAGAGTGGCTTTACCCTTGATGGCCTCGGAACCCAGTTGGGTTGCGCTCAGACTAGAGAGCGAGCTGGAGAGTGTCAATAAGGGTTTGGTGGGATGGCGGGGTAGTTGAGAAAAACATACCCAAGGAAAGAACCAATGGGGGTTCTGGCAGCAGAAACAATGTAGACGGGAGGGAGATTGGCCATGGTGACGATGTGGATGAGCTTGCGGGAGAAGACAGGAGGAAGGCAGACTGTTATCGGGGAGAAAGCAGAGTATTAAATAGGGGTGGGGAGAATCAGTTCTCACCGTCTTGTATCCTCGCCGACAGTCGGGTTTCCCACCAAGAGACAGCTTTAGCGGTGCCTCTCCCAACAGACTTGCTGGTGGGGTTCCCGCAGCCTGTGGCGTCAGCTCCAATTGGGCCTAGCGCTGTCGCCGGTTGTGGCCGTACCTCCAAGTCCCACTGCAAGCAAAGCGCGCGAGTGGAGCCAATATCAACGGCAATTCGTGATCGTATTGCGAGTGATGGATGGATTCATTGCCCCTGTTGAGCTGCCCGTCGAGATCCTGGGGGATTGAGACTAGCTCTGTGTTTCCATGTCGAATTGGGCTTTGTTATCTTTTCCTGTTCCGGCTGGCTCATCTCATGTATCTAGGTACTGTACCTGGGCCCCCGCATACTTGATAGAATAATCAGTATCCTCATTCTGCAAACAGCGAAATCTTTAGATGCCGCCGTAATGGACCAAGTTTCATTATGACAGGAGAGGGAATTATACATGAGTGCTTTTTCCCTGTTTTAGATCCCGAATTTTCTTATGCATGAACTAAGCCTACTATGTTGGCCTCTGCAGCTATGGGTCACGCCTTTAAGTGTTATCAATCTGGAATTAGCTCGTTCGATCACGGAGATGTCATTGGGTCTGGTTTTTCTGCTAAATGTGTCTATTGTGTCTGAATAATTGCGCATAGGGATTTCCTCAATTTTAGGTAGTGTAATAACTTGGTGCGTTTGGATCTATGTTCCTCCCCTCCTTGAGCACCTGGCAGGGCCATCCCAAGTAGATCACTCTGGGACCCCAACGTCAATGATGGAATTTTCCACTAAGCTTTACGACATACATGAGCCATGCTGAGCTGAATCGCATGGGTAAATAGTTCACTTCTTTCGTGGAGATTGCAGGATGACGACGAACTTCCTCCCGAATACGAAGGTAGGCAGCACCACTATCGCTAGTGAGGCATTGAGCAACAGTTGCAGGGTTGCACCGCTGTCTTAGTCACTGCTACATCCCCATTCCATGCCTGTTCGAGGAAACCTCCTATTGCTACAATCTGGTTCGGAGCGGTGGAATGGGAGATAGCTGATCAGATACATCTGGGAGATCTGAAGTGACGGAGAATGGATGGCACCCCCTGTCTAAAATCCGATCTGTCAGGTCCAAAGGTACTGCCAGGCACAAGCGCTTGTCCATCAGGGATCCAGGGACTGGGTGTGGCTTGATAGCCAATCAGAGCACTGCCCGCGGATTTAGTCTTCAGCCTTGCATAATTTCACGTGATGTAAAGTGTAGCCTCGTCGCGAATCAGAGCAGCTTAGCTCAGGCCCAAAAAAAAGTTGGCGTCACAACGAACTGTGGTTAGATACCGGAAGCTCGCGACCGGACATCCACGAAATCCTGCACTTTCCAGTCGACAGTCGCAAATAGAGGAACCGAGCGTACCAATTACAGGATGGATGATCTCTACGACGAGTACGTCTTTCCAATTCCATTGTTGTCTGAAGCACGCAGCGCCATGTACTAACGACCAACCTAACAGGTTCGGTAACTTTATCGGGGAGGAAGTTGAGTCGGAGGAGGGCTCTGAGGTTGGCGTTGACGCCGACGCTTACGTATACGATGATGACGATCACGATGCAGCTCCAGGTGTGACCGGTCAGGAGCTTATGGAGGTTGACGGTAAGTCGGGTTGCGTTTCGTTTGACTTGCGACTTCTTGATGCTAATTGAGATGCGCTCGCATCGCGCAATCTAGATGGTCCCTCAAATGCCGTTATTCTACACGAGGACAAGCAATATTATCCGACTGCAGAGCAGGTATACGGAGCCGAAGTCGAGACCCGGGTGGAGGAAGAAGATGCCCAGCCTCTTACGCAACCCATCATTGCTCCAGTTGAGCAGAAGAAGTTCAATATCGAGGAGGCAGACCTTCCGCCAGTGTTTTTCGAGCGCGAATTCATGACCGATTTGATGAACCTACCGGAACAGATTCGAAATATCGCATTCGCTGGCCATCTTCATCATGGCAAAACCGCATTCGTCGATATGTTGGTACTCGAGACACACGATATCAGCGAGAAGCTGGACCGCAGGGTTGGAAAGAACCGAGATGAGCAGTTACGATATACAGATATTCATATCACTGAGAGGGAACGTGGCTTGTCCGTGAAAGCGGCACCAATGAGCCTCGTTCTGCAGAGCTCTAGGGGGAAGTCACACTTGGTCAATTTCATCGACACGCCCGGTCACGTCAATTTTGTCGACGAGGTTGCTGCATCTTTCCGTCTGGTAGATGGTGTGTGCTTGGTGGTGGATGTTGTCGAGGGAGTCCAGGTCAACACAGAGCAAATCATCAAGCATGCGGTTTTGGAAGACATTCCGTTGACTCTGATCATCAACAAGATGGACCGCCTGATTTTGGAACTCAAGCTCCCTCCTAAAGACGCCTATTTTAAGTTGAAACACGTGGTCGAAGAGGTAAATAGCGTCATCGCCGCCGCCGCTCCTTTATCTGCAGCATCCAAACGAATCAGTCCCGAGAAGGGCAACGTTCTTTTCGCTTGCACCGATATGGGCTGGTGCTTCACCCTCCAGACCTTCGCCAAGATGTACACAGATTCCTATGGTGATATCGACCCAGAAGAATTCGCCAAGAGATTATGGGGGGACGTTTACTTCAACCCAAAGAAGCGAAACTTTACCAGAAAACCTGTGGAAGACCGTTCAGCAAGATCCTTTGTCCACTTCGTGCTGGAACCTATTTATAAGATTTTTACTCATTCAATTAGCGACAGCCCGGAGGATCTTAAACCAGTACTGGCGTCTCTGGGAATCGAGCTCAAGCCTTCACAATACAAGGCTGATGCGAAAGTTATCCTCAAGCTTGTTTGCGAGCAGTTCTTCGGCAGCTCAACAGCATTCGTGGATATGATCGTTCGCCATATCCCATCTCCGGTAGAAGCCTCCGGCGAGTACCTGAAAAAGTACTACACTGGGGATCTGGAAAGTAAGGTTGCATCATCGATGATGCTGTGCGATCAGGATGGGCCTCTGGTTGTTCACGTCACTAAGCTTTTCAACACGTCGGACGCAAAGAACTTTTACGCCTTTGGTCGTGTATTGAGCGGTACTGCTAAACCTGGCGATCAAGTCCGTGTTCTTGGCGAGGGGTATTCCCTGGACGATGAGGAAGACATGGCCATGGCCTACATTGGAGGGGTGTATATTGCTGAGACGCGGTACAACATCCCCACAGACGGTGTCCCTGCTGGAAATCTGGTTCTTCTGAGTGGTGTGGATAACCCGATTATGAAGTCTGCGACGATTGTTCCGCCCAAGCTGGAGGATGATGAGGATGCCTACATCTTCCGACCCATCACTCATTTCACCGAGTCAGTTCTCAAGGTGGCTGTTGAGCCTATCAACCCCTCCGAGCTTCCCAAGATGTTGGACGGCCTGCGAAAGATCAGCAAATCATACCCCTTGATTACCACCAAGGTAGAAGAGTCGGGAGAGCACATTGTCCTTGGGACGGGCGAGCTGTACATGGATTGTGTTCTGCATGATCTACGACGGTTATATGCCGACATGGACATCAAGGTCTCCGACCCTGTCACCCGTTTCTGTGAGACCGTGGTGGAGACGTCGGCTACGAAGTGTTATGCTATTACCCCCAACAAGAAGAACAAGATCACAATGGTGGCGGAACAGTTGGAGAAGGGCATCTCAACGGACATTGAGACCGGGTTGGTAAAGATCCGAGACCCCATCCGCAAGACAGCCACATTCTTTGAAGAGAAGCACGGCTGGGACAAGCTCGCTGCCCGAACTATTTGGGCTTTCGGTCCCGACGACATGGGACCCAACATTCTGCAGAATGATACCCTATTAACATCGGTAAGTCGCCTTCCCAACCAAGTCTTGAAGGTATATGAACGGTTACTGATGGTCTGCTCTTACAGGCTGAAGAGAAAAAGCTCCTCAACACGGTAAAAGAATCGATCCGGCAAGGTTTCAGCTGGGCCACCCGTGAAGGGCCATTGTGCGAAGAGCGTAAGTTTCCTCATCTCCCCTTTTCTCAGCCATCCACGCAACGGTCTATCTATAAACTGCACACACATACTAACATCTTTTACAGCAATCCGAAATACAAAGTTTAAAGTCACAGACATCACGTTGGCCAACGAGGCCATCTTCAGGGGTGGTGGCCAAATCATCCCCACCTCCCGCCGCGCATGCTACTCGTCCTTCCTCATGGCGTCCCCACGGCTCATGGAGCCCCTCTACTCCGTCTCCGTCACCGGGCCCGAGGACTCCTACATGGAGGTGTACAACGTCCTCGCGCGCCGCAGAGGCCACGTCCTCTCCGACGGCCCCGTCTCGGGCACGCCCCTGTACCGGGTCAACGGCCTCATCCCCGTCATCGACAGCTTCGGCTTCGAGACGGACCTCCGCATCAAGACCCAAGGCTCCTCCATGGTCAGCCTCGTCTTCGACAGCTGGAGCATCGTGCCCGGAGACCCCCTGGACAAGGAGCAGATCATCCGACCCCTGCAGCCCGCCAACGCGCAGGCGACGGCGAGGGACTTTGTGCTCAAGACGAGGAGGAGGAAGGGCCTGAGCGAGGACGTGAGTGTCAGAACGTTCCTGGAACCCGAGTTCTACCAGTCCCTGATGGAGAGCGGGCTGCTGGGAGAGATGTAGGATTCATGTTCTGCGATATATGGAAAACATCCGGAGCAGTTTCGCAGACGATTATGGAATATTCGGAGCAGAGTTCGCAGATGGGGAAAGTTCTCATACTGACATGGTTGGTTCTATTGGCGTCAATGCGCGTATGGTTGCGCATATTTGCATAGTAATTACCTATATATCTAGGGTCCGAAAAAGCGAAAGAAAGGGAAATATAGAGTACGGCATGGTTGAATACAGCTGTGGTGTTTCTTTTCTTATATCCTCAAGTCTGCAAATGAAACGCTTTCTCAATCGGTTTTAACTCATGCAGCTCCGTTTTGTTTTTTTTCCATCTTACGGTCCCTAGCAGCGGCCATGTTTCCCGTTTCCAACCTCCTCCGAGCATCCATCCTCCTCTTCCCCGGACCTTTGCCATTTAAGGACGAAGCGGTCTGAGTTATTTTGAATTTCGTGAACATAGTCATCCGATCGTGATTTGATCCATGTCCGCACCCACACCCGTCTACACATTTCAATAGGCTCAAACCTCGTGGGTAAGCGGATGCTCCCGCGAAGGGCACATTTTAAGCATGTAAGGTCCAGCGATCATTGTCATGCATGAGATTTACCGGCATTTCTGCTGCTGCAGGTTTCCACATTCTATTTCTAGAGCTGTGATGTGCTGTCAGACGTAACGGTCACACTCGCGACCGCAACGATCCGTGCTGTGAAGTGCCTTGCAGACACTCATTTTTTTGGGGGCCGAACCCGAACTATCGGCAAGTACCTTGGGCAAGGGTTTCTTGTTAAGAGCGGAACCAGCTTCTTTGGCTGCTCAGGTTGGGCGTTAGCAGGAGCATGTTTATGTGTATCATGCCAGCCGAGTTTTCTAGCTATGTGCTCAAGCACACGTCTCCAACATCTTGTCCAAGACGCCCTTCAGGGTATCATTTTCCAAGGCCGCAGCTACGCGCTCCTTGTCGCTCAGCTGCTTGTTCACCTGATCATCCTGGCTGTGGCTGTTCTCCTTGCAACGCACAACGACACGGTAGTTTGGGGGGAGGGCTTGCTCAAGGCGCACTCGGACACCAAGACCGATGACGGTTGCGAGCGAGCAGTGTGTGATAGTCGGCGTGATCTCGACAGCAACCTGGACGATGGTGTTTGGAGACGGGGCACCGAGAGAAGGGGAGGGCGTGATGTGGATGTCTGGAAGATTGATGACGGACAGCTGTCCAAGAGAGACAGGGTGCTCCGGATCAGAGATAGTGGAGATTAGATCTATAAGGATCGGTCAGCGACTAGACAACAACGGGGCGGGCGATACGTGATGATAATGGTGATGCGACAACGTACCGTATATCTCCTGTTCATCAATGGGGTCATTCTCGAAGTCATCTTCGTACGAGTTGAGTTTCGGCCACGAGATAGCCTTTAGGTCATCTACGGAGAGGGGCTGAGAGAAGTATGACGGCTTGGAGAAGATGAGGTCACCGAACTTGGAGTCAGGGCCTTGCCTGGGAGCCGTCTTCTTCTGTCGCGTGGGGAGCTGGGAAGCGCTCAGAATGGTTGGGTTAGCGTTGTCGAGGGATGCGGCGGCCATGTTTGGAACCAACGGTCGGGACGAGGACGAGGGCGAGGAGTTTTCCAGAAGGGTCACAGGGCCAGGGGGCGACACAGAGCAAGCTTCAAGATCAAATGGGTTGGTGATGGAGGTGCTGCAAGCCGGCGGTGATATGTCTGGGTGGTGGATGCGCGGTTTGACCAGGGTGGGTGCATATCCAGCATGGAGGGGTAAGTGCTGCCCTGCCCTGCCTGCCTTACCTTGCCTTACACCTTACCACTGAGCCGTCCACACCGCATCGCACCGCACCGCACCGTGGCCGCAGCATCCAGGGACTGCTAGCAGGGACTCTAGCAGGGCCTTCGGGTGGGCCCTGCTACCCTGGGCCCTGTCCCACAAAAGCTTGAGCCAGACAAGCCCTCGGCCGGCAGTCTCCGCCGCGTGCTCTCAGGTACGTACACACCTTGGTAGGGAGTTCTCTGTTGGTCCGCGGCAGCAGCGCGACGAGTCAAGTGTTTGGAGCTGAACCACCGCCTGAAACAGCGCCCCTCAAGAGCTTCAAGTGCCGGTCTAGCGGTCTGAAACAGCGAGTTGGAGTCCCGATGGGGACGGGATGGAATGCGAGCCTGCACGCTGGGGATTGCGAATCTACGCCGAAACATGCGGAATACTTGGCGGGTTAAACCAAGGCCGAAAAGCTTCTTCCCGCAGGAAGATACGTACCCCGTAAGCAGCGTAAGGCTGAGTGAATGATGAGATGCAATGCGATGCCATGCGATGGAAATCCATCAATTGTGTGTGCCTGTTTCTCAACAAGGCAGGTGGCTGGCATCCCGGCCTCAGCTCTGAGCACCGAATTCAATACGAGGGGTAGCCATAGCGGCGAGCTGGGCACCATCCGCGATTTTTCCTGGTGCCATCCCTGACCGATCTGTGCGCATCTTTCGAGTCCAAGCCAGCGCTCGTGGGCAGGTAGGGCCTAGAAATGTTCTCGAAGGCCTCCCGATCCAATGAACTATCGGCCCTCAGAAGTTCCGTAGCAGTAAAGGGGGGGTCGAGTCCATGGACATGGGGGTCACCTCCCACACAGGTTGCGGTTGTGGTGATATGAGCCGATGGGAAACTCCGTCTTCGTGGAGAGTGTGATCGACGTTGCTCTCCCTTTCCTTCCTTTTCTCTGGATGCCGCTGTCTGTGGTGGGCCTCCATCTTTCCTCGTTCCTCTCGCACCGGCCTGGTTGTGGTGGAACTGTTCATGGGAGGTAGGCTACACGGTATAGTTGTGGCTTGTTCGTACGACAGCCGCTGGGTTCAATTGTCGTAACATTTCGTGTAAAGAGCACTGCCCAAAGAGGCTCGGTGCATGAGATGGGATCCACAGCTTCGCGTCTCCTGGGACCAAAGGCCCTTTTCATACCAGGTAGGCTCGACGCCCAATGGCCATGTGTGTTTCCAGGCTCCTCTCCCATCCCCATGGCCAGCCCTCGATTGGAATCTGCCCGCAGAGCTACCGAGTGGAAGCATGCATGCTTGCATGCATACTGGCCAGGGTCCAGCCACGCTTTTCTTATTGATACTGTTGCATCAGTACGCCGGTAGCCCAGCACACTCTGCGTGGTCACATCCAGGTTCTACCTCTCCAGGCTTGCCAGGTCCCATCAGGCACCTGGAGGCTTGAAATGCCTCGGCTCGCTGCATACACTAGTACGCCCTGGCCCAACCACAAATGACAAAGGACGGTGTGGTCTGTACATGCTGACAGGAGCATGTGAGACCGGCGCCTGAACCCTTGTCTCCCTGTTTTGCTTGCTGGGAGCGACCCATTTTATCCAAATAATCTCTTTAATAATGGGATGTTGATGTCATTTCCGAAACTCCGGGTTCTGGAACGCGCAAACTCCTGTGCGCTTTTTTCACACCGGCAACATTATTCGGGCGGGAGAGGAAGGGGGCAAAACTAGGACTGATCAGGCATATGTTAAGCCAACTGCATCGGCACTTCCAGAGCCAACGCGCATGGTGGCGAGCTGCGCGGCCTTTGCTTCTGTGAGAGAGAATTGCTCGGTCTACTGTTGAATAGATAGGACGTGAAGCCTCCCCCAGGACATACCTGACTAGTTCCGAGAGCGGAGCGGGCTGAGAATCGAAGCCTTGTTCGTCTTTTGATCAAGGCTCCCCCCTGTTTACTCCAGATGTTAATGATCCTAACGACATAAGGCGGCCAGCCCTGCTGAGCCAAAGCAATACTAATGAAAAGATCGATAGTGAATATGCAGGTAGCCAAGAGGTGCATTCGACAACAGGTTTGCAGACCGGATTGCTCAACACGCGTGAGAAGCAAGCCCCTGTCTCGGGGAACCGGGCTAGGGACGGGTTTTGGCGGAGCCAGGATGTCATCAAGACAGAGTAGAGACAGTGTTCAAGAGACCCCAAAGCCGTCATCTCAGGGTTAATTAGCGAGTGGGGAACAGGATAATATGTCGAAGTAATATTGTTCGCTTGACGAGGACTGTTGATACGCCCAAATGCGCACGGGGAACCCGTCGGTTTCGGCTGTATGTATTTCCAATGATGACACATCTGCTGCACTCACTAGTGATTTCCCTTATTGTCAAGGGCATTATTGAGTGGGTGTTCGCAAGCTTGCCTCTGCCGTGTTATTCTGGAATGCTTTGAGGAGTGGGAACTAAGACCAAAGTTCCCAAGCCCACTTGATTGGGGGATTAGTACCTCATCAAGCTTTGACGGTCGAGCCGGGAGACGCTACATAGTGACAGCGAGGTCTCTCCGTAGTGCTGTCATCGCGGATACCCGACGCGTACTTTTCCGTGGTGGCAAGAAGAGGAAGAAGAAGAGCTAATGGCGGGCATCCAGGCAATGTTGGCCGGTTGCAGATGCGAATCACGATCACAAGGTGGGATCGGAGAGGCTTGCGGTGCTCTGAGTTTCACCTGGTGGTCGAAGGAGCCTGCTCTATCGTTTCATGGTTATTGCGATACCCATCATGGGACTCGGCTGGCTGCATATGTTGCTGGAGACTAGCGTCGGCAAACATGAGCATGTGCAGCCGCTCGTAAATGCGGAGAGCGACTAGGGAGCCTTACTCTTACTCGAGATCCCGACGGCCCAGCAGCTGATGTGATGTGGTGGATAATTCAGGCAAATAATCGCATGCGCATAACAAGGAGCCGCCCGACATCCAGTGCGACCCTCGTGGTGTGGCCGTGTTGTATCTGCTACCTGCCGATCTGTAGGCCTGCTCGATGGCTCCCGAGTACACTCTACATTGGACGTCGTAATGGAAGATGATCTCCGGGATGTCCCTGCTTCTTCACCAGTAGAAGTAAGATGGAAGCCGCGACGACGCAAGGTACGGCCCTGCCGCCCTGGCGCGCATCGCAGCAATTGGTGGCTGGCGTAATCGTCGGAAGAGGGAGCACCGCTACAGTGGGGTCCAGTGTCTTGGGGAAGGTACCTACCTTCTAGGAAGCGACCGACCTTACCTGAAGTACAGTAGGACTCGGCTGGGATCAATCACTGAATGCTATGGTGCACTTTCTCTCAGCCTACCACCTACCTAATCGATGCCATTTCATGATAACAGTGCGTCGTGAGTTCATCGTCGGCCAATCTCCATGGCTGCGATGGTCGTTGCCAGTCTCGACTGTCACGCGAGGCCGTCGAGGCAGCCGTCCATTGTGCCCGCGCAGCCATGCAATGCAATGCAATGGCGAGCGGTGTTTGCTTACATTTAGCAGCCCTTCTCATGCTATCGTGTAACCAGCATGGAAGTACTTGGACAAAGCTCCGCTGTTGGTAACACAACCAGCCTCGAGGTCTCAGGCATGACTTGGCTGGCTGTCGGAGCGCGCCGAGGAGCAGAGAGCCCTGGCTCACTCTGGCTCATCCTCTTGCATCCCAGGTTTCCAGGGATTCCGTATTTGTTGGGTGTTGTGGATGGCGAGGAGGTCTGCATCAGGGCCGACTGCCCCTACGTGGTACGTGTTATGGAGGCAACATGGCGAACCTTGGTACCTAAACTGGGTGGCAGAAGAAATGAGACATCGGATGGTATGCCGGTCCTGACCAGACCACTTTCTGCGACGATGAGGATGATATCGCAGTGTCAAACGATGTGCACTAGTAATTTTTAGTGCAGGATTATCTCTCGAGTTGATTTATTAGCCGTTGATAATCCGATGATACCGGTTGCAGACTCGAGAATAAGCAGTATAATCGTTGAGCGTCTCAAATAATGTCACCCAGTTGGCACTATAGCATGCTGGAGCTTATAGGCGCCCGGGGCAAGGTTATCTTCCATCCAGTCCAATGGATCGGGCTCGCAGTTCCTTCGATCCCATGCACTGTATGTCGTCTGCCCGCTCTAGACCCCACTGGAGCCACTGTTTGACAACCCCACCGAGCCCACCAGCGCCTGCTACCCACTACCCAGACGCTAAGGCAGAGCCAACCAAGGACCCCTCTACGAACACCCCACTCGACTGGCAGCAGAGCGAGCCCTGGGATGGGGATGGGGAGCCAATCTTAATATCTGCCGGACAGACCAGACCAAGAGTAGCCTCAATGGGATGGGGAGAGGTTTAGGTCATGGCAATCGAGCGGTGCGCCTGCTCCTCGACGCGCAGACCGGCCGTGATCTGGTGAGCAGCCTCGTCGCATAGCGCATCATTTCCCGGCATGAGACTGTCCGCTACCCCATGCTGCGTGAAGGCACCTACCGCTGCTCGCTTACTAGCGTCGCCCATCATTGCCCTGGATCGATCTGGCCAGGCTGGGAGGCCACCGAGCTGGAGTTGGGCGCCAGTGTCATGGATATGCCGTGAGAGGAGTCGGTGCTAGTTCTAGGAGCCCGGGCTAGCAGGACACCCTAAATGCTGCGAGTGATTGTGCGTCACCAATGCCGTCGCGGATGTGCGAGTATCATTATTACATACCACGCACTTACGTATTGGCAGCGACAGGGGGGCGTTTCTGCAGGACCTGGACTGGGGCTATAGCGCCCATCGAAACTGTAAAATCCAAGCATGGCGCTGGACCCAAGCGACAGGGTCAGCCCATCCGTCATTATAAGCCTGGACCACCTGCGCCCAGCAGTCCTCCGGCACGCGCATGCACCCCTCCCTCCTTTGCCGGCCAACCCATCGCCCATCGACTTCCTCAGCGTCCATGCGGCAGACGGCCTTATCCACAATTTGATGCCTGCACGCCCGTGAATGTCGATGAGGGCGAACCAGAGACAGGCCAAAGTGTAGTTTATCTGCTCTGCACGCCACCGCCGTCCGATCCCGACCCGACCTGTCCTGCGACCGACGACGTCGACTCGACATACCCAAAGCTGCTTCTCCCCCGAGCTGAACAGAGTGACTGCACCGGCTTGCATTGTCTCGCCTCGCTTCTGCCGTCGGTTCAGACGCCAACCTGCGACTCTAACGCCGACCGCTCCCGCTTGCGTATTTGAATTGCCGCCTCTGGTGCCCGCGGGCCTTCTTTGTCGACTTGATGTCGACTGTTCCCGCCTGGTGATTTCTCGACAGGCTTGGGACGACAGTCTCGAGCCATCACATCCATTATGTCCCAGGATCCGAATTCTCGCGTCCTCCTCCCTCAGAACCCGCCGAGCGCACATACACCTACCTTCTCCGTCGCGCCGCAGCAGTATCCTCAGAGCTCCGCCCAAAAGAGTTTGCGAACCCCTCTCCCCGCCGGTAGGGCCTGTCCCTTGGCTTGTTCACCGTCTAATTGCTGTTTCCGATAGACTATGTGTTTGTCGACGAACATAACCGCCACAAGCGGTTAAAGGGTATGTCTCCAACTGCGAACCCAGCGCATGGCATCCTACTGACAACGATCGTGCAGTGATGAGGGCCTGTGAGGGCTGTCGTAGACGAAAGATCAAATGCGACGCCGCGACCACCAACACATGGCCCTGCTCAGCCTGCGTTCGACTCAAGCTGCAATGTGTGCGACCGAACGGTTACGACGGGTTTGCCGACTCTGGCTTCGAGACCTCGATGGGCCAGTCAGATCAGATGCAGCAAATGCAGATGCAGCAACCCATCATTCACCCAGCACAGAAGCCTGGACCGCCTGTTTATGCTCAAACGTACGCTGATATGAGTGCCTCTGCATATCAACCAGTGACATATGATCCCGAGCAATCGCAGGCACATGGTATGAATTACACCACCGTCTCTCATGTTCCTGTCATG
This sequence comes from Clonostachys byssicola, assembly GCA_902006505.2. Lineage (NCBI taxonomy): Eukaryota > Fungi > Ascomycota > Sordariomycetes > Hypocreales > Bionectriaceae > Clonostachys > Clonostachys byssicola. The sequence goes on along the minus strand of CABFNO020001451.1, from coordinate 25,408 downwards.
GATCCTACATATCAGCAGAATTTATATCAGCCACCACAATTACAAGTATCTACGAGGCATGAAGCCTCGCCCGAAGCCTATACACCAGAATCACTACAACAGGGCGATTTGGCAGATTTGCTGGGAAGTTTAAAGGTGGACGAGAAAGGAACAGGTGAGCTCCTCTGTTGGGTCTTTACACCTCCCAGTAATCTAACGTCAGCACAGCACCCTATCTACGAAACAAGGCTTCTTTTGTGCGCGAAGAGCCAGCAATGGAGGACGATGATGAATACCAAGTTGACCTTCCACCGGCGCTTGGCCCTGGGTCCAAGATTCGAATCCCGCCTGAGTTGATGCCCGAAGAATCCGTCGCTCTGAGTTACATCGACGCCTTTTTCACCAACGTCCACCCATATGTACCAGTTCTAAACAAGGCGAACTTTCTTCACCAGTGGCACACCAACAGGGATGCTATTTCCCCCTTGATCTTGGAAGCCATTTTTGCTCTCGGTGGCCGTCTACGAGATGACCCGAGCGATGGCCAACAATGGCTGGCCCTCTCCTCTAGTAAGCTTATTATTTCCCATGCGCCCGGCGTGTTAATTTGCTAAACAAGTCCAGGGCATGCGGATGCCTTCCTCGATGTTCCAAGATTAAGTACCCTTCAAGGTTTATTGCTGCTTCTCAAGGCACGGGAGGCAGTTCCAAAACGAGGCTACTATTACCGCTCATGGATGACAGTGGTTCAGTGCGCCCAGATGGGCAAAGACCTCGAACTGGACGAACATCTCGATGACCACGCGTCAGGTCGTGGGTGCGACTTCAACCCTGTTGATTGTCAGCTTCGCACACGAATCTGGCAGGTGGTGTTTGTTTGTGAAGTCATGGTTGGCGCGCCACAAGGTCTGTCGAAACTCTCTGCTCTACAAGATAAAAACTTGGAATAGGGATGACGGAATATTGATTGAGAGAATTAGGACGCTTCGATCTTTCGATCCCGGAAGATACTGTGGACTTTGACGTCCATCCTTCCACTGGTGATGGAGAGGGAGACAGGACCTCACGCAACTTTACGTACCTCGCACGCGTTGTTCGTAATGTCAAGCGACTGAGCAGCGTGTACATGAAGGTGAGGAAGAAGAAGGAGTGGGGCATGGACCCTAAAGTCCAAGAGTTGAAGGCCGGATTCGATTCCTTCTTGACAGAGCTCCCTCCCGATCTTGTCGTTAGTTTCCCCCCTGATGGCTCTTCTCCGTGGATCCAGGACCCCTTCACTGGAAACTTGCTGTCCTATTTCTACCTCACATTGATTCTGTATCATCGGCCACAGCTCTACTCCATTGACGCGACGGCCAACCCTGCGCAGTGGAAGCACCATATGGTGATTTGTTATGATTCCGCCAAGGCTCTCTGCCGGTTACAGGAAGCGACTTTGGCACTCGGCGGCTTGGGAGCGCTGCAGAGCATGCAGCGGGGCTACAGCTTCACGGTGTACGCTGGGTTGTCTTGCATTGTGCTTCATTTGGTATGTTGGCGCAGATCCACGCACTAGTGTTTATATTGTAACTCATTGTCTAGGTTGCCGTTGTTTCGCCCGATCCGGACTTGAATTCAGACGCGAGACAATATTTTACCCGCCACATGAGGATCATGGAACAGGTAATGGAGGTATGGGCCATGCCCGAGCTTCGGTCACAGGTGGAGGCTGTGCGTGAAGCATTCTCGGCGGACATACGGAAGCCCTTTGTTCTCAAACCATCGTTTCCTTATGGGAGCCCGCATCCCTCGAACAGCTCGACCTCCCCTAACAGGCCGCATGGCTACAGACCGGAATTTGGTCGGACTGGATCTATGGACCAGCATCTTGATGCGCCGAACGCTCAAAATGTTAGTTATATTGGACACCCCATCTCTCCCCCAGTGTCGATCGGTACCACGGATAGCAAAGGTGACTCTCCAGCTGGACAGCCCCTCATGATGATGTCCCAAAGTGGCCCAACGCCGGGACTACAAAGTTTGCCGCTCGCAGAACAACCTGCTTGGAACCCGGCCAGAATCTTCGAGTGAGTGCTCGAGCGTACCTTTCGGATCCCAACCCTCGCAACTAACCTCTCTCCTTAGGCACTGGAATACATCCTTCGGTACGCCCGCTCAACCTAATGCATCCTCAGCCCCACAGAGCCGGTCCCTAAATCTTGATACTTCAGGTACTGCTCATGTCTCTGGCATCCAGGACTACCAGGATCCGAATGCTGGAGCAATGAGTTCCAGTCAGCAGTCAATTTCGCCGCAGCAGTACACTGCAGCTACAATCCCTAATTTCGTGACTCCGGCAATGTGGCAGGAATCCGTGGCCAGCGTGTATGAAGGCGGTCTCAAGAGGGCTTGGGACTACGACTCAGGCCCCATGATGAAACGACGTCAATGACCAGCTCGCTCTGCTACCCATGCTATCCCTTGAAATCGCGTGAGACCCGGGCTCGCGTCGATGGCAATGAGCTTCTCACACACGATCCAGGCTCGTTATATGAACTCTTTTCCTGGACCGCACCGCATGGAGCGGCGTTGCTTTGGTTATCGAATTTCCCGGATTTCAACTTACCCGTCTTCTAGGTGGACCTTTCACCTATTTTCTTGCATATGTCTTGGCTCGTTTTTTTGCAGCGCCGCTGCCTGTATACTTCTATGGTACTGGTGTCGAGAAAGAAAGGGGGACAACATGTGAAATGACCAAGCATTTGACCCTACACGAGGAATGCACTAAGGAACGACATTTTGAGAGTTTTCATTTTTCCCGAGGCAGAGGGGCGTGGGCCGCGCGGTAATGGTACTTCGGGCCATCCAAAGCCGGCGCCGTTCTTTCCAAAGCCTCAATGGTGCTATGGATTTTTGCTTCTTGCTTTGACCGCGTTCACTTCTCTTCTTTTTACTTGCCCTTCCCGTGGGGACCAGAGACTTCTCTGTTTACGGGGAAGGGTGAGAGTTTGACCGGATGGCTTGGCTGCTTGGTTTTGATACATATTTTTTGTATTTATTCTGGTGTGGCAAAAATGGGCTGCTTAATACTCCCTAGGATGGACGGACAGGGTTTGGCGATAATGGCTTCATTATTGGAGTTGGGAGTGTAGGATTAGGGTTATCTCCCGATGAGGAGAGTCAAAGAGTAACGGGAACCTCGGCTAGGCGCTCTGCATTTTTTGTATTGATTTTGAGTACGGATAGCGATGATACCACAATGAATGTGCAGGGCTGTTACGCAAGATGTGATGATCAGTAACGTTGCGTGGTGTGATTTATGTTACCGTACTGCAGGGAGGAAAGAAGGTACTATATTCTCTGTAGATTTTTTTCAACACAGATATCGGCATCTTGTCTCTTTCAACTTTGCCTCGTAATAAATACATGGTATATAGACAGTTGTCGTGGTAAGTGTCGTATATAGAACCAAGTCGACGAAAAAAAGACGAGTGTTCGTGCATGCTTCTAGCCCAGCTGCAGGAACAAGGGGCGCGGATCGGGAACGAAGCTTATCGCACATAAGCTTGCCGAGCACGCAAATGAAAATTACGCAATCGCCGCTGGAATGCGTGCCAGCGTTGCAGTGGTGGCCTTCTTGGCAGAAACCAATGGCCGGAGGCACGTGGGCAATTACTTAGCCAATGGCTCATGGTGGCTCATAGCAAAACCGACATGGGGTTCTCTTACGCTAATATAAGTAACATTCGCCTACTGCGAATCGTCTCCCCTTTCTACTCGGCGCGAGCCCGAAGCGACGGCAATTGACCATGTCTGGACGAATTGAGGGACGGGCCCGCGATGGGGGAGTAGCAGCGGCTGCGTGGGATACCGTGAGGGCGAATTGGCATCTGGGGTTTACGGGGTTTGGCGGCCCGCCTGTGCACTTTAAGATCGTAGGTTGTACTCTGTTTGTACTCGATGAGAAGGGGAGAACGGGGTATGTGGCGAGCAAGGAAATGTTTTGCTGATGAGTGATGCGATATTTCACAGTTCCACGACAAGTTCCTGGTCAAGCTGCGATGGATTGACGAGCAGATTGTAAGTCGTCACTGCGTTCAACACTGCGGACTGGCTTGGTTGACATGGGATTTGGGTTACAGTATCAGGAATTATTCAGCGTGTGCCAGGTCCTGAGCGGACCTGGGAGCACCAAGATGCTCTACTGTGTTAACCTCATTCATGGCGGATTCACCTCTGCCGTGCTGGCCTTCTTGATCTGGAGGTAAGATTGGTAGTTTCGTTTAAAATTTACATATCCTACTAACAGGAAATGAACCTCATTGCCCTCAAAAAAATCATTGATCAAGTATGCTGACCTCTCTTGTACCAAGTCTCCCCGGGGCGCTGGGCATGTACGGCCTCTCCGTCGGCGTCTCGAACATATCCGACACGCTGCCTCGGCAAGTCTACGCGCTCCTGTCCGGTCTCAATGCAGCAGCCGTGGGCATCGTCATCCTGGCGGCCGTCGAGCTATCCCAGAAATCTATCACGGATAAGGTCACCAGAATACTCGTCTTCCTCGCCGCCGCCGCGGGGCTTCTGTACAACGCGCTGTGGTATTTCCCGGTGCTGATGTTCCTAGCCGGCCTGACGACCATTGTGCATGACTATCGCTGGCTGCACGGCCCAGTCAAGGCCGTGATTAACCTATTCCGGAGAAGGAGCGGTGCCAACGAAGGAGATGTCGAGGAGGTTGAGATGACACGCCGCGAGGAGCAGAGGAGCGAAACCAGCCCTGGAGAGTCCGTGAGGGCGTCGAGGGATGTTCAGCGCCAGCTCACACCACCACCGGAGGAGCATGACTCCAGCAATCAGGTCGGCTCCTCGGCCGCGGAAGAAGTACGAGTAGTTCCTCCGGAGAGACGGTTCCACATGTCTTGGAAAGTCGGTCTTGGTGTCGTCGTGGCATTTTTCATCTCCTTCGTTGTCATCATGGTTCTTAGGGGAGTTCTGCCGCAGAAGCCCCTTTTGTACCAACTGTTCTCCAACATGTACCTCGCGGGCACCATTATCTTTGGCGGTGGCCCTGTAGTGATCCCCCTGCTGCGCGAATACGTGGTCGCGGAGGGTTGGGTCAGCCCGAGAGACTTCCTCATCGGGCTGGCCATCATCCAGGGCTTCCCGGGCCCCAACTTCAACTTCGGGGTGTACCTCGGAGGGCTGACGGCCGCCAATGCCGGGTACAACACTGCGCTCGGTGCTCTGATTGGCTATCTGGGCATCTTTCTTCCAGGAATCTGGCTTGTCCATGGAACCATGGGGATTTGGAGTGCAGTACGCGCGCTGCGATGGGTCAAGTCCATGGTGCGAGGCGTCAATGCAGCGGCCGTTGGTTTGATCTACACTGCTGTGTACCGGCTTTGGCAAATCGGGTATATCGACGAAGGCTACAAGACAGGGACGAGCATGGCCGTGGAGCCATGGTGGGTTGTCGTAACGGCCACGAGTTATGTAGGAGGGATGTGGTTCGGTGTTAGCCCACCAATGACAATCGTCATGGGCGGAGTGATGGGGCTGATATGGTACGGGGTGGTGACGGCTTGATATGGATATGGGAGAGGACGAGAAGAGGTTGTTTCTTATTTAGACGCTGGGAGATCCTTTGCGATTTTTTGTTGGATAGCTTCCCAGATCCACCATTGAACGAGATCTGGTTTTGGTGTTTGATACCTGACCTTGCGTGGCTGCCCGGGGCGTCCCTCCTGGATGTAGAACTTATCAACAGCACGCCACATATACCACTTGCGATTTGCATTCTCCTGTGCTGCCGAATCCGGGCGTCGAATGTAGTTAATCAGGCCGAAGCGTCGCTTGGCCGGTAGGAGATCACCAGCTGCCATGGTGCTCTGCCTGGGCTTGGCGATGAAGCTCATCGTAGTGAGGGTGACCTTGGTCGAGGGGGGCATCTCGGAGCGGATGAACCGCTCAAGGACCGTCTTGGAAGCCCGGGCCTGAGAAGGCAGGTTGACATGAACATGCGTCACGAAGGATGCAGTTGTGAAGGCGACGAAGATGGGGGGCACAATGCCGCAGAGCAACACCTGGGCCGTGTCCCAGACGGGCTTCTCGGACTTGATGTAGGTAGGCACCACGATACCGCAGAAGAAAGCTCCGATGAAGAGCGAAGTAACTTTCAACAAAGCAATGAAAGTCGTGCGAGCGGTGCCGGCATGGAAGATAAGCACTCTCGCTGGAAGAGCTACATGTTTCAAAGGTCAGCCTGTGCCATTGCGTAGAATCGGTGTATCCTTGTCTTGTCACCAACCATGTTCTTTGGTGTTACTGGCCGCGGCCTTTGCGAGCCGCTTGATCTCTTGCTCAGCGCGGGAAGGTTTTGATGTTGGTTGGGCGTAGAAACGACACTGAAGAGATTTCTGGGCAGCTGAGCGCAATGAGGAAGGAGAGGATGATGTGAGCTGCAGTCTTCGTGTTGGTGACATCAATTGGGTACACCTAGGTCGAAGTGACGCCAGTACTCGGCTCCTGAATATCATCTTGAGCTGTCGGTTGTGTGATGGCGAGTGAATTGCCAGATTTACGAGTGAGATTTTCAAGCTGTCCCCAAATGAAGCTTCGCGATTTGTTGGAGACGGGTGCTAATTTACACCCCACTGTAGTTTGGACACTCGGTGGGTGACATAAGAACTGAGACACCTAATGGAAGAGTTATAATCGACTACTTTCTGCAAAAAATAGAGAATTTTAGTAGTATAAAAATAGGAGAAAAGGACAATACAGTGTTGTATATTATTAGGACTCAATAATCTGACAATACCGGTCGCAGACTTGAGAATAAGCAGCATAATGTTTGAGTGTCTCGATTTCAATGTCACCCACTTGGACATAGCAGTCTGCCGCTGAACAGGGGTTCACTTCAGGGAGTAAGGTGCCCACTATCGCTTTATTTAGCGCCTCAAGCTCCCCAAGCTTCGATCATATCACCATGGCGGACCATTGGCCCTGTTGAGACAATCCATTGATGAGGTTTGAACTCTCATTGGCATTGGGATTCTGTTTGACGGATTTGTTTTTGAATTATTGAGCCTATTCACAGCTTACTACGATGACCATGGCCCGAATCACCTAGTCAAACCACATTCTTGGTCAGCCACTCCTTCCACTGATCAGGAGTCCACCCAGAGCTGATATCTTGAACCACGCCGTCAAAGACACCGGTGGGAGTGACATGAACGCCAATGAGGCGGTTCATCTTGGTCACGACCTTGAGGTCAGCCGTGACCCCGTTGCCCGAGTTGAGCGAGCCGTCCTCGCCTGGCTTCTCCGGAATCACGAGTAGCTTGTAGACCTGGTCCTTGTCGACGCCCACGCTACCGGCGAGGTCCGCCAGGCGCTTGTAGGTGTTGTTCCTGGTCTCGTTGACGACGTTGACGTCGAAGTAGGCCTTCTGGTCGTCGAACAGCTTGGCGCTGAAGTCCCAGAACTTCTCGGGCGCCAGCTTGAGGACGGCCAGGGCGGCCTCGTGGACCAGCGTGGACGAGGGGTGCCAGGGCTGGACCTGCTGGCGGAAGACGAGGGTGAAGTTGGAGGCCCAGACGGGGTTGGCGCGGATTAGAGGCACGACCTGGGTGGTGAACGTCTTGAAGATCTTGGCGGAGAAGGGGCAGACGTAGTCCAGGTAGAGCTCGAGAGTGTGCGGAGCGGGTGGGACGGCGGCATTGGGCTGGGCCAGCTCCCCAAAGTGCAGTTTCTGGCCGGCAAACTTGGGAGGGAGTGCCATTGTGATAGTATTTGGCAAATAAGAGTGACAAGTATTAAATGCTGTAATTTGCTGTGTTTGAGCGCGAGCAGATGATGAGTTTATCTACAGCTGCGGTGTTTAGACGTGAATGTTTTCATGTGTTGGCGGGGGCGAGTGATGTGATTCGCATGGCACATTACGTCGCTTCAATGATGTCAAGCAGTAGTAATTCGTCAATGGGTTTGGTGGATCTCAACGCTGTCTATGATATGCAATTGGCCCGGCTTGCCGGCACTCGCTTACTACAGCATGAGATGCAACTCATGGTGAGCTCGCAAGATTAAAGAGAGTTTGATAAGCATACGCTGAGCGTATTCATGGATGCTCAAAGCATGGATCTATCTAGGTAGATGATACACCTAAGACGCTGGAAATGGCACACCCAAATAACCACCCAAATAAATATCCAATTATGTCAATAAGTAGCTTATTCTAAGCAGAGATTAGAGAATACTCATACTTACCTAGACCTTATGCTCTTTCCTTTCATTTATTTTAGTACCTCCATAGCTAGCTATGAAAGATAACAGATCAAGTATATGCTAAGGGAGTGCTTAGGTGTGCCATTTCCAGTGTCACCCACTTGACACCATACAACGCCACATATGGTATGCCATATTAAGGTTTGTCATTTGAAAAGATGTGCTCTCCTTGGGTTTCTACTGCAGTATCAACTCGGCCAGTAGTTGGACGTTATGCATTCCTTTGTTATATGATTCACCCGCGTGATACATGCTCTTCCCCCACTTAGACAATCGGCTGCCAACCCCCGGATTACTGCAAAAGGCGATTGGAGCAACACCCGTCATAAACGTTGCCTATACCGCGGTGCTAGCCTCCAATGCACGAGAGAAGGATTCTACGCCTGGAGTGGGGTTCCTCAAACCATCCAGATAGGTGCACCAAGCGTCAAGTTTCTTGCTTGTCTTGTACGCCGAGTTTATCCCCAAGTTTCACCGCTTCCACGTGGAGGTTTACTCCGGCGTAAGAGTACGTGGACAACGGCCTGCGTGTCTCGGACACCACGAGGACAGTCTAGACGCCTAATGATCTTACAGATCACATACTCAGAAGCATGCAAACCAGTGGTGTTTCATTGCCCAACCCCAGGAAGATGACGACGAGACCGGGCCCCTCTTCTTTCTGCACTCATGGTTGGATGTTGGCTATGGGCGGCATCGTGACGTTCAGAGGGCAACCTTTCATTGGATGGCCGAGCGGCACCTTGTTGTCCACCCGAGGACGGGAGTTGTCTTGGAGGTTGCAGCTCCTAAATCTTCCGGGTGGGTGCCGCGGCGGTGGTTGTCGGGTGCCGTTCTATCACACCGGCTCCACGTAATGCGAATGCACCATGTCACCAAATGGGATAGTGGCTGTGTCGAGATTCCCCCGCTTGGACGTACAAGGGTTTTTACGAGGTTTCCAGGTGATGTTCATCAAACACAGATCCTTTGGCCGGGATGGTGTTTTGTGTTTAACGGAGATGACGATATGAGAGCTGCTGAGGGTCGGAAGCTGGCCGATTGATGGGGGCCTTAGCTGTAGGCTGTTAAGTCTAATGTTCCAGCGCTATCTCTGAGGTAATGTAGGTGTCCTCGGCACTGAAGCCATTGGCTGCTGCACTCTGATCGGCTGCAGTCCGGGGTCGTAGCGCCTGTGCCCCTCGCTGAGTTCGGCCTAGCGGTACGTTTATATTGCCCTCCAGGGTGGGACCGTTGCCGAGATTGTCTCGAGTCCAGAGTTAAGTAGAGGCCATTCTGGAACATTTCCCCCATCGCCAAGTAACTTACACATCGTCTCCCAAACACTCACTCTTCGTCGTCTATTGCTCGCCCAAATAGCATCCGTACCAGACACACAGGCATACGTAACCGCTCAACCGACAACGGACGCCTAAAAGGTCGACTGGCGGTCACCAAATCGGACCACCATGATCTGTCTCTCCAAGGCCGACGAGGGTACCTTCCGGCATCTGACATATAATCAGAGCCCCTCGCCCCTCGCTGCCGAGAACACCACTTGCCAGGACATGAATGGAATCGCTAACTTGAGGGAGCATGTTGCTGCCAACCAGGACGATGACTCGGGCGGAGGCCTCTGTCATTCGTCAGCTCCGGATGAGAAATGGCAACATGGCGAACAGCCTCCTGGGCCATGGCCGCCATTGTCGGGTACGAGATGGTGGTCTGCAGGTTAGTCGCCCTACTAATCCTCTGTTGTACTTCTACCGTACTGATGCTGACACGTTTGAACAGGATCTATCTCGTATCTCAAGGCAGCAACTGGTGGTGAAGACCAGAACTGCCGTAAACAGGTAACCTCGCCTTCCTGGCTCTCACGCCTTGTGGGTGTAATTACCTGGCTCCTATCTGTTCTTGTTGTTTCATTCCTTTTGAATGAATGGAACTCTCGTGGAAACAATACCTCCGCATCGTCTACCCAGTCTACTACTATTACTCCCGTTGATTTGAACCCCCTTGACGTTCACGCGCTGTCTGCCCTTGTCTCTCGAGCCCCCAAGGATGACCTCGCTGTCGGGCCGCTGCGAAAACGATCCACATGTACTGTGGGAGGCGTAGCACCGGAGTCATACAACCTGCCGCTTCATGTTGGCGCCCTCATCATCATCTGGTTTGTCTCGAGTTTGGCTTGTTCCTTCCCTATCTTGGCAAAACGGTTCCCTGGCTTGCGAATTCCTCAAACTTTCTTCTTCTTGGTCCGACACTTCGGTACCGGTGTCCTGATAGCTACAGCCTTTGTTCATCTCTTGCCAACTGCCTTCCTCTCTCTTGGCAATCCATGTCTCGGCGACTTCTGGACAGTCAAATTCCCTGCCATGCCTGGTGCCATCTCTCTTGCAGCCATCTTCCTTGTGACCATCATCGAGATGGTGTTTCATCCATCTCGTCGCTGTACTTCAGGCGTCGATGACATGGCTGGCGGCATCCAGCTCGAGCAATCTGCAGAGGAAGCACACATTGAACATCCGAACCCGATCCGCGACATGGCACCACCTCGAGCCAGAACTGGCAGCCTAGGCCATGGCCTTAATCGTCTGCAAACAAGAGAGGAAAGCGTCGAAGAAGACGAACAAGATAATCCTCAGAGCGACGTTGAGACAAACCGGAAAGATGGATCTTCTCTCGTCAAGGTCGAGACGCTATCTCCGGAACAGAGGACTCGCAAGGAACGCATGCAATGTGTCATGCTGGAACTGGGCATCCTCTTCCATAGCGTCTTCATCGGAATGGCTCTCAGCGTCGCCATCGGCGATGATTTTGTTGTCCTTCTGATTGCAATCGCCTTTCACCGTAAGCACCCACCTCATCCTCCTTTTGAAGTTTAACCTCATCTCATACAATCTCCAGAGACGTTTGAAGGCCTCGCCCTGGGGTCCCGTGTTGCGGCCGTGAGTTGGGGTAATAAAAAGTATCAGCCCTGGATGATGGCAGCGGCGTATGGATTGACGTATGTTTTCCCATCCCCTTTTCTCCTGCCCACCGCAACTAGATGCTTACTCTTAGGCAGAACCCCCCTTGGTCAAGCCATTGGCATTGCGACGCACACTCTCTATAGCCCAGACTCGGAGACCGGACTCATCGTCACCGGTGTCATGAATGCTATTTCGGCCGGCCTGCTTACCTTTGCATCACTTGTGGAGTTGATGTCCGAGGACTTTCTCAGCGACGATAGCTGGAAGATTCTCAGAGGAAAGAAGAGGGTTTTCGCTTGCCTGCTCGTCTTCTTTGGTGCCTTTTGCATGAGCCTTGTTGGCGCGTGGGCGTAAGAAGTATGCTTGCAATAAGCTCTTTTCGACTTGTCACTCAAGTCCCCGTGGTGCATGAGGTAGGCATTTTCCCGAAATGTCGAACCTGGTGAGGGGCCCTCGCACCGAGCACTTGACTGGAGACGATTGCTTCCATGATCAAGAACAGATATTTCACTTCGTGTTGAACCATTTCCATCGTGGGAATGGCTCAATGTCCATCTTGCTTCCTTTCTCTTGTCCGGACTTGGCACTTGGTTAGGACATCTTTGCCTGCTCATCTTTTGGATAGTTCTTGTCTATTCTCCCTCAAATTTAAGATGATTTACTTGTAATACCTACCGTACTTGTGCTTGTAAAATAATCGTAGACAGCGAACCCCAATTTGGCAAAATGTCAGCTAATTGTTTAGCTCCAGTCCCCGGAGGCACCATCGTGAGCCGCCCCGGAATGTGGGGGATGGTTACATAATACACCGTCCTGACGCCTAAACCATCAAACACAAGCTCCAACTCCGACGCAAACCGCCGTCGCAAGAGCTTCAAACCCGGCCATCCCCCCCTTTGATCGCAACAACCATGGTCAAGCCTCTCACCTTCAAGGGGGACAAGAAGCCCAAGAAGAGAAAGCGGGCAGCCGCCGACGGCGGAGAGGGCGGCTCCAAGGACCGATCGCTCGTCGCCGCTGCCACCGCCGCCGAGGAGGAAGCCGCCAACGACGACAGCTGGGTGTCCGCCGACTCGGTCGGGGACATCTCGGGCCCCGTCATGATCGTCCTGCCCACCGAGAAGCCGTCGGCGCTCTCGTGCGACGTCAACGGCAAGGTCTTCGCCATCGACGTCGAGAACATCGTCGACGCCAACCCGGCGAGCTCGGAGCCCCACGACGTGAGGCAGGTCTGGGTCGCGAACCGCGTCGCGGGGACGGAGAGCTTTCGGCTGAAGGGCCACCATGGGAAGTAAGTCGCTTGCGAAGCAATTGATGCTTCTTCTTTTTCTCCCTCTCCGTGTTGTTGTTTTCTTCGAAGCTAACTTTGGCTTTCTCAAGATACCTCTCCTGCGACAAGATCGGCCAGCTGTCCGCCGGCGCAGACGCCGTCTCGCCCCTCGAGTCGTTCAACATCAAGCCCGACGCCGAGGCGGGCAGGTTCCAGCTCACGACCCTGCGCGACACGTACATCTCGGCCAAGTCATCCGAAATCAACGGCAAGCCGGGCGTGCAGGTGCGCGGCGACGCCGAGGCGGAGTCCGTCAGCACGACCGTCCGGGTGCGGATGCAGGCGCGGTTCAAGCCCAAGCTCAAGGCGTCCAAGGAGGAGAAGCTGCAGTCCAAGATCAGCCGGCGGGAGCTGGAGGAGGCTGCGGGACGCAGACTGGAGGAGGACGAGGTGCGGATCCTGAAGAGGGCGAGGAAGGAGGGGGATTACCACGAGAGGCTGCTGGAGATCAAGGTCAAGAACAAGCACGACAAGTTTGGTTGAAGGGCCGGGCTGGGGGTTGAGACACGCCTTATCTATATTTGAGCTCCGAAGAGTCCCTGATATGTGGGTAGCGCAATGCCCTTGGACGGTTGTGACAGTGGGCTTCTTAGCCTGGAAGATGTCATGCTGTTTCTGTCACTCTTCGGCTCCCTACGGCTCTAGGGAATAAACCAGATCCCGAGGAATGATATGAGGGTCATAAAACATGAGGTAAATGAGCTTGATCCCGGGAATCGCACATTGGTTCCTTTGTTAAGCACCTACATATATACCTGGGCCGGAGGAGTGCTTCATCAGATAACTCGCCGAGAGAGAAGAAAAGAAAAGAAAAACCAAATACCCATCTAAAATTCATGTCTCATAAATCAAACTTTTCTTTAGTTACCTGGCCGCCAGGCCTTTACCTTCCCATCCTCGCCACCTGTGAATACCATCTGGCTCTCGTCGAAGAAACAGTAAGCCCTTACGATCTCTTCCCCGTGCGCACCAGGCAGACCGACGCTGTTTTCACGGTTCACCTCCCATGAGCCCTGGTTGTTCGTCAAGAACATCAGCTCAAACATTTGCTTGCTACAGATTCCATTAGGGTTAGCACTCCCTTATATGTAAAGAGAAGACTTCTATAGGGTCATAATAATAGAAAAGCAAAAAAAAGAACTCACTCTTGCGCACCAGCACCAACAATGGCACCACTTCCATCATTCTTCGGCACGATGTCCGCCACGTACTGGCACTCCGTGCTTTCCCTCAAGTCGCCGAAATCCTTGATCGCATCCCCCGAGCCCTGGGCCTCGGAGACGTCGTAGATGGCGAAGCGCTCGTCGTGGGACAGCGCGTAGACGAGGGAAGGGCCCAGAAAGCCGGCCCTGTGGATGGAGGCGTTGAGGTTGAGCGTCTGCACCGTGAGCTCGTCCTCGTCCGCGATGGAGGTGTCGTGGACGCTGACGAGGCCGTCGGTAGAGCCTGAGAGGAGCACGTTGGGGTTGGAGGGGTGGTAGGTGAGGGTGGTGATATCGTCGGAGTGGAGGTCGTGGTATGCTGCCTTTTGGACAGGTGCCGAGCGGACATCCCTTTAATGATAGTGTAAGTAAATGGGCAAATGGGCATTACTACAAGAGATGGGACAGTCGCTCATACCAGAGCAAGATGCTGGCCTCGTGGTTGTGAAGTTCTGTGCCGACCGCAATGGTCTGGGTTTCTGAATTGCATGCCATTGAAGCCAACGGTGCTTCGCTCGCTTTTCATGCGAAAGGGTTCACACCCTCTGTTAGTCTCTGCTCGTCACTTACACAGTTGGCGCGGGTTCACTCACTGGCAAATTGCACGACCTGGGCTCCAGCTCGGAGATCCCAGACGCCGACATTTCCATTCTCGCCTGCCGTGCATACCACGTTGTCTCCAAACAACCTCAGTGTGGTGAGGTTGCCATGGTCAGTCTGGAAGCTGGAGACAGGACCCTTGCTAAGTGATTCAGGGTTCAGCAGAGAGAGCTTCTGGTCTGAAGAAATCGAGACGAGGCCGCCTGTGGGCGTTCTCAGGAGATCGAGGACGTAGACATCGCTCCCGAAGCGGTGCTCGTCTGTTGTCGTGAGTGTATACATTGCGAGTTTTCCTCCTGCGATTTTGTGTGTGCTTCTTCGATGCGAAGTCGTCGCTTAAAGTTTTTCTGAGTTGCTCTTTTAGTGCTGGGCTGGTGCGGAGCTCACTTGATGTGCCGTCTTCCACCAAGATTTACGGCATATGGTGCTCAAGATAGTCGGAATCTAGATCAATATCACAGTTATATATATCCATAGCCCTATGGAAATCTAATGTTCACTCTTCTTTCTTGTTTAATTCTTTGAGAGAATCCTGCATCGACGCTGTATTCACTACATATGCTGACGTAATTCGCTGTCGGCTTGTGTAAACCTCACTTTCACTTGAAATTGAAGGAGATGGCTACTCAGATATCACAGAATTACAACTTGTACTGCTACAAATATAGTTACAATCAGCGTCAGAGTCATTATAGGGAGTATGATTATCAAATTCTGAAGTAAGCTTCATTACATTACAGGTATGTGTTAGCTCTTAATTGTCTCCGTCTCTCAAGAATCCACGTTCAGTTTGACAAAATTAAAGTTAATAATACACTTGCTCATTTTGATTTATTTCTTCATAAGCTATACTTTATGAGCTAATCTTTGGCCTGTAGCTCATATAAAGGAGATGGTATATCCGAAACGACTCGCCGATCTATCAAAACGCCCCAGCCAATGCGAACGTAACAAACAACCTGAACGCCAACGACTTTCGACCACCTTTTGATTTTCTTTCATCAGGTCCGTATAAACAGTTTTGTACATTGAATTACAGCCGCTCATCTTCACGCTTCAACGCAGCACGCTCATTCACACCGTGGAACGCCCGCTTGCCAACCTCGTACGTGCTGATCATGATGGCGCACGAGGGTGCAACCTTCAACATCCGTGGAATCCAGCCCTTCCACAAGCCAGTAACGCCCTCTTTTTGGAAGATCTGCAAGAGCAGACGGGCCATATTTTGTTGCTCTGGTGCAGCCTTGCCAGCACCACCGACGGTGCGTGCAGCATCGTTGTAAACCTGGGTACGAGTCTTACCGACGTCGAATGGGGTCGTGACAAAAGAAGCAAAGGCACCAGAAAGAGCACCGGAGATGAAGCTATCGACGAATGCCTCTGTGTGGTTCTCATAATTTTGAGGGTGGCGTCTCAAGTCGCCGTGCGCAGTCAAGGGCCCATGCCGAGAATCCTCCCGAGCGGTGAGGAGTCTCGTCCGGATCGTCTCATATCCCCACCAATATAGACCAGAAAACGGGACATCTCTCCAAAGCGTGAGGGTGAGGCCCCTCCATAATGACCCATAGCCATGTGCAGCAACCATTTCCTTCACGCCCTTGAATGTTTCCATCATGTGGTTCGCTCCGGTAGTGCTGGAGGCAGCTTGCATCCGGGTACGGATGAGTTCGATGGGGCTGACGGTCGTTGCAGCAAATACTCTTGCAAGAGATCCTGATGTCAAGGGGGCGTAGTAATCGGGGAGTTTAGACAGAGGGCTCTTCGAGTCATATCGCAGCCATTCATAGCCAGTAAAGTAAATGATGTTTGCTGGGACTGTCATAACGAGCGTGGGTGACAGTCCTCTCCAGAGACTCGGAATTCCTTCGTTTCGGGCAATCTTTCGGATACCATCGAGAGTCGAGGTGTACGTCCTCTTCTGAACCTCCTGGACAGCACAGTCGGCGGCGTTGGCACTTGCCGCGATGCTCTCGGCACCCCTCGGTACTGCAAGACAGTATTCGGCGGCGTTTCCTGGGAAGAAGACCTCTCGGCAGCAAGCCGTGACACCTACCTCACTAGCCTGGGCCACCGTAAGCTGCCTCGTCTTTATTGCGAGTTTGGAGAAGTCGATCGGGGATGTCGGCGTTCCTTGGGACTGGAGTCGGACACGAACAACGTCGAGCGGGGTGACTGAATATCCAACATTAGCCAACTACTTGTCTTTAACTGGTCGTGGTAGAACCAGGCACTTACCGAGGAGAGCCGTGAGGAGACTGCCGGACATGGCGGAGACCATCTTCTGCCCCGAGGTAATCTCCAGCGCATGGTTCGGGTTATTGTGGGAGCCATCGTGGGAGCGGCCAAGCGCTCCGTTGTTCGGTGCCATGTTCTCGGCGTGCCTTGAAACTCGTTTAAAATATCGGCCGTTTGAATTGAACTGAGGATATTTAATCCTCAGTTCATGGCCTGGCTCGGCGCGGCCCTCGGTAGTGATCGTAAATGCCCGCTCAGTCGTAGGTTGAGAGTCGCCGATTGAAGCCTCGGAAAATGCGGGTACGTGCAATGGGGAAAAAAGGTCGAAGCTGAGGAATTGGGGAAGAGGGGGTTAGGGAGAGGACATAGCCTATGTAGGGGAGAGGTGGAGGGCGGCGACTTTCCAGCTAGTCGGGTCGATGACTCTGCGCCGGGCAAACTATGACATGGATGAAAGCACCGATTGATAAGGGCGGCAGGTTCCAGAAAATTTGGGCTGCAACTCTGGTTGCACCGTTTTGCTTGGACAATTTCGCTAAGCCTCCGTTTGCCGGCGATGCACAATTACGGCGGGGCTTCCGATTGCCGCGACTCCGCTAGACAGGCGCTGTGCGCCGTGATTGGCTGAAAAGGCCGATACGGGTCGAGAGCCGTGAAGACCATCGAGGTTGGCGGCCATCGATCGCTGTAGCACTTGCGAACAGGCAAAACAGCTCGTCTTCACGTGGCAATGATCAGCTCACTCGACAGATCACATATCGCCACCACGATTGGCTGCGACGTTGGATGCTGCCAAGGGATGCACTTGGGTGGTACCTGCGGACGAGCTCCTCTCTCTGTGTTCTGTGACGTGGGAGGTCGAGGAGAGTCTATGGTAGGTAGAAAGCACTAAGCAGGTAGCTGTTATCCCCGATGGATCGAGCTACAGCCGAACATGACTACCTGCGCAGCTGTGGGCAGGTACCAACCTACGTAATCGATATCGATAAGCAGACAGCCCCAGCGCCCGCTATGGCCATGTCTCTGGCCGCTAATCCTTATCCTGTTCGCCGCCCGGGGAGTCATCGCAAACCTCCACTATATTACCGCCTCACCAACACAACCATCAACCACGCTCACGCCGAAGCCTATTCGGGAAGACACTCAATCCTCTCCATCCCATCGCCTCTGTACAAGCCCTATAATAAATACAACGTGCTCCGCCGGTCCTCATCCTTAAAACTTCTGCATCCATCTAGTAGTTCACAATGTATTCATTAAGTTGATTCCAATTCGAGAGCACGCAATCCCCTGCCCCTCTCACCCTCTAACTCCGCTCACCGTGTCTTATCTCCTCAACCACTGAGCATCACTCTTCACATCTGATATAAACCATGTCCGGCTCCAAGGATCCTAAGCAGGATCTCAACTCGGAGCTCGAGTCGTTCCGGCAGCAGTGGATTTCCGATCTGCGCCACAAGGACGAGCCCGCCGTTGCCTCGACCTCATCCCCAGGGCCCTCACGGCCGCGAGCACCCTCTTCGTCCATCCAGCATCCCGTTCTGAAGTCAGGCTACCTACCGTCATCTGGTGGGAAGAAAATTGCACCCGTCGAAGATGACGATGAATACTTTCAAGGCCGCTCCTTTGACGAGCTTCCGGCCCCTTCCGGCCATACACTGGCTGACAGCCCAGCTCAGCCCTCCAAAGAGAGGAAGCTCGTCTCAGCCTTAGACCATTTCGAGGAGGCCATGGAGAAGGAAGCCCAAGGAAATATGGGCGCCAGCTTAACACTGTACCGAAAGGCCTACAAGGTAAGCATGTCTGTATCAACTCCCAGAATGATGTAGTCGTCATAGTTACTAATTGTGCTTCTCTCAAGCTGGACAATGGTGTAGACAAGAGATACCGGGAGAAGCACTTCCCCGGGGCATCCAAGTCACATGCTATATCACATTCATCAGCAGCTACGGCATCCTCCTCTACTACCGCCGCCAAGAATGCCGCGCCTTCACAGCCCGGTGCGGCCAAACCGGACGAGGAACCGGCGCAGCCTCTCTCAATCCCAGAGCTTCTAGCAAGCTTCGCCGAGCTAAGCATTGAGCCCTCGCCCCCGGAGGTGGAGGGCATGCCGCAGCCCCCTTGCCCGATCGCCTCGGTGCCAGACGAGATCCTCGTCCACGTCCTCTCCGACGTCGCCGTCCACGACATCGCCGCCTTCGCCCGCCTCTCCCTGGTCTGCAAGCGCCTCGCCTACCTCGTCGCCTCCGAGAAGCGCATCTGGCGCGAGGTCTGCCTCGGCAGCAAGTTCGGCTTCAGCGGCATGCGCTTCCACTGGAACACCAACGTCGACTGGAAGCCCCTCGAGGAGAAGGAGCAGGAGGAGCAGGCCGACGACGGCACCCTCGTCAGCATGCGCGAGCTCGAGGCCCGCCGCCGCGCCGAGAGCCTCGCCGTCACGCACTCCCTCACCCCCGCCGTCTACCGCTCGTGGAAGGCCATGTTCCGCCACCGGCCCCGGATCCGGTTCAACGGCGTCTACATCAGCACCGTCAACTACGTCCGCTCCGGCCAGGCGTCCACCAACCAGGCCACATGGGGCGGCGCCCCCATCCATATCGTAACCTACTACCGCTACCTCCGCTTCTACCGCGACGGCTCGGCCATCAGCCTCCTCACCGTCTCCACGCCCGGCGACGTGGTGCACCACATGACCAGGGAGCAGCTCGAGTCCAACCGCGGCCGGGACCGCTCCCACGCCCACGGCCTCCCCTCCGCCGTCATGCAGCACGGCCTCAAGGGCCGCTGGCGCCTCTCCTCGGCCGTGGACCACCCGGACGCCTCGACCCTGGCCGAGCAGGAAGGGGACCTGTACGTCGAGACGGAAGGCGTGGGGTCCCAGTACACCTACCTTATGGACCTTTCGCTGCGCAGCGCCGGCAAGGGCGCCAGGAACAACAAACTGGTCTGGAGAGGCTACCACAGCTACAACAAGCTAACAGATGATCTGGCCAAGTTTGAGCTGAAGAACGACAAGCCCTTCTTCTTCAGCCGTGTAAAGAGCTTTGGGTTCGGGGAATAGAAACCACAAGTGGAACTAGGCCGGATAGAAATTTCTCATATTTATCAAGTATATATATCAATATATATCTAGAAAGAAGAAAATGTTCAAAAAAAGACAAGAGAAAAAGGTATATGGGATTTGTCCCCAGAGAAGATAAAAATACTTCGCGATCATTGCCTTCATATCGGCCAAAACAGCCAGGTCGTCGTAAATTTGGTTCCGTGTCCCTCCCTATGTACGTTTCGTACACCACACACCCTGTTAGCAATCATACCAAGCCCCCCCAGCAATATCGAAACGCCTCGATTAAACAGTTAAGGTGTTAAAATATGGTCGCTAGAGTTACGCCAAACTCTAAAAGAATCTTAGAAAAATGCGAGGGATGAGTGAAAGAAAAGGAAAAAGTCAGATAAATGCCAAGTGATGTAGTTTGTTTTGGGGGTCCCTCCCAACGCTCATACGCTTGTAGTAACAATGTCCGCTAGTAATTGCAAATGAGAAATCCAAAGGAAAAATAGATGCGAAGGGCCAGACGAAGTCAAGAGATGACTAGTTCCCACCGCTATATCAGCATCTCAGTGGTCAAGGGTGCGTTCATTCTATAGCCCACCTCCAAGCGTGCTGGGGTAGCAGATGCGTGGTGAATAGGCTTATTCTGTCGTTCTCGTTTCGACGGGTTGTAACGTTGAGCTGCAAAATGATTTCTTGGGGGCCTAGGAAGAGTCGCTACCTCATCCGTTTTCCATCCAAGAACTTGGGGTTTTTGTCTTTATAATAATTCTCGGAATATTGCACAGTTTTCCGGGCTTCAAAGGCTGCCCGCTCCTCATCGTCCATAGTAAAGGCCTTCTTAAGCCAACCAAATGCACTCTTTTTCTTCTTCAGTGTCTGGTTAGACGTTGTCCGTGTTGTCCGTGTGGAATGTGTTACCGTGCGCATGCTAGGAGCCCCATACTGCGATCCTCCATAATGCCCACTATCATGGTAGTTCCCACGGTCTCCATAGTGCCCGGGTGCTGAACTCATAGTGGTGACACGGGCTGCGTTGGGACGAATCGGTGGTGGCATGGAGTCGGACGGTCTCCTAAAGGTCTGAGGATGGCCTCCAGGAGGTCCTGCTGCGGTATGTGGCCGCTGCTGTAGCGGAGAGTGGGGCGATGCAAGAACTGGGTGGTACTGTCTAAGCTCAGAGCTTCTCGCTTGCACCACTTGAGGTCGAAGTTCGTTTTGTGAGCCAATTCGAGTCAGGTAATGCTGACGGTAGGCATCAGCCTCGGCAGATGAAGCAGATCCACGGCCAGAGACGTCAAGATTTCGGGAGGTTGGAATAGAAGGTCGTCCGTTGGCTGAGCCGTATGAATCATGAGGCATTGAAGGTCGCCCATTGGCTGAGCTATATGAATCATGAGGCATTGAAGGTCGTCCGTTCGCCGAGCCGTAGGAATCGTGAGGCCTGCGGTCTCGGGAGGTATTCACACTTGCTTCGCTGTTCCGCAGAGAGCTTCGCGCAGGAAGGAAAGGCATACCAAATTGCAAGGGTGAACCAGAGTCGGAAGATCCATCAGATGGCGAAGGCGGATTATCCCTGACGATATCTCTAACCATAGGGGAGGGTAGAGGCTCAGGCGGCTGGGGCGTATAGGTTCGAGGCTGGAGTAAGTACAGCTCTTCTGTCTCGGGCTCAGGTTGAGGTTCAGATTCGACAGGCAGCTTTTCGTCCATTATCGTAGCGTCCAGTACGATGAACTTGGACTCTGTATCCATGTGCAGTGTTGGCGGGTTGATCGGCGGCTTCTTCGGCGTCGCCTTAGAAATCATCATTGGAGGGAGCAGAGGAAGCGCGCCAGGTACTGGGAAATTGCTAAGGCCGTCATCGAAGTCGATATCGTCGTCATCTTCTTCCTCTTCCTCTTCCTCGATTTTCTGTCGCGCTTCATCCTTCTTCATTTCGGCCTTCACCTCATCCTGAATTTCGAGTTTCACCTCAACCTTCACCTCGTCTTTCGCCTTTTCTTCCACCTCAACCTTCACCTGAATCTGCACCTCATCCCTTACCTCCTCTTCCACCGAGGTGGCTCGCAATGTTGGACCCGAACCCGGACCACTCTTGATACTTGCTCGCCTGGCTGATTTAGGGATAGAAATAATGGAGGGCACTAATGACATGGAAGATCTATCTTTGAGACTTGGGATGCTGGTGACAGGGCTGGTGGCCGCGGGAGACGTGAATGGAGGGGTCGTCACGGGAGATGTGAATGGAGGGATCGCAGACTAAGAACGGTTAGCAAAACTCTCACGAGAATCTACTGCTTGTGAAGAAAAGAAAACTTACCCAGGTCTTCCGGCTGACTTCCCCAGCTTTTTTCTCCATTTCTGCGGTCAACCCGGACAGTTCGGCCACAAGGCTGTTGATTTCCTTGACCCGACCTTCCATTTCAATAAAAGCGCTGAGCCAGCCGTCTCCGTTCCCCCTCATCGCATGGAAAATATCGACAATATCCTCGTTGTCGTTTTGCCATATGCTTTCCTTGAGAGAGCTAAGCCAATCTGTGAACGACCCCGTACAATCTTTCCCAGCTGTTACATCTTTATTCCATAGCTTGATCATGGCGCTACTCCGGGCGATGATGTGCTCAAGCTTCTCGTTTCCCTCCAGGAGCTCAACACGATAACTCCGACTTTCGAGCATCTCTTCAAAGACCTGTAGATTGGCCAATGGGACTCTGAGGTGGTCGATACGAGATTGCAGATCCGTAATTGAAAAGGTAAGATCATCCAGTGTGACTTCGAGGAATTCGTCGACTTCGTCAATATGTCCTTGCAATATATTGATGACTTGGTTGTTGTCGTTGGCCATTCCGTTGAGCAATAGATATACGCCAAATGCAATCTGGGACACTAATTTAAGGATTTCGTGTTGTTTTTGTCCGTCTCGGCGTCGCCACAGCTCTGCATCCTCGAGACCTTTATTTTCCTCCCCTATGAGAAGTTCGTGGCGCTGGCGTGCATCAAGTGGATGAAGTGCATCATCCCCACGCAGCTTTGGCTTTGGCTTGCCAGAGCCCCGGGTGGATTCAAGTAAAGATTCGGCGAAGGCATCTTGCATCGACGGGATCGGGTGTTCGGGGATAGGAGGGTCGTCCGGTGCTTGATTTATTTGTTGCATGGCTGCAGAGTCATCGTCGTCAGGCTCCGGGACTTCTTGGATCGTGTTGCGCTGGGTGTGGGAGCTGCCGATGATGTTGGTGCTGTCGCGAGAGGAACCATTGGCAATAACTGAGACGCGGAAGCCGCCCTCGTCGAAGGTCAACGGCGGCAGCTGAATCGAAGTCATAGCTGCGACGGGTCAAGAGGCGGCCGGGATATATTGACTGCTGGTCTGACAGTGGCAGGAACCATCAGACCCAGCTATACGGGACCGATTGGCCAAAAAGGAGGCACTGCACGCAGCCGGCGTTGGACAAGAAAACGACTGGAAGAAAAACGCAGGCGAACTGTGGCGTGGTGTAACGAGCGGATGCAGTTGGTTTATGGTTGAGCGAAAGGCGCTGCCAGATCCCAAATTCAAAGGATGGCATGCGCCATTGTTCGACGGACGGATCAGGGAGTTGGAGCAGCTGTAACTTATTATTTTGCTAGGAATCGGCTCGCCCCCCTCAGAGTCGAGATTCGGTTGTGGCACACACCCCAGCCAATCTAGTCAGCAGCGAGGAACAGGAATTCGGGGGGTGGGCGTGGAAGCGAATCAGGGATGTGCTGTCGAGGTCTGCAGCCACCAAAGGGGTTGAGGGACGAGAAATAGGGTTCGTGACAGCTGCAGGACCACGAGGCACGAGAAAGGGGCAATGCGGGAGAAGATGGATGGCAGTGTGATTGTTCCCTTTCCCCCTCTCTCCGAAGCTGGCGGCAGGAGATTGCACTGGGCCACTGGACAGAACCAGCGGAAAGGGAGGAGGCGCCTCGCGATTCTCCGGGGGGGTGCGCAGGCTCCGTTAGGCTAGGAAGGCGCCACTCTCGTGCGCAGTCTAGCGCAGGTGGATGGCCTGTTGGGTTGGTGCTAGGTGCTGCTGCAGTTGGTTATTGTCACTACATTACCTTCCAAAGTGCATCCGGTATAATTAATTGCCTTGCTCCTGACATTTGACATGTTCCATCCGGCCTACACCACCTCAGCGTCATACGCACCTGCATCAGCACGCCCCTTATTCCCTAAATTGCAACATCCAAGCTTCACGTCTGTACCCTGCACCTGCGACCTCCGTCCGGGCACCACCTCTGAAGACCTCGCCTGGGCGAGATGGGTGGTCCATGGATCGACCCATTGGATACGCGTGGTGCTAACGGGCATTGGCAGGATGGCATTCGAATCTAGGCCCACATGGTGTGCCCACGGAAACACCCCTGCACCCCTGCACCCCGTGGTCGAGCATTGCAGATGGTCAGTTGTGCAGCGAATGGCGCTGACCAGACGGCCTTGACGAACACATCAATCTCGGGCCTGGTCGTGGTCGCTCGCGATCGGCATGTATTGACAGCGGGGTTCGCTCGCAGTCTAGATTCCTGTAGAGCCTTGGTACGGCGGACGATAGAGATGAGTGTGTTAATTGAAAATTCATACTAAATTAACCCTAGGGGTTTATAAGATTTTAAATTAGATCTATATATTTAGAGGGTATAATATAAGTACCTGAGGCTAAAACCTTAATATATATATATATCAGTATAAATATTTTTTTCCTATCTATATAACCCTTCTCTTTTCTTTTCTCTTTAACCTCTTAATTTTTATTATTTAGATATATATAATTTTAATATATTTCTAAAGATTTTAAGCTAGAAATTACTTAAAATTATTTATTATTATTTATATCTATTTCTAATACTTTTAACCTAGTTTATTATCTTTATCCTACTTCCTACTATCTTTTACTTATTCTAACTAATTTCTACTAATTTTAAGCCTAATTAAATCTAAAACTATATCTTCTAATAATAACTTTCTTAGATTAAGTAATATTAACTAATACTAGTTAAAAAAGCTAATTAAGCTTATAAAAGAAATAAAAAAGATATTTATAAAGATAGTTACTCTAGTTTATAAGGATTAAAATCTATACTTCTTTAAAAATAATAAAAATAAGAAAGCTATAAGTATTCTATCTATTTCTAACTATTTCTAGCTATTACTAACTATATTATACTATAGCTTAAGTAAAACCTCTAGATATACTAGGTAATAGAAGGAGATAAGTATATTAAGGAATAAGTTATTATTTTAAACTAGATCTATATAGATACTATTATAATCTATCTTTTTAGCTTCTTTTAAGAGAGAGATAATATATATACTAAGTATAAGAAAGAAGATAATAAGTTAGAGGGCTATATTATCTTTTCTACTATAGGTAAGGGTTATACTAACTATTACCTTTAGGATAATAGTATAAACTATAGTATCTTTACTAGTATATTATTTCTATTAATTTCTAATTATTTCCTATACTAATATAATAGATTATAGCTCTTTTAATATATCTAAGAAGAAAATAGCTAAATATAATATAGATAAAGCCTTTATAGATATTATTATAATAGAAATATATAAATAGTTTAAACTATTTAAAAAGCTATATAAATATTTTATTCTTAATAAAGAATAGCTAGTTCTAGTTATTTTAAAGCCTTTCTAGCTAGATATAAGGATTTTATAGTAGTTCTAACTAGAAATAAGTAATAAAGAAATAAAAGTATATTAATTTAATTTAAAATTCTAAGTAATTTTTTTATTTTAAAAATATAAATAATA